>CM068367.1:206534225-207734225 GCA_034769895.1 Magicicada septendecula
CAGACTGGTGTATAATTTAAACACACATAATTATCCTATGCAAAAATATATATTTGTATCGTCGCAATATATATACACACACACATACATATACATATGTGCAATACAGTAATAGTATTCTGAATTAAATTACTGTAATACACTTGAATTAACTATACTTAATTTATTGGCTAATTGTATATAATATAAAACAGACAAAATAGAAACAGAACATTTTTGTTTTATATATAAAACATTCTGTGTAAAATGTTTGTTTGTGTTGAATGATACATGCAGATACATGCTGAGTTTTGTAAAACTAAAACGTTAGTTAATAAAAGTGTTGTATATACAATAATAAAAGTGTAACATTTATTGTTGTAATACATAACAAAAGTGTTGTATTAACATAACAGCAGGCCTACATGGTGTAGTGTAAAGTGAATTAGTGAATGAATAACAAAAAAAGAAAGTATATATCGTCATGAGCATAGAAAAGGAACTATAAAAGAATATTGCTTAAAGAATTTAGTGTATACGATGTGTTCAGAATGTGATTAGTCAGAGAAAAATTTTAAGCCACTAAGTAAAAACATCTTATCATCCTTTAAATGATAACAGTTTTATATCTTACGTATATGCAGCAACAAAATACTTATCTACAACAACAGAACATGAACTTACAGGAAACTATAGAAAGGCAACAATCATCAATAAATGAGTTAATACAAAAAATCAGACAACTTAGAGAAGAAATGAGACAAGTCAGTGAAACCACAAAATAAATGGCACAGACATTCAAAATAGCTCTCTGGAATGCAAATGGTAACATAAACCATAAAGATGAAGTGGAGTCATTCCTGATCTTGCACAAAATTGACATTATGCTAATCTCAGAGTCTCACCTGACTTCTACGTCCAGCTTCAAAATTCCGCATTACTCATTTTATAATGGTGCTCATCCAGATGCAGAAAGAAAAAAACGAGAAGGAGCTGCCATTTTAGTACGTCATGGCATAAGACATCATGTAGTGAGTAAAATCAAGCAATCCAACCTTCAAGCAGTAAGTATAGAAATAGTGGATTGGTTTGGCCCAATAACTGTATCAGCAGCCTGCTGTCCACCAAATTATCTGCCAACTAAAAAATTATTTGTCGATTACTTTAACGACCTTGGAAACAGGTTCCTAGCAGGTGGAGAGTTTAATGCGAAACATATGAGCTGGGGATCAAGACTGTCCCCACCTGGAAGAGGAAGAATGTTGTATCAAGTAATGCAAGAACTCAGACTTAGTTACTTATCAACATACAAGCTAACCTACTGGCCTACCAATCCTCGTAAAATTCTAGACTGCCTGTAATTTTTTTGTTACAAAAGGATTATCTTCAGGGTACAAAAGCGTCGAACCAAATGAGGACATTGCATCTGACCACTCACCAGTGATAGCTACAATATATACAAAACGACCGACTGGGATATGTTCAGAGATATACTTTCTAACAAAAAAATCTGCAAATCAGTCTTACATCACCAACAGAGCTTGAAAATGCAGTGGAATCCTTTGTATCACTACTACAGGAAGCTGCGTGGGTAGCTACTACATTATGTACACAAAAACGAAAAACATTTACTTGTCCTCTCATCATTAGGGAAAAGATTGCCGCGAAAAGACGTCTCAGAAAAGTGTGGATGGGATCAAGACATCCACTGGACAAAATATTATACAACAGAGCAGCGAGGCACCTCAAAGTACTATTACGGAATCTGAAGAATGGCTCATTTGAAGAATATCTGTTAAAATTAACTCCATCAGTAGATAAAGACTGTGCTCTGTGGTAAGCTACAAAAGGGCTAAAACATCCGCGTACGCAAATTCCACCTATAAGAAATCCTGACGGAACTTGGGCAAAAACAGATGGGGAAAAGGCTGAAACATTTGCCAAACACCTGTATGACGTAATTTAAACCATTCCCATCTACTGATACAAACACTGACGACGAAATTTACGAATTTCTTGCTACACAGCAACAGCAAAATAATAACTATGTGCAGCCAATTACTCCTAGAGAAGTCCAACGTATTATCAAAACAGAGGTCAATCATAAAAAGGCGCCTAGATACGACCTTCTAACAGGTCAAATCATGAAAGAACTTCCTTGGAAAGAATAGTCATGGCTGCACAAATTTTCTACGCCGTATTGCGACTGAAATACTTTCCTGCTCAGTGGATGGTGGCCGAAGTCATACTCATACCCAAACCTGGGAAACAAACAGGTGACGTCGTATCGACGTATAAGTCTCTTGCCAATAATGTCTAAAAATCATGGAAAAATTATATTGGCGAAGAGATTAACAAATACTGCACCATCATAGACAAGAATCTTGTACCTGATCATCAGTTTGTTATGTATTAACAGATTGCATAAATAAACGTAAAAAAAAAACTAAGTAAAAACCGGACGGAAACCTCGCTGCCACTAAACGTGCGATTGCCTGCAGAAATCTATTCGCATACGCGAAGTTCCTGTTGTGGAAAACAGCAGTACGTATGAGAGTGTTTTCTTACTTCGCTTGTGCGGGGACTTATATGTTCACGTCTGTTGTGAGTAACCGTGCTACATTTGTGATTATATGTGCCTGTGCGTACCCGTAAACGTGCGTTTTCGTGCCTAACTAGTGAACTATGTGCAGGATCGACGACAGGAATAATTAGATTTTATGACTCAAAACGACAAGCGGGAGGAAGCAAAAGTGCGGCTGTAAAATTGTTTCCTAAGACTTTATATAGCTGACGTAGCGTTCAGACATGAATAATATTTACTTACTCGTTCACGTATCCCTTTCATTCATTCTATTAGACGCTTTTGTTTGGTTAGTCGCTGTCGACTTTAGTATCGTTTCCAAGAAACTCTCTATCTACAGTTCCATTTGAGCCGTGTACCTGAAGCTCATCCTATTTTGTTTCCTGGCAAAAAATTTTTGAAATTCTATTCTAAGCGTTTAGACGTTTCTGTGTTTCTGTACTAAATATTTGAGAAGGGAACCAAGAAAAATTTGCTCAAGTAGGTACGAACTGTTCCTAGTGAATGTAGTGTAAATCTAAAATACGTGTTTCCTAATTTTTCGTAAAAATAATTTAACGTTTATGTGAACGAATCATGAATAACGACGCGTGTGTTTTAGTGCTGAAAAGAAATAATATAGTTTTCCGTTCAAAAAACATGTGAAAACATTGCCGGGTGTGATAAGGGAACCGTCACAACGACACTGTGCCCATTTTTGGGTCACACATGGGAGGCGGATAGTTAATGTACTTGGACATTCTTTGTGCGATACACATATTGTAGTTCTCTTAAATTTACTGACACATTTTTAAAAATACTGTAAAACAATTAAGTTTAAAATAATTAAAAAAAGTAATGTTTTGAGTAATTTATTTGTGGAATGGCACCGTTAATTTATTTAGTGAAAAGAAGAAAAAAGAGTATTATCACATAAAGAAGGTAACTTAAAACAAATTGAGTAAATATGTAGTAGAGTTGTTTTAGAAAAATGTATGCTGTTATTTAGAAGGTACTGAGCAGCTTGTAACTACAATACCTCACGAGAATTGGTTGTTCTGTTTAAAGAAATTGAGTTTCTTTTATGACACGGTATTTCTCTCAGATCCACACGAACTCATCAGGTAACACCAGTAATCCACGCGCACAGTGTAAACCTAAGACGCTATAATCAACTAGCTATTACTGTACATGCATAAAAAACAGTCTTACTTACCAATCCGTTGCGTGTTTTAAATAAAATCTGCTTCCTGGAAAACAGGTCAGCAGGTATTTTCTACGAAAATACTGTAACAATAGTATAAACTACTGTACCAGAGAATACACTGAATACAAAACAAGGTCAGAGAATATAAAATAATAGTTCAATGTAAAACTGTTTCCTGTTGGTAAGAAAAAATTACCAGGAAACAATTTCATCTCCACAGAAGTGCCGGATCCTATAATCGTTGCAAACAACAACAGGCAAACGAAATAAATTTGGATGTTAAAATTATAACCGAACAAGAAAAGAGACTTGAATAAAATTGTATTAGGTAATGGCTGTGCCAGTTGTTATTATATGGTATTGAAACTTCGGTTCCGGCGAAAAAACATCCGACACAGGCATCGGAGATGAGATCTTGCAATCCGTTAAAGGCTGCACACGAAGAGACAGACTCTACAATGAAAACATTCGTAAAGACGTGAACATTTTTAATATCCAAGAAGAAGAAGAATTGTAACCTTATATAAAACAGAAGTTTTCTATATAAAGGCCGTGTCTACTTTGGAATAATTCCAAAACGATTTTTTTTAATAAACGCTAGTGATATTGTGAGTTCCTAGAGTTCCTTATATATTACATTGGATAATCATTAAACTTAGTTCGTAAGGAACGACTAAACCTTAACGTAAACTATATAGGATTAAGATGGGCGCAGCGGATTAAAGACAAGCACTGCATAAGACCGTCTTTGTTTTATTTCATTAGTTGATTATATTCGTTGAACCCTGGTGAGACATAAAATATGTTTACTGTAAATTAGAAACAACAATAACACATTAACACATTGGTAATATAGTTATGGAAGCGTTGATAACGTTCCGCAAGTGCGTTTACAATTAAACTAATGGCTGAATACAGGATGCTTGCGTTCGAGAAAGGATTGGTGATGACGATCAGAGAATTTTCACCCTAATTTGAAACGTATATATAAAAAAGTTACAACGAGAATGGGCACTTTTAGTTTGTTGGAAATTACGTCAATGAGCTGAAAGTGAAATTGTCGTTTTTGTAGATAAAACAAATGGATTTTTCCTATTACTGTTTGTTCGGCAAAGCAGACCACACAGTCAAAGTTGTAAACGTCCTTCTCGTAGCTTATAAACAAGTACCACAAACGTTAGCTGTTGTTAGGCTTAAATGCGATTGGGAAAGCCGTTTTCAAAGTCATTAATATTGGATTTACGTTTTAGTTTTTAAATATATTTTAGTAAAAAATTTGAATTTAAATAATGAACATTGTTATTTTTTGCTAATCACTGGAATCCATGTCAGTGCTCTACAAAACAAAATAATATTAAATATTAATAATATTTAAATATTTCAAGTTTAATGAAGAAAGTTGTTAGTGTTAGTGGTTATAATCATAATCAGAATTATTACTGTTGCACACCACTACAGAAAAATTATTCCCAGCTCATTGAAGGAATAATTTTTCTATAGTGGTGTGCAACAGTAATAATTCTGATTAAATATTTCAGTATTACAATTTTATTTTTTAAATATTAAAAATAATATTTATTTTATAAATAAATATTATAACAATATTATTATTGTTAATAATAATATAATACACATATCATTAATAATAATATTTATTAAAAATAATATTTATTATTTTAAAAAATATTAAAATAGTTTTTAAATATTATAATTTTTACTGATAATATAAGACTAATAATTTTAAATGAAAATAATTTACAAGCTAAATATAAGAATTTCATGAAAAGAACGAGAATTAAGAAAGGCAAGAGTAAAATGGAAAGGATGAAGTTAATTATCAAAGTGACCCGTGAATTGCTGAACAGTCCATTAAGAATGTAAAGTGTGCTGTGCTGTAGATCTCGCTAAATAATGTTACTATTGATTTACATTAAAAGGTCGCTGTACTTAAGTGTGACGTCATGTTCGACCTTTCATTTGTTTCGTGCGAGACCAGAGTTATTTCTTGCTAATTACCGTGTTGTTTTGTGTCAGAGTCCTTTCTCCGCGGTACCGCCTCCTGGATACGGTTATATCCAAGTTTTCATCGTTAATATAGTTATCAAATTAGAATTGGTGCACTTTACTTTGTCCTGATACTTAAAAGAGTATTTAAATGAAAGTATCGTAAACTATTCCACAATTAGATATCAAGTTTAACTATGCTGTAAGTTTGTATTTTCTGTGATACCAAAAGAAGAAATTACCGTTTTTGCTATCATGCAACACGCACTTTTGTACCCAAACCCAACATGCATTTCAAGATGGGTTTGTTGGGCTGAAATTTTTCATTGACACGGCAAACACGCGAAATTAAATTTAAATTCAAGTAGTTAAATACAATCGAAGAGGCCAGGGATCAAATTGGGCTGTCGCGCCATTGGAGAGAGAGAGTTAAATACAATCATGATAAAATTTAAATTAAATGTGAACAATTCATACGTTAAGTAATGTAAAACCAACAAGCTAATTGGGTTGAATAAATAGGATTTTCTCATTAGTAAACAACAATTATCAGGTTCGCATCTTACTGGGGATCACCTCGAACGGTAATTTAAAATTAATAACAAGCAGAATGATCACTGTTGCACACCACTATATAAAAAATTATCCCGATTAGCGCTTTCAAGCTTCACAGCTCATCGTCAGATCGGAATTCTAATCTGATTCCGGTTAATCTGATCGAAATTAATTCCGATCTGACGATGAGCTGTGAAGCTTGAAAGTGCTAATCGGGATACTTTTTTATATAGTGGTGTGCAACAGTGATCATTCTGCTTGTGATTTCAACCACTAACACAACTCACAACTTTCTTCATTAAAATTAATAGTTTACCAAAGTTTAGGAGAATGGGAATCAATTTATCACGATATAGATTTCAGGGGCATATATAAAATTTCATTTTAGAGGGTCTGGGATTTTCCGTGACGCACAAGTAGCCGGATTGTAACAGAAAAACCTCATTAAATACACAAATTATTTTAAAATATTTATAATCAAGCACATCTTAATAAGCTTTGCTCACATTGAAATTTCATGGATTAGTTAATAAGAAAAAAGTGAATAACGTACATGTTAGAGAACGCAAATTTATTTAATGAGTAATCAGAAAAAGGCATATTTACTTATTCCCACAAAAATAACAACTTTAGTTGTCGAGAACTTTAGTTATAACAATATTAGGCGAAAATCTTGATATAATCAACAGATAATGTATTCAATTAATTATTGTGTCAGGTGACTTTGAGAGTACGTGAGTACGTATTTCAAGATTTTTAATTATGTAATATTTTGTGTGAATTCACACCACGATTATTTAATATATATATTACAACGATACATATTATTAAATGTAAGCGTTTCGTGCTCTACGTTCATGGGCGCCATTATTATAACGGTAATATATCGAGCCACACGTTGTAAGCGACATTTATACAACGATTTTGTTTGTATAGAAATTTTGTTTGTATAGCCCCACACTTTGTTGGAGCGCCATTTATACAACGGTACTACTATTTGCAAATATAAATTTATTTGTGTTTGAGGAGTCCCAAGATAACGGGCAACAAAATCGTATAACAACACAATTATATATGCAGGTTGTATAACGATATCAGTTGTAATTATAATAAGAGTATTAGATTTATGAGTATTTAAAAATTCATATTTATTGTTTACTCAATCTTATAAATAATAAACATCGTTAATAATCTTCGGTCACGATATTACTCATTATCAAATGTTTATCTCTTATACTATACGGTGTTACACACGTTTAAAACCCTCTTACATCTAGACATGTTAATAATCTTAATCTAGACATGTTAATAATTTGATTTACTAAAACACAAAATGTAATTTGAATTGTATTCTTTTAATTCAGATCTGACCTCAACTCCCTCAGTCCATACCAATGTATAAACAAAAATAGAAATTTAAAATTATATTAATTACTTTTAGACTGGCATTTGTTTTATATTCAAATTTAAATTATTCTTTTCTATAATGCAAATATCAAATCAATTTAACTATTTACTTTGATAAACAAAATCTACTCTCTCAACTTTAAATTCTTTTTTATTCTTATTTCTTTATATGCGATCGCTCATTCTTACGACTAAACATTTATCTACATTTCTAAAATATTATTTCTACTTATAATTTTTTCTTTGTTTTAATTTATTGTCTTTTGATATAGTCTTTATGAGCTCTTTTTTAAAATCATTTATAAATGCATTGTGCATGTCACCTCGAGTTTTGATGATCTTACGACTTATTGACGGGGTCCAGCGTTGTCCAGAGATGGTTTTCCATTCCTCCTGGCCTGGCGTGGTCCTGGATATGTCCAGAGTCCAGCGTCGTTCTCCAGCAGTGTGTGCTCCGCCTCAGAGAATTGCTATCTGCTGCAAGGTGGATCTTAAACGTCGGTTAGGCTTCCAAAAAACATCGTCTAACATCCAGCCTCCCTCGTCGCTCTGGTAACTTCTCCGTAGATACTCTTTGTAGACTTAAATGGTCCCGGTACTTTACGCTTTCCGAAATATTGTCAACCTAATTGTTGAACGTCTTATTAGTTCGTTAATGAGACTTGAAAAAAAAATAAAACTGTTCTGCCGACGGACAGCATGTCCGACTGCAACTGTGTCTTGAAATGAAGAGAAGGGTTTTTGGTCGAACCCTTAATTTATACCCTTTCGAGATTCCGCGCCAGTTGGCTCCGAAATTGTCCTGTCGGTACCTGCAGATCACACGATAGCCCCCACTCCCGAACCTTTTCATATATTTGCAATTATTAGCAAATAGCAATGTTTTGCCCGGAATCGAGATAGCACAAATCATAGATAATTTGATTAAGCACTCACTGTATTAATCTGAGCGTCTTAGGGCAATTTGCGTATTTTTTGCCACGTTTATTTCGCACTGTCTTCGCGTCGTGTGTCCTATTAACGTCATTTTTTCACTGTAGATAACTATAAAAATTCGCACACACTTTGGTGCCTTTTGTTTGTTTATAAACTAATTAGTTTTTACACAGTGGAATTAAATAATTATTTTATTAATTACTTGGGGAGGGTAGCTGAGATTCCTGTCTGTACATGCATCACTAACACACACAAGATACACGCGTAACACACATACAATTGAGCAGGTGTTCCTTGCTTGTCGAAACAGGTTAATTTCTCCCCTAATCTAACAATGAAATATTTTACAGTCTCAGACCTGTCCATTTACCCTTAACTTATAATAATTCTACAAATTTTATATTTATTCAAATCAATGCCTAATACAGCATATAGCTGTATCGTTGCAATATATATATATATATTATAACAATACAAATACAAATACAAATCTATTTGTGTTTGAATAGCCCCACGATTTTGGAGCGGCAAAATTATACAACTGTACAAATACAATAGTAAATTAATTTGTGATGTGTGTACATTCATACAACCTTACTGAGACCGTATATGTATAATTGGAGTCCAGGTGTAATTATAATAAGAGTAGTCCTTTTAGGAATCGTAATATGTTTTCATATATTACGTCAAACAAACATAATAAAAATAATAATATAATAGTAATATTTACTTCGCCATAAGAAATTCATTATCTATCGTTTCAATGTTTCTTTGATTGCCGTACATCCATCATAAAAATATATTTTATCTCTTACGTCTTATATTATCAGTTCTATATCAAAATATTTCTTATTCATAATATAAATTCTCGACTACTCAGTCTGAATGTGTGCTTTATGATTGGTAATATTTACCTTCTTATTCTTTACTTGACATACCTTTTACGGCTTTATAATCATTTTAACAAAACTAATTGATTTTTTCAATTACTTTACTTTATGTGCTTTCAATAAAAAATTTAACTTATTAAATCAATGATTAATATTCCAAGCAAGGATTTAAATTAGCTTTACATTAACTGTTCATTCATTAAAGAAAAAAATCATTAAACAAATTCTGATTACAATTTAATTGCATTCTCTTATCTCTATCTACACAGTTATTCTTTAATTTTAAAATGTTTTTATTAATGTCTTTCAATGTCTTTATTCTGTGATAACTATAAATTGGTTTTTCGTCACCTCAAATTCTGCAGATTGTCCCATGTCCTCCTGTGATCTGTCGGTCCTCTCCTACTGGATGTCCTCTTGCCTTTGCTGGTTTCACTGGTCGTCCTCCCGTCTCTCGTCCTTCATGGTCCATCGGCTGGTGTAGATTGTAATGACTTGTTGCTCTGGATCAGCTGCTTTTGTGATAGAAACAGTCTCTATTGCTCTGCGTATCGTTCTTCTGCTAGATGTTCTCTCGCCATCTGTCTAGAGTTGATGTTCGTAGTTGTAGACTGTTCGTAGACGTCCGACGATTTTAGTTACGGTACTTTTTATTTTTTTATTACTACTTGAAATAAAACATTTTCCGTAATACTTTACAGTTTATGATATAAAAATCTTGTTGCTGTTAGACATAGCATCTAACTCTGTCCGAAGTAATAAAAAAATTCGCGTCTCAGACGGACATAGCGTACCGTCACGACTGAAGACTGTTTGAAGAGAGAGTTTGGCTCTCCTGGGCTCGTATTTATATTCACCAAGAAAACCATACCTGTTGGCTCAGGATTATGCATGTCAAAAACTGCCCACGGCGTCAGTGCTCCCACTCTCGTCACATTTCACATATTCGCACTTTTTCGCCAATCGCACTGTTTAATGCGGATTTCAAGGTGATCTAATATTGTCTAATTTAATTACACGCATGATATGTAATTATCATAATGATCGCATCATTAGTGTAATTATTAGGCCTATGCTTTAAAAATCGCACAGAATTCGCACTGATTGTCAGAATTACGTAGAATTCGCACTGCACATGTGTCTGATTTTTACGCATTTTTAGAAGTTTTTACACTCTTTCTAACATTTATGGTTTGCTTAAAATTAAATACAATCTTAATTTACCATTTACTTGAGGTGAGGTTGCAAACTTTCAGGCTCTAACAGGCTTCACGCACACACTCTATTTACTTGTGTTCACGCTTACAGCAGTAATCGCGTGATGTTTCTTGTTGATTCCTGTTTATAAGCCAGCTTCCAATTTTACACCTGGTCGTCTATTATATATTACTAAAATTAATTTAAATATTTATTTATTTCATATATGCGCATTACAGCCTATGCTTGTATTGTCGCAATATATATATATATATATATATATATTATATATAGGGTTACATATATATAATAGGGTTCTACAGCTACTGCCGTCTCCCTTCCTTCAACCTGGCTTTCCAATTCTCCCGATGGTCCCATTGTCCTTCCTCCAGTCCTATACGTTGCATACGTTCATCTACTTCGTCCCTCCAAGATTTTCTCGGTCTTCCCCTTTTTCTCCTTCCTAATGGACTCCATTGCGTAACTTTGTTGATCCACGTATTTTGGGCTCTCCGGACATGACCGTACCACACCAATCTTTTTTCTTCGATGTAGTCAATTACACTTCTTTCCGTTTCCATTCTTCTTCTAATCTCCTCGTTTGTTATTCGGTCTGCTCTCGTTATTCCACAGCACCTCCTCCAATATTCCATCTCCGTTGCAAGAATCTTTCTTTCATTCTTTTTGTTAATAACCCATACTTCTGCTGCATACATCATAATGCTTTGGACTATGGTCTGATATATCATTTTTTTGGTGCTTTTTCTAATCATTTTGTCCCATATAACACTGTGTAATTGTCTAATCCCTGTTCTAGTCTGCCCTAATCTACTTTTTATTTCCTCTTCCGTTGTGCCTTGTTTACTCAGTGTGAATCCTAGGTACTTGAATTTGTCTGTTTCACTAATTTTAACATTTTCGTCTACTTCTAAATCGGTTGTGCCTTCATCTCTAATTGCCAAGTACTCAGTCTTTTTTATGATTATTTCCAATCCCATCTTTGTGTATTCTTCATTCTGACCATATAGCTTAGATCTTCTTCATCCTGGGCTATAACTACCTGGTCATCGGCGAAGCGTAGTGTGCACAGGTGTTCATTTCGTATCGGTATTCCCATCCCATGGCATTTCTGTTTCCACATGGTTAATGCATGTTCTAAAAATATCTTAAACAGCGTGGGCGATGTTGGGCAGCCTTGCAATAACCCTTTGGATGTTTTAAACCTACAGACAATTTTGTTACCTACCTTAATTTGTACGTTTTGTTTTTATATAGATTACCACGATTATTTTACGCGTTCAAAATTTCGGGGCGCTGGAGGCCGTTCAGCCTCCCTCGTAAATACGCCCCTGATAGATTCCCATGTTGTTAAAAAATACGTATGTTGAAACATTGAGAGAAGAAAAACGCTTACCTTAGATGGAGTTGAATAGGAAACACACATTCAAGTAATTGATAATAAACAATGGTTTAATACAAGCCTTCATTTTACACTGCAAATTGTTTGCTTGCCTGTAGTTAATGAGGTAGTTAGTGTGCAATACTTATTATGGTGTTCCCTTAGATAAACACAAATTTCTCAGTACAGTATTATATATTTTATAGGTAAAAGTGAATTCTTGATAAGCAATTGATTTCGTACGTCTAACGAATCAATGAATGGCCGAACACAAAACAACGATGGAATTGGCAGTTTTAAGGGCGGAAGTAGACCAGACAGACTTCGCACTTTGGAGATGGCATGGGAAGACCGAGAAGAAAGAGAAATAGAGAGAGAGAGAGAGAGAGAGAGAGAGAGAGAGAGAGAGAGAGAGAGAGAGAGAGAGAGGAGGGAGAGAGAGATGTTGGAAATCGATAAATGTCGGAGTACATTGTAAACCCATATATTATGATAGTGATGATGACAACGATGACGATATTGATGAAACGAGTAGTTAATCTTTAAATCATCAGTTTACAAGAAAATAGAAATGCTCCTACTCATTGTATGAGGTTTGATAATAAATTTCATGTAATTTTTATTTGTTGTTTACGTTTGTCTAAATTTATGTAGTCTCATCAAAGCGATCTCCATCCCGTATATCACGATTAACCCAACTTTTTTTCAATCTAGGAAATTACTGGAATTCACTTTACGCTACAGCCGTGAGCTCGCTCAACGATTTTTGTTCGGTGTTGTCATCAGTCACGATGAATTGTCTTATGTTTGTTTGTTTTGAAATTACTGTATTAGTTAAAAAAGAATATTTCGTGAGATATATTTGGCAAATATGACGGTGCGGATTTGGACTTCTTAGGATGGTCTTGAACAAGTAAGACGAGTGTGCTCTTGAATTAAAGGGAGTTTCAAGAGTTTCCAGTTTCAAATTATTCTTCTATAAGTCTATCCCTATTTTAAGAATAGCTTCACGAAAATGGCGTAAAATGGTTTGAATATAATCTTTACTGACCGTAGCACCTAGTGATAATTGACCACAGTACCAAAATCTTCATCTTACTATCACGGTCATCCCGATTCCCGACTGACTTTGCTTGTTCAAACACACCAGACTCGCCGAAAACCTTCTTCTACACTTTCACCATGTTAGAGCAGTTTATTTTATTCTTTACTTCAAATTCAATGAAAATTATTTAATCTTGCATTGTAGAACATAGAAAAATATCGGTATGGAGAACCATACGTGACTTCCATATTCTAAAATTTATTTTTAAAATCATTTTCGAAATGAAATATTACCATAGAAACTACTTCTTTCTACTTACTGTTTCAGCCTTAACCACAGTACTGTGGTCACTAACGTATACCACCTCACGTTATCGCACTCGATTTTCACTGATGATGGAAGTCGATGGCATTGCCAAAACGTCTGGTTTTGTAGAAAACATTGGACTACGGCCAAATATCCCGGGAAGGAATTTTAACAAAAACTACTTCTTTGTTGCCGATAACGTTGTACACATATATATAAAAAACATGCATAAAATTAATGGCTTGTATAAGTTAATGATTGATCTCCATTAAGTAGTGCTCAAGTTTCCAAAGTTTTAATATTATGATGTCCGTAATTAAAACATCAGAGCAGGTTTAGTGTGCATGAGGGTACACTGTGGACAAAAATTTTCAACATTTCCTATTGAGCGTTGCTTAGAGTAAAGCTGCGAATCTACAGTGTATGTTTCACAGAACAAACACGCGAAAAAGAAGGAGCGCTCCGAAGTCACTCATGGACACTCAGCATCTTGAAGAGGGTTCATTCCCTAAAGACGAAAAGTCTGTCTATGAATCGTTCCTCTGTAAACACGTGCAGTTACACTGCCCAGCGATCCACAGGAAGCAAATTGATGTCCATTTTTTCGGCTTGCACGCGTTATGTTGGTGTGGGTTTCGGCACTTTCCATTTAAAAAGCGTGCAAATGTAAGAAAATAAACATGAGTGAGGCCAGAAATAACGCGAATTTTGTGTGTGTGTGTGTGTGTGTGTGTGTCTCCCTGCCTTTTTATTGCGATAGTCATAATAATAAAATGGAAACGTAAACATTACATAACTGAGATATGCTTGCCTGCCACGAACGATATATTTTCTTTCATACATGATTTACATTAAAATGAAAAAATTATAATTGGCAACAAAATTATTTTATTTTTAACAATTACCATTGTTTGAAAAAGTTTAAATGAATTTTCAAGTACTTTACTGTTGTTAAAACGTAAAAGGTTGCAGGTAAACTACCCCTTTCCCTTAACCGATCTTCACCAAAATCGAACGTCCTTGAAATCTCTACAATTCAGGGATGTATGCAAAAAATTATTTGATTCTGTTTGAATGTGCGGCTGTTATCGTTTGCCATAGAAAATAAAAAGACGTTGCAGGTAAACTACCCCTTCCCCTTGACCGATCTTCACCAAAAACAATAGGTCTTGAGAACTCTACAATTCAGGGCTATATGCGAAACATTATTTGATTCTGTTTGAATTTACGGCTGTTATCGTTTGCAAAAAAAAAAAAATTACCCTTGATAAAAAAAAACCGTTGCATGTAAACTACCCCTTTCCCTCAACCGATCTTCACCAAAAACAATAGGTCGTGAGTATTCTACAAATCAGGGCTGTGCGCAAAAAATTATTTGATTCTGTTTGAATTTGCGGCTGTTATCGTTTACCATAGAAAACAATCTACATATAGACACACACACACACACACACACACACACACACACACACACACACACACACACACACACACACACACACACACACACACACACACACACACACACACACACTTTTCGAAAAACGACTTTTTTCATGTTTTGAGTGTAGTACAATCAGAATCTGCATTAATCTCGAACACGATTTTTTTTGCCATCACCATACTTCCATTTCCTTAAGGAATATGGAAGTAAAAATCATTTTTCGAAAAGTGTCTGTCTGTGTGTCTGTAGATTTTTTTCTATGGCAAACGATAACAGCCGCAAATTCAAACAGAATCAAATATTTTTTTGCATATGGCCCTGAATTATGGAGTTCTCAAGACGTATTGTTTTTGGTGAAGATCGGTTAAGGGAAAGGGGTAGTTTACCTGCAACGTTTTATGTTTTAAAAGGGTATTTTCTATGGCAAACGATAAGAGCCGCAAATTCAAACAGAATCAAATACATTTTTGCATACAGCTCTGATTCGTAGAGTACTCAAGACTTGTTGTTTTTGGTGAAGATCGGTTAACGGGAAGGTGTAGTTTACCTGCAACATTTTTCTTATCAAGGGTAATTTTTTCCTATGGCAAACGATAACAGCCGCAAATTCAAACAGAATCAAATAAAGTTTTGCATACTGCCCTGAATTGTAGAGTTCTCAAGACCTGCTGGTTTTGGTGTAGATTGGTTAAGGGTATAGGGTAGTTTACCTGCAACATTTTATGTTTTAACAAGAGTAATATTTTCTATGACGAACGATAACTGCCGTAAATTCAAACCGAATCAACTGCTCTTTTGCATACCTTTGTGATTTATACAGAACTAAAGGTATGTTGATTTTGTTGAAGATCGGTTAAGGGAAAGGGGTAGTTTACCTGCAACGTTTTGTATTTTAACAAGGGTATTTAATATGGCAAACGATAAGTGCCGCAAATTCAAACAGAATCAAATAATGTTTTGCATACAGCCCTGAATTGTGGAGGACTGAAGGTCTATTGATTTTGGTGAAGATCGGTAAAGGGAAATGGGTAGTTTACCAGAAACATGTTATGTTGTAACAAGAGAAATGTTTTCATGACGAACGATAACTGCCGCAAATTGAAACAGAATCAAATATTTTTTTGCATGCATCCCTGCATTGTAGAGGGCTGAAGGTCTATTGATTTTGGTGAAGATCGGTTTAGAGAAAGGGGTAGTTTACCTGCAACGTTTTATGTTTTAACAAGAGTAAAGTACTTAATTTTCATAAATAAAGTATCTTGATAAGAAGCTCATAGTAATCCACTGTAGAAACGTAAAGATGAAATTTCTATAATGAAGAGGTTAGGTGAACGGGGTGGGGGTAATATTCTATAAATGAAAATTATAGTTGAAGGGGGAGGGGAGAATTTTTTATGTGTACTATGTTATCGGCAACAAAGAAGTAGTTCTTTGTTAAAAATCCTTCCCGGGCTGTTTAGCCGTAGTCCAATGTTTTCTGCAAAACCAGACGTTTCGGCAGTGCCATCGACTTCCATCTCAGTGAAAATCGAGTGCGAAAACACGAGGTGGTGTACGTTAGTGACCACAGTACTGTGGTTTAAGGCTGAAGCAATAAGTAGAAAGAAGTAGTTTCTATGGAAATATTTCATGTCGTTTATGATTTTAAATATAAATCTTAGAACATGGAAGTCATGTATGGTTCTCCATACCGATATTTTTTTTTGGCAAACGATAACAGCCGCAAATTCAAACAGAATCAAATAATGTTTCGCATACAGCCCTGAATTATGGAGTTCTCAAGACCTAGTTTTTTTGGTGAAGATCGTTTGAGGGAAAGGGGTAGGTTACTTGCAACATTTTTCTTATCAAAGGTATTACTTCCATGTTCCTTAAGGAAATGGAAGTAAGTTATGGTGATGGCAAAAAAAAATCGTGTTCGAGATTATTGCAGATTCTGATTGTACTACACTCAAAACATGAAAAAAAGTCGTTTTTCGAAAAGTGTCTCTGTGTGTGTCTGTCTGTCTATCTGTGTCTGTAGATTTTTTTTCTATGGCAAACGATAACTGCCGCAATTTCAAACAGAATCAAATAATTTTTTGCGTACAGCCCTGATTTGTAGAGTACTCACGATCTATTGTTTTTGGTGAAGATCGGTTGAGGGAAAGGCGTAGTTTACCGGCAACGGTTTTTTTTATCAAGGGTAATTTTTTTTTTAGCAAACGATAACAGCCGCAAATTCAAACAGAATCAAATAATGTTTCGCATGCAGCCCTGAACTGTAGAGTTCTCAAGACCTATTGTTTTTGGTGAAGATCGGTTAAGGGAAAGGGGTAGTTTACCTGCAACGTTTTATGTTTTAACAAGGGTATTTTCTATGGCAAACGATAACAGCCGCAGATTCAAACAGAATCAAAAATTATTTGCATACAGCCCTAAATTGTAGAGCTCTCAAGACTTATTATTTTTGGTGAAGATCGGTTAAGGGAAAGGGGTAGTTTACCTGCAACCTTTTACGTTTTAACAACAGTAAAGTACTTGAAAATTCATTTAAACTTTTTCAAATAATGGTAATTGTTAAAAATAAAATAATTTTGTTGCCAATTATAATTTTTTCATTTTAATGTAAATCATGTATGAGAGAAAATATATCGTTCGTGGCAGGCAAGCATATCTCAGTTATGTAATGTTTACGTTTCCATTTTATTATTATGACTACCGCAATAAAAAGGCAGGGAACACACACACACACACACACACACACACACACACAATTCGCGTTATTTCTGGCCTCACTCATGTTTATTTTCTTACATTTGCACGCTTTTTAAATGGAAAGTGCCGAAACCCACACCAACATAACGCGTGCAAGCCGAAAAAGTGTCCAGCGTGGATAGCGATTTGCTTCCTGTGGATCGCTGAGCAGTGTAACTGCACGTGTTTACAGAGGAACGATTCATAGACAGACTTTTCGTCTTTAGGGAATGAACCCTCTGCAAGATGCTGAGGGTCCATGAGTGACTTCGGAGCGCTCCTTCTTTTCCGCGTGTTTGTTCTGAGAAACTTACACTGTAGATTCGCAGCTTTACTCTAAGCAACGCTCAATAGGAAATGTTGAAAATTTTTGTGCACGGTGTACCCTCATACACACTAAACCTGCTCTGATGTTTTAATTACGGACATCATAATATTAAAACTTTGGAAACTTGAGCACTACTTAATGGAGATCAATCATTAACTTATACAAGCCATTAATTTTATGCATATTTTTATATATATGTGTACAACGTTATCGGCAACAAAGAAGTAGTTTTTGTTAAAATTCGTTCCCGGGATATTTGGCCGTCGTCCAATGTTTTCTACAAAACCAGACGTTTCGGCAATGCCATCGACTTCCATCATCAGTGCAAATCGAGTGCGATAACGTGAGGTGGTATACGTTAGTGACCACAGTACTGTGGTTAAGGCTGAAGCAGTAAGTAGAAAGAAGTTGTTTCTATGGTAATATTTCATTTCGAAAATGATTTTAAATATAAATCTTAGAATATGGAAGTCATGTATGGTTCTCCATACCGATATTTCAGAATATTTATAGTAAAAAATATTATTAATAGGAAAGCGGGAGTATCACTACTTCATGGTACCCATAGATTCATGGATTCCATTACTCCCTTAGAGAAGACTAAATGTTTGACTGTCGCATACGTAGGGGAGACTGGGGTAATGGCGCCACCTTAAGAGGAACTTATTTGTTGTGACTTTGGTTTTATCTGAAACTTAGGTGTTAGTACTTAAGTGTATCAATAATGTGTTTCCCTACACAAATACATATTCAAAAGTATATTATCTGCTTTTATAAGGTCAGAATAAAAATAAAAACTTGTTTACGTAAAGTGGCGAAATTGCCCTACATAGTGGGGTAATTCCGTCACGGCCATGGGGTAATACCGTCACAAGTTAAAACTATATATATTGCGACAGTACAAATAAGTGATGTACTGAGCATTGAATATAAAAATTTAAATTTACCTAATAAACTGTAAATAATTAATAATATATTAGAAATAAGCATGTCAGGGATTGCAAGCTTGGCTCAGACAAAAATATGAACAGGTGTTTCGACCTGAATCGACGTGCACACACACACAAATGTAACTTAAAGTGTGTACACCAGTATTTTGCTAGTGTGTGTGAACGCAGGTCTATGGAGGCGAGTTTACCACCCCAAGATGAATAATTGCATAATTACTGTTTTTCCGTAATTATTCATAAACTATAATTAAGAATTAAAATCCAAAAACACAATAAAATGTAATAAAATTTACTAAATACTGTGTACGAAAACCACGTGAAAGTGACACACCGTACGAGTGTAATAGTGAAATAACTGTGTACAAATCGAAAGGGTTAAGTTGCAATGTCCAAAATTACAGTGAACATGTGTTGTAAAAATAGTTATAAGATAAGTATAAGAGTATACTTACAGGACTCTGCAATTCGCAGAAATATAAGAAATAGCGAAATTGACAAAGAGTGGGGGAACTGAATCCAGAGACAGTTTCTGACATGTCGATTTCGTACCACTGCAGGTGTCGACCAAGACATGGGTATAAATAGGACACGCAAGCTACAGTGGTTCTCTTTCTTAAATCATCCACGGTGCAGCGGGAGCTTATGCCCGTCCGCACGGCGTATTTATTTTTTTGTAAATAATTTAAATTTTCCAGTTACATACAACTATGTAACTAAGTTATAAATACAATCATTTTTAAATAATAACAGCAGTACATAAGAAGAATTACATAAGAAGATCCATTGACGTCAGAAACAACAAGAGGAGAGTTCCAGAGAGTGATTCGACGCTGGACAAGAGGAGAGTTCCAGAGAGTGATACGACGCTGGACAAGAGGAGAAGAGAGACAGCCGACGCTGGACAAGAGGAGAAGATTGACAGCCGACGCTGGAGTGCGAGACGAGGACGACTACAGATGTATCAAAATGATCGAGTATGATTGACGACAATAAGGTGATAAACAACTTATTTATATCTTAATCGTACAATGAACTCAAAGACAATTAAAGACATTTCTATTTTATTTTAAAGTAAGAGCCAATGTTTCTTGTAAAGTAGAATTAAAAACATAGATGTTTTAGAAATACGATTAACGTAACAAGAGCTCAAATTAATATGAAATAAAATGAATACAAAGCATTTAAATGAAAACAATTAGTATTTGAGATAAAACAGTACTGAGAAACAAAAGATAAATTCAATAACTATTAATATTTTGAGTACATTACAATATATAAAAAGAGATTTAAATATTGATATTTTGAAACACATTAATTGACTGAGTAGTATGAAAATGAGATTTTTCTTTAATACAATAATTAGTAGAATAGAATATTTAGTCAGTAAGGATGTATATAGCATAAGCCTTACGGCATAATAACAAATAATAACGAATGTTTTAAATCGAAGTCAGTGCCATGTGCACAATTTTTTAATAATATCAAATAAATTTGAAATATCGTTACAAGTTATATAGAGTTCTTATTGCAGATACACCTGAAACCCAATTTAAATGTTACATTGTTACATAATTTGTCAATCTTGAACGTGAGACCGGTCACGCTAAATTTGTGTATATGTATATGTGTTTATGTATATATATTTGGCTCCCAAAGAACGTGGGGCTATACAAATTAAAGTACATATAAAAATCCACACACATAAATACGTTGCAATATATATATATATATTTATATATTTATGAAACATATACAGAACATGTAGACTACTGTAAAGTAACTATTTATTACATACAGTATAACAAATGCAATGTTTTTAATTTACTACAAATGAATTTTTGTCCAGAGATTCACAAAAATAAGCCTACATATAAAGAAAAAAATTAAAACATGTATTGGAAAGAGTTTATTGACAGAAGTCACAAACATAATTTTCAGGGCAGTCTTTTCCACTGCATTCAGAATGCGCCCACTTCGAGCAAATAACACACCGGTACCAAAGTTCATTGCTCCCAAACTCTCCGCAAACCAAACACGTCTCTGTATCAGCAGCAAACCAATCGTAGGCGTCGTCATCTTCATTGTCATCACATAGGATTTTCTCGTCCAAATCTTCTGACGATGTTTCATCGACATTGAGTTTTCTTCTGCCAGTTTTCTTAAGTGTTCTCTTTTTTTATTGTGAGATATCAACTTCTTTCCTTTTTCCATAATTTTCTTTTCGTTTTGTTTGGTCATTTATGTGTGCTTTCCTTTGTTTTGGTTGTTTTCAGTATCGGTAATTTTTCTTTTGAGCACTTTATTTTTTCTTTTAAATCCTTCTTTTCTTTAGCATCTTCAAGGACACTCTTCATAGGTGTAGCTGTCAAAATAATTGAATGCTGCTTTCTATCTTTCTGAGTTTTGTGTTTAGGACCTGCTTCTTCTTTTACTGGTAGTGGTGAAATCTCTTCAATGCTTTTTTGGAAATCAGATTTTCCTTGGGATGTGCCCGGTTGAGGGTTAGCATAAATGTCATGTAATAAAGTCTCATTGTTAGCATCGGAAATCTCAGCAGCGGTGTTATTAGGTATTCCAGCAGCAGTGTCATTAGGTGTCTCATCAGCAATGTCATTAGATGTCTCAGCAGCAGTGTTTTCTCTTCTTTGTCCTCAGTAACTATTTGCTGAACAAGAGTATGAGCAGGAGCAAAGTCGTCCTCAGTAAACTTGTTGGGATGAAAAGGAGAAATCCCACAAGCTTTAAATCCTGATACAGTCTTTTCTAGAGTGGCAACTATCAAAATAGGCTTTGCTGAAGATCGAGGAAATGTCGTAAGGTGTTATTTTCTGATGAACATTCGTTTTCATGAAGTAATCACACTCCTTATTAAAAGCATTCTTCAGAGGTGCGTAGAAAGCTACGTCTAGGGGCTGCAGTCTGTGTGAAGAATGGGGAGGGATTGACACAACGTGAATGTGGTGTTGTCGGCAAAAGTCATAACACTGCAACGAAATGTGGCTTCTATGGTTATCCATCAAAAGCAGGACAGGGTCCTCTTCACTTGACTTGACGTCTTTTTGGAAATGCTCTAGCCATTCTAAGAATAACTCCTCATTAGACCACCCATTATGAGAGCACTTGTAAATAGCTCCTGGTGGCCCCCCTCGCTGTAACAGAAGTGACATACGTTTTCTTGGAAATATGAACATTGGGGGTACATATCCTCCTGAGGCGCTCATGGTGCACACGACAGTTATATTTTTCCCACTTTCCCAACTAGTGATTCCCCCCACTTGTTTCTGCCCTTTGGGGTGCAAGGATTTTTCCGGGCTTTTCTACTGTGGAAATACCGGTTTCGTCCATGTTGTAAATACGACTTGGGGAAAATTTAAACTTCGTCATGACAGTTTCTAAATTTTGTAAAATAAATCAACGTCTTCTTTATTAAATGCTGTCGCCCTGCTCAAGCTAGTGGCTTCAGGTTTTCTTAAACTAATCTTATGTCTGCTAAGAAACCCTCTACACCGGCCATTTTGCTTGGTTTGTTAAAATTATGTTTTATTCCAGTTTTCTCGGCCAAATCAAAAACCAAGCGCCTTAGTTAGGTCGTGGTGATTCCGTAAAATATCTTTGCCAGGAGGACCACATGATAGCTATTTGTTGTTGTTGCTCAGCAGAAAACACGCGTTTCCGCCCTAATGAAGGCTTAGTATTATCTTCTGACTTTAATCTATCACGTAAAGTTGACCTAGGTATGCCAAAATTACCGGCTGCTTTTTTCTTTGAGATTCCACTTCGAACTGCTTCAATAGCGTTTTTAAGGTCTTCTTCACTCCACTTCGCCTTTTGTGTAGTTCTTTCTCGTGATCGAACCATCTGAAAACCACAAAAGGGTTCAGTTTGGTATCCTTTGTAATAAAATATTATGTGGGGCAATACCGCCACATGGCGATATTGTCCCACATAGGAGTGGCGGAATTAAACCATTTGGACAACATGGCGGATAGTCGTTACAACTGACAAACGAGTGAACGGAAACTCAAGCAACTTTACAGATAAGTTCCTCATACAACACTCTATCAAAGCACGTATTAATTAAACTAACAAATCGTGAAGTTCATACACTTACCACGAGTTAAACAATTGGTGAAAATAACAACAAAGATCAGGAAAACAACGTCTCTACAAGTAACACGCGAACTGAACGCAACAGGTGCAATGGTGGTACTGCCCGAAGCTTCCCGAGTCGGCCGCTACGGCAGAGCGCTACTGTCTTGGGCCTAACACGGAATCTAGAGTTGAAACCAGCGGGTGGCGGAATTCCCCAGGGTGGCGGATTTGTACCACTCTCCCCTACTACTTCAACGTGGGTGAGCACTGCTTCCGCACAACTCCGGTGACTTGACACAACATTAAAATTACTGTAACATTTTTCAGTGGCCACAAACTTTGTATTTCCGCAACAAAATTTTGTTTTATGTGATACTTTTTTAGTTTATTTCCGTGATAGTAATATTATTATTTTTTTGTTATGCACATTTAACAGGCAATTATTTCAATGTTGTGTTGTTACTGATAATATTACTTGATTATTAATTATCGTAATCCTGATAGGGCTGTAATATGAATGATCAAATTAATTGTTCATAGTGTAGCTTCCAGGATTTATTTTCAAAAGCGGGGGGAAGTATTATAATTCTGATGACATATTTATGTAGATATGAGTTTATATTGCAGTACTAATTTGTAATTTTAACAATTCGACTGACGTATCGACAGTAATCTGTGGTGACTAAAAGGGACGGGACGGATATCTGTCCTTGAGGAATGTATTAACTAATGAGCTCTGCAGTAATATAATTTTTATTGCCACTGTTATTAAACCCACTTTTCTAAATATACACTAGAAGAAAATATTTGTCAGTTGTCTGGTTGACAAGAGGCCCATTCTTTATCGTCTAATGACCATCAGCTGTGCTGTCAAGTGTTACAGATTGACGGAGGGTGACTCACACTGTGGATGTAATGTAATCTATAAGCACGCTTGCACGCACACGTCTCTAATCTACTAAGTAGGATTTAGTCCTATCCAGGGCGATGTTCGTAGGGTTGAGTGATTTTTATTTTCAGAATCTGCCGAATCTTCTTTTCGCCCACACGAACACTTACTTACACAAAAACCTACACATACGCACACAGAGACTTATTTGTGTGAAAGAGAAAGTATTTGAACAGTATTAAAGGAGATACCGTGAGTTAGCGTCAAGGTAAAAAGCCAGCGATTTTACTGACATTATGCAGGTATTCAGGTTCACAGTTCAGTTAAATTCACTTTTGCTTTGACATCTGTACGAGAAATGTAGACTACAATTTGGGTTATGAGGGGCCCTCGAGAACAGTTCAGATACACAAGATTGGAACCCAGCAACTTGCGTTTCTGTAAACGTTGTCGTAACGTTTGTACACCAGATAGATTCTAAGTAAATAACGCTAAGTTGTTTTAAATTAATCATTTCTAGTTTTCATTAAAGATTTTAAGCATTTTGTTTGTTTATTTCTGCTAATGTTATCATATTGAATAATTAACTTTATCAGTGAAATTTGGATCTTCTTCTTCTTCTTCTTCTTCTTCTTCTTCTTCTTCTTCTTCTTCTTCTTCTTCTTCTTCTTCTTCTTCTTCTTCTTCTTCTTCTTCTTCTTCTCTTGATTTAGGAGATACGTACTACTGTCTCTAACCAACTCCACAATCCACAATCCACGAAATTCCCCCATTTCCTAAGCTTGGTCGTCCGCCTTTTTCTGCCTGGCGGACGTTTATATCGAGCCTTTCTTCATCAGTCGTTTCGACGCCGACGTAGTCGTTCCAGAGTTGTCGCGTTTACATTTACATTTACATAATCCAAGTTGTAGCCTACATTCTCGTACATTTCTACGTGGTGTCCAGATAAAAGCTTAAAAAAGTTTTAGATGCTTGCTCTGCCTCAGGGGTGGTTTCACCTCTTCTTAGTGTGTTGGGAATAAAGAAAAGTTATGGTCAAAAACGGTGAGCGTCCTTCATACCTCTGTTGGAAAATTGGAATTTTTCTCCTGAATAAAAATTAAGAAAATTTCATTACAGGCATCGTTAGTCTACATTATTTTGACCATGCTTAAATTGAAAAATAAATTTTTAACGATTACTTTTAAAAACATTTGACTTTGAATAGTACGTTAATTTAGTGATGTCATTGAAATATTTTCAATTTTTCTTATATAAACGAAAAATATTGAATTTAGCAAAGAAAGATAATGCTAATACTAAGTAATGCTAATTAAATATAAGTTGTTTTTTATTGTTGTAGGACAAATTCCTTGTGAGATATGATTGTTTAAATATGGTGGTAAACTTAAGTGAATTTACAAGTAGACAGTGAAGACTGAAATGTTGTAAGAAAGGTGTTGTACTTTGGGCCATTACATAAAATAATAAAATTATACATAAATTAAGACATATAACTATTTTCTTAATTGATTCTACTTTTTCTTTTTCTTTTATCTGCCATTTAGAGTTGACTATCATAAGAAAAAAGAATTAAAAAATGGATATTTTGTACACTGCGTCGCCTTTAAACTGGCCATTTGACTTCCATGAGTTTTACAACATTTATGACCTCACGATGTTAAACACCGATTTTGGAAACGGAAGTATAATTTCGGCCATTCAGGGACAATTTCAACTCTGTAGTGCGTAATGTAACAAAGTGATTTTGACCACCATACTTCCTACTTATATTTTACATAACATTAATTTTTGAATACCTGGGCTACAGTGTGTCTTATAATGCATGCAACGACGTTGTGAATAAGTTGCATACGTTCAACCTTATGTGCGGGACCATTAGGCGACCCCTTAATCACCAAGTAAAGGAACACGCCTAAAATTCTTCAAGGTGATGGCTCTTCCCACACTTCTTTATGGGTCTGAGAATTGGACTTTAACGAAAGGCCAGGCCAGTCACATCCAAGTGGCTGAAATGAGATTTCACGTGGCAAGGTACACTCTCCATGATCATAGAAGAAACACAGATATACAGCAGGAACTGAATATTATGAGTATACTCGACAGGATCGCCCAGTATCGGCTGAATTGGTGGGAACATCTCTGCCGAATGGATGAATGCCGCATTCCCAAGCAACTCTGGAACTATAAGCTGAGGGGACGGAGAGGTGTGGGACATCCGAGGAAACGCTGGAGTGCTCTAATCTTTGCCTATTTGAGACTGGAACAAACCATCCTTGGTTTATTCCTTGAAGATGATGATGATGATGATGATGATGATTAATTTTTGAATTTTGTAAGAAAAAACTTTAATAAGTTACAGGTATTTGAAAATGTCGCACATTTTATACTTTTGACACCTTCAAATTGTCCCTTTTAATTCTTTACCGCTGCACAATAAATTTGATCTTAAATTCTTAATCTTGACTTCAGAAACTTAATTTTATATATTTTTGTTAATTTATTCTAAGTAGTTTGCTAAAAAATAATATTTCGGCAGTTTAAGGGCTGTTTTCACTCTTTAAGGGTGATAGCAGCCAAAACTTTGTTTTTTACTTTTATCTTGACACTATGTGTAAAGCATTACAAAAGGTTTCATGACGATTCTTTCGCAGAGAATTCTGAGGTTTGGCGGTTTTCTGGCTTCACTGAATCCACTATAACGTCGTTTATACATCTCTGTTCCTGTTTGCTTTTGTAATTTGGCAGCTCACTTCCTTTCTTATCGAACTATAGCTTGTTATCTTTCCCTTTAGGTAGCCGACTTCCATTTTATGCTCCAAAACTTCGTTGTCTACTATTAATTTATGCATCATTGGAGAAGCAGCTATAGTTTTGGTTACAGGGATCATCATGTTAGAGCTTTTGCATGTATCGTTAGGGATCGCTTTTATATTAAATAAAATTTAGGGAAAGGTGTGTATAAAATGTGGGGGAGGGGAGTTGGTAGACGAGACCAGCGACCTGTCCACAGTGAAAAAGATTTCTCGCTCTAAAATTTAACGTATCACCTTGAAAATATCCCAAGGTTAGTGTCGTAACAGTATTAGTTTGCCCAGACAAATCAGGTGAATCAAATTTTACAATTGCAGCGTAATATCCCATTTACAGTGTTTAAGATGGAAAGTATTTTTATCGAGCGATGGATGTGATAGAATGTTTGCAAGACTATGAACTTTTTCGGTTGTATTGATAAAAGTTTAAAACTTAACACTGAAATAAATAAAATTTTAAAAAGCTTAAACGAAAGGTAGAGATGTTTTTAGCTGCACATGTTTTCAGCTACTTAAAGAGATGATTAAAGTTACATTTCAATAATTTTAAAGTTTCCAATGTAAACCACGACGGCACACTGTTACCGTTCCCTGTGTCACGCGCTCAAGAATACCATTACTTATAAGAAAGTAAATTAGGTATTTAGTAGTATAACCAAACGGTTTTTAAGCTTCTTCGCTTAAGTGTATTTTTAATATATTTTCTAATTGAGAGTTTTTTTTTTACTGAGAATACTAGTATCTCGATCCTCGTGTACATGGGAACAAACGTTTTACACTCTCAAAAATCACTGTTGTGATTACCGTACCAAATATAGTCTACAAGTACCAAGTTTGTAGAATTAAGTAGAATCTTAACCCTTTGTTTTCATTCATATGATGATTGACTTTATTCGTAAAGCCACGATGTATTAAAGGCCAAGACAAGTTTTGAGGCGTCAAGCTATAAATTTAATAGAGCCGCCTTAAATGACACTAATCTGGCTTCTTCTTCTTTGTTATATTTTCTTTCAAGACTTATGGGGTAATTAGGGAAATCCACTTTACACAATTAGAAAGCATAGACCACCTGTTTCTGTAACCCTTTACACTCCGAATTTCGTCGACAAACCGTTGTGTTTGGTATTTTGATAGCTCATTATGTGTCCGAGGTAACCAATCTTTTTTTTAACTTAATTTTTTTAAATTTTTATCGAATATTAGAAGTTTGCAATTTTCATAACAGAGTCTTAAGTAAAGAAAAATAAAGATACAATATTACGACTCAGTGGTATAACTTCTCATTATTTATTATTGGCAAATCAATTGTGGTACGACAATTCCATGAAATATCTAGCATTCAGCGGTTGCACAATATTTTGAACTGTATTTCGCATAGAACCAACATGTAGAGAACTAGTATTACCTAGCGAATCTGAAATGCCACCACACACTTGTTAAAACATTAAATTCATAGGAAAAACATTTATTTACCTTCAAAACGTTTGTTTGAATTTACTCTTTAAACAGCGGCCTGTGCATCACGCTATCACTTCCCCCTAAAATTTTTCAGTTTCATTTGTTGCTAACAATTTGTAATTCATTTGTGAGCAAACCGTGCCGATTTGGTAAATCACGGACATAATTATTATTAAACGCTAAATAAATTTAAAAATTGCACATTTTGCACATTACCGCAAAGAAATATTGAACCTTACTTTTACAGGAAAAAGACACCCTGTTTAGCGAAATAAATAATCTGAACAATTTTTTTGAAAAAGCTACAATACAATTTTTTTGTTATACGTGTAAATACAACATGACGTTAATGTTACTCATTAAGTAGTTACAAAATTGGGGAAGAGAACTTAGTGAAAAATTCCTGAAACAACAGTTCAGTCGAATTTCAATGCTGAGAAATTACCTGAGTATTAAAATTATTTGCATACGGCTATATGACACACTTATTATATTCAACCTTATCCCCGTTGAGGGGTCGATGTGTCAGGCTATGTAAACTGCTTCTAGATAAACTCTCAACACTCCGTTACGGCTTGGATTGCTAAAATAAATAATTAATTCAATTTAACACACACACACACACACACACACACACACACACACACACACACACACACACACACACACACACACACACACACACACACACACACACACACAGATAAAACGGGTTTTATATTTTTTCAGCGACAGCGATTGTGTGACAATTTTTTATAAATGTCTATAACATTCCTGGCTTTTATACGTCTGTGTTGCATGTATGTTGTGTGCGCGCGCGTGCGCTCAGCGATGAACTGGAATGTGGGTCGTTTATTAAAAGAATATTAAAGCTATTGTTTGCAAGCGTGCCAGTGTAAAGAATATTATTTCTACTAGTAATTTTGTACAAACCACTATGTTATCTTTGGTATTAACGAGCGCTTTCGGCAGTCAAGCCATCTTCAGGTCATTTACCAACCTGAAGATGGCTTGACTGCCGAAAGCGCTCGTCAGTGCCAAAGATAACATAGTGGTTTGTACAAAATTACTAGTAGAAATATTTGAGACCACTAACACTCCAATACAACAATAAAGAAAATTAATGTTATGAGTTCTGTTCGTCAGTATAATGTATTTATTCAACTACCTTAAACGAATTTAAAAGGCTACCAATATTTGAATACATATGTGAGTAGAGAAAGTAGGAATAATGAATAAACGTAATAAAGTTTGAAACTTTAATGCGTTTTTTTAGAATTTCTGAAAAGAAACAAAGAAGTACCAAATTGATTACGTTATCATGACCGAACAATATTTGAGCCTGCAATGGTTTAAAATTTGAAAATCTGATATGTACTGCCAAAAACTCTAAAGAATTCGTCAATGTTGTGGTCAACAACCTCCGTCAGGAGAGAAACCACTCATATAAATATCGGTATGGAGAACCATACATGACTTCCATGTTCTAAGATTTATATTTAAAATCGTTTACTTAAATTCGGTTCGATAACTTCTAAAAAAATATTCCCCACCCTCAAACTATTTTCACTATTTATGGATATTTTTGTTATTATGGAGTAGTAGTTTAATATAATGTTATTTTCAGTCACTTTATCCTTAAAAACTTTATTCTTATAACGAAACTGAACTACGCAGATAATCATCCCTCCTCCTCAACCGATCACCACCATTAATGATATTTACACTTACGTAGAGTAATACTTTTATCATATGTAATTTTTGAGGTATCTTATTCTTCAAAATTAAATACTCGTACTTTACTTGATATCAGCAAAGTAATTTTCAAAAATAACCCCCTCCCCCTTCAACTACCCTCTTCATTTATAGATAACTCATTTACCATTTTACAGTGGATTAATATGACTTTATTTTCGGGGTATTTACTGATCAAAATTAAGTACTTTACTCTTGTTAAAACACAAAACAATGGAGGTAAACTAGCTCTCCCCCTTAACCTAACAACCTCATTTTTGATATTTACACTTTTATTGAGTAAAAGTTTCATTGCATATAATTACTAAGGTATCTTATCCTTCAAATGAGTACTGTATTCGACATCGAAAAGGTAGTTTTCGAAAATTTACCCACACCCCTTCGACTACCTTTTTCACTTATAGATATTTCATTTACCGCCCTACAGTGGATTATTATGACCTTCTTTTCAGGATATTTTGTTCATCAAAATTAAGTACTTTACTCTTGTTTAAACGTAAAACGTTGAAGGTAAACTACCCCTCCCCCTTAACCGATCTTCACCAAAGTCAATAAGCTTTGAGTCCTCTAGAACTCGGGCACATATAATGCAAAAAATATTTGATTGTGTTTGAATATGCGGCAGTTATCGTTTGCCGTAGAAAACAATTTACATACAGACACTTTTCGGATTGTTGAGGGTAGTACAATCAGAATCAGCCCTTATCTCGGACACGATTTTTTTCGTGATCACCATACTTCCATTTCCTTACGGAACATGGAAAGAAAAATGAATCTGATCCGTTGCACTGGATATGATTTGGTTTATTCTTTTTTCGGTTTTTATTCTGAATGCTTCTCATACTTATAATTACGCATACTTTACCAGCATATTCTACTATTCTGAGAAATACAATTTACATTCAGGTACTAATGATCTAATTATGTTCCATTAACATTTTAAAATCAATAAATTGTAATATGCATTGTTATACAGAATTAAGTAAAGCAAAGAAGCACAACATTTAATTTTGTTAAAATATTTATTTAGAATTGTACACGTTTTTGCACCGTGCATCTCATTGCAATTATTTAGTGCTTGACGACTGCAAACAGTATTGTTTTGATTTTTTGTCTCTACAATAAATTCATCCCTGGCATTTACCCATTGTGAACATGCTATGGTTGAACAGTTTTACTATTATGTTTGCCACGATTAGAACAGCAAAGCATATGTGAACACCGTAAGCGCAACATACGCTCGCATGCCAGACTGCGTGGAGAGTCAATGGAAGCCGCGCGCACCTGCACCGGTCCCCCAACACGGAGACTGGAACGCAGGACACGTCGGCTCAAGCGGTGTGGTGCGAGTCTGTACGCGAGGGCGTCACATGCATGAGCGTGCGAGAATGCGTGCTGGAATCAATAGGCGCGCGTTTGCACTGGCACGAACACGCAATCTTCACGCCAGCATGTGTCCGCCAAACGGGTGTGTGTGACTGTGATGCCCGCGTAATAATCGAGACAAATATAATATTAAAAAACGCCATTTCCTTGAGTGTTTCATAACAAGTAAATTGGGCACGAGATGAATTTATTTGCAGAGACGTCTGTTGAGAAACATCTGTGTCGTTGCTGGTTTGAATTAAACTAAATAATTTTGTTAAATTTCGATCTGTTGCTTAGAAATGAGTAATTTTTTCGAACAATTACAACATTGAAAATTTTACTGTATTTTTCTGTAATCAGCACTTTTTACGCTACTAAATGAGTTAGTAAATCTGTTTGCAGGGCTTAATACTCTTTACTACGAGAGCAAGATGAAGTCAAAAAACTGAAGCGAACTTTACTCTATCAACAAGACCTGGCTGTAAATTAATGAGTGACATTACAAAGCAAAGAGAGCAATGTGTTACAAAGCTACGTGTATAATCATAGGTAATATAATAAGTGTACATAGTATTCCCAGCGAGATAATTTATATAATGTAATATGTAGGTTTACTAATTGTCCAATTAACTGAAGAGATGGTACAAGAAATAGGAGCGAGGGGTCTTCAGCAGTGCTGATATTAATCGAAACTTTTGCGAATTGAATTGGAATGCTTAAAGTGATTGTTCGGTTATCTGGAATAAAGTTGACATTGATTATTCTTGATGATCGACTCGCTATGTACACCGAAGTTGAAGTTTCAGGAACTGAGCTGTGGTATGCAGGAGTGGAGTATAGGTTACTAGAATGAATTGTTTATAAAAGCCTACACTACGATTGCTAAAGTCGTATTATATTTGATTCACATAGATGCGTAGGAATCACAAGATATTATACTGGGGTAAGCCGATAAAATTTTTCTACAGATAAGCTGCGTGGTTATATTTTCGTGACCTAGAAAGGGAAAGGCTGATAAAATTCTAAGACTTTGCTTGAAACCTAATTTTGAAAGTAATCCCCGGGCAGAGAAAAAGACTACGAAGAAGAAGAAGAAGAAACATTTTCGTGAAGCCAGTGTCCGAATATGCAAGGTAAGCATGCGATAGGTTCCAAACGATGGGGAGGTGCTGATACTGATATAACAAATCTAGGTCGCTCAGTAAGGGAAACAGTCCTTGAATAGCAAGCAACAGTCCTGAGCCCCAAGTCAAATATTTATTTTAATACTTCTCATCTTTTTATGTACATAATAAGTAACAATACTAGTTGTTTTTATTTATTAATAATGATTATAATTCTTCATTTTTATTACAGTTATTACAAATTTATATTAACATTATTATTAAATATTATTAGTTATAGTTCTGATTTTTGTTCAAGGAGGGTAGTGAGAAACTTATTTTTGCAAATTCTTATCATTCATGATCAGTGTCTATAATTATAATACATTCGTTTATAATTCCTTAACCATTTTTAGATAAATCAAAATTTTAATTAACGTTTCGGAAAAAATTGTACTTTACATCGTTCACAGTTTCAGTTTTAGTGAAGTAAATTCAAATTTATACTAAACTGAATTTATACAATTGAAATGGAAACACACAATTAAATTCCATTGTTCGTAGTGTCAGATTGTTGAATGGATTATTTCTTTTTAGTATATTGTTATCCGTCTTGCTAAATATTTTGATAATTTTTGTACGGCGTTGTTTACGGATGTGAATGTAGTCCATTTATATTATTTTTATTATCTTAATTTATGTCCATGTCATGTATGATATTGTCATCTGTGTTTGTTTTTGGGTTGGTCCTTAAATATTTATTTATTTTTTATTATTTATTTATTAAATTTTTATTTTACACTTTAATTTATAATTTAATTTTAATTACAATGCTTCAGTGTCAATTTTATTTAGTAATTTGTATTTATTCTTTGTTTATTTCATGTGTATTTAGTAGTATAGTTAAGTAACTGCTAATACTAAAAATCCAGGATAAGGAAAGGAAATTGATTAAAAAATGAAAATACAAACCCCAATATTTTTTTGAAATTTAAGCTACTAAACAACCACTTGTTGCATTAAACATATTTTTGAAAAGTAAAATCAAAACTCCACGCTATAAAAATAAGTTGTTCTAGAAAACGTTTTAATGAATGTTATGAACTTGGTCGGTAAACGATCAAACTTCGCAAGAAAATGTATCGTGTGTTATTTTCTTTGAAGCATTATTATTTTTACCTTCAAAAACCGGTTATAATCTGCAGTAGAGGCTCGGATGTAAAAGAGGCAAGTACACACACGCGCGCTCACGCACACGCACACACTTTTAACGAAATTTTTAATCATAGTATGGTTCATGAAATGGATTACGGATTAGAACATGGGAATGAGACAGTAACATAACTCGGCGCTGTTTATTCTGGACACACAGCCAAACCAGAATACGTAGATATATCATTTATAGAATAAGTAAATTCAAACACTTTTTGCTACAGTCTATTTCTTGATGTATGTATAATAATATATTTAATATTTATAATAACTATACCTCAAGATGTTTTTTCCCTTATTTGGAACATGTTTCAAACAACTTATTGTTCCCATCCTCAGCCTTCTTAATTTTGAATCTTGTGGAGTGCTTGTGTGTTGGTTGGTTGTTGTTATGGTTTCCTGTTGGTTTTTGGTACTTTAAACTGGTATTATTGTGTGCAATTGTGGTGTGTGTCTTTTGTGTTATTTTCTATGTTGAGTGCTTTGAGAATTGTGTCATGTTTTGTATTGATTTATATTTGTTCAGGAATTAGTTTGTTTTGTGTTTGTATATTTGTACATTTTCCCAAATGTTCATTATAGTGCCTTTGTGTAGTATGTGTTTTATTAGTATCATGTTGGTTATGCCTGGGAATTCATGTCCTGTGTTTATTGAATGTGTGGCCAAAATACAACAACCAATGGTACATACAAAATTGAATGCCAAGATTGCGATAAATGTTACATAGGACAAAAAACAACTAAACAAATGTTATTTTGAACATCTAAAGGCATACAAAAAACCAGAAATATATAAACCTAATTAGGTCACACATGCAATAAACACAGGAAATGAATTCCCAGGCATAAACAACCAACATGACACTAATTAAAGGCATACCACATAATGAACATTTGGGATATTTTTATATGTTCCACATATTGGAACATTTTCAACACAGTATTTTGCATCACTATCTACCTCACACTCTCCAGGCTCCGCATGTGTGATACAACCCCAGATCGCTACAGCATCACCACCTTGTTGGACTGTGAAGGCGACACAGGCTGGCAAAATTTTTCTGTCCACTGTAGAGTGGTAGATGAAACATCTATAAATGAAATGGGTAGTCGATAGGGAGGGGGTAATTTTTCGAAAACTACCTTTTCGAGTCCAATAAAGTACTTCATTTTGAAGGATAAAATACCTTAGTAATTACATATAATGAAACTATTACTCAATAAAAGTGTAAATATCAAAAATGGGGTTGTTAGTTTAAGGGGGAGAGGTAGGTCACCTGTATTTTGTGTTATAACAAGAGTAAAGTACTTAATTTTGATAAATAAGTGCCCCTAAAATAAAGTCATGTTAATCCACTGACTAAAGGGGTAGTTTACCTGCAACGTTTTATGTTTTAACAAAGGTATTTTCTATGGCAAACGATAACAGCCGTAAATTCAAACAGAATCAAATAATTTTCTGCATACAGCTCTGATTTGTAGAGTACTCAAGGCCTATTGTTTTTGGTGAAGATCAGTTAAGGGAAAGGGGTAGTTTACCAGCAACATTTTATATTTTAACAAGGGTATTTTCTATGGCAAAAATTCTTTGCATACAGCCCTGAATTGTAGAGTACTCAAGACTTATTGTTTTTGGTGAAGATCGGTTAAGGAAAAGGGGTAGTTTACCAGCAACGTTTTTTTATCAGGGGTAATTTTATTTCCATATTCCTTAAGGAATGGAAGTATGGTGATGGCAAAAAAAAATCGTGTTCGAGATTATTGCAGATTCTGATTCTACTACACTCAAAACATGAAAAAAAGTCGTTTTCCGAAAAGTGTCTGTGTGTGTGTGTGTCTGTGTGTCTGTAGATTTTTTTTCTATGGAAAACGATAACTGCCGCAAATTCAAACAGAATCAAATAATTTTTTGCATACAGCCTTGATTTGTAGAGTTCTTAAGACCTATTGTTTTTGGTGAAGATCGGTTAAAGGAAAGGGGTAGTTTACCAGTAACGTTTTATTTTTTAACAAGGGTATTTCCTATGGTAAACGATAACAGCCGCAAATTCAAACATAATCAAAAGATTATTTGCATACAGCCGTGATTTGTAGAGTTCTCAAGACCTATTGTTTTTGGTGAAGATCGGTTAAGGGAAAGGGGTAGTTTACCTGCAGCGTTTTTTTATCAAGGGTATTTTCTATGGCAAACGATAACAGCCGCAAATTCAAACAGAATCAAATATTTTTTTGCATACAGCCGTGATTTGTAGAGTACTCAAGACCTATTGTTTTTTGGTGAAGATCGGTCGAAGGGAAAGGGGTAGTTTACCTGCAACGTTTTTTTATCAAGCGTATTTTCTATGACGAACGGTAACAGCCGCAAATTCAAACAGAATCAAATAATTTTTTGCATACGTCACTGAATTGTAGAGGACTCAAGGCCTTTTGATTTTGGTGAAGATCGGTTAAGGGGAAGGGGTAGTTTACCTGCAACCTTTTACGTTTTAACAAGAGTAAAGTACATGAAAATTCATTTAAACTTTTTCAAACAATGGTAATTGTTAAAATAAAATAATTTTGTAGCCTGGCAATAAAATTATAATTTTTTCATTTTAATGTAAATCTGTACATAGTATAAAGTAAAGTCGGTCCGTTTTCTCTCTGTGTTTGAAATCGCTAATCTCAGGAAGTACTGAACGGATTTTATTCAAGTTTTCGCCAATAGATAGAGTGTCTATCGAGGAACATTTATGTGTATAATTAATACATATATGTTGTACATTAGCTTAGCTATCACGGTTTATGTCAAGTAAGTGGTATAGTTTACATCTTATATATATAAATGAATGTTTCTTTGTTTGTCCCGTATGCGTTCCCATACCATTCGTCCGATTGCGATGAAACTTCGGTGAGTTGTTGTGCGCACGTCCGCGAAGGTTTCTTCCACATCTCCTCCTAAACCACTGTACCGATTTCAACCAAACTTGGCACAAATATTTTACGCAACGGGAGAACCAACATAGGATAGGTGTTTTTTCTATGGGGTCCTTTTGGGGGTTCTTTGGTGTCTTCCACATGGCCTCCTAAACCACTGGACCGATTTCAACCAAACTTGGCACAAATATTTTACGCAACGGGAGAACCAACATAGGACAGGTGTTTTTTTCGATACGATCCTCTGGGGGGTCCTTTGGGGTCTTCCACGTCTCCACCTAAACCATTGGACCGATTTCAACCAAACTTGGCACAAATATTTTACGCAATGGGAGAACCAACATAGGACAGGTGTTTTTTCGATACAATCCTCTGGGGGGTCCTTTGCGGTCTTAAAAACTATTAGATCTGGTTACTATGGCAACCCAATAGAATAGATTCTGTTCTAAATATATTATCGCATTAAATTGAAGACCACGCGAACGAAGTTGTGGGCAACAGCTATTTATTTTTAAGAAGCCTACTTTAATTAAACTTTATTAATTAAACTAACATTTTCATTACGTACAACGTGAAACTCCGTAGCGAAGCACGGGTATTCTGCTAGTCATGTATAAGAGAAAATATATCGTGCGTGGCAGGCAAGCATATCTCAGTTATGTACTGTTTACGTTTCCATTTTATTATTTTCACTACCGCAATAAAAAGGCAGGGAAGACACACACACACACACACACACACACACACACACACACACACACACACACACACACACACACACACACACACACACACACACACACACACACACACACACACACACACACACACACACACACACACACACACACACACACACACACACACACACACACACACACACACACACACACACACACACACACACACACACACACACACACACACACACACAATTCGCGTTATTTCTGGCCTCATTCATGTTTATTTTCTTACATTTGCACGGTTTTTAAATGGAAAGTGCCGAACCCATACCAACATAACGCATGCAAGCCGAATGTCCAGTGTCCAGCGTGGATAGCGATTTGCTTCCTGTGGATCGCTGGGCAGTGTAACTGCACGTGTTTACAGAGGAACGATTCATAGACGGACTTTTCGTCTTTAGGGAATGAACCCTCTGCAAGATGCTGAGGGTCCATGAGTGACTTAGGAGCGCTCCTTCTTTTCCGCGTGTTTGTTCTGTGAAACGTACACTGTAGATTCGCAGATTTATTCTAAGCAACGCTCAATAGGAAATGTTGAAAATTTTTGTCCACGGTGAACCCTCATACACACTAAACCTGCTCTGATGTTTTAATTACGGACATCATAATATTAAAACTTTGGAAACTTGAGCACTACTTAATGGAGATCCATTTGCCGTAGTCCAATGTTTTCTACAAAACCAGACGTTTCGGCAATGCCATTGACTTCCATCATCAGTGAAAATCGAGTGCGATAACGTGAGGTGGTATATGTTAGTGACCACAGTACTGTGGTTAAGGCTGAAGCAGTAAGTAGAAAGAAGTAGTTTCTATGGTAATATTTCATTTCGAAAATGATTTTAAAAATATATCTTAGAATATGGAAGTCATGTATGGTTCTCCATACCGATATTTTACTTCCATGTCCCTTAAGGAAATAGAAGTATGGTGATGGCAAAAAAAATCGTGTTCGAGATTATTGCAGATTCTGATTGTACTACACTCAAAATATGAAATAAAGTTATTTTTCGAAAAGTGTCTGTGTGTCTGTCTGTCTGTGTGTCTATCTGTAGATTTTTTTTCTATGGCAAACGATAACAGCCGCAAATTCAAACAGAATCAAATAATTTTCTGCATACAGCTCTGATTTGTAGAGTACTCAAGACCTATTGTTTTTGGTGAAGATCGGTTAAGGGAAAGGGGTAGTTTACCGGTAAAGTTTTTTTTTTAAATCAAGGGTAATTATTTTCTATGGCAAACGATAACAGCCGCAAATTCAAACATAATCAAATACTGTTTTGCATACTGCCCTGAATTGTAGAATTCTCAGGACCTCTTATTTTTGGTGAAGATCGGTTAAGGGAAAGGGGTAGTTTACCAGCAACGTTTTATGTTTTAAAATGGTATTTTCTATGGCAAACGATAAGAGCCGCAAATTCAAACAGAATAAAGTAAAATTTGTAGAGTACTCAAGACCTATTGTTTTTGGTGAAGATCGGTTAAGGGAAAGGGGTAGTTTACCTACAACGTTTTATTTTTTAAAAGGGTATTTTATATGGCAAACGATACGGTCGCAAATTCAAACAAAATCAAATACTTTTTTGCGTACACCTCTGATTTGTAAGATATATTGTTTTTGGTGAAGATCGGTTAACGGGAAGGGGTAGTTTACCTGCAACGTTTTTCTTATCAAGGGTAATTTTTTTCTATGGCAAACGATAACAGCCGCAAATTCAAACAGAATCAAATAATATTTTGCATACAGCCCTAAATTGTACAGTACTGAAGGTCTATTGATTTTGGTGAAGATCGGTTTAGAGAAAGGGGTAGTGTACCTGCAACGTTTTATGTTTTAACAAGGGTAATTTTTTCTACGACGAACGTTAACTGCCGTAAAGTCAAAGAAAATCAAATAATTTTTTGCACACATTCCTAAATTGTAGAGATCTCAAGGCCTGTTGATGTTGGTGAAGATCGGTAAAGGGAAAGGGGTAGTTTACCTGAAACATATTATGTTGTTACAAGAGACATGTTTTCATGACGAACGATAACTGCCGCAAATTGAAACAGAATCAAATATTTGTTTGCATGCATCCCTGCATTGTAGAGGACTGAAGGTCTATTGATTTTGGTGAAGATCGGTTTAGAGAAATGGGTAGTTTACCTGCAACGTTTTATGTTTCAACAAGAGTAAAGTACTTAATTTTTATAAATAAAGTATCTTGATAAGAAGCTCATAATAATCCACTGTAGAAACGTAGATGAAATATCTATAAATCAAGAGGTTAGGTGAATAGGGTGGGGGTAATTTTCTATAAATGAAAATTAAAGTTGAAGGGGGACGGGAGAATTTTTTATGTGTACTACGTTATCGGCAACAAAGAAGTAGTTCTTTGTTAAAATTCCTTCCCGGGCTCTTTAGCCATAGTACAATGTTTTCTGAAAAAAGACGTTTCGGCAGTGCCATCGACTGCCATCATCAGTGACAATTGAGTGAGAAAACGTGAGGTGGTATACGTTAGTGACCACAGTACTGTGGTTAAGGCTGAAGCAATAAGTAGAAAGACGTAGTTTCTAAGGAAATATTTCATTTCGAATATGATTTTTATATAAATCTTAGAACATGGAAGTCATGTATAGTACTCCATACCGATATTTTTCTATGGCAAACGATAACAGCCGCAAATTCAAACAGAATCAAATAATGTTTTGCATAAAGCCCTGATTTGTGGAGTTCTCAAGACCTGTTGGTTTTGGTTAAGTAGTTTCCCTGTAACGTTTTATGTGATAACAATATTAATTTTTTATATGACGAACGATAAATGCTGTAAATTCAAACATAATCAAATAATTTTTGCATACGTCCCTAAATTATAGAGAACTCAAGGCCTGTTGATTTTGGTGAAGATCGGTTAAGGGAAAGGGGTAGTTTACCTGCAACATTTTTTTATCAAGGGTAATTTGTTTCGATGGCAAACGATAACAGCCGCAAATTCAAACATAATCAAATAATGTTTTGGATACAGCCCTGAATTGTGGAGTTCTCAAGACCTGTCGGTTTTGGTGAAGATCGGTTAAGGGAATAGGGTAGTTTCCCTGTAACGTTTTATGTGATAACAATGTTAGTTTTTACTTCCATGTTCCTTAAGGAAATGGAAGTATGGTAATGGCAAAAAAAATCGTGTTCGAGATTATTGCAGATTCTGATTCTACTACACTCAAAACATGAAAAAAGTCATTTTTTGAAAAGTGTCTGTGTGTGTGTCTGTCTGTCTATCTGTCTGTCTGTGTGTCTGTAGATTTTTTTTTCTATGGCAAACGATAACAGCCGCAAATTCAAACAGAATCAAATAATTTTTGCATACAGCCCTGATTTGTAGAGTACTCAAGACCTATTATTTTTGGTGAAGATCGGTTAAGGGAATAGGGTAGTTTCCCTGTAACGTTTTATGTGATAACAATGTTAATTTTTACTTCTATGTTCCTTAAGGAAATGGAAGTATGGTGATGGCAAAAAAATCGTGTTCGAGATTATTGCAGATTCTGATTGTACTACATTCAAAACAAGAAAAAAGTCATTTTTCGAAAAGTGTGTGTGTGTGTGTGTGTGTGTGTGTGTGTGTGTGTGTGTGCGCGTGTCTGTCTGTGTGTCTGTAGATTTTTTTTCTATGGCAAACGATAACAGCCGCAAATTCAAACAGAACCAAATAATTTTTTGCATACAGCCCTGATTTGTAGAGTACTCAAGACCTACTGGTTTTGGTGATGATCGGTTAAGGGAAACGGGTAGTTTACCTGCAACGGTTTTTTATCAAGGGTAATTTTTTTCTATGGCAAACGATAACAGCCGCAAATTCAAACAGAATTAAATGACGTTTTGCATACAGCCCTGTATTGTAGAGTTCTCAATACCTATTGGTGTTGGTAAAGATCGGTTAAGGGAAAGGGGTAGTTTACCTGCAACATTTTAAGTTGTAACAAGAGAAATGTTTCAATGACGAACGATAACTGCCGCACATTCAAACAGAATCAAATATTTTTTTGCATGCATCCCTATATTGTAGAGGACTGAAGGTCTATTGATTTTGGAGAAGATCGGTTAAGAGAAAGGGGTAGTTTACCTGAAACATTTTATGATTTAACCAGAGTAAAGTACTTAATTTTGATAAATAAAGTATCCTGATAAGGAGCTCATAATAATCCACTGTAGAAACGTAGATGAAATATCTATAAATGAAGAGGTTAGGTGAACGGGGTGGGGGTAATTTTCTATTATTAAAAATTATAGTTGAAGGTGGAGGGGAGAATTTTTTATATGTGTACTACGTTATCGGCAACAAAGAAGTAGTTTTTTGTTAAAATTGCTTCCCGGGCTATTTAGCCGTAGTCCAATGTTTTCTGTAAAACCAGATTTTTCGCCAGTGCCATCGACTGCCATCATCAGTGAAAATCGAGTGCGAAAACGTGAGGTGGTATACGTTAGTGACCACAGTACTGTGGTTAGTGCTGAAGCAATAAGTAGAAAGACGTAGTTTCTATGGAAATATTTCATTTCGAATATGATTTTAAATATAAATCTTAGAACATGGAAGTCATGTATGGTTCTCCATACCGATATTTTCTATTACGAACGATAACTGCCGTAAATTCAAACATAATCAAATAAGTTTTTGCATACGTCCCTAAATTGTAGAGATCTCAAGGCCTATTGATTTTGGTGAAGATCGGTTAAGGGAAAGGGGTAGTTTACCTGCAACATTTTAAGTTGTAACAAGAGAAATTTTTTCACGACTAACGATAACTGCCGTAAATTCAAACAGAATCAAATAATTTTTTACATATGTGCCTGAGTTGCAGAAGACTCAACCCCTATTGATTTTGGTGAAGATCTGTTACGAGGAAAGGGCAGTTTACCTGAAACATTTTTTGGATTAGCAAGAGTAAAATACTTAATTTTGATAAATAAAGTATCCTGATAAGAAGGTTAGACACGATTTTTGGTATTAAAATAATTTGTATTAAAAATATAATGCATTAACTTGTATTTCTGATGATAGTTTGTACTATCAAAACAGTGTAATATACAAAAATACAAAAAATATATCCTTGTAAGAAAAGTTTTATTTATTAATAATAATAAAAAAAATTATAGTAGTGTTGGTAATAAATGATGGCAGTCAATGGCAATTTGAATATTGGGGGCGATATTGTAACTGTAAAACAGAATAATCTCCTCCACTGATATGGAAGATAGGCCTACGTGTGATAAGTTTACTCAGGTGCAGATAAGTTTATTACGTGCAGCAGATGTGAAATCTAATCACTTAGGATAATTGTAAAACGTCTGAGACAAGTAAGATAATAATTCTTCTATCTGAAAGTTGCTGATAATTGCGATTGGAAATAAAGATTCTAGCCTAAGTTTAGAATATATTATTTAAGTTTGCAATTATATTTGAAATTTTATATGGTGGACAGTATGTTTCGTCTCTAATGAAACGATACGTGTTGCGCTCCATGTGGTAGCGGCCGTTACCGTTTTTTGACCATATGTTAGTCCAAGGTCGGATGGCGTGGTGTGTGCTCTAATTTAGTTTGTAAAAATATGTACGCACTGTCCGACACGGAACACTAATGTATTTTAGATAATTTCCAACAAATGTTTACCTTTCCCTTAGCCTCTGGCCTTAACCTCTCGACAACCTGTCGACGAAGAATACAGTGGGATGCCGTGTCCATAGCATGTAAAGAGAGTAAAACTGGACAACGCAAAATTTAAGGAAGAGGCTGCCATCATGGTTATGAGAACCGTTTGAGCCAAGCAAGTAAAAGCAAGTAAAGACATTCGTTAGATTTGGTTTAATATTTTGGGGAATGCGATGAAAGACCGTGACGGTGGGGGACAGGTGTTAGTAGATCGGAAATTTCCCGCAGGGGTTTGAAATTTCCACGTGGGTTGGTATTTTTCGTTTCATGATGGAGTGAGAAGTAGGGTAGGGGGCATGGTCTGTAGCAGGTATATGAAACGGAAGAAGACAGCTGTCCAGCCGCTGTTAGATCTTTCAACCGCCACTCACAGGTAAGAAAGATTCATTTTATTTTACATTATTTTGTAGTGTAGTCTTATGTCTTGCCTAATGTTTGTATGACTTATGTTGTTATGAAACGTTTTTAACCGTAGTTGCGTATACGTTGCTAATATTTTTATAACGTTTTATTGTAAGTTGTTTTATGGTGTTTAGCTTCTGAGGACGATCCCAGATTCCAGGGGTTGAAACTCCAAGCTATAAAGAATAGAGGATTCCGAAGCAATACGAATAGAGGTTTCTTCTTCTTCTACGGCGTCACAGTTAGAAGTCGAACCAGCCTCCACAATCATCCGCCTTCATTTTTCCCTGTCCTTGGCGATCGATGTCCATCGTTTTATTTTAAATAAATTATCAGCATCCCTCGCCACTGCGTCAATCCAGCGTGTCTTGGGTCTTCCGACAGGCCTTCTACCCTCGATCTGACTAAACAGTACCTTCCTAGGTATTCGGTTGTCTTCCATCCTAATGATGTGTCCTGGCCATTGCAATCTATGCAGTCGGATGGTGGTGGCCAGATCATTGTCTTTATACAGCTTGTATAGCTCCTCATTGTGACGCATTCTCCATATCCCGTTTACTTGGATTGGTCCATATATTTTCCTCAAAATTCTCCTTTCAAAAGTATTGACTATGTTAACGGCTTGTTTGTTCAGAGTCCAAGTCTCGCTGCCATATGTTATCACCGGTCTAATCATAACTTTATATAATGTGACCTTGGACTGATGGTGGATATTCCTTGTCTTGAATATGGATGTCAACGAAGCGTATGTTCTATTTGCGGCCTGTATCCTTTTCCTTATTTCATTTATCTCTTCATTGTTTTCTGCCATCCAACATCCCAAATATTTAAACTGATTCACTATTTCCAGGTTTAGTGGTTTAATTTCAAACTGTTCAGGTTTCCTGGTTTTCTTCCGAGTCGTGATCATAACCTTTGTTTTATCTGTATTAACCTGGAATAGAGTATTTACCCGTAAGAAATCACCCAACGCTTAGAGGTTTTAAAGAATGGATATGTGTTTGTGAGTTGATAAAATGTGCAGCATGCATTTGAAATATTTCTATATAAAATTTGCAAGAAAAGAATCGAATTAAAAAAAAAAAAACTGTTGGCAAACGTGTAAGAGGCTGGCACCCGTCTTATCCACAAACAGAAAGCCAAGTGGCCTATTTGAACACGACAGATATGAAAAATGCAACGGCAGAAAACAGATCCGCATTGACTCTTTCAACTCCGTAGTACAATAAAGCATTTAAAAGACTTGAAACACATGTAACATATGGAGGACTAGAAAAGACTGAGAACAACAGAATGCATAACAAAGCAATCGGCAGCTTTTGATATTGGTTAATGATTCACTGTTTCCTTGAGACTTTTTCGTAATTATTATGGTAGTGATTAATGCTGATAATTTCAGTTACTGAGGTTGGTTCTAAAGCAGTGATAAACACCACATATACGTTTTGAAACTACTTGCAAGGGACTAACGAACAACGACTAACATTTTTGATAAGCGGCATAAGTAACCGCTAACAAAAAATGTGGATATATAAAAATAATTAATTGGTTAATTTGTAATAAAAATGTAAGTGATTAATGCATGCGTGTTTCTACCTATATAGGCAGTATTTGTTTATACGTATTATGTTTCAAGATTCAAGTTGTGAGTTTATACTCACATTTCAACCTATACTTAAGTATGCTTATGCTAAAGAAAATCCTGAGGCCGTTTGTCTACGTATAAAAGCAGAAACAGGGGCCGACCTAGGATAAGATGTTTGGATGATGTGCTGGAAGATTTAAGAAGAATGGATGTAAGGGGTTACACTATGAGGGCAATGGATAGGAGACATTGGAGGAAATTGGGGTTGGAAGCCAGGGCTCTTGTTGGGCTGTAGTGCTAAGGAAGAAGAAGAAGAAGAACATGAGTACTTTTATATTATAATTGAGGACTAGTAAATTAAGTTAGTGTCATTGTTTATTTATGTACTGTGTATTCCTTTCATTTACATAGGCATATATTGTAACAAAAATGTGATTTTTGTTCATAGAGGTAACATGGTGAAACTTATGGGTTTTGATTTCTCTGGTGTCTAAAAACAATGTCGCTAGCGTATAATAATAATGGCAACGTGTACAGTGCTAAATGTTACACCTTTCAGTCTCGGAGCCAAATTACACCTTTTCGCTTGCGCACAAACTTTATTCTGTGGTTTCTGTACTCGCTTATTTTATTATCTATCTTTTCTATTTCATTTTTAACCCTGCGAGTTGTCTTCCCCACACATATATTTTTGACCTGTATCTTTTTATTCGCCTTCTATCACCCAGATGTTTTTGTTTAAGACCGTCTATGCACTTAAGATGTACGAGTTACGTCTTGAGTTGTTTTCTTGCATGTATGTTACTGCAAATGCTTCAAATCTACTGTCTCTTATGAATTGATTACTACTGAAAAAACAGCACTGTACCCACGCAATAACTACAAACGATTAAACAAAAATATTGTTTTATTTACTTCTAAAGTGAAAAGTGTTTAACTCAGGTGCTGGAGAGTTAGTTTTTAAAACAGCGTAGATATTTAAAAAGCGATTTTCTTTTAGTTAGGATCTAAACTGTATAAAATTATTCACAACATATGAACGCCTAGTTTCAGGATACGTTTTTTTCTAACTGGGTCACTAGATTTTATTGACCGTACCGCCGTTCGACCAGAATGTACTGGAGCGACGAGTTACTGAATAAAGCATGCCAGGACAGACACGGTGGTATGACATTCGTGTTCACCTAACAGTTGATTTTACCTGAGGGTTTAACGTCGCGTGCGGTAATTGAATTCAGGAGTCACAAAACAGCGAATCTATTATGCCGCCAAGTGGCTCCAAGCAGTACAGTAGGCTAAGAACTTTTCCAAGAGTACTTTGTTAACTTCGCTCTCTAACATATAAAAACATCCACGCTAGAAGACAGTGAGCGACAACTGAGGGGCTGTGAAAGGTAGATACATACAGGACGATGTTTTTGAGCGAACGTTGCATGTACAGAAATGTGTAAGGAGAGCGCGCACGAACACAACTGTAACTCGATTTTTGAACAATTCGTATAATAATTATCACAACGACTCTTTCAAATTGCAAATTACAATTGCCCAATAGCAATGATAACACATGCACACATTAATATATATTTACACTGTAATGATATTTTCAGAATGATACCTCACGAGTTTGTTCTATATCATCAATATTATAAATGTTTATTAAATTGTAAATGTAATTTTCATAATTTTGTTCTAATAAATCGAAAGTTGTAACACGCTTTTTGTAAAAAAATAACTCGTCTTCAATGATGTTTGGTCGTCCGTACATCAGAATGATGTGGAGTTTATCATTTAGTCCTTGAGTATTCTTAAATTCGACACGAACACAACACACATCACCGTACGGCGCGCTTGTAGTATCCAACTGGAAATGCGTACAACGCTTCAAATAAGACTTGATAGACTCATAAATCGCGACACCACCGGCTCTAGTAGACGAGCTGTTATGTCTGGCGACTATCGTATAACCACGGATCTCCATACTCGGTTCATCGTCTTTCATCCAAGTCTCAGTGAGCGCAAGTATGTCCGTCTTGTTCAAGACCGGGTCTGATACTAAATCTTCGTGGTGCGCAGCCAAGCTTTGTATGTTCAGCAGCCTGACACTTAACGTATTATCTTTAATACGCTGTCGGCACCGATATACAATCAATGACATACTATTCTTTTCTAAACGAGTAAATTCCGTTTTTAAAGCTTCGCGAGAATTCTTTTGCTTTCTGCAGTGATAAAACTTGAAATCATTCATTTTGTTCGTCAAATATAAGCCTTCGATAGTGCGTGCACGAGAAAGAGCGACGTAAACTAAGGAGATATCGTGAGTTTTGTCATACTCATACACAATTCGATCGTACGTACCGCCTTGCGATTTATGTATAGTCATGGCATTGCCAGGCACAACTGGAAATTGCACACGTCGAGCTTTGATGATTTTAGAACCGACGTTATTGACAACACAGAAGTAATTTCTATGGAAACTCACCGGTTCCCATTTTCGATCACGCACCAGCGATCGGCCGCAAATGTGCGAAACGTTCTTATAAACATTTTCAATGTTAAATTGAATCATTGACAGTGTTACGAATCTACACAAATTAATCTATAGGCTACTTGTATATTGCGTTTATACTTGCTTCTTATACTATGAAAAGAAAGATATATGGATAACAGAAAGAATCATGGCTAAGGATTATGGCGTCTGCGAAAACAGGAAGAGGTGGAAACTGTTGTTGAAAGAAAGAGGGGAACGATGGCATACGCAATCAATTCAGGCGTTATTTATACCATCATCAGAGAAACTGTTTATTTGGGTGTCTGAGCTGTACGTGTGTGTTTTCTACAACCAATGTCTGTACTAGCTAGACAGATATGTTGATAGATAGATAGATAGACAACAGGTAGATAGACAAATAGGTAGGTAGAAAAATACAGAGAGAGAGAGAGAGAGAGAGAGAGAGAGAGAGAGAGAGAGAGAGAGAGAGAGATATGGGAGCAGATTGACTTAGTTTTATAGACTCAGTACAAGGAAAACCAATTATAATCTTAAAGCGGTTTCGACGTTAGGTGTTCAGTACTGTTAATACTTTAAAGTAGAAAGAGAAATAGATGTCGACCACAGACTAGTCAAGACTTGAACAAGCATGGGAAAGAAGGCTGAAACGACGCGGAAAGAAAAAGTTTAAAAGATAGAGTTGATACGGGGAAGCAAAAGTTTCATACAAGAAATCTATCGAACAAGAAGAGAAGAAGAAAGACGGGAGAGAGAGAGAGTAGTGGTAAGAACAGGGAGACGGTATGAAACGAATTTTATTGTAAACATATATTGATATCGTATATCAAGAATGTTAAAAGAATTTTGTGGGCTTTACTGTATACAGGTTTTCCCTAGTCGCAGTTAGGTTCGTGTTTTCAACGACGTGACCTGTAAATATATAATTCGGATAGTCTGAAAGATCAGTAGTCACAATTAAGCCTACGGTTCTGACTGAATCGAAAAGTTCTGACTGTAAGATTTGCTTACTTGTTGGAGGATCAGAGAACATGTCGAGGTCGGAAACTAAATTATTTACATTTCCGTTCTGCTGGGTATAATCTGTGAAAGGCGATCTAAAATCGTGTCGTCACCCTTTGACAACAGTCATACAAGAGAAAGTGTTTATTAATGAATAGGCCTACGTGGGTTTTACTTTCTCTTGCTTAGATTCATAGTAATAATATATCATCTTACTGTAGCTTGTATTGTTACGTTTGACAAATGCATGTAAACCACGCAATATTTGTGTTCAGGTTGTGACGAAACGATGAATGAGGGTATAACACCTATGCTTCTTACTACACTAGCTTAAACGAAAGTGTTTCGTATCTGAACTGTTACCAAAAAATTAACATAATTTTTTTCGGAATGAAGTAATCAATATTATTTCTAGAGAAGTAAAGGACGGTGTTAACAATCATAAAACATTAAGTGTAATGAAAAATTAAAACATAAACGACAAGATAAAATCTAGGGAAATTTAAAATTTAAAGGTGAAAGTAATTATAACGAGAGCGAAGAATATTATGTACTTTGGAGCTTCTTAAATTAATATTGTAAACAGTGAAAAAGTATGATTTTCTACTGCAACATTAAAATATCGGTATGGAGAACCATACATGACTTCCATATTCTAAGATTTATATTTAAAATCATTTTCGAAATGAAATATTACCATAGAAACTACTTCTTTCTACTTACTGCTTCAGCCTTAACCACAGTACTGTGGTCAGTAACATATACCACCTCACGTTATCGCACTCGATTTTCACTGATGATGGAAGTCGATGGCATTGCCGAAACGACTGGTTTTGTAGAAAACATTGGACTACGGCCAAATATCCCGGGAAGGAATTTTAACAAAAACTACTTCTTTGTTGCCGATAACGTTGTACACATATATATAAAAAATATGCATAAAATTAATGGCTTGTATAAGTTAATGATTGATCTCCATTAAGTAGTGCTCAAGTTTCCAAAGTTTTATTATTATGATGTCCGTAATTAAAACATCAGAGCAGGTTTAGTGTGTATGAGGGTACACCGTGGACAAAAATGTTCAACATTTCCTATTGACCGTTGCTTAGAATAAAGCTGCGAATCTACAGTGTACGTTTCACAGAACAAGCACGCGGAAAAGAAGGAGCGCTCTGAAGTCACTCATGGACCCTCAGCATCTTGCAGAGGGTTCATTCCCTAAAGACCAAAAGTCTGTCTATGAATCGTTCCTCTGTAAACAGGTGCAGTTACACTGCCCAGCGATCCACAGGAAGCAAATCGCTATCCACGCTGGACACTTTTCCGGCTTGCATGCGTTATGTTGGTATGGGTTCGGCACTTTCCATTTAAAAACCGTGCAAATGTAAGAAAATAAACATGAATGAGGCCAGAAATAACGCGAATTGTGTGTGTGTGTGTGTGTGTGTGTGTGTGTGTGTGTGTGTGTGTGTGTGTGTGTGTGTGTGTGTGTGTGTCTTCCCTACTTTTCATTGCGGTAGTCATAATAATAAAATGGAAACGTAAACAGTACATAACTGAGAAAAAAATACATAAATGAAAAAATTATAATTTTATTGCCTGGCAACAAAATTATTTTATTTTTAACAATTACCATTGTTTGAAAAAGTTTAAATGAATTTTCAAGTACTTTACTGTTGTTAAAACTAAAAGGTTGCAGGTAAACTACCCCTTTCCCTCAACCGATCTACACCAAAAACAATAGGTTGTGAGTACTCTACAAATTAGGGCTGTATACAAAAAATTATTTGTTTCTGTTTGAATTTGCGGCAGTTATCGCTTGCCATAGAAAAAAAATCTACACATAGACACACACACACAGACACTTTTCGGAAAAAGACTTTTTTTCATGTTCTGAGTGTAGTACAATCAGAATCTGCAATAATCTCGAACACGATTTTTTTTTCCATCACCATACTTCCATTTCCTTAAGGAATATGGAAGTAAATATCGGTATGGAGAACCATACAGACTTCCATGTTCTAAGATTTATATTTAAAATCATATTTGAAATGAAATATTTCCATAGAAACTACGTCTTTCTACTTATTGCTTCAGCATTAACCACAGTACTGTGGTCACTAACGTATACCACCTCACGTTTTCGCACTCGATTTTCACCGATGATGGCAGTAGATGGCACTGCAGAAAAGTCTGGTTTTGTAGAAAACATTGGACTACGGCTAAAGAGCCCGGGAAGCAATTTTAACAAAAAACTACTTCTTTGTTGCCGATAACGTAGTACACATATAAAAAATTCTCCCCTCCACCTTCAACTATAATTTTTAATAATAGAAAATTACCCCCACCCCGTTCACCTAACCTCTTCATTTATAGATATTTCATCTACGTTTCTACAGTGGATTACTATGAGCTTCTTATCAGGATACTTTATTTATAAAAATTAAGTACTTTACTCTTGTTAAACCATAAAATGTTTCAGGTAAACTACGCCTTTCTCTTAACCGATCTTCTCCAAAATCAATACACCTTCCGTCCTCTACAATTCAGGGAAGCATGCAAAAAATATTTGATTCTGTTTGAATGTGCGGCAGTTATCGTTCGTCATGGAAACATTTCTCTTGGTACAACATAAAATATAGCAGGTAACCTACCCCTTCCCCTTAACCGACCTTCACCAAAATCAATAGACCTTGAGCTCTCTGCAACTCAGGAAAGAGTGCAAAAAATTATTTGATTCTCATTGAATTTTCTGCAGTTATCGTTCGTCATAAAAAAATTACCCTTTTTAAAACATAAAGCGTTGCTGATAAACTACCCCTTCCCTTAACCGACCTTCAACAAAATCAACAGACCTTGAGTTCTCTTTAGTTCAAAAAGGTATGCAAAAACGTAGTTGATTCTGTTTGAATTTACGGCAGTTATCGTTCGTCATATAAAAAAGTACCCTGGTTAAAACATAAAATGTTGATGGTAAACTACCCCTTTCCTTTAACCTATCTTCACCAACACCAATAGGTATTGAGAACTCTACAATACAGGGCTGTATGCAAAACATCATTTGATTCTGTTGGAATTTGCGGCTGTTATCGTTTACCATAGAAAAATATCGGTATGGAGAACTATACATGACTTCCATATTCTAAGATTTATATTTAAAATCATTTTCAGCCAAACAGCCAGGCTGTGTCTTACCTGCCTTTTTATTGCTGTATTAAATGAAAAATATTATATTACATTAAAATGAAAAAATTATAATTTTATTGCCTGGCAACAAAATTATTTTATTTTTAACAATTACCATTGTTTCAAAAAGTTTAAATAAATTTTCAAGTACTTTAATCTTGTTAAAACGTAAAAGGTTGCAGGTAAACTACCCCTTCCCATTAACCGATCTTCACCAAAATCAAAAGTCATTGAGACCTCTACAATTCAGGGACGTATGCAAAAAATTATTTGATTCTGTTTGAATGTGCGGCTGTTATCGTTTGCCATAGACAATACGCTTGATAAAAAAACGATGCAGGTAAACTACCCCTTCCCCTTAACCGATCTTCACCAAAAACAACAGGTCTTGAGTACTCTACAAATCATGGCTGCATGCAAAACATTATTTGATTCTGTTTGAATTTGCGGCTGTTATCGTTTGCCATAGAAAATACCCTTGTTAAAAAAACGTTGCAGGTAAACTACCCCTTTCCCTCAACCGATCTTCACCAAAAACAATAGATCTTGAGAACTCTATAATTTAGGGCTGTATGCAAATAATCATTTGATTCTGTTTGAATTTGTGGCTGTTATCGTTTGCCATAGGAAATACCCTTGTTAAAACATAAAACGTTACAGGTAAACTACCCCTTTCCCTTAACCGATCTTCACCAAAATCAACAGATCTTGAGAACTCTACAAATCAGAGCTGTATGCAAAACATTATTTGATTCTGTTTGAATTTGCGGCTGTTATCGTTTGCCAAACAAACAAAATTACCCTTGCTAAAAAAAAAACGTTGCAGGTAAACTACCCCTTTCCCTCAACCGATCTTCACCAAAAACAATAGGTCGCGAGTACTCTGCAAATCAGAACTGCATGCAAAAAATTATTTGATTCTGTTTGAATTTGCGGCAGTTATCGTTTGCCATAGAAAAAAATCTACAGACAGACAGACAGACAGACAGACAGATAGACAGACAGATAGACAGACAGACAGACAGACAGACAGGCAGACAGACAGACAGACAGACACACACACACAGACACTTTTCGGAAAACGACTTTTTTTCATGTTTTGAGTGTAGTAGAATCAGAATCTGCAATAATCTCGAACACGATTTTTTTGCCATCACCATACTTCCATTCCTTAAGGAATATGGAAGTAAAATATCGGTATGGAGAACCATACATGACTTCCATATTCTAAGATTTATATTTAAAATCATTTTCACCCAAACAGCCAGGCTGTCTTACCTGCCTTTTTATTGCTGTATTAAATGAAAAATATTATATTACATTAAAATGAAAAAATTATAATTTTATTGCCTGGCAACAAAATTATTTTATTTTTAACAATTACCATTGTTTCAAAAAGTTTAAATAAATTTTCAAGTACTTTACTCTTGTTAAAACGTAAAAGGTTGCAGGTAAACTACCCCTTCCCCTTAACCGATCTTCACCAAAATCGAAAGTCATTGAGACCTCTACAATTCAGGGACGTATACAAAAAATTATTTGATTCTGTTTGAATTTGCGGCTGTTATCGTTTGCCATAGAAAATACGCTTGATAAAAAAACGTTGCAGGTAAACTACCCCTTCCCCTTAACCGATCTTCACCAAAAACAATAGATCTTGAGTACTCTACAAATCAGGGCTGTATGCAAAACATTATTTGATTCTGTTTGAATTTGCGTCTGTTATCGTTTGCCATAGAAAATACCCTTGTTAAAAAAACGTTGCAGGTAAACTACCCCTTTCCCTCAACCGATCTTCACCAAAAACAACAGGTCTTGAGAACTCTACAATTTAGGGCTGTATGCAAATAATCTTTTGATTCTGTTTGAATTTGCGGCTGTTATCGTTTGCCATAGGAAATACCCTTGTTAAAACATAAAACGTTACAGGTAAACTACCCCTTTCCCTTAACCGATCTTCACCAAAAACAATAGGTCTTGACAACTCTACAAATCAGGGCGGTATGCAAAACATTATTTGATTCTGTTTGAATTTGCGGCTGTTATCGTTTGCCATAGAAAATACCCTTGTTAAAAAAACGTTGCTGGTAAACTACCCCTTTCCCTCAACCGATCTTCACCAAAAACAAAAGGTCTTGAGAACTCTACAATTTAGGGCTGTATGCAAATAATCTTTTGATTCTGTGTGAATTTGCGGCTGTTATCGTTTGCCATAGGAAATACGCTTGATAAAAAAATGTTGCAGGTAAACTACCCCTTCCCCTTAACCGATCTTCACCAAAAACAATAGGTCTTGAGTACTCTACAAATCAGGGCTGTATGCAAAACATTATTTGATTCTCTTTGAATTTGCAGCTGTTATCGTTTGCCATAGAAAATACCCTTGTTAAAAAAACGTTGCTGGTAAACTACCCCTTTCCCTCAACCGAACTTCACCAAAAACAATAGGTCTTGACAACTCTACAATTTAGGGCTGTATGCAAATAATCTTTTGATTCTGTTTGAATTTGCGGCTGTTATCGTTTGCCATAGGAAATACCCTTGTTAAAACATAAAACGTTACAGGTAAACTACCCCTTTCCCTTAATCCATCTTCACCAAAATCAACAGATCTTGAGAACTTTACAATTCAGGGCTGTATGCGAAACATTATTTGATTCTGTTTGAATTTGCGGCTGTTATCGTTTGCCAAACAAACAAAATAACCCTTGCTAAAAAAAAACCGTTGCAGGTAAACTACCCCTTTCCCTCAACCGATCTTCACCAAAAACAATAGGTCGCGAGTACTCTGCAAATCAGGGCTGCATGCAAAAAATTATTTGATTCTGTTTGAATTTGCGGCAGTTATCGTTTGCCATAGAAAAAAAATCTACAGACAGACAGACACACAGACAGACAGACAGACAGTAGACAGACAGACAGACAGACAGACACACAGACACTTTTCGGAAAACGACTTTTTTTCATGTTTTGAGTGTAGTAGAATCAGAATCTGCAATAATCTCGAACACGATTTTTTTTGCCATCACCATACTTCCATTCCTTAAGGAATATGGAAGTAAAATTACCCTTGATAAAAAACCGTTGCCGGTAAACTACCCCTTTCCCTTAACCGATCTTCACCAAAAACGATAGGTCTTGAGTAATCTACAATTCAGGCCTGTATGCAAACAATTATTTGATTCTGTTTGAATTTGCGGCTGTTATCGTTTGCCATAGAAAACACCCTTGATAAAACATAAAACGTTGCTGGTAAACTACCCTATTACATTAACCAATCTTCACCAAAAATAATAGGTCTTGAGAACTCTACAATTCAGGGCTGTATACAAAACATTAGTTCATTCTCTTTGAATTTACGGCAGTTATCGTTCGTCATAGAAAAAATACCCTTGTTAAAACATAAAAAGTTGCTGGTAAACTACCCCTTTCCCTTAACCGATCTTCAACAAAATCAACAGACCTTGAATTCTGTATAATTCAAAAAGGTATGCAAAAGAGTAATTGATTCTGTTTTAATTTATGGCAGTTATCGTTCGGCAAAACAAAATTACCCTTGATAAAACATAAAATGTTGCTGGTAAACAACCCTATTCCCTTAACCGATCTTCACCAAAATCAACAGGTCTTGAGAACTCTACATTTCAGGGCTGTATGCAAAATATTATGTGATTCTGTTTGAATTTGCGGCTGTTATCGTTTGCCATACAAAATACCCTTAATAAGACAAAAAATGTGTCTGGTAAACTACCCCTTTCCCTTAACCGATCTTCACCAAAAACAATAGGTCTTTAGTACTCAACAAAACATGGCAGTATGCAAAAACGTATTTGATCCTGTTTGAATTTGCGGCTCTTATCGTTTGGCATAGAAAATACCCTTTTAAAACATAAAACGTTGCAGGTAAACTACCCCTTTCCCTTAACCGATCTTCACCAACACCAATAGGTATTGAGAACTCTACAATACAGGGCTGTATGCAAAACATCATTTGATTCTGTTTGAATTTGCGGCTGTTATTTTTTACCATAGAAAAAATTACCCTTGATAAAAAACCGTTGCCAGTAAACTACCCCTTTACCATAACCGATCTTCACCAACACCAATAGGTATTGAGAACTCTACAATACAGGGCTGTATGCAAAAAATCATTTGATTCTGTTTGAATTTGCGGCTGTTATTTTTTACCATAGAAAAAATTACCCTTGATAAAAAACCGTTGCCAGTAAACTACCCCTTTACCATAACCGATCTTCACCAAAAACGATAGATCTTGAGAACTCTACAATTCAGAGCTGTATGCAAAATATTATATGATTTTGTTTGAATTTGCGGGTGTTATCGTTTGCCATACAAAATACCCTTGTTAAAACAAAAAATGTGGCTGGTAAACTACCCCTTTCCCTTAAACGATCTTCACCAAAAACAATAGGTCTTTAGTATTCAAGAAATCAGGGCTGTATGCAAAAACTTATTTGAATCCGTTTGAATTTGCGGCACTTATCGTTTGCCATAGAAAATACCCTTTTAAAACATAAAACGTTGCTGGTAAACTACCCCTTTCCCTTAACCGATCTTCACCAACACCAATAGGTATTGAGAACTCTACAATACAGGGCTGTATGCAAAACATCATTTGATTCTGTTTGAATTTGCGGCTGTTATCATTTACCATAGAAAAAATTACCCTTGATAAAAAACCGTTGCCAGTAAACTACCCCTTTACCATAACCGATCTTCACCAAAAACGATAGGTCTTGAGAACTCTACAATTCAGAGCTGTATGCAAAATATTATATGATTTTGTTTGAATTTGCGGGTGTTATCGTTTGCCATACAAAATACCCTTGTTAAAACAAAAAATGTGGCTGGTAAACTACCCCTTTCCCTTAAACGATCTTCACCAAAAACAATAGGTCTTTAGTATTCAAGAAATCAGGGCTGTATGCAAAAACTTATTTGATTCCGTTTGAATTTGCGGCACTTATCGTTTGCCATAGGAAACACCCTTTTAAAACATAAAACGTTGCTGGTAAACTACCCCTTTCCCTTAACCGATCTTCACCAAAAACGAAAGGTCTTGAGAACTCTACAATTCAGGACAGTATGCAAAATATTATTTGATTATGTTTGAATTTGCGGCTGTTATCGTTTGCCATAAGAAATATCCTTGTTAAAACATAAAACGTTGCAGGTAAACTATCCCTTCCCCATAACCGATCTTTACCAAAATAAACAGATCTTGAGAACTCTACAATTCAGAGCTGTGTGCGAAATATTATTTGATTCTGTTTGAATTTGCGGCTGTTATCGTTTGCCAAACAAACAAAATTACCCTTGATAAAAAAAAACCGTTGCAGGTAAACTACCCCTTTCCCTCAACCGATCTTTACCAAAAACAATAGGTCGCGAGTACTCTACAAATCAGGGCTGTATACAAAAAAGTATTTGATTCTGTTTGAATTTGCGGCTGTTATCGTTTGCCATAGAAAAAAATCTACACACACACACACACACACACACACACACACACACACACACACACACACACACACACACACACACACACACACACACACACACACACACACACACACACACACACACACACACACACACACACACACACACACACACTTTTCGGAAAACGACTTTTTTTCATGTTCTGAGTGTAGTACAATCAGAATCTGCAATAATCTCGAACACGATTTTTTTTGCCATCACCATACTTCCATTTCCTTAAGGAATATGGAAGTAGAATATCGGTATGGAGAACCATACATGACTTCCATATTCTAAGATTTGTATTGAAATCTTAATATCGCCTGCCAAGCGCGATATATTTTCTCTTATACATGATTTACATTAAAATGAAAAAATTTTAATTTTATTGCCTGGCAACAAAATTATTTTATTTTTAACAATTACCATTGTTTGAAAAAGTTTAAATAAATTTTCAAGTACTTTACTCTTGTTAAAACGTAAAAGGTTGCTGGTAAACTACCCCTTCCCCTTAACCGATCTTCACCGAAATCGAAAGTCCTTGAGTACTCTACAAATCAGGGCTGTATGCAAAACATTATTTGATTCTGTTTGAATTTGCGGCTGTTATCGTTTGCCATAGAAAATACCCTTGTTAAAAAAACGTTGCTGGTAAACTACCCCTTTCCCTCAACCGATCTTCACCAAAAACAATAGGTCTTGCGAACTCTACAATTTAGGGCTGTATGCAAATAATCTTTAGATTCTGTTTGAATTTGCGGCTGTTATCGTTTGGCATAGGAAATACCCTTGTTAAAACATAAAACGTTACAGGTAAACTACCCCTTTCCCTTAACCGATCTTCACCAAAAACAATAGGTGTTGAGAACTCTACAATTCAGGGCTGTATACGAAACATTATTTAATTCTGTTTGAATTTGCGGCTGTTATCGTTTGCCAAAAAAAAATTTCCCTTGATAAAAAAAAACCGTTGCCGGTAAACTACCCCTTTCCCTCAACCGATCTTCACCAAAAACAATAGGTCGCGAGTACTCTACAAATTAGGGCTGTATGCAAAAAATTATTTGATTCTGTTTGAATTTGCGGCAGTTATCGTTTGCCATAGAAAAAAAATCTATAGACACACAGGCACACACACACACACACACACACACACACACACACACACACACACACACACACACACACACACACACACACACACACACACACACACACACACACACACACACACACACACACACACACACACACACACACACACACACACACACACACACACACACACACACACACACACACACACACACACACACACACACACACACACACACACACACACACACACACACACACACACACACACACACACACACACACACAGACACTTTTCGGAAAACGACTTTTTTCATGTTTTGAGCGTAGTAGAATCAGAATCTGCAATAATCTCGAACACGATTTTTTTTGCCATCACCATACTTCCATTCCTTAAGGAATATGGAAGTAAAAATTGTAAAAGATATATTTCTTAATCTGCTCAGTATTTAAGAAGCATGGTCAGTCTAAAATAACGACGCGCAGTTTAACTTTCACAGTTCTCGTTGCTCAAATATTCTCGAGGGTTTCATACTGTTCATACTGCCGACTCCCTAGGTGATCGCTTTAGGTTTTTTAGTGTTTATTTTTTACTGGCGAAGAAGGAAACCCATCGTTTACTTAACAGTTTAAAAGCACGACTAATTCACAACAATATTCCGTCAATTACATTATATGTAACATTTTATTTTACATATTTTTTAAATAAACTCAGGAGTGAAACCATTCAAAAGGGCGTCAGACCCAAACTGGTGCGAAGGTCGAAGCCTCTCGCATGGGGCACGAGACGATACGCGTGCACAAAACACACGCTCTCTCTCTTTCTCTCCCCCTCGACCCCTCTCACTCTCTGTCTCTGAATTGCTGACAATTTGATCATAAACAAACTTGGTTGTATTCGAGAATTTGGTTAGTATTGTTTTTATTTAGTAAATGTGATCTTATATTGTCTTTCATAAAAATTGTCCCAACTATTACATAAACTATTACATACATGAAGCAGGTCGACAACCAAGTTCTATTGTGACTAGTCGAGGATTCTGATCCTTCTGAGCTTATCATTCTGTGGCTCTGTGGTGAAAAGAGGTTTTATGGAGAAGACGTCCTAGTTGGTTTTGTAATTCAATTCAAGCTGTACGCAAAGAGCTATTAGTCTTTTTTCTTTCTAATATGGAATTCAAATTCCCTGTAGTTCCAACAGTTAATGGCGCAAGAAGCATTAAGCTGAAGTGGTCTGATAACTGACTTCTTGAGGTGATATCATGACCAACGCCGCGGCGCGCCGCTTTGGAAGCAAATAAGATAATCAGAGAGCCATGTACTCTCTACGTTGTCATAAAATATACGTATTGTTACGTAATGCAGAAAAAGTGTTACGCCATTACAGAGCGTTCTGGTAGCCTACATTGGAGAACGATCCCGCAGCTGTAATGCGTACTGTGTTCGTACAAGCTGTGCTGCCGAGACGTCTGAAGAGCGGGGGCAGGGGTACTTCTTAGTACTTAATCATAACGCGTGCTTGTGTTGGTGCGGTATTACTGGTTCTGTAAACATTGTTCAGTACGTATTTGTTCTGTATGGAATTGTTCAGAAGACGTATTCAGTTGTTATTTCGTGTGCGTATTAGAGTGAGTGTTCGTACATTATATGTCAGTGTAATCTATTGAATATTTTGTTTGTGTTTTGTTAATCGGTACAAATTAACTATTAGCCTATTGTTTAATTATTTTATTGTTCGTTGTCAATTACTAAGCAGTGAATTTGACATTAATAGTTACATTTTATGAGTAGTTCCGTTAAAAAATAATATTAAAATGACTTCGCAAAAAAGTAACAAAACAATTCATTCGGAAGGACGTGAAATTATATCATCTGTTATTGAAAAGTGTGATGAAGAATCAAGGAAAGGGGCATATTCCTTCACAGTTAAAAACGCTACAGCAAGAGCAGCGTATTACACTGGCTTTTCAGAATTTACAATTAAAAAAATCCGGAAAGAACACAATACGCGTCTAGAAAATTGCCCGGATCAGCGTTTTTTTAAGTACCCCAGGGAAACGGAGAAAAACTAGACCGAATCACACCGTGGTAAGCGTGGACGAGTTTGACAGGTGTGTAATCAGAAGAATTATTAATGATTTTTACACAGTGCAGAAGAAAGTGCCGACAGTGGCAAAACTTCTACCCGTGGTGAAAGAAAAAATATATTTTCCATGGGGTAATAGTTCTTTACTAAAAATAATTAAGGAAATAGGGTTTAAGTGGAAAAGATTTAGTAATAAAAGAAGTCTACTAATTGAAAGACCGCAAATCGTGATGTGGCGGCATCGTTATCTTACACAGCTTAAACTTTATAAAAAAGAATAGAGAGATAGTGTTCATAGATGAAACATGGGTAGACAGTAACTTAACGCATCAGAGAGGATGGCGAAGTGACGAATGCAATATTCACATTAATCAGAGAGGCTCGAAGAGACTAATAATATTGCATGCAGGGAGCAGAAATGGATTTATACCTAACGCGAAACTTGTATTCAAGGCCGGTTTGTCTAGTGGAGATTATCACGGGCAAATGAATAGTGTTAATTTTGAAAAATGGATTAATGAAAAGCTTTTACCAAATTTACCAGCAAAATCAATAGTTATAATGGACAATGCTCCGTACCACTGTACCCAAACTGACAAGGTACCGTCAAAATACGCTCTAAAAGAAGAAATGAGAGAGTGGCTTTTTAGAAACGGCATCTACTATGATGAAAAAATGCGCAGACAAGAACTTTACTGTCTTATAGAAGCGCATAGACCAAAAGAAAAAACATTTAAGATAGACGCTATTTTGAAAGCTTTTGGTCACACACCTCTTCGATTACCACCGTATATGTGCGATCTGAACGCTATTGAATTAGCATGGGCAAAAATGAAGCGTATAATACGGGACAATAATACAACAGGAGATTTATCGTTAGATACGCTTAAGAAAATTACTGAAATGGCAATTGAATCAGTTACACCTTGCGATTGGACAGGATATGAAAGCGTATAATACGGGACAATAATACAACAGGAGATTTATCGTTAGATACGCTTAAGAAAATTACTGAAATGGCAATTGAATCAGTTACACCTTGCGATTGGACAGGATATGAAAACCACGTTATACGAATGGAGGACTACTACTGGGATAAAGATGGCATTACGTCAGACATTATTGACAGTTTTGTAATTGAAACAGGAGGTATCAGTGATGACAGTGAAAGTGCCAGTGACAACAGTGATAGCGAGGACTCTGAAACAGATTCGGAATTGGCCCAACCACTTACATGAGGTAAGTCACAACTTACTCAACCATCTTACCTGTTAATTATAATTTCTGTTATTAGTTGACTATGCTTTATATTGCCATTAAATCCGTTTAGGTATCTATATAATTACACTTCCTAAAGTAACATTTTTATTGGTAGTTAATATTGATCTGAAAAGTGTAAGCAATAAATGAAACAGGCATAGATAAAACATAATGGCTATCCCTATATGCAGTTAAAAATACAGTGCGAGAGGCAGTGTTAAACGTATTTTAAATGTGTAGTAGTACCTTGATACGTGCAGTGGAATGGCATACGTCACCACATTCCTTCTTGAGTTGCAAAGCTTAACATACGACAGTACGTGAGACGCTTGACATGCGAGGCAGTATTACGTAATGCAGAACGTCTCGTGCCTTCGATGGTGTCGTTCTAGAAGCTTCTCAATTAGCCCAACGGTGCGTGTTTCTGCGAAGGTCGCGCTGAAGTGTCCTCTAGAATTTTTTTTCGATGTCTTGTTAAGGCCGCATATTATGGAACCCTGCAGACTATAAATAGCCCATACCTGCTGCTTGGTTTTCAGTTATTGTCGGGCGATTACACAGTGATAACACAGTGCGGTTTGAAGTATTGTGGCCAAGTATTACGTGTTTTATAATTGTGTGTGACAATTGTAATACAATTGTGTTTTATATCAGTTAACATTTTTATTGCGTGTGAACAATTTTTATTGATTTGCTTTAAGAGGCTGTCTTGTTAATTAAAAACTGCTTAATTGTGATATAATTAAAGCTGGTGATTAGTGACGTAATTGGTGTCTTGTATTTTGTTTTCCACTGTACCATATGACGACCAGTAGATCGTCGTAATAGTATGAATACGTCTTGTTGCCTTAAATGTAGATTTGAATATTAATTATGTCCTAGTTGTTCGGACCAGATTATACATGTTTGTGTATGTGGGATGTGCGCGCGCGCGAGTGGCTGCTTGTATTGTTGTGAGACAATTAATAATTGCACGAAATGTTATCTAAGCAGCGTAAAGCGGTGTACCTATTACTGAATTGGAGCACAATGAAAGGAACCGTACCGTTGTTAGATTGCTGAGATTACCGACTCAATAAATTATAAGTCAGTATTTTAAAACCATTTGCGATACATTAATTATAAGAAAAAATAATTTTTATGGTATTATTAATTATTCCAAACGTTAATAAGTAGGCAGCGCTTAGTTATTTGAGATATAAGTATTTAATGAATTTTTAATGTTTCGAAATATTCTCAAGCTGCACTAGATAAAGGCAAAGTGCAATAGAAATAATTATCGTGCTAGTTTTAACTGTCTCCTGGGGCTTGGGGTCAATGTAAGTAAGATTAGAAAACGGTTTATGTCTTAAATTGAGTCTAATACTTATAATCTGCAAGAACTATGACTACTAATAATTATCGTGCTAGTTTTAACTGTCTCCTGGGGCTTGGGGTCAATGTAAGTAAGATTAGAAAACGGTTTATGTCTTAAATTGAGTCTATTACTTACAATCTGCAAGACTACTAATAATTATTGGATACAATTTTGGATAACCTGCGTAGCGCCGTTTACGAAGGGTCGTAATTCGCGGTGAAGTCTCTGCATGTCTTTTCCAAAAATATTTTAATCACCTCTCGCTTGTGGTATCGACAGGCAACACAAGTTTCAGTTTTACTACTGAAAATTTTTAAGTACCACGTTAAGTCACCGGCATTGACGTTGATACTACATTATATACACGACCAACTAAGAGGTCAACATTTCAGCTCTGCATTGGCAAGTCAAAGACTGGCATCCACCTAACGGGTACTTTTGAGGAATATAAGAACGGAGAACAGATTGAAATAAGCGCACACAAGCTCCCAAGTGGCCGCACACCTGCAATGTTGAGTCATTGCAATACACCTGGAAATTCCAAGGTTCATCCACCCACTCCACTTTATACTTAGCACCCTCGCTTGTGCTATACGCTTTTACTGTAAGAGCTTTCAGTAGAACAATGACGTGAATTGTTACGGAAGTTCTGACGACTAATAAAGGTAAACCTTTAGTACATTTCAACGGCTACGGTTATCGATAATTTAGAAGAAAAGAAGACGTTTCAACCATTTGACGATGCTAGAAGGAAAGATTGATAAGATGTCGCGGAATGCTTTAGGCAAAAAGTGGGGAAAGACATGTGAATGTGACATAATTTATGTCAAGCACCGGACACAGCCCGTTAGTAGTTGTGGAGAGTGTCAATTAAGCAAAGAAGAGAGCTCACGAAGAAGACACGCCCATTTCAAGAATATACACAGAATAATGGCAGAACTGCACAATAAAAGCTACCCAATATCACTGTCTTTTGGAAAGAAAGTGAGGTGATCACAACACTATGAAGACTCCATGCTAGAAGTACTGTCCTAAAAGAGATTGTATTTAAATTGTATTAATATACGATGTTGTATTAAAATACTTTACGAAAGTCATATAACTGTAAAAAGGACAAAAGACATTTTTCAGCCTCCAGGATAGAAAAATGATCTAGTCCATAATTAATGATCAGGAGATACTTAAGAACGTCATTTAGATTGGTTTACCATTGCCAAATTAATTATTTTGAGACGTTCAATGATAATTTTAAACCTAAGAAAGCAATGTTCAGAAGAAAAAGAGGAAACTCAAAAAAAGCAACAGAGAGGTAGAAAAAAGTAGTGAAGAGAGAATGAGTGAATTAATTAATTAATTAATCGTCGCATATTTTATTGCAGATTTAATTCAGCTGTCAGCGCATACAAACTATGTCCACTGTTTGTTACACGTGTTTTTTTGCCTTAATTACGGGTTTTTCTTAGTCTTGAAGGATTTTCTTCGTATCATGAAACATACCCGAGTTTCATAATAATATTAACAAAACGCGATTCGCAAAAATGAATAAGTTACATAAACGATACGGTATTTTGTAATTGCCCAACAAAAAAGATGCCAATATTGAATAAGCACGGGTGAAATACAGTCTATTTAAATAATTCTGAGTCACATACAACTTTGATCAAAATTTATTTTACTTTGGGCTGTGGTGAGAAAGAGCCTACAACACAATTCGTTTGAATTCCTGGATCGGAAAGTCTTTTCTGTCTCATAGATGTCTGCATACTGTATATAAACGAGAATTTATGTTCCTATACTTTTATGTACATATCTGATTTTTAGTTCAGCTGTGGGCTGATTCTGTTGTTCACCTTACGTGTTGATAACTATAGAAGCAAACAGCTTAAACTAGGATGAGGCCTCTTCCACATATCTGCAAAATTAGTTTTAACTAATAAGACTTACAGAGTACGCTGTAGATTTCTGTGTGACATGGCAAGTGCTACATTATTTTCAGTCGTTTAGAATAACGGTAAAGGAAGTCTGATAGAGAAAATTAATTTGATGTTCTAAACGATTTCTTCCAAGTAAGACTCAAGGCAAAGGAACGCCAGCACATTCGGACCGTAGTTTACGCCGCCCACTGGATAATTAATAGATGTTTTGATATATTTTTGGAGAAAGCGGCTTTGTCGACAAAGAAAACTTCTAAGGCGTAATTAAGGATAACGGTTATCACTGGTTAGCGTCGGTCATTCTCCGGCTGTTTGACAAATCGTTAGAAGGCACGCGAAGTCAGGATTCAGGATACCTGAACAGAAGCAATTATCTGACTGCTTTGTGATACCGTTAGAGTATTTATGAGATTGTAATCTGTTAAAATGTTTCAGTGAACATGTAACGTTTATAAAAAAGTTTTAAAATAGAAAAAATATAACTCAGCATATTATAAAAACCAATAGGCCTATAGTCTACTACTATATAATAATGTCAATTAATGTAACAATGTTGATAAGCAAGACTGTGCAAGTTAATGTTTATCTATATGTGCAAGTCTGGTACACATGTGTGATCATAACGTTTCCTAATCTGATTATGTTACGTTAATTTATGGGTTTGCTTTTTTTTAATATTAGTCTACTGATTCAATACATTTGATTAAGAACAGTTTTTGGATATAATAAGCGTTATTAAGTCCATATTGTTACGACGGTCTCCTTGATCGTCGTATGGTACAGTGGAAAACAAAATACAAGACACCACTGAAATCAATAATAACTAGCTTTATCACAATTAACAATTTGTAATCAACAAGATAGTCTCTTACAATTCAAGTAAAAATTGTCCACGCGCATTAATAATGTCAACTATAAAGTCCCGCACAATAATCACTTTTCACTGATAGCCACTTGAAACGCACTGAGTAATCGCCCGAAGTAACCTGAAAACTAAGCGGCAGGTGCGGGCTATTTATAGTCTGCTGGGTTCCATAATATGCGTCCTTAACAAGCACTCGATAATTCTAGAGGATACTTCAGCGCGGCCTTGGCAGAAACACACACCGGCAGGGCTAGTCGAGAAGCCTATAGAACGAGACGATCGAACGCACGAAAACGTTCCTCAATACGTAACAATATATTACTTACAGCAAGATAAAATAGAATATATATATATATATGTTTTCTGTGAGTCTAATCAGAACAGCTTCTAAATAATTTAGGACTGAGCGTCTCAAATTTCTAACAATAAAACAAAAATATTTTCGATGATCCAATTATAGAAGAAGACGTGAACTTACAGGAAGATTAAACAATTACAGTATAGTTAGATTCATATACTATCAGAGTTCATGCCATAAATTGGCGCATGTTCATCTAATTAAATCGGCTAGAAAAACCAGGAGAATAATCTTTTGAAACCAGAAAAAGAGGATGGTAAAGAAAGAGGTGGGTGGAAGATGTAGAGGAGGTCTTAAGATAAAATTGGATCTTAAAAGGAATCTTTAAGTGAAGAACAATTGGTGAGGAGAAAAGGAATTAGTTGCTTGTAGAAGAGGAGGCCAAGGGTTATGGTGCCAGGGGAAGAAGATTTAATTAGTAGAAAAAGTAAAACTCCAACACATTTTAGAAACTTAACGACAGTATGGCAATATATAAATTTACCTTATGTGAAAGGCTGGGAAAACGATCGCAAAAATTTTTTGCCTACCGAATAATTAGACTATAACAGTGTAAACTGGAACAACCATGAGTACATGTGCTTTAAAAACAGTGGGCTCGATGTTTTTGCCTCAGAAGGTACCAATGCGTGCCTAAGGTACGAATGACAGTGCGCATGAATACCGATCGGTTTTCATGCCGATTAGTTAGCGCCATTTTTGAAGTAAGGACTTAAAAAATACGGCACTATGGAGTAAACCGATTCAACGCGTCACAAAATAGCTGAAACGGAAAAACAATGTTACCAGGTCAATATAGGGAAATGTCATCTTTTCCCTAAATAACTACCCAAAGTTTACCCATTGCCACAAATGTATGTGCAAAGCGTAATATTTTAAAGAATGCGAGCATATTCTAAATGTTTAGAATACCTAGATAATCTAAATATTAAAAATAATTTTATTTATGATAAAAGAAAATGTACTCAAATGCTGAGAGATCGATCGGAATAGGCTAGTTTTGAAATCCTTTTCTTCTACTTAGTTCGTTATTAGCCTAATATATTTAGCCTACATTACTTCACAATTTTTTTAATTCTTAAAAAACAATTAAAAATCTGTGATACTAATTTTTTATTATAATTTTTATAGTATCGTCAATGAGAATGTTTGGGTGCATGTTTGGAATGTTAAAAGTGTATAATTTTTAATCTTTGTTTACTTTGTACTTTTTTGATTGAACCGTAAGTTCGATTCTGGTTTTTATACTGTATGCATTGGTTGGATTTTTTTATGTTTCAAAATTCGATTTGGTAATTTAGCGTTTTATAATTATTGTAATTATATTTTATGAATTATTCTAAAAAATTGAATTGTTATACTGCGCATACCACACTGTACTTATCAAACAATGTTCTTAAGTTGAAAAAAGTTATTTTATCATATTGTTTGTATACGTATGTATACTAAAATATCGGTATAGAGAACCATACATGACTTCCATGTTCTAAGATTTATATTTAAAATCATTTACGAAATGAAATGTTTCCATACAAACTACTTCTTTCCACTCATTGCTTCAGCCTTAACCACAGTACTATGGTCACTAACGTATACCACCACACGTTATCGCACTCGATTTTCACTGATGATGGCAGTCGACGGCACTGCCTAAACGTCTGGTTTTGCAGAAAACATTGGATCAAGCCCAAACAGCCCGGGAAGGAATTTTAACAACAAACTACTACTTTGTTGCCGATAACGTAGTACACAAATAAAAATTATCCCCTCCCCCTTCAAGTATAATTTTCATTTATAGAAAATTACCCCCACCCCTTCAACTAGCCTGTTCATTTATAGATATGTCATCTACGTTTCTACAGTGGATTATTAAGATCTTCTTATCAGGATACTTTATTTATCAAAATTAAATACTTTACTCTTGTTACAACAAAAAATGTTTCCGGTAAACTGCCCTTTCCCAGTAACCGATCTTCACCAAAATCAATAGGCCTTGAGTATTCTACAACTCAGGCACATATGTAAAAAAATATTTGATTCTGTTTGAATTTACGGCAGTTATCGTTCGTCATGAAAAAATGTCTCTTGTTACAACATAAAATGTTGCAGGTAAACTACCCCTTTTCCTTAACCGATCTTCAACAAAATCAACAGGCCTTGAGTTATCTACAATTGAGGAAGGTATGCACAAAATTATTTGATTCTGTTTAAATGTGCGGCAATTATCGTTCGCAATTCGTCATAGAAAAAATTGCTCTTGCTAAAACATAAAATGTGGCAGGTAAACTACCCCTTTCCCTTAACCGATCTTCACCAAAATCAACAGGCTTTCAGTCTTTTACAATTGAGGAATGTATGCAAAAAAATATTTGATTCTGTTTGAATGTGGGGCAATTATCGTTCGTCATAGAAAAAATTACCGTTGTTAAACCATAAAATGTTGCTGGTAAACTACCCCTTTCCCTTAACTGATCTTCACCAAAATCAACTGACATTGAGATCTCGACAATTCAGGGCTGTATGGATAAAAGTATTTGATTCTGTTTGAATTTGCGGCTGTTATAGTTTGACATAGAAAATACCGTTTTTAAACAAAAAACGTTGCAGGTTAACTACCCCTTTCCCTTAACCGATCTTCACCAAAAACGATAGGTCTTGAGAACTCTACAATTTAGGACAGTATCCAAAACATTATTTTATTCAGTTTGAATTTGCGGCTGTTATCGTTTGCCATAGAGAAAAATACCCTTATCAAAACATAAAACGTTACTGGTAAACTACCCCTTCCCCTTAACCGGTCTTCACTAAAATCGAAAGTCCTTGAGATATCTACAATTCAGGGACGTATGCAAACAATTATTTGATTATGTTTGAATTTGCGGCTGTTATCGTTTGCCATAGAGAAAAATTACCCTCGATTAAAAAAAAATGTTGCTGGTAAACCTACCCCTTTCCCTTAACCGATCTTCACCAAAAACAATAGGTCTTGAGTACTCTACAAATAAGCGCTGCATGCAAAAAATTATTTGATTCTGATTGTATTTGCGGCTGTTATCGTTTGCCATTGAAAAAAAAATCAGCACACACACACACACATTTCGAAAAATAACTTTTACTTCCATGTTCCTTAAGAAAATGGAAGTATGGTGATGGCAAAAAAAATCGTGTTCGAGATTATTGCAGATTCTGATTGTACTACACTCAAAACACGAAAAAATATCGGTATGGAGAACCATACATGACTTCCATGTTCTAAGATTTATATTTAAAATCATATTCGAAATGAAATATTTCCATAGAAACTACGTCTTTCTACTTATTGCTTCAGCATTAACCACAGTACTGTGGTCACTAACGTATACCACCTCACGTTATCGCACTCGATTTTCACTGATGATGGAAGTCGATGGCATTGCCGAAACGTCTGGTTTTGTAGAAAACATTGGACTACGGCCAAATATCCCGGGAAGGAATTTTAAGAAAACTACTTCTTTGTTGCCGATAACGTTGTACACATATATATAAAAAATATGCATAAAATTAATGGCTTGTAGGCCTATAAGTTAATGATTGATCTCCATTAAGTAGTGCTCAAGTTTCCAAAGTTTTATTATTATGATGTCCGTAATTAAAACATCAGAGCAGGTTTAGTGTGTATGAGGGTACACCGTGGACAAAAATGTTCAACATTTCCTATTGACCGTTGCTTAGAATAAAGCTGCGAATCTACAGTGTACGTTTCACAGAACAAGCACGCGGAAAAGAAGGAGCGCTCTGAAGTCACTCATGGACCCTCAGCATCTTGCAGAGGGTTCGTTCCCTAAAGACGAAAAGTCTGTCTATGAATCGTTCCTCTGTAAACAGGTGCAGTTACACTGCCCAGCGATCCACAGGAAGCAAATCGCTATCCACGCTGGACACTTTTTCGGCTTGCATGCGTTATGTTGGTATGGGTTCGGCACTTTCCATTTAAAAACCGTGCAAATGTAAGAAAATAAACATGAATGAGGCCAGAAATAGCGCGAATTGTGTGTGTGTGTGTGTCTTCCCTACTTTTCATTGCGGTAGTCATAATAATAAAATGGAAACGTAAACAGTACATAACTGAGAAAAAATACATAAATGAAAAAATTATAATTTTATTGCCTGGCAACAAAATTATTTTATTTTTAACAATTACCATTGTTTGAAAAAGTTTAAATGAATTTTCAAGTACTTTACTGTTGTTAAAACTAAAAGGTTGCAGGTAAACTACCCCTTCCCCTTAACCGATCTTCACTAAAATCGAACGTCCTTGAGCCCTCTGCAATTCAGGGATGTATGCAAAAATTATTTGATTCTGTTTGAATTTGCGGCTGTTATCGTTTGCCATAGAAAATACGCTTAATAAAATAATGTTGCAGGTAAACTAGCCCTTCCCTTTAACCGATCTTCACCAAAAACAATAGGTCTTTAGTACTCTACAAATCAGGGCTGTATGCAAAAATGTATTTGATTCTGTTTGTATTTGCGGCTGTTACAGTTTGCCATAGAAAATACCCTCGTTAAAAAAACGTTGCTGGTAAACTACCCCTTCCCGTTAACCGATCTTCACCAAAAACAACTGGTCTTGAGAACTCTACAATTTAGGGCTGCATGCAAATAATCTTTTGATTCTGTTTGAATTTGCGGCTGTTATCGTTTGCCATAGAAAATACGCTTGATAAAAAAATGTTGCAGGTAAACTACCCCTTCCCCTTAACCGATCTTCACCAAAAACAATAGGTCTTTAGTACTCTACAAATCAGGGCTGCATGCAAAAACGTATTTGATTCTGTTTGTATTTGCGGCTGTTATAGTTTGCCATAAAAAATACCCTTGTTAAAAAAACGTTGCTGGTAAACTACCCCTTCCCGTTAACCGATCTTCACCAAAAACAACAGGTCTTGAGAACCCTACAATTTAGGGCTGCATGCAAATAATCTTTTGATTCTGTTTGAATTTGCGGCTGTTATCGTTTGCCATAGGAAATACCCTGTTAAAACATAAAACGTTACAGGTAAACTACCCCTTTCCCTTAACCGATCTTCACCAAAAACAATGGGTCTTGATAACTCTACAATTCAGGGCTGTATGCAAATAATCTTTTGATTCTGTTTGAATTTGCGGTTGTTATCGTTTGCCAAAAAAATTTCCCTTGATAAAAAGAACCGTTGCAGGTAAACTGCCCCTTTCCCTCAACCGATCTTCACCAAAAACAGCAGGTTGTGAGTACTCTGCAAATCAGGGCTGTATACAAAAAATTATTGGTTTCTGTTCGAATTTGCGGCAGTTATCGTTTGCCATAGAAAAAAATCTACACATAGACACACACACAGACAGACACACACACAGACACTTTTCGGAAAACGACTTTTTTTCATGTTCTGAGTGTAGTACAATCAGAATCTACAATAATCTCGAACACGATTTTTTTTTGCCATCACCATACTTCCATTTCCTTAAGGAATATCGAAGTAAATATCGGTATGGAGAACCATACATGACTTCCATGTTCTAAGATTTATATTTAAAATCATATTTGAAATGAAATATTTCCATAGAAACTACGTCTTTCTACTTATTGCTTCAGCATTAACCACAGTACTGTGGTCACTAACGTATACCACCTCACGTTTTCGCACTCGATTTTCACCGATGATGGCAGTAGATGGCACTGCCGAAAAGTCTGGTTTTGTAGAAAACATTGGACTACGGCTAAACAGCCCGGGAAGCAATTTTAACAAAAAACTACTTCTTTGTTGCCGATAACGTAGTACACATATAAAAAATTCTCCCCTCCACCTGCAACTATAATTTTTAATAATAGAAAATTACCCCCACCCCGTTCACCTAACCTCTTCATTTAAAGATATTTTATCTACGTTTCTACAGTGGATTACTATGAGCTTCTTATCAGGATGCTTTATTTATAAAAATTAAGTACTTTACTCTTGTTAAATCATAAAATGTTTCAGGTAAACTACCCCTTTCTCTTAACCGATCTTCTCCAAAATCAATAGACCTTCCGTCCTCTACAATTCAGGGAAGCATGCAAAAAATATTTGATTCTGTTTGAATGTGCGGCAGTTATCGTTCGTCATGGAAACATTTCTCTTGCTACAACATAAAATATAGCTGGTAAACTACCCCTTTCCCTTAACCGATCTTCACCGAAAACGATAGGTCTTGAGTAATCTACAATTCAGGCCTGTATGCAAACAATTATTTGATTCTGTTTGAATTTGCGGCTATTATCGTTTGCCATAGAAAACACCTTTGATAAAACATAAAACGTTGCTGGTAAACTACCCTATTACATTAACCAATCTTCACCAAAAACAATAGGTCTTGAGAACTCTACAATTCAGGGCTGTATACAAAACATTAGTTCATTCTCTTTGAATTTACGGCAGTTATCGTTCGTCATAGAAAAAATACCCTTGTTAAAACATAAAATGTTGCAGGTAAACTGCCCCTTTCCCTTAACCGATCTTCAACAAAATCAACAGACCTTGAGTTCTGTATAATTCAAAAAGGTATGCAAAAGGGTAATTTGATTCTGTTTTAATGTATGGCAGTTATCGTTTGTCAAAACAAAATTACCCTTGATAAAACATAAAATGTTGCTGGTAAACAACCCTATTCCCTTAACCGATCTTCACTAAAACCAACAGGTCTTGAGAAATCTACATTTCAGGGCTGTATGCAAAATATTATGTGATTCTGTTTGAATTTGCTGCTGTTATCGTTTGCCATACAAAATACCGTTAATAAGACAAAAAATGTGTCTGGTAAACTACCCCTTTCCCTTAACCGATCTTCACCAAAAACAATAGGTCTTTAGTACTCAACAAAACATGGCAGTATGCAAAAACGTATTTGATCCTGTTTGAATTTGCGGCTCTTATCGTTTGCCATAGAAAATACCCTTTTAAAACATAAAACGTTGCAGGTAAACTACCCCTTTCCCTTAACCGATCTTCACCAACACCAATAGGTATTGAGAACTCTACAATACAGGGCTGTATGCAAAACATCATTTGATTCTGTTTGAATTTGCGGCTGTTATCATTTACCATAGAAAAAATTACCCTTGATAAAAAACCGTTGCCGGTAAACTACCCCTTTACCTTAACCGATCTTCACCAAAAACGATAGATCTTGAAAACACTACAATTCAGAGCTGTATGCAAAATATTATATGATTTTGTTTGAATTTGCGGGTGTTATCGTTTGCCATACAAAATACCCTTGATAAAACAAAAAACGTGGCTGGTAAACTACCCCTTTCCCTTAAACGATCTTCACTAAAAACAATAGGTCTTTAGTATTCAAGAAATCAGGGCTGTATGCAAGAACTTATTTGATTCCGTTTGAATTTGCGGCACTTATCGTTTGCCATAGAAAATACCCTTTTAAAACATAAAACGTTGCTGGTAAACTACCCCTTTCCCTTAACCGATCTTCACCAAAAACAAAAGGTCTTGAGAACTCTACAATTCAGGGCAGTATGCAAAATATTATTTGATTATGTTTGAATTTGCGGCTGTTATCGTTTGCCATAAAAAATATCCTTGTTAAAACATAAAACTTTGCTGGTAAACTATCCCTTCCCCATAACCGATCTTTACCAAAAACAACAGATCTTGAGAACTCTACAATTCAGAGCGGTATGCGAAATATTATTTGATTCTGTTTGAATTTGCGGCTGTTATCGTTTGCCAAACAAACAAAATTACCCTTGATAAAAAAAAACCGTTGCAGGTAAACTACCCCTTTCCCTCAACCGATCTTCACCAAAAACAATAGGTCGCGAGTACTCTACAAATCAGGGATGCATACAAAAAAGTATTTGATTCTGTTTGAATTTGCGGCTTTTATCGTTTGCCATGTAAACAAAATCTACAGACACAGTCACACACACAGACACACACACACACACACACACACACAGACACACACGCAGACAGACACACACACAGACACTTTTCGGAAAACGACTTTTTTTCATGTTCTGAGTGTAGTACAATCAGAATCTGCAATAATCTCGAACACGATTTTGTTTGCCATCACCATACTTCCATTTCCTTAAGGAATATGGAAGTAAAATATCGGTATGGAGAACCATACATGACTTCCATATTCTAAGATTTATATTTAAATCTTAATATCGCCTGCCAAGCGCGATATATTTTCTCTTATACATGATTTACATTAAAATGAAAAAATTTTAATTTTATTGCCTGGCAACAAAATTATTTTATTTTTAACAATTACCATTGTTTGAAAAAGTTTAAATAAAACTTTACTCTTGTTAAAACGTAAAAGGTTGCAGGTAAACTACCCCTTCCCCTTAACTGATCTTCACCAAAATCGAAAGTCCTTGAGACCTCTACAATTCAGGGACGTATGCAGAAAATTATTTGATTCTGTTTGAATTTGCGGCAGTTATCGTTTGCCATAGAAAATACGCTTGATAAAAAAACGTTGCAGGTAAACTACCCCTTCCCCTTAACCGATCTTCACCAAAAACAATAGGTCTTGAGTACTCTACAAATCAGGGCTGTATGCAAAACATTATTTGATTCTGTTTGAATTTGCGGCTGTTATCGTTTGCCATAAAAAATACCCTTGTTAAAAAAACGTTGCTGGTAAACTACCCCTTTCCCTCAACCGATCTTCACCAAAAACAATAGGTCTTGCGAACTCTACAATTTAGGGCTGTATGCAAATAATCTTTTGATTCTGTTTGAATTTGCGGCTGTTATCGTTTGCCATATGAAATACCCTTGTTAAAACATAAAACGTGGCTGGTAAGCTACCCCTTTCCCTTAACCGATCTTCACCAATAACAATAGGTCTTTAGTACTCAACAAATCAGGCCTGTATGCAAAAACGTATTTGATTCTGTTTAAATTTGCGGCTCTTACCGTTTTCCATAGAAAATACCCTTTAAAACATAAAACGTTGCAGGTAAACTACCCCTTTCCCTTAACCGATCTTCACCAAAAATAACAGGTCTTGAGAACCTTATAATTCAGGGCAGTATGCAAAATATTTTTTGATTATGTTTGAATTTGCGGCTGTTATCGTTTGCCATAGGAAATACCCTTGTTAAAACATAAAATGTTGCAGGTAAACTACCCCTTTCCCTTAACCGATCTTTACCAAAATCAAAAGATCGTGAGAACTCTACAATTCAGGGCTGTATGCGAAACATTATTTGATTCTGTTTGAATTTGCGGCTGTTATCGTTTGCCATAGAAAAAAATCTATAGACACACAGACACAAAGACACACAGACACTTTTCGAAAAACGACTTTTTTTCATGTTTTGAGTGTAGTACAATCAGAATCTGCAATAGTCTCGAACACGATTTTTTTTGCCATCACCATATTTCCATTTCCTTAAGGAACATGGAAGTAAAAGTCGTTTTTCGAAAAGTGTGTGTGTGTGTGTGTGTGTGTGTGTGTGTGTGTGTGTGTGTGTGTGTGTGTCTGTAGATTTTTTTTCTATGGCAAACGATAATAGCCGCAAATTCAAACAGAATCAAATAATTTTTTGCATACAGCCCTGTTTTGTAGAGTACTGGCGACCTATTGTTTTTGGTGAAGATCGGTTGAGGGAAAGAGCTAGTTTACCTGCAACGGTTTTTTTTATCAAGGGTAATTTTTTTTTTGGTAAACGATAACAGCCGCAAATTCAAACAGAATCAAATAATGTTTCGCATACAGCCCTGAATTGTAGAGTTCTCAAGACCTATTGTTTTTGGTGAAGATCGGTTAAGGGAAATGGGTAGTTTACCTTCTACGTTTTATGTTTTAACAATTGTATTTTCTATGGCAAACGATAACAGCCGCAAATTCAAAGAAGAATCAAATAATTTTTTGCATACAGCCCTGAATTTAAGAGTTCTCAAGATCTTTTGGTTTTGGTGAAGATCGGTTAAGGGAATAGGGTAGTTTACCTGCAACAGTTTATGTTTTAACAAGGGTAATTTTTTCTATGACGAACGGTAACTGGCGCATATTCAAACAGAATCAAATAATGTTTTGCATACGTCCCTGAATTGTAGTGATCTCAAAGCCTTTTGATTTTGGTGAAGATCGGTTAAGGGGAAGGGGTAGTTTACCAGCATCCTTTTACGTTTTAACAACAGTAAAGTACTTGAAAATTTATTTAAACTTTTTCAAACAATGGTAATTGTTAAAAATAAAATAATTTTGTTGCCAGGCAATAAAATTATAACTTTTTCATTTTAATGTAAATCATGTATGAGAGAAAATATATCGTTCGTGGCAGGCAAGCATATCTCAATTATGTAATGTTTACGTTTCCATTTTATTATTATGATTACTGCAATAAAAAGGCAGGGAACACACACACACACACACACACACACACGCACACAAAATTCGCGTTATTTCTGGCCTCACTCATGTTTATTTTCTTACATTTGCACGCTTTTTAAATGGGAAGTGCCGAAACCCACACCAACATAACGCGTGCAAGCCGAAAAAGTGTCCAGCGTGGATAGCGATTTGCTTCCTGTGGATCGCTGGGCAGTGTAACTGCACGTGTTTACAGAGGAACGATTCATAGACAGAATTTTCGTCTTTAGGGAATTAACCCTCTGCAAGATGCTGAGGGTCCATGAGTGACTTCGGAGCGCTCCTTCTTTTCCGCGTGTTTGGTCTGTGAAACGTACACTGTAGGTTCGCAGCTTAACTCTAAGCAACGCTAAATAGGAAATGTTGAAAATTTTTGTCCACGGTGTACCCTCATACACACTAAACCTGCTCTGATGTTTTAATTACGGACATCATAATATTAACACTTTGGAAACTTGAGCACTACTTAATGGAGATCAATCATTAACTTATACAAGCCATTAATTTTATGCATATTTTTTATATATATATGTGTACAACGTTATCGGCAACAAAGAAGTAGTTTTTGTTAAAATTCCTTCCCGGGATGTTTGGCCGTAGTCCAATGTTTTCTACAAAACCAGACGTTTCGGCAATGCCATCGACTTCCAACATCAGTGAAAATCGAGTGCGATAACGTGAGGTGGTATACGTTAGTGACCACAGTACTGTGATTAAGGCTGAAGCAGTAAGTAGAAAGAAGTAGTTTCTATGGTAATATTTCATCTCGAAAATGATTTTAAATATAAATCTTAGAACATGGAAGTCATGTATGGTTCTCCATACCGATTTTTTTTCATGTTTTGAGTGTAGTAGAATCAGAATCTGCAATAATCTCGAACACGATTTTTTTTGCCATCACCAATACTTCCATTTCCTTAAGGAACATGGAAGTAAAACAAGACCACGTGTGATAGAATTCAATTTATGTTCATTGTAAATAGCGATTTCTTATAGTAAAATGCGTATAAACACTATGTCCTCGACTCATTTAATTATCCGGTCACGGGTATTTCAATCATAATTCTTTATAGAGAACTCTCTCTTACTCCAAATACATACGAGTAACCTTTTCACGTTGAATCAGTTCACTCGCCTTCGACACTGAAGTTTTCACTTCTGGCGTGTGTCCCAAGACACACACATTTTTTTATTTATGCCTACACATCGGACAAAGTAACAAGCCCTATGCAAATGAGGACATCGTCCGTACAGTTTCTAGTAAAAATGTAAAAATAATATAGTGTGTGATCAAAAACTACTAAAATATAATCTAAAAATGTTGAAAAATAATATTCTCCGCAACGTACAGTGTTTATTTTTTATACTCTAATTTCGACATGATGTTTCAATACATCTTGTAATACCACTCAGGGCTTTAAAGGTCAGGTATATAACTTGAATTCGTTCAGATATTCCTGGCAAGCAGAATGAGGAAAGCAATAAGAAAGGATAAAGCGAACAAATGCGAAGGACAGGTACAAAGGACGGAATTATAAAATGATGAATTGCAGAATTAGTTTATATCCATATGAAATGGAAGTATAGAGATGGCTTCAGGAACTGCATCCGACTAGATTTATAATACACCACCTTCCGCGGATGAAACATGGTTTTCAAAAGTAATCCTGTGTACATGCATGCTACACGCGCATGCATCTTTGAAAATTTATAATGTTTTAACTTTTGAACAATTGATGGATTTTCGAGTTTGATTTTTCGTTGCATGCACTATCTTCTTGTTTGACCTCATCGACCTCCATTGTAAGGACTTATAATTCCATAAGAACGTCTCTCTGTTCGCCAACGGTAACTGACAAAACGTGGTGTTAGTATACATACAAACTACATAATGAACCGTAGTTTATAGGTTTGTTACAATTATCAGATATCCTAAAGAAACTGTAAGCTGGTTTAATGTTTTTCACTGCATAATAGTAAAAAAACATTTTAGTAACCTTACGTATCCTGGAAGACTGGAACACTTAGTTATGCCATGGATGTTGAAAGGTCTTGAACAAACGAGTCTTAAGAAAATGGTTGGTTGAACAGGCGAGAATGGAGACTGGGCGCCGAACAGCGTCGTAGAACGTTACAATACGAGAGGAGGATGGGTTTTAGTAAAACATGTAGAAATGTTTCATTAATTAAAAAAAATCAATAAAACAAGCTCAGCAACTCATGTTAATAAGTCATATCAATTTCATTTATGCATTTACTTTTATGGAAAAAAAATTCACACACATGTAGAAAAATTACACTCTGCTTCATTTGGCACCTGGACAAACGAACGTATTCTATAGTTTTAAGATTTTTCGCAACATAGATACATCATAAATCTATTTTAATGCATTGTATGAAATCGTATTTTTTACATGTTTTAAATTATCTTGTTACATTGAAATATAATTAAGTAAATCTGATGGAACAGGAACTACACTGGAGGAAGCCACAGAATATACAAACAATCTTTTGCTAAGACAGTAAGAGAGTGATATCCTAAAATTAACGTGTATCGGTCTATTAAGCAAAGACTTCTGTAACATCTTCACTTAATCTTTTTGGTTTTCTGTGACGAGTTTCATGTTCAGAGTTACACGTTCAGAGTTTTTGAGTTTAATGTAAATAAAAGTTGTTTCTTTCCATCGGTTTGTTTGTTTATTATGACAGTTTATTTTGAGATAATACTGAATGGTTTTGTATTCTGGGTATATATTGTGTATGTGCATATTATGTGTATGTGTATTATGTATGTGTTTTGTATTATCGCTTCAATCGTCAATGTTTTTTATTTTTGGATTTCCATTTTATCGTTTATCGTTTTAGATTATCATGAGTAGTTGCAGAATGAATTACCTATGTTTAGAGTAACCTTCCACATTAGTTCTGGAAAAACATTTCTCACTCGTATAATGAAAGTAATTTCTTTAAGAAATATTTTATCTTATGTACTGTATTACTAACTTAAATATAAAAGAAATAAAAGACATTTTGTTTTAAGTCAAATTGATATATTGACAATCGATTTATTAAATTTTTAAGCCTATTCGAATTATTCAAAGTTATAACTAAGTGATCAGAGGCTGCACTCGAGAAGCAGATAATATAATGGAGGTCGTTAAAACTAAAAATTAAATACTACAGTACAAAAGCTTCTATACACAGGACACTTACCTGCTGAAATCGAAGGCGGTACAAATGCCGTAGTAATCGAAAACCAGATGCTGAAAAATAAAGGAGATACTAACGTAAAAGCACATACCAGGTAATGGTTGACCTATTATAGCTGTGCGATACTTTCAAGTCAAATAAGTAAACAAAAGTTAACACTAAGATATTGTTCTACACTGTTAATTATAATTAACAAATCTGAGTAGACATTTTCTGTTAATACGTTAGAGAAAAACTAAATATTTGTTTTCTACATTTCTAAGTTGAAAGAGATTCTAAAAAAATTCAGGATTAAAGTCGTAAATTTATAACAAATAAAAAAATCTTATCTATTAACCAATTATAGTTATCCGTGAACTAGTTATAGAAGTTTACTTACAAATTCCAACGCGATCACCTACTCCTACTCACCTACTAAGCTTCCCACTTCGCTCATCGTTGAAGATGTCGTCAAGTGCTCTTTCTCCCTACGGGACGGACAAGGATCTGACGAGACACTACGTTGGACCAGCATCGACGTCTTATAATGTCAATTTTGTAAGTCCCAGAATCGATGTATGTCTTGAGTTAACTGAAGTCGTCACAGATCCGAAGAATGGCTACCATGGCTACTTCATAATTCGTCTTGAAGCTCTAAAATCCGCCGTAGAATCTCGATTAAGTCGAAGCAGACTCAGTCCAAAGACAGTTTCTCCTCCTTCTCTTTCTCCTTCCCCTCGTCCTCCTTCTTCTACATTTTCTTCTACTGCCTTCTTGTTCTTGTTCTTACTCTACTTCTTTCTTATTCTTTCCTTCTTTTTCCACTGAGGTCCCCTCATGTTCTGCCTTGAAGTCCAATGTAGACGTCCAACGAGTCCCGAACAATGGGTACTGTGGAAATAACAAAATTTAATGTTAGACAAATAACTGTCAATACAGTAAATACTTTTTAATTTTAAAATATTTTAACTAAAATTTGTGTCAATGTATCAAGCAAAATACATTTCTTTTCGCAAAACCTCACACTTAACATTCACAACATAAGTGGTCTAAATCTCGACAACGTATAGGAGACTTACGTAAAAACATTTGTTTTTTAGATACAACTGAAGATATACAACTTACAATGCTTAATGCCATCGCCTAGATCCCACCAAATACGACCTTACAATTGTTGGGATTAACCGCGCTGTAAGTCTGACACAAGACCAGTAGACTAGGTCCGAGCGAGCGACACTGAGGATCAATTACGTTGATGAAGAAGAACCTGAGTTAAATAAAAAATCCTTTTAAGTAACTTCACATTTTTCAATAAATGCTTTAAATTTGTTGTCATTAAAATAATACCCTATAAGTGCAGCCTCGTTTTAAGGTAGGAATCATGAATACTTAAACGGATAGGCGATAATAAAAACTGAATTTAATTTTTATTTATGAAATATAAATTCTGGTTACTAAAAATAATTCTGTATGTCATGCTACCAGATTCACTTAATTATAAATAAAATTTAATAAAAAATGCTTTACGAGCTTGTAAAACGTTCCTGGTACACCTTATAGGGCTACAATATTTTTTTATTATGAATGTTAACTTTTTAATTAAAAATTTTAACATCTCAAACATGTAAATTGAAACATATTTGTACTTATGTAGCTGTAATGAGAATAAGAGTTATCCTTTTTAAAATACTTTTTTCAACGCATTTTTTCAAAATTATTTAATGTTATAATCCATGAAGTGATTCGTTCCTAATGTGTCCGTCATACGTATGGATCATAGTGCATGTTTATTCTTATTCTGTGCGTGTTTCTGTAAAATAAATGATGTTTTAGCAACTGAAACTGAATAAAGATCTCTTAGTAAGTGAAAAAAGTAGTTTCTGGTTAAACTTTACAAAAATGTACTTCCTCCTAAACTGAAACGTTTCATTTAACCTATTCTTCAAAAATTTAATTTTTATTAGTTTGAAACACTTAGTTTCCTAGGAAACGTGTATTTAATAAAAAATATTTTCAATTGTTGCATACTTAATTGTGTCTGACGACAAATTTATAGTCTAAGTTACTGTCTTTTCCCGGATCACTTTCTAGAATAGGTTTTTATTCATTTCATTGCTAAATGTATCTGTCCTCACGGGCTGGCTCTAGCAATTATGTGTTTTAATGACACCAGCAGCGCTAGATGTTTCCAGCTGGAACAGGTCGTAGTCGGCTGTGCGCTTAAGAGTTTCAAGTAATTTTTGCAACCCACAAATTCTTATTCTTATTTACCCAGAAAACAAACAGAAACCCAGAAACATATCTTAGAATGTTCTATTGCATTATTTGTTGATTGAGAACCGACATATTTTGTTTCAATTTTGTCATCTATTGCAGTTTCCGTTCTGCTTTGACCGAAAGCAGCAACACACAACGATGAACGTAATTTATTCGCTTCACAGTAATTTCATGCCCGGCGATTGACTTAACAAAATTTGTAAAATGGTTTTATCCAGTTTTGGCTTAGTCAGTATTTCCATCATTTTCGAATAACAAACGGTACTAGGAAAGTAGCGCATTTTGTTCTGTCGGCAATACCACTTAACCGTTAAAAACGGCTCCTAGATTTTCCAAAATGTTAGATTAAGTGTGAACCGTCGACCTTACGTTTTTAATTATTTTATATTTTTCATTAAACAACAAGATTGTGGTCACTGCTGAAAGGCCTTTACAAACTGACTTTGCTAAATTATACAAACTGACTGTATGAAAAATATATTGTACTATCCGTCTGTGACTTCTCGTATATGATGTCCTTTCCTATTGCGACATGTTTCGGGACGCTTGTCCCATTTTCAAAGCATAAAATTTGTAGCACATATCATTCACTGATATACTTGTCAAACGTTAAAATCCATGCGTTATGATGACCACAAATAGCACATTTTAACATAACGAACTATAATACTTTTTGTAACATGAATATGCACATCGGGTAAACAGTGTACACTGCGCAGCGACCCACCGCGCATTGACCACGATTGATTCTTGTTATCTTAGTATCTCAACGCGGTGTCGTACAATATATTAGATTTGAATAATAACTGGTCGTTCAAAATGTGTGGCTTGGTACTAGTGTCCCTGAACGCTTTGTACACCTCAAATTCCTCGAGTGCGTTCATATAACGTCCCCTACTGCAAGAGCGGAGGGGTTTTAAATTGGTTCCGAAACGGTGTAATTATGATTTTCATTAATAAGATGTTTGGCGAATTTTGATTTGATGGTATTATAGTTGCGACAGATAGTGGGTGGTTTGTGTTCGTTAAATCTTTTGAGGAAACCACGGTCCGTCTGGCCCATTTATTCCTACTAAATTATACAAACTGACTGTGTAGAAAGTATAGACATTGAAACTATTAACGTTTGTCTGAAGCTCGCACTTCCGGTGTCAATAAATTCAAAATTACGGCTAAAAACCGGGCTGTCAGGCCGTGGTCAATTGCTATTAAACGCCTTCACGTCGGCAACGTTTCTATTCCCCTTCGGGAATCTTCTTCACGCCGCTAAGAAGCGACATAGAGTAAAAACACAATAGCGGCAGATGTACGCCGAACCCACCTGTATCAGTTAAAAGCAACTCTTTTTTGGCTACATTGTTTTTACTTAACACAGGTATCGGGTAGTGTTCGGCGTACTTCTACCGGTATTGTGTTTTTACTCTCTGTCGCTTCTTAGCGGTCTGAAGAAGATTCCCGAAGGGGAATAGAAACGTTGCCGACGTGAAGGCGTTTAATAGCAACCGACCACAGCCTAACATCCCAGTTTGTTATATTTGTTAATTTTGAATTTATTGAAACTATTGATGATGATCCTCGCCGCTACAGCCCCTGCACAGCCCGGGCGTTCTTCTAACCCCACTCGCCTCTACTCGTCTCTGTTCTGTGCCCTACTCCCAGATGGCGCAGGTCTTCTTCATCATCTTCTACCTATATTTTCCGGGAACTCTCTCTTCTTCTTCTTCTTCTTCTTCTTCTCTCACGAGGAATACCATTGAATACTGTATTCACAGTTCTATTGTCTATCACCCTATGTATATAACATGCCCACCAAATTCTGTTTCTTTTAATCTCCGTAACAATATCTGCCTCCTCAAAAATTCTCTTCAGCTCTCCATTTTGTCTCCATCCCTCCTGGCGCCATAAATACTTCTCAATATCTTTCTGTCCCATCGCTTAAGCTAACTCTTGTTCCTGCCTCACTTCCGTATATTACAGTGGGTTAAGATGGTCTTATAGATCTTAATTTTTAAGTTTCTTCTAACATTTCTTGACCTTAGGACACTGTCCTGATCATAAAAAACATCTGTTGCGAGCTGATATTCAAGCATAGATTTTGCAAGACATTTTTTTATCATCTGTGATCAGTACTTTTTTTTATTCCGGCTATACAATGCTTACATATTTTCCGGAACCAAAGATTATAGAAGTGATTGCATTCTCATCTTCCACTGCTGTTTATCCATCCAAAGATCTTCTTCAATCTCTCGTTCCCTTAATATAGTCTAAATTTATTCTATCCAGGTGACAGGTGGTCTTCTTCTTTTCCTTCTTCCCATTCCATAACTCTCCTTGTCAATCTTTCCTGCGCCATTCTTTTCGTGTGTCCATACCATTGTAATTTTTTTCCATTTCAGACTGCACGTCTCATACACTTAAACGATAAATACAATTTAGTGGTTAAGTCTAACTTTTTCTAAACTTGTGTTGCTACCACTAATACTCACTTACACTTCCATGAGCGCTTTCAAGCCTCTCGGCTCATCTTCAGATGGAAACAATAGGTTTCCAACAAACCTATTGTTTCCATCTGAAGATGAGCCGAGAGGCTTGAAAGGGCTCATGGAAGTGTAAGTGAGTATTAGTCGTAGCAACACAAGTTTAGCAAAAATGTAATTTTTTTGTTTGGATAAAATAAAAAATTAAATTTTTCACATTCATTATGTCCTTAATGACTTCATTTCTAATTTTTCATGTCTGGATACTCTTGCCGATCGTCTCCAAATGTTCATCTCTGGTGTCATTAATTTTGTTCTTGTGTGTTTATTAGTAGTTCAAACTTCTGAGCCCTAAGTCATGATACTTCTAACGATGGTTTTAAATACTTTGGTTTTAGTTTCTACTGTAATTTTCTTATCTCACAGGATTCCATTTAATGTAGATATAGCCATCTTTCCCAAATTAATTCTGGATTGTATTTCTTTGTCTTGCTTCCCACTGGCCGGATGGATTCTGATGAGTACTTTCAAATACTTAAAATTATCGTCATAAATACTTTCAAGTTCTTATCTTTCATAAATGTCATCTCCTTTCCTAACCTGATTCCCTGAATTCTAAGACGTGATCTACGTGCTACTAGTAAATACCTTGTCTTTTCTTTAGTTACTTCAATAACTACTTTCTTACACAACAAACGTTTTCTTTAGATCTACCTCTGTTCGTACAATCTGCGCCACGCCATCAGCGTATTCGATCCACACTGAAACTATAAGGATATAAAACTATATAACTTCAACGTTAAGTAAGAATAAAAATAATCTTATGGTTTAAATAAAACATAAAACGTACAGTAGCACTAAAGAAAGAGAAAACATTGGAGTCTAACTTGACTGAAGCTGATTTACTTCAATCAATGCAAATTTTCCATCTCACTCACATCTCTACGTTAGTCTGTTCCAAGCTATGACGGATATGCTTCATTTGTTCTTCTGTTTAATGCGTAATGGTAGGGTAATTCAGTGAAGAATTACAGGTAATGCATCGTCAGCATCATTACTGAAGTTGTATTTCACTTGCTTCCCCTGACTGCACGCAACTGACGTTTGTGTTCCTTATACTTGTAAACGATTCACTCACTCACCGGCGTTAAATTCAGTAACGACAAAATAATTAATAAAATAAAAAATATACCGCCCAGTACAATCGTGTGGTGAAGGCACCGTGTTTTCACTTGTTCTAATATCAAGTACTACATGCACGAATAAAAACTCTGGTTGGGTGGAAGAATGGACCACAGAACAGTTGGATGGCCTGGGTCGTCCATACTGTAAGTACAGTAAGAGGGTAAAGATTCGATTGATACAAGACTATATAAACAAAAAATACTTAATATAATGTCAAATTAAACAAAACTATTAGATTGTAATTAGATTTCATCGCAATTAAGTAGTTTTAAATAAACTTAACTAAGTTTATGATTTAGATTGAATTAGATTATAATTAAAGGAAACCAGTAGGTTGGTTTTCCTAACAGTGAAGACGATATGTGAAAGAGTTTGGTGCAAAAGTGACAAGTCGTGTCTCGTCGTAACTCCGGCAGGCTATCTGAGTTTGTGCGCTAATTTGTGACGCTGGTAATTAATTCCTAAGTGACAACACTGTATGTTAGAACTGTGCCAAAATATAATAGTAACAATGCTTCTGCTTCTTCTTCAGCGGCGCAACAACCCATTACTGAGTCAAGGCCTCCTTTTTTTAGGTTTCTGCACATAAAAGAGTTTGACAGGTGGGATATGTGAATTCTCCAATCCAACCCCCAACCTGGAGGACCAGGAAGTTTGATTTTAGGGTACTCTTCCCGTAGAGACTTGCTTTCATCTCAGCTGACGAGCTCTCTCTGCCCGGTCGCAGTAGGCTAACTCACTCAGCCCATGTGTGCAGCCGTTGGGCTACTATAGCCTCCTCCGCCTCCACACTAGATGCCGATGTGCACCATTCTGCCAGGCCAGGACCCAGGATAGCCCCAGAATGCCCTGACAGAACCCCCATCTCTCGTTTGCTTACCGATTCACTCCGCCGAAGGGATTGGTTACCACAACCTTGGAGTGGATTGCTCGGCGTAACAGGGCCCACCGACGTGTAAGTGAGAGTGGAGTTGGGGTTGAGAGGCTGATGCATTTTTCTTCTATGAAAGCAGATTTTCGCGTCACACCCCCTTTGGACCCCAGTAACAATGCTATATCTACACAAAAATTCAAAAACAAAAATCAAATTCTTCTCGAGCAGTGTTCCCAGTACTTAATGTAATTACCACTACATACTCGACTCATTAACTTTGCAACAAAGGTAATGTTATTGATAATGGTAATGATGCTCAATTTATGTATTAGTAATTCTGATTTGTAGATGGTAATTTGGTTTTGTTTCACTTCTCGTCAGTTTAATTGAGGTTCTTTAAGTGTACTCCTAAGGGAAGCGTTGGTGGGAGTGGTACTAAAACTTGGGAATAACAACACGTGTATTCACTTACATGACATGACACACAACACATTACATGACATGACTATTCATGGCTTTCTCTTTTACATGACTTACTGATCCCTTTACTTAGAAGCGGATCTTGTTATGAGCTCCGTTCTCATTCAAAGTTTCAGCTATGTTGTGGCGGTCTTGTGCTCTTACAGTAAAACATATTACAAAGCACGTCGACATGGCTTCCGTTCTTCGCTCAGTAACAGCCATGCTTACAGTCATAATGCGTAGTGGTATCAGTGTTAGTCATCTAACATGATGCCTAAAGAAACACTTTTCGTATGAAGTTAATCTGAAATTAATTTTTAGTCTGAAATCTTAATAGTAACGACCTTGAGTCAGGCAAACTATGAGAAGTGTTTTAAACATAATATGTATACTGACACACATAGATTAGTCTAGCAGTTTACAGATATTAATATTGACATTACACTGAGGACTAGATTTGATAATGACATTCATCACAGTTGAATTATGATATTAAATCATATGTGCACTGAATTACCAAAGTTTTAATGCCTCTTTACCAAATTGCCGGTTTGATGTCAATATCATTTAATCTGCTAGAATATTCTAGGTTGTACCTATCAAGTAGCGAATGCATTAACAAATAAATTTAATTACAAATAAATATAAGTTTATAATTACCTAGATTTAAGATAATTACAATTATAATTTGTTACCGATCGTCGTTTTGTGAACAGTTGAACACAGAATAATTGGCACAAAATAAAATCGCTGTTTGGAACTTTAATTATAATTTAAATAAATTAAACAAAAATGAACACTAAATTTCTTCAAGCTTCCGATTTTCCAACACACAGTAATGTAACGCACAATAGATGTAATTTTTTTAACAGTGTCTCACTAAATAATATAAGTCGCCATTTACAGATGTTCGTAACAAGTCATGTTTTTCAAAAGTTATAATCTAATTGTTACGGAGAGGTAACACTGTAATTTGATTCAAATGGAAGCGTAGTGTTCATATGAGATACGGCAGAGCTAACTGTTTCAGTGACAAAGATATTAGATGAATGAATGCTGGAGTGTTAATTTTGTGTTAATTATTTGTTACAATTTTTTAGTTGCATTATAAACTGCACATTGTAAGCTTAGTAGTAAAGAATGCTACATTTTGGTACGGGTATCACAACTGTTTCTTCCTTTCCGTGGAGAGCCTCTTGATCACCACTTACCTTCTTCCTTCTTTAAACCCACCCATATACTCATGGCCGGACCTTCTCCTCTCACTATGCATATCGATTATTCCCTCGATCAGGGTGGTGAACCAGTTTGAATGGCGTAGCAGGTAAACAGCCATATTATTTCTCCTTTTTATAATGAATCCAGTCGACACCCTTTTGTCACCCACTCTCCTCAGAACATCATAATTAGGTACTCGTAGGCTAGGTACAGAAAGGAAGAAATTGCAAGCCCACTAACTTCTGGGTTGAGAAAAAAGTAGATGACAACAGTTAAATTTTGTTGGTTAATGTCTGATAAAAATTGTATCCTATTTATTTAGTAATTAATGCTTGATGCCTTCTAACTTGGTGAAAATCCATTGTAAATTATAGTAAAAAATAAAACAATAAAACTATTTTATTGTTTTATTTTTTACTATAATTATTTATTTAGTTATAAAGTATAATGTTAAGTAAAGGTAACATCGCCACATTTGTTACCGTATGTTAACAATTATTCTGTTTATTCGTCTTTGGTGCAGACTTTAATGTTATACTGTCTTAGATTATTATGTACATTTAACTTCAACTTGCCTACCTACCAACTTACCTGACTAACTATCTATCTATCTGCCTGTCTGTTTCCCTGTATAACAACTTATGTATCTACTTTTTAAATTATTTTCCACTAATCTTTTAGTTTAGCCTATAGCTAATATATACATGCTGTTGGAACAGCAGTAAATAAAAAACTGACGGAACTAAATGTGCAGTATGAAATATATGATACCTTTGAACCGGCGCACAAATTACCGGGGTTGGATGAAGTGATGTTAGCTCAGCCTGGATGAAGAAAGCAGCCTCAGCCTCTGTCCAGGCAAGACCGTGCTGCGTGGTGAAGTGCTACACCCTACTAGAGGTGGCCCCGTTGATCCAGAATAGTACGGATCTATACCGGAAGGTCGATAAATATTCATGGTGGAGGGCAACAGTAGCCACCGGTATCAAGTTGAGGCGTAAGGAAAATAATCCTGGACTGGGTTATCTTTGGAATGTTACAGGCGGGAATCAGGTTAAATTTAGTCGGCTGTAATACTGCGTACCTGAGTCGCTGTCTCCAGCTAGGAATTGGCCCTCCAAAGGCTAGCGGAAGAAAACCCGAAGCTCTTTAAAAAATAAATCATCTGTTCCTCCAGGTTGGGGGGTTTGTGCCCATCCCGGCCAAGTAAAAATAAAATTGTTATGAAACCAACAACCAAGTCTCGGAAAGGACTATCTTTTTAGAAAGAGAACTGGAATTGGAATAAGGAGTTGAAGAATGGATCATGGAAAATGATGTGCAAGAAGATCTCAGAAAATGGACGTGAGGGGTTACACTGAGATGGCAATGGATACGAGACTTTGGAGAAGATAGGTGTTGGAAACCAGGGCTCACGTTGGGCTGTAGTGGTAAAGAAGAAGAAGAAGAAGAAGAAGAAGAAGAAGAAGAAGAAGAAGAAGAAGAAGAAGAAGAAGAAGAAGAAGAAGAAGAAGAAGAAGAAGAAGACGATGATGATTATGATGATTATGGAATAAATGATAAAAATAAAATGCAATAGAAACCGTTTATAGCGATATTGCTCTTAACAATGTAATTTTCAGCTTTTGGCAATTCTTATTCCTATGCATAACTTATTGGATAAATCGATCTATTGGACACGGCGTTAAAATTTAGTCTCCCATACACTTAGTGATTTGCCCTACGCTAAGAAAAATGAGTATTGTAACACAGATAATTACAGATATAGACATTATTAGCCATGGAGAGTTAAAATTCAAACCAGTCACAATTAGGAAAATTGCAAATTTAATTGAATACGTATTCGTCTATGTAAACAATCATGATTTACGAATACAGTAATTCCTACTATTCTAATTCATAGTCTTCCGTAACAATCGACAAAACATTAAATTCACTAACTCACTAGCCCTAAAAACATACCCACTTAACGTGTCAAACACAGCCAGTTCCTGCACTGCGTACAACTGCAATACACATTATTATTAATCCATACACGTGTCAGCTAAAACTTTCTACCGCGCACTGGGAATAAAACAGTGGCGCAACTGTTTCCTCTGTTTCCCTGATTCAGAATTATATAGCAACAAAACTTCTGTTTTTAGGTCTTCGCGCACCGGCGCCTCGTCCAATCATTCTGACGTTCACTTTTTCAGTTTTCCGTTCACTCAGAAACAATGTCGTTCGAAAACACTGCCATTATATTCTAGTTATTCGCTCTAGGAAAAGAAAAAGGATAATGATTTTGGGTTTATCCGCTTCATCATGAAAGATCAATGAATGGAAGCTTTTTACACTGTACAGTCAGTTGCGTGATTCCTTCCAAACTCTGGCCGTCACTGCGGGAGCGTTCGAGACTCACAATCTCAACGGCTGTGTTGTGGTTGTAGGATCAAGTCAAGGTCATGACTCAGATATCAAAATTGTCTTATGTTTGGTCATGAAAACACTAAAATAACGAAATATAATATAAAAATTGTGAATCGAAGTAACGAAATTACAATACTATTCTATTATCTTTTTATACATTTGTATTGCTAACTTACTAATTGAGAGTACCGTAAATTGGCGAATCAGTGGATGTCATACGTGGCTGACCAGTAAAAATACTAGATGAAGAATTATTATATTTATTTTTAATCATATCTTTAATATTTAATAATCATTTATAACAATTTATATCTATGTGATAACGAAATGATCACAATTTTGATTTTTTCATCGTTCATTATAATACTGAATAGTAACTACATTTTAAATTATGTATAATAAATAACTTTATTTTAAACGACTTCACCGGAATCACGATGCTCACATAATAATTGTAGATTATGCTGTGTACTGTGGGAGAGCGGCATCTATCACCGCCAAGCAACAGTGCTGTCTAATGATGCTGGGGGTATGCCCTTCGCCCGCTTGTATGCCGCGTTCCGAGCTTCATTGGATTACTGGACGTGGCCTGCTACCGGTCGTGGTTGTTCAATTAGGTTTAATTGAGCGTTAGTGTTCGCCGAGGCCGGGTTCAAGATTCACCTGGCACAGATGGGTTGCGACCGAAGGCGCTAATTAGGTGGTTGGGCTCAAAACGGGCTCAACGGCGGTAGAACTTTTGGTAAAGTGCCGTATTGTGGTTTTCAGGGAACGGACATCCAGGGAGTCTTGGATGGTCTTATTAGATGTTAGGTGATAATGGGCTTTGCACGCCTAGCGCAGTCTTCGGTCCAGGAGAGACTGAAGCTTTCTCTTATGGGTTTTGACCAAGTAGCCCCATACAGGGATCGCGTAGGTAACTATCCGCGCCACATAAGTGGTGACGATAAGTTTCCCTAGGCAGCGGATCATAGAATTGCTGCAAAGCAAGGGTCGGAGTTTATAAAGACGATTGGCAATTTTGTGGGCTACTACTCCGAATGTGTCCGCCAGGTGAGGTGACGATCCAGGTGTAGCCCGTGGTACTTAACATCGGGAGACTAGGTAGGAGATTATTGCCTACGTAGAGTCTGTCAGGGAGCCTTCTGCGTCTAGACTCAAGACTACGGCTGTGTTCTTGGCCGAGTTGATAGCGGCCGTCTATTTCTCTGTCCACTCAACGTAGGAATCAAGCTGTTCCTGGAGCCAGACAACGGCTGTTTCCGCCCGACGATCGACGGCATAGACCGCCTTGTCGTCGGCGAACGTGGCCACCCTGGCTTCGGGCAACTTGGGCGCGTCGTTGACGTACACAGAGAAACGCAAGGTGGCTAAGACGTTTCCCTGAGGTGTTCAGTTCTGTCTCTATGCGCGGACTTCCATGAGAAATTATAGAACTCGGAGTTGTTGAGCGCCTGTACTGTAGCTCTCTACAGTGTGCGGACTCTCACATAGGTACATAAGACTTTTTAATGTAAGAAGCAGTTGCGCAACTGTTTGTCCTCAGTGTGCGGTAGGTCGTAAGGACGTTAGTTAGCAGCAGACAGCTATAGGCGAATGCAGAAGTAACTAGATTAGTACTTAACCCTAACGCGTAGATATGATTTTCTTAAACTGCGTACGTAACGCAAGCAATTAAAAAGGCTTAAAGAAGATCTTGTTTAAGTTTTTCAGTATAGTTGGTGTAAAAAGTAAAACAAATAGTGATTATTAAGATTTACATGCCTAATGACGTAGTGTTAGTGTTTACTGCATGGATTACGTCTCACTAACACTAAATTAAATCAAAAGCAACACTTACTCAACGAGTACACAATACAATTAAATTTACTTATAAAAATTATTTTAAATATTATGACTCCTGTGATTAAATTGTTTCTCAGAACTTGGGATGAAACTAGTTTTCCGACGATAATTAAAGTAATTAAGGAACGAGCTAAGTCCTTTTTAATGGATATTGCCAGTTGGACTCAAGTTTACAGTTTCTATTTCTGTTTCACTGTACTCAGACTCTTTGAAAATTTCATGATATGGTGTTTAATACTGCTTCTAGGTTTCTTTTAAACTTCTATTTGGCTCAAACTAGGGAACATCGGTGTCTTGCTGTAAACAAGATTTTATTTAAAAATTGTTGCGTCAAGTTTTATTTACACATATCAGTTGTAGGCACAATGCCGTTATCGTCCTACAATTTGGAGTTACTTATGTTAATAATAATTGCAACCTTTTCTCGAGATGTGTAGTAACATTAGAAAAGAGTAAACGTAGTAACATAGAATTGAGATTAAACTTGTTTTTACGGTTGTTTTTAAATGTTTGGACCAAGCCGACAAACTAATTAGACTGACGAAGACATCAGTCGACAGATGTACTGACGATTTTGCTAAAACGAACCCTTAAATATGCTATAGTATTATCAACTAAGGAGTGCGGCTGGGCACACACTTGTAATGGTGTGTAGAATTGATATATATTAAACATTTTAAGATAAAATGTCAAATAAAATAAATCAAAGTTTGATCAACTGAAGTCCACTAGGTCCGAGAATGGGGCGAGAATCCGGCCGGTCCTAATCCCCTGCGCTGGTGTGTTTGTGCGGGCTGCGTGTTTGTGAGTGAGCCTGACCCTCGCCCAGCCGCACTCCCTATTTGATATTACTATAGGTCTTACGCCTTCACGGGCGACGTCAACATTGTTGAAATTGCTACTGTCAGCCAGGCTGTTAGGCCGTGGTCCACAGCTGTTGTTGACAAACGTTTCGGCCCCACCATCGGAGGCGCTCATCAGTGTCTGAAACAACTGGCACGGTGTCCACCACCAATTCAACTAGCACGGTGGCACGGTGTCCGACAACTATAGTCTCTACCTCATCACTGGGGTGAATTGGCGGACTCCGTGTCAATTGTTTCGGACACTGATGATGGCCTCAGACGGTGGGGCCTAAATGTTTGTCAACAACAACTGTGGACCACGGCCTAACAGCTCGGCCGATAGTAGCGATTTCAAAAACCCTTAAATAGTTCAACTTATGAACACAAAGTAATAAGGTACGAAAGTATATGGACAGGGACGTAGATGTTTAGCTATTGCCAAGTGGTCTAGTTAAGTGATACATTCATTTCGACAGATTGTGAACAATGGAAATAGCGTTTACACTATGGTATCTAATGAGAGTAATATTTGGATCTTCAAGTGATTTTGCCTGCTAAAAATGTTGCTGACCTGCTATCGGTAAAATATTTTACATTCGAAAAGTGTTTGGAGTAAAAATATCTTCTAGGTTCGTTATTTCGTTCTAAAAAATTTCCAGCATGGTGTCAGTCATTGAATTAGATCAACTAGTTTTTATCAGGAGAGAGAGACTTATAACTTAGAAGCTTACTTTCAATTTACACACACGCATGCACGCAAGCACGCACGCATTTTGTATTCATTATATTAGATTTACGTATGCAGTATACTTTAAAAACATTGTTAACTATGTAAGTTTTAGGTTATAAGACCAAGAGAGGAAGATCTTAAGAAGAGCAAAAGAATCCAAAACAGTGATCTCAAAACAATTATCAGAGAAGATGAACTAGAAATGTATAATTTTATTTGATAAGGTAAACCTGTAAACTGTGTGGACAGAAAAAGCCTACCTGTAAAAGTATTAAATTACACATGTATCGAACTAAGGGGGGTCGGCGAAACATAGATGCCGTAACTGATAAATGCGTCTATTAAATAAATGAGTAGAAGAAGCAGAAGAAGAAGAAGAAATGAAGGAGGAGGAGGAGGGGCAGGAGGTGGAGGAGAAAGGAAGAAAAGATAAGTTAGTGGATCAGAAATTTCGAAATTTTGTTAAACAAAATTTTTTTTTTATATAAGGAACTCAGGGAGGACGTTAATTAGATAGGCCCTATACCGTATTATGTAAGAACACTGACTCTTTAGTCCATTGAACTGTAAACTGGAACAATCAAATAAACATTAAATTGAATACGGGAAAGTCTAATAATAGTTTTTGTTGACATACAATTATTTATAACTTTAATTAAAGCGAATAATCTTAAAGTTTATGTAATAAATCAACAGTTTGCAGTTACGTTTTTGAAGTGAAGAAGAATGAAATACAAGAACAAAGTAGAAGACATTAAAAAACAAGAAATTATCAAGATAGATGAATTTTATGATTTTTAAAAATTTAGTTTTGTTGTTTTCTATATTATTTTGCTAAATATTTCTGAAGTATTTCTATAACGCGGAAGGTATTTTTCTATCAGTTAGTTGTACGTAGCGAAGTGAAAGACCTCAATAGCTCGGGTCTCTAGGTCATACAATCATTGCAGATAATAAATTCTTCTCTCTTTGAGTCTCTTCAGGCTTTATAAAAGCGAATTGACAGCTTGTCATAGCAATTCTTCCACAACATTTATTAAGTTTATATATTGATTTTCCGCATGTGTGTCAGTGAGATATGACCCTGCCGGCCAGTAGTGTTAAGAAAAAATACCATGGGAAGTCATAAAACACTTTTATTGAATCACTTGTTTCATTAAACGTTTTGATAAAAGTATTTTATGATTCCCTCTTTTGTTCTCTTCTGTGAGACAAATCTTCTGCGAGGTTTAAGGCTTGTTTATTGTTGTTATTGTGTTATCACTCAAATATGTTAAAAATACGTTTTAGAAAATATTTTACGACTTAAGAAAAACTTAAACTTATTTTTTAAAAACATATTTAGCCGAAAATTTCGTGTTATCTATGCTATGTTAAAATATTAAAAAATTCGTGTAAACTATAAAAAATAAAAATGTGTAGAATTTTTCATGTGATTCTGAATGTTCAAGTGATACAGAAGGGAAAGAGAGAGAGAACGAGAGAAAGCACGAGATAAAAAGAGACAGAATGGTGTAATTCGGAGGTGGCGGTTATTCTGTTTCAGACAAAAAAACTGTCACAAGAGAGATAGAAAAAAGTAGGTAGGTAGTGTTGAGGGAGACAGATGAGGGAGTGAGTGAGAGAGAAACATATATATATATATATATATATATAGAGAGAGAGAGAGAGAGTGAGAGTGAGAGAGGGGGCAGCGTAGAGGATAGGGATTGAAGGTCGATACATTTGTGCAAGTATTTCTATTTATAATACTGCTTACTACGACCCGATCGATTTACTATACTTTTGCATTAATATACTGGAGGTATCTGCACTGCGGTGAGCTCTCTCGTCGCCAGATTTCCGTTAATTTCTTTCACCATACCGTCATATGCCATACTACCGCAAGAACTTTTTTACTGCTGTCACCTTAAACTTTAAATCACCGTCAACTCGGTAAACTTGTTTTCCAATTCGCTTGAAAAGCACTTTTTTAATGTAAAATATTTAATATTTTTTGCAGAGTTTAAGATTTGTAGCGCATATATATTGCAACAAAACACAGGATGATGATCTATGAATAAGAATATCAGAGCATGGATGACGGACATTAACATGTTTTAAATTGATTTATGCAATTTTTGTTAATTAGCTATAAGTTTTCTATTTGGTGATGGATAAGGACTTATGTTGTACCAAATTCTTTGTAAATATTTGCTCTATAATGTCATGTACTTTGTGTGTGAATATCTGCGCGCGTTCGCGTGTGGTGAACCTTCGTTGTTATATCTTCCGCGGTAGTTAACCTAGCGGCATGAAAATTGGACAGTGAATTATTTATGAAAATAGCTACATTTTCTATGTACTCTGTTGTTCTCAGCTATTTTTTAAATATGGCTTTTTAGTGATTGAAAACTCAACTTTTCACGCATATCTATTGCAGAGTAATAAAATTTCTAGATAAAATCTAGGCAGGCTCTCGTAGAATTATACAAAGAGTCGCCTGCAATCCGTCTATCTTTTGTTCAGTCTGCCACGTAGACATTCGATTGACCAATCAGAAGCCCCTAATTTCAGTAAGATCTGTCCGTTGTCTGGTGTACATCGGACAGTTCATCGGAAGCCTTTGCCTAGTGAACGTGTGCTCTTCGTCAAGAGTTTTCCTTGTATGAACTGGTCAATTATACGTAACTATAAGTCTTGGAACTCTATTCGAGTTTTTCGATTAGAACCAAGCGAGTTAAATTACATAAGATCCAGTATTATTATTATTAAGTGCTATTCCATGTTAGTAGAAGATTTCCGCATAGGGAGGTTTATCTACCGGGGTAAATCTGATTAACGCGGAACACTTCAAGAGTAGCCGGAAGGTGTAAGCCTAATACACCGTTGTCTTAAAAATTTATCACTCATTACAACCCTGAGAATTAGTTATACTTAACGATAAATTAATAAAAATAACAAATTCCGAGCGATACAAACTAAATTCGGAAAGTGACAGTTTATGTGTGACGGCTTCAATTAGTGTATCGGTTGTTCGACGAACCCAGTACAGTCCGAGAGAGAGAGACAGAGGCGGTCAGTGCAGTGCAGAGAGACGCCAGCGGGGCACCCAGAGAGAGAGAGGCCAGCGGCGCAGCGAATGACGGCACGCCGAGTATAAGGAATTCGTCATATCAAGTAAAAAACATCCAAACTGAACTATATAGACTCTTTTTAAATAATATAAAGACTATAACATTTGTGTAATTTTAAAATATATCGTATAAACAATCATTTACTTGTATTCCGAATAAATAATTTTTCTACACCTCCAATTTAGTCTTGTTCATAACTTATACACACACAACTATCCTATGCGAAAGTATTTATTTGTGTCGTCGCATAGAGATATTTGGCGCCTGCCAACGTGTGGCACGAGTTTATTGTAATCTATTAATATTATATATTTTTGTGTGTAAAGACTAGATTCATTTGAACTATTTTGTGTGTGTCCTATTTGTAAGCAGGGAGTGTATAAATATAATTTGTTGAATATTCTCTGTAAGTAGATATTTGAACACTATTAGTAATTTTAGTTTATTTGGATGTTTGAATTATTATTTGTGTTTGTGTTAGGTTAAGTTTTGTGAACATTTTATTGCAATACTAGACTGTGATGTTATACAACATATAAACTGAACATTAATACTGTAATAATAAGAGTTAATAATAGTGTCGTTTACGTTAAATAAGGACTATAATATTTGTTTCAATATTTAAAATAACTGTAAATATGGTTGAAGCACTTGAATTACAAAATACATTAGCTGCATTATTAGCCAATGTGCAGAAAATCTCAGAAGAAAATAAAGCTAGTAAAGAGGAAGCAGTAAAACAGAATAGGTCACTACAATCACTACATGACGCTGTACATGATCAAGCTAAGCAAAATAAACAACTTTTAGAATCGACAGAGAAGCGTATAGGAGAGAAAGTTGAGTTAATTCGTGCAAACGTTGAGCTAGCACTAGAAGCTAATAATTCACGGCTTAGCAACTGTGAAGCTAAGATTAATGTAATAGAAAAAAGGATGGTAAGTCATACATCGACGGTAAATGAACTGGTAGCTGAGCAGGAACAGCGGATACAGGAATTAAAACAACAGCTGACCTGAATTTAGAGTACCTGGACACCAGCGAACCAGACTAAATATATTTATAAAAATTATGATGAACTCAATTCGCAAGTAAAATTCTATGGTAGAGAGACGGAAAATCCCCTCCACTTTCTCAAAACTTGCGAGAGAGATATGGACGCGATAGGTGACAACATAAGCGAAATGGATAAAATAAACTGGGTGGTAAGAAGATTAAAAGGTACAGCTGCTGAATGGTTTACCGTTATACAGGACAAGGTATGTACATATGAAGATCTGGTGCGGCATTTTAGGGCTAGGTACTGGAACAGCGAAATACAAAGAAAGATCCGTGTGCAACTGGAATTTGGTAAATATTCGAGTTTAAAATGGTCAAAAGAAAGCTATTTAATCCAGTTGATATCTCGAGCCAAGTATCTGAAACCTGAAGTGACAGAAGCGGAAATGGTAAATAAATTAGCTTACCATTTTGGACGCGGAATTCAAATCGCGGTTATTACACAAGGGGTTAAATCATTAGAAGAACTACTTTTGTTATTGACGAAATGGGATAATGTAGATAACCCAAGTAATAATAGTAATAGTGAGCAAGCACGTAAACAATTTCAGCCACAACAACAACAAAAACAGCAACAACAACAACACATTAAAAATAAACCACGGTTTCAAAGACTCAATCAGAGCAACGTATCGGCAGTTACCGAGACCAATGCAAATGAAGAGCAGCCAAAAAACGAGTAAGGTTGCACGGCGTGGGTCCGTGCGATAAAATTTATAATATAAATAAAAATAAGAATAAAAATACAATTAAAACATACAATAACAAACGCCAGTATCAGAAATCATATGTTAGCAATAATAGTGATAATAATGTATACATTGCTTCTGGCTTATACCCTGTTGATGTTAGGAATGAATTAATATATAATAATTGTGTTGATGAATGTGTGGAAAATGCTAGAGTTAAGGACAATAATGACATTGTTGTCCTAGCGAGAATTAATGGTTGTGTTAGTAATGTTTTATTCGATAGTTGTGCGCAAGTATCATTAATTAATGAAAAATTTATTAACAAACATAAGCACCAATATTTAAGAAAACACCTATCTCACCTGTAAATAATACTTTGGTTACTACGGAGACAACTGGAGATACACAAATTATTTGTAAACAAGCACTTATATCAATACTTACACAAGGCATAGAAATTGAAGTACCAGTCCTTATAGTTAAAAATCTAGTATATTATGTTATATACATAATATATTAGGCACAGAGAGTTTAAGTAAAATACACGCCACAATCGATTTCAGTAACAAAAAACTTTCATGTACAATTCAGAATAAACTATATACTGTTAATTTGGGGTATAGAGACAGCGAATTAAACCAGGCAGATAAATGTAGGCTTACTGATGTACAAAAGCCAGTTTATAATCTCGTAGATAAGATAACGAGTAGCGAGCAGAGTCCCGATGATAAACATACAGCTGGTCAAGAGAAACGATTGAATGATATATCAAACAAACACAAATCGGTTTTAAAAATCTTGGAAATTAAATATGTGTTACCCGATGCAGTAAAAATTAATTAAAAAATATAAACATCGAGCAACAGCAGGATGTTAAATTAAAGAAGATCAGAATTGACATAAGGGTTCAGGACAACAGAAAGTGTAAAATAGATAAAAATGTATTATACAAGATCATAGACGGGCAGTCGAAGATAATGGTATCGGATGAACTAGTTGAAGATTTAACTTAGGCGTGCCACGAGAGTCTGGCGCACGCGGGAGCGTATAAATGCTATTTAGCAATGCGAGAAGACTGTGTGTGGTTAAATATGCTAGAAAAGTTAAATCTATTTTGAGTACCTGCCATATATGCCAAACTGCAAAGTACCCGAATCAACATACGTATGTAGAAATGGGCAATATAGTTACAAAAAACAAAAATGAGTTATTAGGTATTAATTTTTTTAGGTCCGTTACCACGTGCATCGAGGGGTATGAGGAATCTGGTGGTGTACACGGATGCGTTCTCTATGCAATAGAGATGTAAGTCTTTATGCAATAGGACGACCCGCCACGGCGGCCGTGTTAAATATCGTCTTAAATAAATACATCCCTAAGTATGGTCACGTTAAAAAAATTTTATCTGACCAGGGTAAACAGTTCACCAATAGGAAGTGGCAATCCGAATTGGAAAAGCACAATATACAGACTGTGTTAACAGCGATCTGGAGACCGTAAGGCATCCTCGCTGAAAGGGTCAACAGAGAGTTAGGTCGACTGTTCCGTCCTTATTGTAATACCAACCAAAGTAGATGGCCGGATTATCTCGAGTTTTTCGAGGCGTCCATCAATGGGAATTACAATGACACGACAGGATTTACGCCTAACGAGTTGCAAACTGGAAAAATGCCCAAGCGCGTCTGGGATGGGAGCATCAGGAGGATTGCAACACAAAATTTGCCTATTCCAAGTGAGGTGAAACGCATAGAACCCAGAAGACGCATTAAGAAATGTGCCGAAGAACGGACTGAAAAATTTAATGCTGATCACAAGCTGGTAACCTTTAAAATTGGCGAGAGAGTACTCCTGAGGGCTCTGAATGTCGGTCACAGGGAGGATAACACCGCAGCCAAATTCTTTAGGTTGTATAATGGCCCATATATTTTATCTGAGCAAGTTGGTAAAAACACATATATAGTAATCAACCGTAGTACTAACCGTGTGATATGGAAATTCCACGCATCATCCCTAAGAAATTATTATATTAAAGATAATTATACCTAATATGCCAGGGTATAGGTGGTATGAATGTTTTAAAAAAAATTATGTGAAAAATGGGTGTAAATTAAAGAATATTTGTTGAGTAGAATAAATGGTGATTGAAATGAGTATACGTTCAGTTATGAATTTGACGTCAGAAGTGTTGATAAGCTTATCTGTGTTTGAGATTATAGGCCAGATTCAACCACGTGTAGGCCTATTTGTTTATATTATTACTGTCAAAGTGACATTGGAGGAATGTTTTGTTTTGAAAGAAGTTTATTTATTTATTTTGATTTGGATTTATTATGTTATTATTATGATTATTATTGGAAGAATAATGTTTATTTATTTTGGATATGGAAAAAACAAAAAATTGTATTTTTTTGTAAACAATTTTTTTTTATACGTGGTGGGGTTAATCCTGCAACAAAACACAGGGTGATGATCTATGAATAAGAATATCAGAGCATGGATGACGGACATTAACATGTTTTAAATTGATTTATGCAATTTTTGTTAATTAGCTATAAGTTTTCTATTTGGTGATGGATAAGGACTTATGTTATACCAAATTCTTTGTAAATATTTGCTCTATAATGTCATGTACTTTGTGTGTGAATATGTGCGCGCGTTAGCGTGTGGTGAACCTTCATTGTTATATCTTCCGCGGTAGTTAACCTAGCGGCATGAAAATTGGACAGTGAATTATTTATGAAAATAGCTACATTTTCTATGTACTCTGTTGTTCTCAGCTATTTTTTAAATATGGCTTTTTAGTGATTGAAAAGTCAACTTTTCACGCATATCTATTGCAGAGTAATAAAATTTCTAGATAAAATCTAGGCAGGCTCTCGTAGAATTATACAAAGAGTCGCCTGCAATCCGTCTATCTTTTGTTCAGTCTGCCACGTAGACATTCGATTGACCAATCAGAAGCCCCTAATTTCAGTAAGATCTGTCCGTTGTCTGGTGTACATCGGACAGTTCATCGGAAGCCTTTGCCTAGTGAACGTGTGCTCTTCGTCAAGAGTTTTCCTTGTATGAACTGGTCAATTATACGTAACTATAAGTCTTGGAACTCTATTCGAGTTTTTCGATTAGAACCAAGCGAGTTAAATTACATAAGATCCAGTATTATTATTATTAAGTGCTATTCCATGTTAGTAGAAGATTTCCGCATAGGGAGGTTTATCTACCGGGGTAAATCTGATTAACGCGGAACACTTCAAGAGTAGCCGGAAGGTGTAAGCCTAATACACCGTTGTCTTAAAAATTTATCACTCATTACAACCCTGAGAATTAGTTATACTTAACGATAAATTAATAAAAATAACAAATTCCGAGCGATACAAACTAAATTCGGAAAGTGACAGTTTATGTGTGACAGCTTGAATTAGTATATCAGTTGTTCGACGAACCCAGCACAGTCGGAGAGAGAGAGAGAGAGTGAGAGGCCAGCGGCGCTGCGAATGACGGCACGCCGAGTATAAGGAATTCGTCATATCAAGTAAAAAACATCCAAACTGAACTATATAGACTCTTTTTAAATAATATAAAGACTATAACATTTGTGTAATTTTAAAATATATATTATATAAACAATCATTTACTTGTGTTCCGAATAAATAATTAATATTAAATAATAATAATAAATATTCTACACCTCCAATTTAGACTTGTTCATAATTTATACACACACAACTATCCTATGCGAAAGTATTTATTTGTATCGTCGCAATATATATATATGTGTGTGTGTGTGTGTGCGCGCGTGTGTATAACTTAGTGCTTATTCATAGTATTTAGTTTAATTATATTTTTCACACAAATACTGAGGGTACCTGAACGTTCTGACTGAACTGGTATCGTGTCCGGGACATTCCTATTTATTTATTTGACTCATAGACTATGGCATTATAAATTGACTCTTAGATTACTAGCAAAGTTAGTATCCTTCTATATGCTTCCACGATTAGAATGCTCAGTGGTGTTACTGCCGGACCCGCAGGGCCTGCAATGCAGGTTGCCCTGCAGTTTAGGGGAGCCCGCGCAAACATTTCCTTTAATTTTTTACGAATGGGTACAAACCACTGAAATTAAGTGAAATCCAATTTCTATTGGTCAAATATAAGTGTATTTGACATAAAAAACAAATACAACTTATATTTTACTGTTATGTCACCAGTACCCAATGTTGCATTCGGAGAGTATAAATTATTTGCTCAGCTGCACAATACAGCGATGATTCCAGTTAAGAATCTACCAGTATCAGTTAGAATTGCATTTCAAGTAATGTTTTGAAAAAAATTTCTATTTTTGTAAAATAAATGTATGTGTTTCTGAATATTTTTCCTTAATTCCAGTCTAAATATTAGCCCTAAAGGTGACAAGGTTATTATCTCCAGTACCGGTACTAAAATAATTCCAAATCATAAAGCTATAAACAGGTGACAGGAAGTTTTAAAGGTGAAATAGATTTATAGTTTGTTTAAAAATACGAGATTAGTTACTAAAGTGTATAAGTACTTTACTCTTGTTAAATCATAAAATGTTTCAGGTAAACTACCCCCCTTTCTTTTAACCGATCTTCTCCAAAATCAATAGACCTTCAGTCCTCTACAATTGAGGGATGCGTGCAAAAAAATATTTGATTCTGTTTGAATGTGCGGCAGTTATCGTTCGTCATGGAAACATTTCTCTTGTTACAACATAAAATGTTGCCGGTAAACTACCCCTTTCCCTTAACCGATCTTCACCAAAATCAACACACCTTGAGTTCTCTACAACTCAGGAAAGTGTGCAAAAATTTATTTGATTCTCTTTGAATTTTCGGCAGTTATCGTTCGTCATAAAAAAAATTACCCTTTTTAAAACATAAAACGTTGCTGATAAACTACCGCTTTCCCTTAACCGATCTTCAACAATATCAACAGACCTTGAGTTCTGTATAATTCAAAAAGGTATGCAGAAGAGTAGTTGATTCTGTTTTAATGTACGGCAGTTATCGTTCGTCATAAAAAAATTACCCTTATTAAAACATAAAATGTTGCAGGTAAACTACCCTATTCCCTTAACCGATCTTCACCAAAACCAACAGGTTTTGAGAACTCTACAATTCAGGGCTGTATGCAAAACATTATTTGATTCTGTTTGAATTTGCGGCTATTATCGTTTACCATATAAAATATCGGTATGGAGAACCATACATGACTTCCATATTCTAAGATTTATATTTAAAATTATTTTCGAAATGAAATATTACCATAGAAACTACTTCTTTCTACTTACTGCTTCAGCCTTAACCACAGTACTGTGGTCACTAACGTATACCACCTCACGTTATCGCACTCGATTTTCACTGATGATGGAAGTCGATGGCATTGCTGAAATGTCTGGTTTTGTAGAAAACATTGGACTACGGCCAAATATCCCGGGAAGGAATTTTAACAAAAACTACTTCTTTGTTGCCGATAACGTTGTACACATATATATCAGTGGCGAAGTTACATGGAGGCAATTGAGGCAATGCCTACCCTAAAAAATTCTGTAGAATAAAAATTATAAATACGTATGAACTACATAACGTAAAGATTATACATTGTTACTGTGACTGTCAAATTTATTAAACCGAAACGTGCTTTATTGAGCGACCGCTAGATGGTGACAGGTGAGATTCGGCATAGTTCGTTTAAAGCGAATGAGGCAACCTGAACTTGCCTCAGCGTTTTTTGTATACATCGTATGTAAGCAATGTAGTGGTGTGATAGGGAAGTGTAGGGAGGGGGGATTGTCCCGCGCTGTACACATAGAGCGTTGAGGCATGCCTCACTTCTGTGGTCCAAACAGTTAAGTTAAAGCGCCTGTGTTGTTTCTAAGTGTTTATTTTATGCGGTTATTAAAAGTGTCACTGTTATTCCGCTGAACTAACAGATGATCAAGATTGTTATTTGAATTATTTGTAACATTAAACATATATATAGAAACTAACCAAGTTTAAAAATTTGAAGTTCAATCAGTTGTATTATTGTGTATGACTAATACAAGGATTGTTCAATAGACACACGTATAGAGCTGTAAAGCATTTTTTATTCAACGATTTTAAAAGAAGTCTCCAATAACATTAAGACATGAGTTCCACTGTTGCGCTAACCTGTAGATTCCCTGCTAGTAAAATTCTTACGGCTGTTTGTGGAACCATTCGGTTACAGCAACTCTACCTCAGCGTCCGATTTGACCCACCGTCCTTTTAGTGATTCCTTAAAAAAAATTTAAGATAAGATTTTTGCCTACCCATTCATTAACTACTAGCTTCGCCAGTAAGCAAATTGATGTCCATTTTTTCGGCTTGCACGCGTTATGTTGGTGTGGGTTTCGGCACTTTCCATTTAAAAACCGTGCAAACGTAAGAAAATAAACATGAGTGAGGCCAGAAATAACGTGAATTGTGTGTTTGGGTCTTACCTGCCTTTTTATTGCCGTATTAAATGAAAAATATTATATTACATTAAAATTAAAAAATTTTAATTTTATTGCCTGGCAACAAAATTATTTTATTTTTAACAATTACCATTGTTTCAAAAAGTTTAAATAAATTTTCAAGTACTTTACTCTTGTTAAAACGTAAAAGGTTGCAGGTAAACTACCCCTTCCCCTTAACCGATCTTCACCAAAATCGAAAGTCCTTGAGACCTCTACAATTCAAGGATGTATGCAAAAAATTATTTGATTCTGTTTGAATTTGCGGCTGTTATCGTTTGCCATAGAAAATACGCTTGATAAAAAAACGGTGCAGGTAAACTACCCCTTCCCCTTAACCGATCTTCACCAAAAACAATAGGTCTTGAGTACTCTACAAATCAGGGCTGTATGCAAAACATTATTTGATTCTGTTTGAATTTGCGGCTGTTATCGTTTGCCATAGAAAATACCCTTGTTAAAAAAACGTTGCAAGTAAACTACCCCTTTCCCTCAACCGATCTTCACCAAAAACAATAGGTCTTGAGAACTCTACAATTTAGGGCAGTATGCAAATAATCGTTTGATTCTGTTTGAATTTGCGGCTGTTATCGTTTGCCATAGGAAATACCCTTGTTAAAACATAAAACGTTACAGGTAAACTACCCCTTTCCCTTAACCGATCTTCACCAAAAACAATAGGTCGTGAAAACTCTACAATTCAGGGCTGTATACGAAACATTATTTAAGTCTGTTTGAATTTGCAGCTGTTATCGTTTGCCAAAAAAAAAAATTTCCCTTGATAAAAAAAACCGTTGCTGGTAAACTACCCCTTCCCCTCAACCGATCTTCACCAAAAACAATAGGTCGCGAGTACTCTACAAATCAGGGCTGTATGCAAAAAATTATTTGATTCTGTTTGAATTTGCGGCAGTTATCGTTTGCCATAGAAAATACGCTTGATAAAAAACGTTGCAGGTAAACTACCCCTTCCCCTCAACCGATCTTCACCAAAAACAATAGGTCTTGAGTACTCTACAAATCAGGGCTGTATGCAGAAAATTATTTGATTCTCTTTGAATTTGCGGCTGTTATCGTTTGCCATAGAAAATACCCTTGTTAAAAAAACCTTTTAGGTAAACTACCCCTTTCCCTTAACCGATCTTCACCAAAAACAATAGGTCTTGAGAACTCTACAATTTAGGGCTGTATGCAAATAATCTTTTGATTCTGTTTGAATTTGCGGCTGTTATCGTTTACCATAAGAAATACCCTTGTTAAAACATAAAACGTTACAAGTAAACTACCCCTTTCCCTTAACCGATCTTCACCAAAAATAAAAGATCTTGAGAACTCTACAATTCAGGGCTGTATACGAAACATTATTTGATTCTGTTTGAATTTGCGGCTGTTATCGTTTGCCAAAAAAAAAATTTCCCTTGATAAAAAAAAACCGTTGCAGGTAAACTACCCCTTTCCATCAACCGATCTTCACCAAAAACAATAGGTCGCGAGTCCTCTGCAAATCAGAGCTGTATGCAAAAAATTATTTGATTCTGTTTGAATTTGCGGCAGTTATCGTTTGCCATAGAAAAAAAATCTACAGACACACAGACACACAGACACACACACACACACAGACACTTTTCGGAAAACGACTTTTTTTCATGTTTTGAGTGTAGTAGAATCAGAATCTGCAATAATCTCGAACACGATTTTTTTTTGCCATCACCATACTTCCATTCCTTAAGGAAATATGGAAGTAAAATTACCCTTGATAAAAAACCGTTGCAGGTAAACTACCCCTTTCCCTTAACCGATCTTCACCAAAAACAACAGGCATTGAGATCTCTACAATTTAGGGCTGTATGCAAACAATCATTTGATTCTGTTTGAATTTGCGGGTGTTATCGTTTGCCATAGAAAATACCCTTGTTAAAACATAAAACGTTGCAGGTAAACTACCCCTTTCCCTTAACCGATCTTCACCAAAAACAATAGGTCTTGAGAACTCTACAATTCTGGGCTGTATGGAAAAGAGTAGTTGATTCTGTTTGAATTTGCGGCTGTTATCGTTTGCCATAGACAAAAATTACCCTAGATTTAAAAAAAACCGTTGCTGGCAAACTACCCCTTTCTCCTAACCGATCTTCACCAAAAACAATAGGTCTTAAGTACTCTACAGATCAGGGCTGTATGCAAAAAATTAGTTGATTCTATTTGAATTTGCGGCTGTTATCGTTTGCCATAAAAAAAAAATCTTCAGGCACACAGACACACAGACACATAGACAGACAGGCAGACACACAGACACTTTTCCAAAAATGACTTTTTTTCATGTTTTGAGTGTAGTACAATCAGAATCTGCAATAATCTCGAACACGATTTTTTTTGCCATCACCATACTTCCATTTCCTTAAGGAACATGGAAGTAAAAATTATCTCCTCCCTCATCAACTACCATTTATATTATAGCAAATTACCCCTTCCCCTTCAACTATCCTTTTCACTTATAGATATTTCATCTACCTTTCTACAGTGGATTATTACGACCTTTTTTTAAGGATACTTTATTTATCAAGCACTTTACTCTTGTTAAAACGTAAAATGTTGCAGGTAAACTACCCCTTCCCCTTAACCGATCTTCACCAAAATCAGTAGACCTCGAGGTCTCTACAATACAGAACTGTATTCAAAAAATTATTTGATTCTGTTTGAATTTGCGGCAGTTATCGTTTGCCATAGAAAAAATTCTACAGGCACACATACAGACACTTTTCGAAAAATGACTTTTTTTCATGTTTTGCGGGTAGTACATTCAGAATCTGCCATTATCTCGAACACGATTTTTTTCGCCATGACCATTCTTCCATTTCCTTATGGAACATGGAAGTAAAATAAACTGACTCTTTTTTAATGAATAAATTGTTGGATGGGTTTGGTTTTGAGAAACGTATAATACTTAATCATGTACATAAGGCTATGTCTTTTATCTTCCTCATATTAGGACTGCAAATTTCGTTTTTACACTATAGATTTAAATTAAATTTGATAGAATAATACCAGATAACTACTCACTTTAAAACAATACTTGTAATCGGATGCCCCAAACTGAAATGTTCGGATTTATGAAAAACGAACGACTGTAAAGAAAGAAAGACCTATCTTTTTAACGATGACAAAGAAACACCAGAAGAAGTTTTAACCACATTGTAAGAGGGTTGCAGTCTGTTCCTGACCTATATAAAAAAAGAGAGAACGCAGTTCACGATAGAAACGTTTAAAAGTTTTATTGTTTAGAACTTTGCGAGATCCTACGTGCAATGAGAGAGTGTAGCATAATCTCTATATCACAAGTTTTTCATTACAGTACACGTTATTTTATAATTAAATTCGTTATGTTGTGTACTTTATTTGCAAAAGTTTATTAATTCCATTGCGATTAAACGTTGGAAAATTTCCCAAACAAGAATTAGTGGAAACTATATCGACACACCCGAGGTATATCTTTCTTCTATCTTTTTATCTCAGTGTTCCGCTATTTCTGAAGATTACCTCTTATAAAAGTCGCTGATCTTTTAGACGTCGAGTTCGTTTTTCAGCTCGAGAGAGAGAGAGAGAGAGAGAGAGAGAGAGAGAGAGAGAGAGAGAGAGAGAGAGAGAGAGAGAGAGAGAGAGAGAGAGAGAGAAAGTATGACAACTACTGAAATTGCATTACAGAGAAAGAATATTGGCGTGTCTTTTTTTGGTATGAAGCATTCATAAAAATCGGAAATACTATTAAGCAATTACGCATTCTCAATTTTTTTCTTACGTCTTCTTTTCTTAAATTTACTTTTCAGTTATATGTTTATGACTCATGGAAACAATTAAAGACCGTAACTTGTTTAGATTAGTGTGGCTGCCTCTCTCAACAGTATATATTCGTGGAAGTTCAGCTTAGGAAGATAAAATTCTTCACCTAAGTTATTCTGGTGATCTCAGCTGCATTGTCAACTCACGATAGTATAGACATGTGTACTGATGTGTCCAATGGACACTGTCCATAAAACGGAAATTTATACGATTGGTCAAAATATATAGCTTCACTTCTATAAGTTACTAGTCTGTCTCTGATAGACACTGGTGTACTGAGATGGACGACTGCAGTGTTCCTAAGCGAGTATTAGGCCTATAATTTATTAAAAAGTATTAAAATAAATGTTAAAATATATTTATTTTATATAATTATATATATAATTTGTGATGTTTTCAATTTGTTTCTTCTGCAAGTAGTATAGTTTCGTATATTCTTTTTCTTTTTAAATAATTACTGCAAGAAACATCGAGTTACTTATATAGAAAATTATATATATTGTAGCATGACAGAAAATCCATCTTATTATAAGACCAAAAAAGAAGCAAAAATAGAATATAACATAGATTATTAAAAACCCAAACTGGCAAAAAAGAAAAAGTATTATAATAATTAATCAAGAATAAAAGTAAAATGAAATCCGAAATGAAAAGAAGTTAAGTTCAATAAAACCAACTTAAGTGATAATCCAACTTATATAGTATATATACCCAGGTAGAATAGGAGCAGTTAAGAAAAAACCATATATAAACCAAAACCACCGAATAAAAATATAACTAGTAAGCACATAAAAACAAAACCCCCAATAAAGTATAACAAAGAAAAGTACAATACAGTAGAAAAAAAAGAAACTATATAAATTAAATATAAGTAGAAATATTAGATATATGATGGAAAGTGTACAAAGATAATTTAATTTGATTGTGAAAAAATGACAAACAATAATCCCATTTAAGTGATGTTCTTTATTCCCCAATGACTAGATAAAATGGCTAGAAATCAAATTTGGGAATATAGTGAATAGTGAGGGTACATCCCTAAATTAAAACAAAAACAGCAAAAGACTGCATAATAATTGATTTTAATAAACTGTTTAAATAAAAACAGATGTGTTTGGTTATGTTAGCAGTTCATTGAACTCAAAGCATTGAATGCTTGAGATTAAGTTTATTTTTTAAATTTAATATGTTTATTATATTTTAATGATGTCAGTTAATACTAAACACTGTTGTAATTAAGTAAGGGCAATTTAGTTAAGATTTTATTAGAATTGTATATCAGAAAGGGTATTAGCAAGCTGAAATAATAGTAAACTTTGTAATTGAACTAACATAAAAAAAAAAAATAGGCCAAATGGTACCTCTCACCAACATTATAATTAGTAAATAAGTTAATGAAATTAATTAAATGAATGAAAATTGTTGAATGTAAATCACTAACCATGTATAATAACTGTAACAACACTTAGTGAAATAATTAAGGAATGTATAAGATATTATTAGTAAAAATGCAAGTCTAATAACACTGGAGTCTAAAGAAAAGCCTGAATTGTAGATAGTATTCAAATTAGCTAACCAAATCATCAAATTACTGAGAATTAAAGAACCCAGACCATAATAATTCAATCAATGATCTTGTTCAATGATAATTAGAATCTAACATAAATTGTCAACCATTTAATGTGGAAAGAAGTAAAGTAGTTAAGGCCTACAACCAAATATACTGTAGATATGACTTTTTGAGTTAAAAAATACTATAAAATATATCATATGTGGTATTAAATGATGCAGAATTAAATAAGGAATTTAATTATGTAATTAGCATTTAATAAGAATAAATAATAAGCAAAATGTAATTTATAATATAATGTAAAATTCAATTCTATTGTACAACATCAAATTTGAGGCTTAAGTGTCAGCTGATTTAAAATAATGAAAATTTATTAATAAATCAGCCAGGATCTTTTGTATGATGAAGAAAAAACGGAAGCTGATTGTTAAACGTCGAGGTGAACACATCAGAATGATCACACCCAAAAAGATAAAAAATATAATTTGACATGGACTAAACCTATAAAAAAAAAGAAATTTAAAAAAATATGAGTTATTAACACTAAACTCAAATAAAATAAATCCCACCATTATATTTACGAAGATTGGAAAATGTAATCAAGATATTAGAACAATCCAAGCACTAATTCAGAATTTGCCGATATGAAAATTACCATTATGAAACTGGACGAGCTATTTGAACGAGGACACTTCTGAACACTTGTTGCCGAACCAAACAACGGATCATTTATACGGAATAATCACTCAACGACGAAGAAAATTGACCCCTACTACTATGATGAAGGACACATAAAGAATCAACATTTATTTGGAGGAAATTCGTCGTGAAGATCTTGGTGTCCTACGCAGCAAGACGGCGGCCATCTTTGTTGAAACTCAGACCGGTTCCAGTCAGCTGTGATGACGTCAGCCTACGCTTAGACGTTGGTTCGAAAAATTTAAATATTACTAACATTTTTATAATAAACATTATTTCTATTTTGTCATTAAGAACTTGTTAATTGTAAGTATTGTACCTTTCAGCATTACCCTTTCTCCGACTAAGATAACAGCTAAAAGAACCTATAATTCAATGTTAATAATTTATATAAAGAAAACAATTTGCCCTGAGATATGAGTTTTCGAGATGTGGATTAGTAGTTCGATTCAAAGTCGATTAATCGCAATTAGATTAATAAATTCATTTAACATTCAAATTTTGAGTTTTATTTCTTGGTGAACATATATTTAGAAGAATTTCATGTAGCACTTGAAACCTGGACTTCAAGGAAGAAGAGAATAACACCGCAAAGGAGTACAATCACTGAATAGCTGAATACCACTAATCGATTATTACATTTCATAATCTATTTAACGCTGGAAACAAATTATTGTTATTACAACACAATAACTCAACTAAATTAGTAATAAAAAGAATTAAGGACTAATATAATAAATAAATAAACTAATAAATAATTAATAAATAAATAAAAATAAAGAAAAAAATTTTTACAAATTCATATATTTATTTTTGTAACCCTTAAAAAAGGAAACGTTACAAAATTGGCGCTCCAACTTAAGGGGTTGAAATTAGTAATTGATAGGCCATAAGAAATAAAAATAATCTGCCTAATTTCTAATTTTAGCTGGCAGCTGTTACAAGCTCAGAAGGGTAATAAAAATGCCAAAGAGATCAACATCAAAGAAAAGGGCGGTAGAAGCCGAGGAAGAGATAGATATGGAAAACAAGGAGGCGACGCCAGTGGAAGCCGTGGAAATGATACTACCTCCGGCTGAACCAACCAAACCCGCCTTACAGGAGAATCAACCAGAAAAACCCACACAACCAGAGAACGCGACAATGCAAGAAACGTTCAGGCTTATGATGGAAATGAGAGAGGATAACAAATCAATGAGTAAGAAAATGGATGAGAACAATAAGAAAATGGATGAGAACAACAAATCCACAAAAGAAGAATTGAGTAAGAAAATGGATGAGAACAATAAGAAAATTGATGAGAACAACCAATCCACAAAGGAAGAATTGGGAGAATTAAGTAACAAAATTGAAAATACCAATAAGAAAATAGATGAAAGCAGTAAGAAGATGGAAGAAAACAATAAGAAGATGGACGAGAAATTGGAAGAATTGAAAGATGACAACCAAATGTTAAAGGAAGAGTTGAGTAAGAAAATAGATGAGAATAATCGAACACTAAGAGAAGAATTAAGGGAGGTTAACCAGAAAAATATTGATAAGTTAGACGAAAGGATAGAGTTGTTGAAAGAAGAGTTGAGCAAGGAAATCAACGATAATAATGAATCCACAAACAAGAAATTAGAAGAAGAAACAATAGGAATAAAACAACAAATTATAGAGGCTGACAAGAAGTGGAGTCAGACTAATCAAGAAGTACAAGATTTTAAGGAAGAAGTAAACACCAAAATTACTAATATCGAAGAAAACAATCGGAACAAATTGGAAGAAAACCGAAGAGAAACACAGGAAGAATTGGGGAATGTACGGAGCCAAGCCAATATAACTGGTCAAGTACGTCAGAACCAGGAAGAAATAGAACTCATTCGGAATCGAGCAACTAACATTACTAATGTCCCTACGACTTAAGGTAGAGAATGGCTAAATTTTAGGCAATATAAAAGAAAACCAATGGAATTTCTGGCCAGAATTGAGGAGTATTTTGCTAAACATCAGGGAAATAGATGGAGCACAAACCGTGAATTGTTAGATGAATCTTTCAGAGAAATGACAGACAATTGGTGGATGGCAATCAGGAGTGAAATAACGGACTACCAACAATTTAAGAACTTGTTCAAGGCAAAATATTGATCAGAGTCGACACAAAACGTAATACGAGATAACACCTGTCACGGAAGATATAATGCCCACATAGGTACTTCCTTGACCGCATATTTCCTAGGGAAAGTGTGTTTAGCGAAACACTTAGAACCAAACATACCAGAGGACTGCCTTGTAAATAAATTATCGTATCACTATGATGAAGATATCATAAGAGCACGGAGGGGTAGCCAGATAAAAACAGTACAAGCCATGGCAGAATTGCTTGAAAACTATGAACATGAAGACTACTATCGCCAAAGTAGGAGGAGAAATGATAGACCGGATTTAAGAAATAATCATCAGTACCATAATAATAATAACTGCCCCGGGAACCGCAACAACTCTAATAATAATAATAATAATAATAATAACAGAAATAATAATAACCACCCCAATAATAGAAATAATTACTATAATAAGAATAATAATAATAATCATAAGTCAGAGAAACTCCAACCAAGTTAATACAGACCATTATTCTAATACTAACAGGAATTATCAATCAAGTAATAATAATAATAATAACACTAGAAACTATAGACCAAGAGTAAATTATATAAGAGCAGAAGAAAATGGTCAAAGAAGGTATCCGCATCAGAGACGGAATAGTTTTCATGATTATGAAAATCGTCAGATGAATAGCGGACGTGATAATCCTATGTACAATAGACCCAGACGAAGTACCAGCTTGGATGATCAAGACAGACAAACAAACCACGAACCACCATTTGACCATCATACTGAGCGGCAGGAACCGACTCAGGGTTTCCAGACCGACATCTCTGTCTGTCCAATGGATAACAATAATGATAATTTAAAAGGGAGGAGGCAGTGATAAATTTTCACGACCCTTCACTGCTCCTATCTCCTGGGTATGAACAAAAATTGCAAAATGAAAGTAACTTTAATAACTTTACCATTATTTGTAGTAATTATCTAAAAAATATACGAAATGAGCTATTGGAAGAGAACACTGCAAGTCTCAATAGCCAGAATAAAGAAATAATTTATATAAACGCAGAAGTTGAAGGAATTTTAGCTCAAATAATGATTGATACGGGCGCTAATGTGTCCATAATTAATAGTGTTGAATTAGATAGAATACAAAAGGAATATTGTCGAACACTGCCAATATTACCGGTCAATAATATTATATTAATAGGGGCCACTGGTCGCCAAAACAAAACTATAAGAAAACAAGTGTCCTTAAATATTATTAGCAAGGGTGTAGCTATGAATATGGTGTTTTTAATTGCAACAGGATTGCCATTTAATATATTGGTAGGATGTGATCTACTAAGGAGAAACTCAGCTATTATTGATTTGAGCAAGGAGAAAGTATCGCTGTTCTCAGAAGGGGTAACGTGGACGGCGGATTTAGTAGGTAGCGAGATGATACTTCCCAGTAGGATCCACCAACAACTTCGTGAGATAAATTATATAGAAAATAAATCATCATGTAATCAAATAATATACGATAATACAGAAGATGACTTATGGGCACAGAAGATACAGGAAATAAGGAACTTCCGATGCGGGAATACAAAGGAAAAATTATCAGTACAACAAACAAACATGAATTAAATTTTGTTTAGCTGGAATGCGGTTATGGTCGGACCAGGCACCCTTGACATTGATTTGATGATTTTTCATTTTATAAAAATTCTTGGAATTTTGGGTAACTGCTGAACGGATTAATGCCTTATACTTGTTTGTTGGGTGTTATAGTTTGTAATTATTCTGGTGTATGTACATTAGGAGCTTGCTCTGCTTTTCGGATTATCCTTTTTCTTGCTTCGTTAGGAGGTCCTGAGATCACTTGATGTTACTCAAGTTTGTTCGTTCTTTGTCGTGATGTGTTGTGTTGATTTGTTGTTTGCGTTGTTCCCATTAAGTGAATTGACTGCCGATGCCGATAAGATCCTGAGTGTAGTAAGCTGAGTCGACGGGAACCGGTTGGGTGGGGTAAGGTTCACTCGCACCTCCTATCGTACATCTCCCATGCATGGGAACCTGGATACCGTTGCCTCCCCCATCTGGTTCTCTTCTGGATTCTTCTAAACTCATTGCCTGTACTCGCTGTTGTTACATGACTGCACCTTCTCCACCTCCACTAAGGTGGGAAACTCTATCGGCGTCAATACTCTGAGGAACTGCTTCTGTTGTTGTTATGGTGGGCCACGTTCTTGCTGTGGTCCTCCACGTTGTTCACTAGGACGTTTCTGTTGTTGCCCCTGTTGTGGAGGACTCTGTTGCTGTGTTGGCTGTTTTGTCCGGGCATGCGCCCGCCGCTTTCTCTCGTTCGTCTACTGCTCATCTATTTGAAGAACTCTCGCTTCATTGAAAGCCCAGTGTATGGGGTGGATATCTTTGGAATATTCTTGAAATGAAGTCGGCTTCCTTCACAACTCAAAACACGAAATTTGGGCATCCACATTCGACCAATCTCCCAAGGAGGCAATCATGTCTCCGCCGGTGTTAAGGAAGTTCGATCTTCGAAGTATTCGGCCTACTGTAGAAAGCCCCTCCCCGAACGTCTCAGCTGCAACAGAAATGTGGGTCAATTGTTCCTAGGTTGAGTCATTGTTTGTATTATTTTTTTAAATTGGGTAATTCTGGTGGGGACTTGTTCCAGAACTTGGGCAAGTGAAGAAGGAATTAAAATAAAGATGAGTAGGGATTTTTTTAAATTTTATTGCCCTGTTTTTGAAAGAGAAATTTGAATGATAATTGTGTATAGGAGAAATATTTTAAAAATAAATGTATATTAAATTATTCCTGGTGCAAGACAATCGATTGGTGAACATTGAGACTGAGGCGAGATAACCTTTGGACGGCTGATAGCCGCATGTGTAGTGGAATTTCTATTATTGTCCCTGCTTATTTGATAAACCGTTGCATCGCCTCATGTTATTTATGGTGCATCTGGCATTCCGAGTTCAAGGGCAAATTTGATTTGTTTTCTTTCCAATCAGCTGTCCAGTTGTGGCCAAATGTAGGTCAGTTATTAGTGTTGAGTTATTGTGTGGTCCGATACATGCCGCATTCTCACGTGGTCTCCCGTCGCGGTGAGGTTGGGCGATTCTAGCTGTTTTGTAAAGAAGTTTACCCCCCCCCCTTACTCACGTATTGAGGTTAACTTATGTTAATGCGATTTAGAGTTTGATGTTCTCGTGCCCTCGGTCGATTTTCCGCTGCTTAGTTTATCGGGGCCGGCCTTCCTAATGTAGGGGTGTTGGCCACCCATATATCAAGGTTGGAGTTGCCTTGTTTTATAGTATATGAGTGGTCAGTCCAAGAGGTGGACAGTGATTGAGAAGGTTGGCACTCACATATCAAGGTTGTAATACCTTGTTGGCCTTCGGGCACGAATATGTGAGTGGCAGTAGGTGGTGTCACCAGCGAGGGTGACGTTGGGGCGGCCCCCGCGTGATGTAGTATGTGGAAGGATCGTAAGGGGTTAAGTGTTGTTCGGTCCTTGGGTCTCAGTTTGGAATTTTGAGGGGGCCTTAGGAGGTCAGAACTCAGAGAAGGGCTACCACGATTCTCATGTTTCTTCTTTTCTTCGTCTGTCTCTTGTCGCTGTGTGCTGACCCTGATCAAGTCAGCATGCAGTACCGCATACTTACACACACACACACACACACACATGTGCTGTGTGTACTTACTCAGGCACACATGCACATACACTCCAATTCTTCTTTCTTCTTGTTTCGTTTTCTCTCTGAGCCTCTGTCTTCCTAAGAGCGGCATATTTGCTGAGTATTCCCAAGGCAGCCAAGAGATCTGCGTGTAATGATAGGCTAGCCAAGTGGCTACGGTTTGATTCGATTTTGGGGCAACCATGTTGCCCTTTTGGGGTGAGGGTGTGTCGAGGCAATTCTAAAAAGTTAAATTGCCCGGCCATATTTCGCGCCGACACGAAATTTCGGACTCTGTGTTGTTGGGAGACAAGAGCAGCTTTCACCCGTATTCAGCGACAGCGCGCGGCGAATATACATACTGTATTTGCTATTTTACTATTAACTGTTAAAAGAACATCCATTTAGCATATTATTTGGCACTTCTCATTGTTGATAGTATTGGTAATGCTGATTAATGAACACTGATAATAATATGAACATATTTCACATATGTATTACAACGTTATTTTTAGACACTTTTACACATATGCTCTTACTCATTTGTGCACACTTACCCACGTCTCGAAGGTATACTCTTCTTCTGCAGTATTTACCTTGATGTTCCCCGGTTGGGTCGCAGGCTTTGGTCGTTGATTGAGTGTGGATAAGCACGTGAATATCGTTATATAATTTTAATACAAGTAAAGAGTACAGAGGATTTAGTATTGGTTTTGAAATTAGTACGACTGTGTTAATAAAATCATATTCATTTGATTTATTATTTAAAAAATTCAAATCATCATATTAATTATTATTTTGTGTGGGTTAATTACTCTTTGAACCCTTAAATTCTATATGAATATAATGTAATTATATCGTGTTTAAAAACTTATCTCTTATTCTAAGACATATTATACACACATAAAACATATATGACCTGAAATATTTACATAGACATATAATACATAACACATATTTTAATATAATACGTGATTCACACGTCTGAAATTGACTATTTTTCTTGGCTTTGCAAGTGTGGTTTTATTATATACCACTTAATAAAACAATTAATTAATTAATCAATTATTAAAATTACTAATAGAGAACATTTTATTACTTTTATTAATTATCTTATTAATGTCTCAATTAATTAAAAATCATCAATTAAATCTCTAATAAAATATAATACAATATGGTTCTATATTGACCATTTATTTATGAGATTAATAAATTTAACTTATATGCTCTGTTCAATTATTCTTTGAACTTATTTATTACTCATTCTGAAATTTAAAAATATACTAATGTTTTTGTAAACTTGTATATGGAATCTAGAGCTTCTTTCGATAGACCTCAGCGTCATTTATAATATTAAATAAATGTCTGACTTCACCTGCATTTTTCTGCAACCATTTAACTTTGTCGTTACCGTCATCTGGACTCTCGAGTTTGTTGATCCTCTTCGGTATCACCTTCTCTGTCTCTGCGTCGTTGAAATTCCTCTCATCGTCTACTGGATGCTGAGTTCTGACTTGGACCTCTGGTCGTGATGATGTACGGCTGGATGTAGCTGCATGTGGCTGTCCCTGCGTCCTCTCGTATTCTGCTCTGGTTCCTCTCCTCTTCTTATCTTGTCCCTCGTGGATGTCTAGAAGTTCTATGCGTACTTCTTGAAGTTCGTCGTGGTTACAACTTCTCGTAGATTCGATATTATCGTCTTTTAAAATAACTCGTATTTCATTAATACTTGCTGCACCGACGTACTGCCGGTTCCATCGCACTTCACGTTATGTAATACTGTTTAAAAACATGACTAGACTTTGTAAAATTCGCGGTTGCGAGATGCGTGGATTTCACGTACTATTCTGAGTTCATCTGAGTTTTATCTGAGAAAGAGTGTGTCGCTCGCTGGGGTTTTATACTGTTGCCGTTGTTCCATTCCTGTTGGAAACTGTTTTGACAAAATTGAACAGGTCCGCGCGTCGATTTAATTGCTAATATCAACCTACGCGTCTTTCTATGAAGCGCAAGACTTTTTTATAAATATTATTTCACCAATCATTAGGTATATTATTAAACTTTTTTTATGCAAATTATGAATGTTAAGGTGTGTAAATTATGGCAGTTATGGCAAAATTTCACACGGTGTCTGAACGGTTCCCACGATCATTGGCCAATTAGTCTTCAATGATAGCGCCAGGCGCTAGCTATGTTTTTACATATGTCGCTGATTCGTGTGAATTCTGGTTTTCGTTCAGTATTTAAAAAACTGTGTAAAATCTTCCACCCTCGTTTGCATAATTCAACCTGTCTCTCATTTACACACGTACACTAGCACACACACGCAGACTGATACACAAGCGGCTGCCTGTCATTATGACGTCACTTTTGCCGGTCGGCGCGTGTTGGTTTCTCCCCTTCGCTACGATTTAAAAACCAACGAAGCTTTTAATTCCCTATACAGGCTCACTTACAATATTTATTTATTTAAAATTAAATACTACGTTTATTTCTTTTATTATATCTTATATCTAACGATTAATTATTATATTATTTTTATTATTTACATCTTATATACCTCATACGTGCGTTCGTATGTTATCATACCTCAGTCAGGGGTTGATACATAGACTTATGCTAAACGTATCGTTGCAGTATGTATTTCTATTTGTCCGTGAAATGAACGATAGAAACTGTTATTGTAAACATTACACAATTCAATTGTCTGTATGCTGATGAACACTAATAAAAAAAAATTGTTATCGTTGAATAAGCGTTTTATTGCAAGTCTTGTCACAATGGGCTCCAGCACATTTTTTCTTCCGTCTAGGTCAAACGCCTAGTTTTAAATTTTAATGTAACGGCCATAGACGTTACACTACTAGTTCCATACTGTCAGCAAGCGATTACGATCTGAAACAATTTACTTTTAGATAAACATAAACATTCATTGTCAGTGGGCTCACGGTAATAGAGTGTAGAAGCTTCAGAAACATTCGATTCGTGGCTGTGATTACGGTTGAAAGTAAGAAGAAAATAAGAAAAAAAACTCGTGGTAGGAGACAGTGAAACCGTCTATATCATTATTTTCTTCATGAACAATCAAAATATAAAAACATTTTGTGATTTTAGTCTTGATGAAGTAATTCGATACCAATTGAGCGGAATATTTGTTCTGGGCTAGAATTCCAGTTGCGCTTTGCATTCTCAACCTAAGTATTTCCGTTACAGATTGCACTACAGTCTGGAAATCAGTATATTATTGACTAAGTCTGATAAATAAAGCAACACTGTCTAAATTTTAAAAGTAAAATATTACATTCGAACGTGTATTATCAACTAAAAGTTCTTCTTTATTTTATACTTCACAAAGTTATTGTTACAATTTATTATTAAAGACGAAATTTATTGTTGTAGAAAGTGTAAAAACTGATACGATCTCTGACTTATAATTTTACCTATGCAAGGTACTTGTAATGTTACCTAAAAATGTTTATACCTATGTTTGCAAGAAGACAGATCTTGAATATTCCTTATTCTCCAAGAAGAGGAGACAATCTTCTCTAAGCGAGGTTATTGCCAAAATTCTCTGACTATACAAGCTGGCGTAAAAAATCCGTAAGGTCCTAAATTAGTACCCAGTTAGAAAATGTGTGATTGGTTTACACGTTTGTGTCTGTAATTAATTGTATTAATTCTTGTTTGTCATGATTCCAATGCCTTCTCTCAGTTCTCTGACTTGTTTCTTATTTTTGCTGCTATCATTCTTAAGCTTTTAAAATGATCCTGTCCCTTTAATGTTTACAGAACTGTCTTGTCTGCTCACATTGTATGTGTTTCCATGTGCTGACTTCGAGTTTTTTCTGAACAGCCGAAATATGCAATTCTGTAAAGAACTTTTTTAGAGTACTCGCTCTCTAAAATGAGATACTTCAGGTTTGTTGAAGAATATTAAGATTGCGTGCATGAATTGTACGTAGATTTGAGTTTCTGTCACATCAGGGTTCTTCAGATTATTTCTATAATTTGAGTATTTTAATTGTTTTGTTGGAAGCCCTTAACTGAGGTACACGATCTTCTATTTTCTCATCGTTTATAAAAAACAGACGTGGATGAGGCCTGACTCCACGACCGTTTAGTTGTCCCTAGTAGTACGAGTAGCCATATCAATCATATGATAGCAATCAAACGTAAAAATACACATACCACGTCCTCTAGTCTTTCTTTTGCTCCTGTGGCTTTAAAATAAACTCACCGAGTTGCAACGTAGGGAAATCCTGTACGGGTTATGTTCTTATTTTATAGATAATGATGGTTTTATTCAGTCTTTTTTGGTTCCATTTAACAAACACTCTATTTAAGCACCACTGTTATAAGAAACTTTATCATAATCGATATAACTTTTTTAATAATTCAAACTTAATTAAACAATTAGTGAACTATTATCAGCAGTTTTATAACGATTATTAGTTCTACGATTGTGCTATATTATCCTTTGATGAGAAAGTGAAGTAATCGCTTCATGTAAAGGGATTTATGATTTCCCACATCCCAGTCAATTTCCGTCCATTTTATAATCAACTATCGTTTATTCGAGCACTATGTTTTTACTAAACACGTTGTAAATAGTTTAAAAATGTTTAAGCACTTATGTAAACGTGTGAAACTGAAGCATTAATTTTACGTAGACAGGTGACAGTTTGCGTAAATTCTGATATGTTCGATTGCTTGTGTCGTTCACTCTTAAATCAGAATGGACTTTCTGCTTCCCGTTTTTCAACTGTGAATTGTTTATAGACAAATGTATGCAGTTGATCACAGAAACTCCAACCTAATAAGAATTCCAATATTTTGGTAAATGATTAGAAACTTTAAATATTTTATATATTGAAAATTATTTTTAGTTTCAAAACATCTTTTCTTTCGTCTTTTAACGACGTAATATTTCTACGTCTATGCTGATCGGCGTGTGTAAACTCAGTTAAGGCAAATTATTAATAAAAATTAAACTGAAAAATGAAATTTAATGTTAGTTGATAAATACATTTTTGAAGGGAGAAGTTCATATACGGCACTGGTGCCCGGCTCTCTCCCGTACACCTCGCACTCCTAGGGCGGTAAACTGAATCAACGCGTCACGAAGTAGCTGAAACGAAAAAGCAGTGTTGCCAAGTCAGTCAAACCTCTTTTCCCCACATAACTACCTAAAATATCCCCACTGCCATAAATGTGTGCTTTATGCAAAGCGTAATATTTTAAAGAATGTGAGCATATTCTAGTTTAAATACTATTTCAAGAATAATATAAATATTAAAAATAATTTTACTTATGGTCTGAGAGACTGAGTTAAATACTTTTGAAATACTTTCTACGACCTAGTTCATTATAGCCTAACATATTTAGACAACTTTCCAGTTGTTTAAATTATAAAAAGGATTTAAAATCAGTGACACCTATTTTTTATTATAATATTTGTAATATCGTCAATGAGAATATTTATGTACACGTTTGAAATGTCGAAAGAGTATAATTGTGATCTTTGTTTATTTTGTACGTATTTTAGTTGATCCGTGAGTTCTATTCTGGTTTTTATATTGTATTTAACTGGAAGTTTTTTATATTTCAAAACTCAATTTAGTAATTCAGCTGTTTTAAAAATCTGTAATTTGTAAAAATTAAATTATTATACTGTGCATATCACATTGTACTTTTCAACTAAATACTGCGTAAATCATATTGTTACATTGAAAATATAAACAAACATATATTCACTACAAAAAATAATACATGTAAACATTACCATGTCCTCGTCTCATTTAATTATACGTTCAATCTTATTTGTATCTTAATTTTTTATAGTAAAATCTCTCTTACTCCAAGTACTTACGAGCAACATTTTACACGTTGAATCAGTTTATTCTCCACTCGACACTGAAGTTCTCACTCCTGGCGTTACACACCCTTTTTGTAAGAGTTTCACAGATTTTTTTCCGTTGTTACTAAATATATAATTGTCCAAGCAAATTAATGTAAAAAAATAAAATTGTTGTTGAATTAGGAAGAGAACAGTAAATTGAATTAAATATTTAGTAAGGAGAAATATTAAACCCTTTCATCATTTATGTTTAAAATAATTTGTATTTAATTATTTTGTATATTCACATAAATTATGCAAAATTCTATTCCGATTAGAAATGCTACTTAGATTTTAAAAACTTCATATTATCTATAACTAGTACTTAGTGCGTAAGTGTTATCTACTTTGTTATCACTACTTGGTTAACAACCACATTTACAACAAACGTTTCGCCACTGAAGGTGTTACAGTCAAAGATGGGAGAAACGTTCGTGGTAACAATGATACCAATAAAACTTGTTTGTGAATTGTAAAAGCGTCGTATTATAAAAAAACTCGCAAGTTTAAAAGTGAAAAAGTAATAACTATTTAAAAACAAGCCTTCGACTACGGAAATGACCGAATTATTTAAATTATAGGTGTAGATCCTATATTACTCCAGGAGAACAAAAAAATACATGAAGAACTAGAACAGACTAATTTTTTTGACATTACAGTAACATGAATAACTTTCTAAGTCCCACGCAAATATTATTTACAACCTCTTCTCTATTCACTTCTTAAAAAACAATCCGTACAATTCTGTTGCCGTGGTCACATAGAGGCAGCTGTAACCAAACTAGCGAACATACCACCAAACAATAACGCCATCTTCTTTGTTTTGTCAGTTAGTAATTTGGTAATTTTATTTTATCCGTTGCAATCATATTCTTAGTGGTACTTGTTACTTCAAACGATACCAAAGTCGATAGGTTGCCCACATTTCACATAATATATGCTGTGCAACGTCCATTTTTTTCTTCTAAAATTTCATATACCCGTTGATATTACCAGATTAAAGGGATTGAAGACGAGTGATTCGGCACCTTATTTTAAAACAGGTCAACCATTTACCATTTATAAGGTAAGAAATCAACGAACGGACGTATTGCTTGAACAAAATACCGACTTACTTGCGTCGTCGGGTAAAACAGATTAGTTTTTAATTTTATTTATGATTTTAACAACTGTTAAATGGTGTTTAAATTTCAAAATAAAAGAATACGTTATCGTCTTACTTACTAGACTTACATATTTCATGTCGAATTGTATGAGCACTATTAGAATTTCTGTCAAAATTACCGGTATATTAGAAAACTTTTAATTCGACGGTGATAAATATTTATGGACGCAATTATTAAATAAAGTTTAAGCTGGTAAAATGTGTAATAGTTACATAATAGTGTTCTTAGTGTTATGTATCGCAATGTAGCTCACTTCAAAGGTATTTTAAATTGAGGAAATAAATTGATGAAAAAGCGATATTCAATAGTGTGGTTAGCGTAACCTAATCATTAATCCATGTAAGCTAGAAAGGTGTTACGCCATTTATTCATTACAGGAAATCCTTCCATTTCAGTATGATCGCTTTTGCCGAAGGAAAATTCACGTTATTTAGTATTAGAATTGTGGGTTTGGTTAATACTGTCATACTTTAACGTTTAAATTATGCAAAACAGTTGACCTGATTTACACTTAACGTAACGTAGCAGTGCTTTTTGCCTATTAAATATAATTAGTTATCATTAATTATATATACGACTGGTTATGATTTTAAGAAAACCTTCTAACAAAAATTACAGACGATTTTGAACTTAGTAATTATTACTGTAAAATTTAGGTAATAAAATTTACCTACTTCAGTCAGAAAACTAATCAAAGTGGTTAGTGTCCTAGGCAGTGGCGTAATAAATAGTAGGAGCTGTTTCTGAGAGTGACACACACTAGCTTCTGGGGAATGAGACTAGCTTGAAGGTTGGACTCCCCATTTTCCTGGGTAGAAATGAGAAATTCACGATTCTTCCCATATAATTTTAAAAAACACTTTTTATAAATTATTTGCGTCTCATAGTTTTTGAGTAAACTTAAGTAAAGTATAAAGGTTGAAAAAATATGGAAAAGTGCTGATTTCAAATATTCTATCTTTATTAGGCCTAAGTGTTATTAAAATTAAAGGTAATAAAATTTATGTCAATCGTTTTTGTGAAAATAAGTCTTTCTGAAGATACTTCGAGTACCCCTTCGCGTTTTAATTTAAGGTTGTTGTCACAAAAAATTATTAAGTAACTTATAGTTCGTTTTGAAGTACGTTATATTTTATATAAAATCTAACAATGAAATTTTCTAATTATTCTGAATTAAAGTCAAGAAAGTGTTAGTTTGCCTGTTCAAAGACGACGGTTCAAACCATGGAGATATTAGGTTTGAGGAGTCATAGACAACCCTATTAGGGAAAGTGTGTCTGGGCGGAAAAGACTAAGGTAATTTCTAGCGCGTGCGTAATTGTGTTTATTTTTTGTAGTCTGCAAATACTTACGTTATTAATCGATGTTAAATGGTTGTTATTATGAAGAAAAATCTTAACTTTGTTTTATTAATTTATAAATATTGTGACTCCTTTTATTTTTTGATTACTTATAAGCTTTATTTTAACACATGCAATTGGCGTAGAAATAGGCCTACGTTAAATGATTATGGAATTGCGTTTAAATTTTTAACAGCTCTTAGTGGAGTGGGGGCGGATGAGCCCACAGACCCCCACCCCGTAATTACGCCACTGGCCCAAGGTATCAGACAAGTCGGGCGATTACTGGATTTATGGAACCAAATCAGACGGCATTAATTTAATATAGGTGGAAGGAGCCGATGAAAAAAAACAGTAATATTACAATCTCAGGAATAATTTTATTAACTCGTTCTGGCTTACAGTTAACCTTACGACCGTAAACCAGAGTATTATTGCCGTAATACAACATAAGACAACTTTTGTGTCGTATGACAGTTAAAGCCTTACAGTTATTACAGTTGACTGAATTTAACAACATTCCCTGTTACGCTTTCACATTTTCAGATATATTTGCCCATGGTAAATACGAATGTGGACATGCATATACCTGGTTTTTAATGTCTGACGAATTACATAACAATTTTTTGAGGGTGAGTTCTTTTGCGTTTGTCGAATGATCTCAAATAAGAAAGTTCGTTATAGTCTGTGCTTAAAATCGAAAAATGTGTATTAACAAATTAAGAAAATACAAATGCGTGCAAGCTGGCACAACTCTACACAAGTAAACGTAGGCTATACTGTCACAGGCGTAGACAACACAGACAAACCTATTTTTTATGAGTCTTTAAAGGACAAGAATATTAATAAATTTTCATTCACCAGTTATTCGCTCACCCAAATAATTTTGTAAAATAATCGGTATGTATGTATATTATGTATTATGTACTTATAATTATATTATATTATATTATTTATATATATATATATATATATATAATTTGTAATGTTTACCATTTTGTTTCTTCTGCAAGTAGTATAATTTTTGTATATCCTTTTAACACCTGACGCACGTTTCACTGAAAAATATCAGTATCATCAGACGTTTCTAAGTAAATTAATAACAATCGAAATAATTCTATTAATATAAAATTAACGAATAATCGAATTTGTATCATATAGAATTGTATTATATATGATTTGTATTATACATAATATGTATTATATTATCATTTGTATTATATAGAAAATGATATATATATATATATATATATACTATATATATATGTGTGTTACTGTAAAAGTACGAAGTAAGGTAAATCTTAAGATTTACCGTTTTATGATGGTAAATGTTCAAAGATCCTTTTAAAATGTTTGCGTTTCGGACTTTTACCAACAGTTAGTGGCAAATGTCAAGATTTACCGCTGCGTTGTGGTAAAAGCTGCACTCGGAGGTTTTCGTTGGCTTGCCGACCTGTTCAGACAAATCTTCCAACATGTTTGTTAGTCACATTCACTGTCAATGTGTTTTATATCGCAAAGGCTCAGTTTCTATCTTACTTTTAGTACTTTTTCATTTATTTAGATCAATTAATTATTAGACTAAAAAACCAGTAATTAGGACTTGCATTTGTTTTCGTCAGTAAAATTACATTTTCACAAAATGGTTAAAAAGTTTTAAATGTTCTTTTTTTACAGAATGGTTAAAATGGTTTTGAATGTTCTTTTTATTAATTAAACTTTAATTTTATCAATTTTTATATTTTTGGCTGTAGGTTTTTTAGCAATTTTACAATAATTAATTGTACATCGCTATATTAATTAATAACTATAAATGTCTTTAAAATTAAAAATATTACGCTTTTACCACAATACAGCGGTAAATCTTATTTATCCGCGTGTGTGTGTGTAATATCTCTTTTTTATAATAACCACTTCTGCAAGTAAGTTTATTTACATCTGACGCACGTTTCACAGAAATTATTCTGTATCTTCAGAGGTTTTTATGAATTACCGTGTAATTGAATTGTTTCGATTATAGACTAGTAAAGTTAACGGATAAACGATTTTATTTCGAATCAGATTTTCGATTATTAGATAAATTTACAAATTTGGGATAATAAGTGTGGCTGTTGTTTGAAATTTGTTAATTTTGTTAATATTTATTATGTTTGTTATTTTTTAGAAAATTGTCAAGTTTTTTTGTTGATTGTATTAAAATTATTTGTTTTGTGTTTATTTAGGATTGTTAACATATTAGTATATTTACTGTTCCAAGCATGATAATCTAGCGTGTTGGCTAAAAGAAGATGTAAATTAATTACTGCTGATTAAGGTAGTCAATTTTTCTGTAATTATTTGCTATTTTGGCTGTAATCAAATTATATTAAGCCTGAGTAATATATTTGTTCAAATTATTGTTTTGTCACAATTATTTTAGTGTATTTTGAAAGAATATTTAGGTTTAGGCAGTTTTCGTTGAAATACATGATTGCAAAACAATTTGTTTTTTACGTATAATAAATATGTTATAGGAATGAGTTACATGAACGTGTAACGTGTTGTCAACGAGTCACTTACAGAGGAATAATATGTGTGTGTGTGTGTGTGTGTGTGTGTGTGTGTGTGTGTGCGTGCGTGTGTGTGTGTGTGTGTGTGTAATTATAATGAATTTCTATGTTACGTAAAATTTCCTTACATACGCGTTTACAAAAAAATACATGAAATGAAGGGGAGGGGTAGTGTGCTCTGAAATTTAAATTTACCTAACCTGACTTGGCGATCGAAGTGGTTTTCAGCAGAGGAGCGCAAGCAAGTTTTTCAACGTTTTACAGTTTTTTTTTTCCTAAAGCGGGAACCACAAAATGACTTAGTTTTTTTTTTTGTCGCAGATCTTGGTATCGTCAGCGAACAAGTTTTTTGTCACAGGTGAAATGATGAAACAACGAAGCGTATCCAACACACTGACGGACGCGCAACGCACACTCAGAAGCGCTTAACTACCGCCATACATAAAAGATATTAATAGAGCGTTGATGTACATCAACGCGGACTAACGGATGTGATTTTTATCGACGGAACGAATATTTTTGTAAGGGTGTTACAATTTTTTTTTGTTTTGTTCGACTTGCTATTATAAATTTTATGAAAATCACCGACTTAATGGGAGGTTTTGGTATGGTGCCAGGGCAGCGTTGGCAGATGGCAGATGGACGGAATGTTGTAATTCGGTTTCGTTACGCCGACGGTCGGTGGCCGTGCTAGTTGCGCCAGCAGTAGTTTGCGTTTGACGGCGCCGGTACTAGTAAGGACAACACCATCTGACGGCCGCTGCGGTCGATACGGCTTATCAACGGCGGTGTTTATGATCTGTGCGGTGCGGTGATATCGCGTGTGTTATCTAATTGGTGTGGTGTTATACGAAAATTAAAAAAAAAATTTAATCACGTTTGTGAAGGTAAATTTTGATTAATTTTATTCCTTGACGGAGAAAACCGCATACTGCGGTAGCACATACTGCATTGGTAGTGATTTGTAGTCATAGTGCATGTGTAAATACACAAATAGACACAGTCACGCGCACACGCGCACGCTTTCTCTTACTCTGAAATGCTTTAAAATATATATAGAGCATCCTTTTAAATTGTTTAAGTTATATATTATAGAAAATAAGACGAGATCAGAGAGATAGTTCGAATGAAATTAGTTTGAAAAAGTTGATAAATTAAAAGCGATGACAGTGTTTCACGTGTTACACAATTATCACTCAAATAGTGCACTCTAAGACTCAATTTACAGTATAGACTACTGAAGATTATAGTAGTATTGCATTCGGAATATTACACTAACATACCAACTGCAATCTATGGAACGTTACTGTCGAAAGTTTGAAAAGTCATATTCCGAGTTTCTGTTTTAATATCAGAAACTTATCTTACTTTAATTATTAAAGTTATCAATCGTTTTTAAAATCAAACAATTCAAATTGTTATAAATTACAAAATATTATAATAAGAGCACGAGCTCTTACAACAAATTATATCCCTAGTCATCATCAATAAAGAAACCAGAAAATTTTAATTCCATTGGACTTAAAACAATTGTATGAACTGTTATTTAATTTTATACTTACTTGTGTACCTTTGCCCATCTACGTGTGTGTATATGTAGGCTATGTATAGATAGATACTCTGTCTGTCTGCCTTCTCTCTCATCTCTCCCTGTCTCTCCCCCTGTGTATGTTATGTGCGTGCGCGTGTTATCCAAAACGTATATATGCTATAGGTATTTGTGTGTGTGTCTGTGCGCGCGCGCGCAGTATACACGCATGTACACAAGTGAGTATAAAATTAAGTAACCTTATAATTAGACTAATAACGTGTAGAAACAATATAAACATATATACATGAATACACTCATTTCCATACAAGAACGTATTACAGTTAAAGTTGTGTATGCATTAAGATACTTCAAGACTGATCAGAATAGTCTAACATTACCGTAAGTTCTTAACTCTATCCTAATTATCTATTCGTTTAACAATCGAGTAAAATACTTTCAGTACCACCGCCACGATTATCGAGGACGCCGTAACGACCGCAGATTATTGTGTTCAGGCGCGCGGCAGTAAAATCTATAATGAGAATGTCTAAGCAGGATTAACAGTAACGATAAGGCTAAACGGGCGCTTTAACGTATTGTGCGACGATGAATGCGTAATGCGTTCTGTACGCTGGCAAAACGTTTTGCTCGGTACGTCTGTGTGCGTTAACACGCGTGAAAATTAGGCGTGCTGATGCAAAACGAACTTTTAGCAGATGTGTGAATATCAAAACGTAATAAGTAAATAACGGTTCCCATATTCAGTTACGAATAAAAGTCCATTTATATACTTAAAATAAACAATTCAGTTAATCATACAACTGTTTGAAAATGGCCTCCGTGCTGAAACAATTGCTAGATTTTTGTCACAATTAAATTTATAAAACTATCAAGCGTGTTTCGTATTTACTTAATAATAATTAAGTACACCCTTACACACACACACACACACACACATATTGTGACAAAAATTACCGCAACGAAACACATTGTGTGTGCGTGTGTGTAATAAAAAGAAAACAGAAAATAATTTTACTTTTCTAATTTGGCGAGCTACTAGATATGGGTGATTGGATAATCATTGTGTCTGCGTCAGTAATTCGAAAATTTCAAACACTCCACCATTTCTTACAAGTTTTAAAGTAACAAAATTCTTTTGATGTCGATTCAGTTAGTTAGTTGTCCGACTTACTTCTGTTAGTTAATCCAGGTCCTTGTTCCATGAGATATGAGAATGAAATTTAGTCGATTGACAAATACAGAAGTTAAGTTTTGAACTACAATTGTTTCAGGAAAAATACGTTTCTATCTGAAATAAAGAAATAATATTGATCTCCTTTTGCTATTCTTACATAGTTCAGTTTAAATGTACTAACATTTTCTAGGTTTAAATTTGTTAGTTAGAAATTTTTTTAAATCATCATTCAGCTATTAGCTAGTCACTTAAACGTTTAAGTAATATAAAATATATATATATAATACTATACAATATATATATTATATTTAATATATATAATGACTTTACCTCAAGATGTATTTTTTCCTTATTTGGAACATTTTCGGGACCCTTTGTGTTCCCATCCTCAGTCTTCCTAATTTTGAATCTTGTTAAGTATTTGTTTGATGGTTGGTTGTTGTGTTCAAGACTCAAAATTAGGAAGGCTGAGGAATGGAACGCAAAGCGTCCTGAAACATGTTCCAAATAAAGAAAAAATACATCTTGAGGTAAAGTCATTATAAATATGAAATATATTATACACATCAAGAAATAAATTGTAACAAAAAGTGTTTCAATATGTATATGTATGTATGTACGTATAAAATACTATTTATATTGTTGGTTTTACAAGTTTGATTGTAGAGGTGGTTTCCAAGTTGCAGATACGAATCTAAATACGATAAATAATTTAAGTGTTCTTGCAATTTATTTTCAACAGATAAGTTGCAAGAAGGACACTTAATAAAGGTAAATATTTACCGTATTTAAATTGTATTGTTTTAAGGGTATAATAGAATTTTGATGTAAACGACTTACTGTAGATAATGTCCGTACACACCATTACAACCGACACTGTCTTCGTTTTGGATGTTACGTAGAGGCAGTAAAACCGTGTCTGACAACGTGTCAGCGCGTACACGTGAGTGCCCGCGCTCGTACGCTATTGGCTTCAAACAAGATACAAAGTATAAAGAAAAATTGAATGTTCACAAACAGAGGAAAGAATCAGCGTTAAATGCCAACTTTTTTACCCGTAACGTATCTGTTGTAGACAAAAGAAGATGTACACAAATTTGTAAAATGTATATTTTATTGATTCTACGAAGTCTAACTGAAGTAATTATGTTTGAAGTAATCTTTAATAATGAGCACTGTTCTATTTATTAAAGTATAGTAGTATAGTGACACTTTGATGTCTTGCAAAGATAGCTACATTTAAATGTTTTTAGCAATGTATATTTAAAAAATCGTTATGGAGAACCATACATAACTTCCATGTTGTAAGATTTATATTTAAAATCATTTACTTGAATTCGGTTCGATAATTTCTAAAAATAAATCCCCCATCTTGTCCATCTTGTAAATCGAGTTTTATATTTGACAAATTGAATGAAATATTTCCATAGAAACTACTTCTTTGTTGCCTATAACGTAGTACACATATAAATAAAAATCGGTATGGAGAACCATACATGACTTCCATGTCCTAAAATTTATATTTAAAATCATTTAAATATTAATTAAATAAGTGGATGCTTGAGTTCTGAAGAAATTACGTAGCAGCTAAAATGGTACCACCATGTCAGGTGGATTAAGACTATCCTCAACCTTCGTGAGGAAGGACTGTGCTTTTGGATAAAATGTCTGTAGGTCGAACGAAGAGCTAGCTAAAGGTAGCTGCGATCTGATTCCTGTAATGAAATTGGACTCTCGCTGCGAGGGGCCGAGGGATGTCTATAGTGTTATCAAAGTCTTTCCTGTCAATACTATACTAGTCATTTTTCTTTTTTAAAATCGAGTCTTGATTTCTTTCTTTCTATTTGTCTTCTGATTTCTCAGCAAAAAATTTCTTCCTTAATACGTTTGTGTCTCCTGTTTAACACCCACCATTCTGATGCATGTCATAACGCTATATTCCACACAGGCTAGTAAATAACTAACTATCAGGGAGGACAAAATATTTTCAAGGAGGGGCAAACAATTTTCCAAAGGAGAAAAATATTTATATATTTTTCATACATACACACATGCACATATTAGTTTATAATTCTCATATCATAATAGAAATAAGTACACGGATTGTATCAATTGCTTTAATACAACACTGCCCAGCGAACCACAGGAAGCAAATCGATGTCCATGGTTTCGGCTTGCACGCGTTGTGTTTGTGTGGGTTTCGGCACTTTCCATTTAAAAAGCGTGCAAACATAAGAAAATAAACATGAGTGAGGCCAGAAATAATACGAATTTTGTATGTGTGTGTGTGTGTGTGTGTGTGTCCTACCGGCCTTTTTATTCCGGTAATCACAATAATAAAACTTTTAAAAGTAAACATTACATAATTGAGATATGCTTGCCTGCCAGGAACGATATATTTTCACTCATACGTGATTTAAATTAAAATGAAAAATATAGAATTTTGTTAAAGTAAAAAGAAATGTTTCCATAGAAACTACTTCTTTTTTGTCAATAGCGTATTACACATATAAAATTTACTTCCTCCATCATCAACTACCATTTTAATTTTAAAAAAATTACCCCCTCCCCCTTCAACTACCCTTTTCATTTATAGATATTTCATCTACCTTTCTACAGTGGATTATTACGACCTTCTTTTCAGGATACTTTATTTATCAAAATTAAGCACTTTACTCTTGTTAAAACGTAAAACGTTGCAGGTAAACTACCCCTTTCCCTTAACCGATCTTCACAAAAAACAACAGCCTTGAGTCCTCTACGATTTAGGACTGTATGCAATATATTATTTGATTCTGTTTGAGTTTGCGGCTCTTATCGTTTGCCATAGAAAAAATTCTACACACAGACGCTTACACACACAGACACTTTTCGAAAAATTTCTTTTTTTGATGTTTTGATGGTAGTACAATCAGAATCTGCCGTTATCTCGAACACGGTTTTTTTCGCCATGACCATACTTCCATTACCTTATGGAACATGGAAGTAAAAGTACCCCCTCCCTTTTCAATTACGCTTTTCATTTATAGATATTTCGTTTACCTTTCTATAGTGGATTATTATGACCTTCTTTTCAGGATACTTTAGTTGTCAAAATTAAGTATTTTACTCTTGTTAATATGTAAAACGTTGGAGGTAAACTACCCCTTTCCCTTAACCGATCTTCACCAAAATCAATAGGTCTTGAGTTCTCTACAACTCAGGCAGGTATGCAAAAAATTATTTGATTCCGTTTAAGTTTGCGGCAGTTATCGTTTGCCATAGAAAAAATTCTACACACACACACACACACACACATTTCGAAAAATGACTTTTCTTCATGTTTTGAGGGTAGTACAATCAGGATCAGCCCTTATCTCGAAAACGTTTTGTTTCGCCATCACCATACTTCCATTTCCTTATGGAACATGGTAGTAAAAGTAGGTGAATATGTTGTTGCCTTAGAAACGAATCTGCGTCCGCGATCAGAGTGTAATGACCATCCGTCCCATTACGCGTATTTCCGTATTATATTTGTCTTCATATTATTTGTGGTAGGAATATGATACATTACGATTTTCAGTCAACAATACACAGCGCGCGCACGCGTGAGATTGTTTATATTTTTACAACTTGTGGCCTTACTAGGTACAACATTCAGAAGGTAGAGGTTTGCATGACTGCAGACCGCGGCTTTTGAATACACGTCTTTGTCAACGTGTAGAAACAGCCTTATCTATGCGACAACAGATGACTTTATTCAAATTGCTGATCTTTTTTCAAATGTATGTAAATTTTAGAAACATTAAACATTAATAATTAAACAAATATAAAAAAATAAATTAAACAAAATACAGTACAAATTGCTTGTAACTTTGTTAAAATGGATTGAATTTTTAATTATTATAACCGACTGTTAAGCCCAATTTATGAAAATTTTATAAGGCGTAACTATGGGCATATGGAGTAACGTATTGTAGTCTTCTGTACCTATTTTTATCAATAATATAAGAAGTAACATCTATGAGATGCAAAACAATGTACGATGTCATAATAATTAATTATTTAATGTTAAAACTATCAGTAAACCTTAAATAATACTTATTAAAAATTTATGTTACTTATACTTCAGCGATTTTCCGCATTATCAGATTATAAGTGTGGAAAAAACTGTTCTTTTAAAGGTCGCATTCTTCGCTACATTCTTGTTGTCCGCACTCTTCGTGCCACCGTTTAGTATACCGCATTTTACAATAAACAGTTTTATAAGCCGATACATTTTTATGCTAACATTTGGTTAGCTTGCAAATGTAAATTTGTGTAATGTTTCTGATTTGTTAAACAGTAGTTAATACATTGTAAACTAAGTGTAACTCAGTTGCACTAAAAAAATTATAAGTTAATAGATTTGACTATTTCAAAAAAATAATTTTACATTGCTTTTCACATTTCAAAACATATAGTTTTATAATATTGTAACTAACGTGCTGAAAGTTATCGTTCATGATATTGATAAAACACGATAATTACGAATAAGGTTACAAGCACGGAGGGTTTCGGACACAGTAAACCATTCTTTAACATTCGTTATGTTACTTTTCTGTATTCTGGATATTTTTTTAATTTAATTTTAACAGTTATTGGTAAATTGTCGACAACAAAATCAGAATCTCTGGAAAAGTTTTAGATATTAATAAAGAATTTAATTTCATCGTACAATAAAAAAAAATTATTAATCTTTCTGTCTTATCTTGTATCTAAATTACGCATGACTTTTCGAATAGTAAATTTCAATGTCACAATTACTTTGTCTGAAGGACTGACGAAGTACTGGCAGACAGGAAAAGAAGAACTAGGTGAGCGGAACAGTAGCGGAACATTACAATTTTTCTTCAGTTTTTTTATTAACTAAATTTTTGTTCTAACTTTTTGTAAATTTTCAAAAACTCTGAAGTCGTCTAGATGCACCTATCAAACAGTACGAGTAATACTTTTACGCCTTTGATAAATGAAAGTTTTTCGAATTTTCCTATCACAGTAACATTTCATCTTCTCTTATTTAGCAATAATTAAATCGGTAATTCTGTCTTTAAACACTTTTCTTAATTTCTGCTTTTTCCCGTCGAAACGTTTAGTTTTAATAGAGATAAGCCGAAAAAATAAACCTATGTTAATCAATATTAAAACTGTCTTCAGCGCTACAGATTCGTCTAATTTCGGTAAAACTGTATTTAACTACTGCTCAGAAACAAGAGCCGGGACTTTAGCTGCTTCACCGGAAATCTTTCTCAGCTTAATGTTATAGCGATTATAGCCAAGTCACTGGAAACACTCTTTAGAATACACAAATTCATTGTTGTTAAATTCTTCTGTGAATTTCTGGGCTTGCGCACAAAGAATTGAGCCACTCGTTGGTATTGTGCGCCTACGATGATATCTGGGTATTCGCTAGTCGTAACGAGTGTGGTCGACAACTTGTCTTATTCTACTATTCAGGATGCTTCTCCTTCATTTTTAACAGTGTAGACTGGGGTATTCCTAGTTTATTGACGAGATTTGCAATAGATTCGTCATTTTGCATCCGAAGAGTTATTTCTGCTTTCCCTTCAATAACATTCTTTTTTTTACATATTTGTTACAATAGCAATTGTTTTTTTAATAGAATTTTTCCGGTGAAGGGTTTGTGAGGATCGGTCAAAAATACAACACAAATTTTAACTTGTTTAAAATGTGATACAAATAATTTAAAATTCGTCTTATGTTTTTGACCGATCCTCACAAACCCTTCACCGGAAAAATTCATTGATTGACGGTCACTACAATTTTTTTTTAAAGAGTGAATATTATACGCATTACACTGAACTATATGCACAAAAACACTCACTATTTAATTAATCTAAAAAAAAGAGCGACTTCATACAGTGATTAATAGGATATCTTACAATACATTTAAATTTGTGTATAGATAACACTAGTCAAGTACAGTTACATACTGTATTTACATCTACAATAAAAACTGCCACTAAGTTATGTAAAGTAACTGACAATATATTTATCCGGTTGAAGACTGTTATAACACTGTCAACGTTATATCAAGTGCATTATCAAAACTTTTCAATTTCCATTTCTTATGTATAAAATACATTTCAATAGTTACTTATACATTTTATAACATACGTTTTCTTGTAAATTATATGAGACCTGGAAGTCGTAATAAAGTTGTTAGAAAACACGACATTGCTTTTGAAACATTTCCTCGTCGTAGATGTGGAAAGTAGCATAATATAGAAATAACTGCAGAAAGATAATAGAGAGGCACCTATGGTCAAATATCCCTTGCGAATTAAGACTGTGTGGGATAATAAGAGTATAGAGCAGGTTCACATTTCCGCTGTCTTGGCTGTGGCATCACTAATGGTGCTGATTACAGCTTGGCTAAGTTTCAGTCAATATGCGGTGCAATTCGTTGAGTGTTATCGAGAAAAGTTAGGAAAGAGACACGACTAAAATTACATAATTTGTACTTGGAATACTAAAAAAAATTAAGTAGAAATAAGAAAGTTGAAGAATAGTGTGCAAGCAAAAGAAAAACAAATAAGTGGAGAGATCGAGAAGAGAGAGAAAGAGAGATAGAGGAGGAAGACAGACAGACAGAGGAGGCAGAGACTCACAGATAAATAGACAGTTGTTACCCAAGGAGAAAAACAGTGAGAAAGTTTTTTTTGGGGGGGGGGGCGTTTACAACCCACTGTCGCAACTGGGGCCACCATGAAAGAGAACAGGTATCAACAGTTTAATTGTGTTATTTGATCCTTTAACCTACAACTAACACGCCCCCAATAGCAGCAGTAAGCGCTTAAATGGCTTACTATTCCTACTAATAGAGAGAGGGGGAGCAAGACAGAATGCAGGCATATAGACAAGAAGTTACACAGGTATAGGTATCTGTCTATAGGTAGATAGTTAGACAACCAAAGAGACATAAGAGAAAGGAGAGATTTACATTATAAAAACGCAAGGTTTCTCAGAGTTTTATATCATGTTCAAATATTAGAGGTAGAATATGTTTAAAAATAAATGCTTTCAGGATACTTACATACATCTAAAGATAAACGGTTGAGACTGTCAGATTTGAAGTTAAAAGCGCAACGATTAAGGACGTGCGACGCTTCTGTGTTTCTATTATTCATTCAATTCTTTTGTAAGTATTTCTTAGGTCGTCAACCTAGTGTACGTAACGAAAATAATAATTTATCGGGCGAAAGGCTGAACATTTAATTCGTTAATATTATTACTAAATTAAGTTTAAGTACAAAACATACTGATTATTTAATTTGTTATTGTAATTATTCGTGTAAAATAAACTGACCGTGCTCAGAATAATGTTTCATTTTTTATATTGTAGTTTAACCGTGTCAATAAGAATAGAATCTATAATGGAATGTTTGTTAAATAGTACATAGTAACGAAAAAAACTGTCGAGCATTTACGGACTTGAGAATATCGCCTAACGAGTGTAGGTTAACTGTTGGAATTATAACTTCCTAAAAAAATCTTGTAAACTTTAGGCAGCAAACTGTCGATGTTGTTGAAAAACAAAATTACATTTCACAGAATTAAGAGGTTTGTCAAAACGAAATGTCTTGGCGGCCCGCCCTTTGCGATATTAACCCGACGTCTGTTCCAAACTATTAGTCTGAGACGAGATGGCTACGAGTTTTTACTAGTTGCAGATGTAACGAGACTGTGTAATTGCAAGACTACTACTTGGCAAGTCCATTTCTTTGTTTTTTTTTACACAATAAACGTTACGATCTAGTCTTAGACTAACAAATAACGTATTTGTGTTCCTAAAAACTGAAGAATATAAAAAATTTCAAGTTCAGTAGTCACTCACTGACTTCTATTTGTTATAAAATGATAAGTCCTCTTTTTTTTGAGCATTAATACCAACAGTACCCCGAGCTGTGCATTGACAATATACACTAACTCGAAGGGCTTTCACCTTTTCAGTCTTAAAGTCTTAAATTCCTCTTGTCGAAGAGCCGGATAGCCCCGACATTAACGTGATGACGTAACCTTTTTTCGTGATTACTTACAAATTTTTGGCTTTCCCTATCCACATTCTCTACGTTAAAGCCTCTACGGAGATCGTCGTTTCTGACGTACCATGCAGCATCAATGATACTGTGTAACATTTTGTATTATATTTATGTTACTTGATTTGTACAAGCTGAGCTGGATTTCATACATCCAGATTAGCTATAATGTCTGCTTGTCAAGGAGAAAGTTATTGTGTACCGAGAAACTGGATTTTATCTGTCCATGAAATTAGTATGCGAACTAATTTGGTTTCGTTAAGTTTAATTCTCCGTTTTTGCACCCTCAAAAACTGAAAATAGCTGCTTCCAGCTCGTATGTTGTCTCATAATTACTATTGCCGACTGCTCAGGATGGCGTCAGCAAAATTAGTTAGTTACAGTACTGTTTTCTTGTTCTCGAAGGTCACAAGCGTAGAATATAGACTGACGACAGTTTCGCAGAAATGTACTATCGTAAAGCGCCCTTATAGAAAGAGCTTCTAAAACTATTAACAATGAATATTTTTGGATTAGTAGAGGCCTTAAGTTTTGTAACGCTTTAAACACTTGTCCATTGACACTCGGTTGTACAATTGAAAGTGGATTAACTGAGTTAATAAACGAAACGCAACGTCATAAAGATTAGAAACAAAAGCATAGACAAGTCTTACAATACCGACTCTAGCAAATGGTGTAAGTATATAGTTTAAAAATGTCTTACGAACTTGTAACGGTTGAATGCGAGGTTATTAGGCCGTCGTTTAATGTTTGAAGAACCAAATTTCGGCCCCACCAGAAATCTGTTCAGTGGTAAAGAGTACCAACATATCTTCGCCGTAAACACTTCAGTACAGAGGCAAACCATATTTCCGCTCATAGAAGGTTTGGCCGTGATCCTCTGTTAAAACTCTAGACATTTCGACTGCTGTCATCCTCCATGTTAGCCGATCTGGGTTCTGCTCATCCAACGACTGGGTCTACTAACCACTGAGTATGACTACTGCGGCAGTAGAGGCGATTGGGATTTATAACAAAGGATCACGGCCCAGTAGCCCGGAACAGAATATTAATAAACAAATTTTCAAATTATTTCCACTGATGTAATAATATTATAGGATCTATATATTAAATAATAAGTCGTCGTAATAGTTAATTACACAATCAACAAACACTTAATTTTCAAATAGCAATATCTGAATGAGTAAAGATTTTCACGGCCGGAATCTGATTGATTGTCATTTACGTGGCCTAAAATCATTAAAAATACAGTTGTTATTGTAGCTGATGATATTGTAAAATAACAACGATCAATGAAATTTAAAAACTTGACAATTAACATAATAACATGAGCCTTCCTTAGTGGTGTGTTGAAGAGGATTCAAGTCCTCCCCCCCCGCCGAGAAACTAGGGATTGTGGGATTGTGACGAGTCTTTTGAGTTCGCACTCATATTTATAAATTTAAATGGAAGCATGAATGTTGATAGCAGGAGCCTCGTGATGTGATTGGCTCTCGATATTACACGATATTACTGCTCTCGTTTGAGTATATATGAGTACGTTTCTCGGAAGGATTGTCAAATAAAAATAAAAAAGGGGGTACCTATCCGTTTCTGCGACAAGTATCGCACCAAGCACACGCCAAGCAACAGGCAGTCATCGGGCTTGCCCGGACGCTGCCGTCACTGGGGCACCCACTGTGCTGTGCCCTGCTCAACTGGGCAACTGGGCAAGGATTGTCATAGTCTACAGTCAGTTAACTAGCATACCTAGATTTGTTTGTAAATTTATTAGTAAATTCGTAAATGAACAGAGACAAAACAAGCAGTAGATGGAATGGAACTAAGCTGTACTATCTGAAATTGATACGCGGAACAAGTAGTGAATATACGCGTAGTTACTACATTAATCACAGCCGCATAACGAAGAATACAGCGCTGTCGATCAGGGAGCGAAACATCCTACACGACACATAAAACAAAGAAGTTCTTGGAACAGCAGAACGTTGAACTCCTACGGGAATTTTTTCATCCGTTTAAGACTGTCGTTTAAACGCCAGCGTCCTCGTCATAGCCTTCCTACTTTGGCGATACACTTTCCCCGACGGTAACACACTACGATGTTCTCCCACAATTATAGGGAACTACATCGATTTCATTCCGAAATGGCCACTGTGCTGACTGTTTCTACCTGTTCACCGTGGATATGTAAGTTCATCAGATTGGCGTAGATTTGTTATTTTTCTTTCCATGTTTAGACATAACAGAAGTATCAAACGTCATTATACTTAAAAATTAATTTAACTGAAATAAATTTCGGATTAAGAATAAGTCTGATTGGTCAACAGCATAAATCCGTCTCACGTGTCGCAATCTGCTTTACATAATTAAACGTTATTATATCACTGCCTAAGAACAGGATGTCAGTATACTATTATAACAAATAGATATGTAAAGTTATTAATTTTTAACTGTATGCTCTATTACTTACTAGTATCCAGATTTTGTTAGAGCGTTTAATCGCTTATTGCCTTTATTTTAATTGCCTTGCCAACCTCCTTAATTGAATAATTGTACTATTACAGTTACTTTGTAAGCTGCAAAACGTTTTATACTGTTATTTTGTTTTTAAAATTAACAGCGTTACAGTTTTTTTGGTATACATACAAACTGTATTCACATAGTAACGAAAAAAAATTAACATGTCTGAAAATGAATTTGCGTTTTTCGCCAGACGTAAATGTCGTAACTTCTTCTTTTGTTTTGTTGCCTCACGTTTCATTCAGATGTACATAAATATGGTGAAAATTATAATTAACAAGGGAATATGAGAGAAAAACGCAGGCAGTTAGTAAAAAAACTTGTCTTCCGTTCGTTAGGGAAAGTATATTCCCAGCTGGGGAGAAAGTTACATACTTCATTCATGTTGTATGTTTTGTAAATTTACGGGCTTATTAAAATTGTCTTTGCAAACTGAATATTTTTATTTACGTGGTCAATATTCTTTACTAGTATTATAGAATCACTTAGTGTTAATTTAGAGAATAAATTTACAGTTCATCTGTTTAGTAAATTGTGTGGTAGCCTGAGCTTTCAGTGTATAATTTAATCTGTACTTAATCTAAAACGCCGTCGAATACTGTTTATTAATTTAGGTTTTCTTTACCTAATTCTAATATTTAATTTTTAATACGTCTTAGTGTTTAATTGCATCTTGGACGAATTAAAAATAGTCATTGAAAGTAAACATAGCGTAAATAAAACATAAAAATGTAAATTGAACATTTCAATAAATTAGAAAATGTTTACGTAGCTATTATGAAAATTTGTCACTGCTCGCGTGTGCGATATAGGCCTATGCAGTAAACTATACACAGAGAATACTTTCGCATTTTGGTACTATACTGGATTCGTATAGTATTTTCATTCGTATATTTTCATACTATTTGCCTTCTGTACGATTGCATGCGGTCTTATTTCATTAAGAATATACATCAAGTATTTTCTCTATTTGCTTACTTGGACGATAACGTTCCTTCGTAAAGATAGGAAGATTTGGCGACACCGCAGACATGTCAGAATCTCAAACGTTTCTTCAGTCACAGGCTTGTATTAAGGCTTTTGATGTTCTGTTTGACTGCGGTCAGAGACAGTTGGCTTTGTAGTACCTTCTCGCATGGAGAAAGTTCACCTCCACGAACCACATTTGAAATACGTTGCATTACAGAATTTCAATATTTTATTAAAACGTTTTAATAATTCAAGTTACGATTGGCATATCACTATTGTAACGACGAGCTCTTAATGTACTCTGTAAAAGTGTGTTTTATGTGTGTTCGCCTCACACGTTGTAGTCGTTACTTTGCGTTTACTTACTTACTTTTTGTTACGCTGACGATGTCCGTCGCGATATCACGAATTACCAGTACAATATCTCGCGAGTAACCTTACCTGTTCTTTAATATGTTATTGTAATTCCCGGGTGGCGCCAAATTGTTTAAACAAAAACAATTAAAAAATATGAAGATCGAGCGGTCGTTCTAGACGGTATGGGCTGATTCGAATTACCCTCGCTATAGGCGGACTTACGAATCTCGCTAGTAGTTCGCCGTGTTGCCGACGTCTAACGCTTGCCGTCAATTTCGCTCGTCGCTAAAGTACACAAATCTTATAATGCAATTTACCATGAAATAAAGAACGGTGGTTACAACTCTATACTAGTTTATTAACTTGAAATTATCTGTTATTCAATAAAATACAAAATTATATATGGTTATTATACAGAGTTGCTCCGGCAATAAAAAGACAATTATTCCCAGGTTGGCGAACGCTTATTTAGAACGGTATTCGACATGGCGTCGACAAATGTTTATTTTCTATCGTTCGTTAAATCTGAGTTCTTATGGTTACGAAGAAATACTAATATGATTATAATAATGTACACTCCCTTACATTGATGGTACTTATATACTATTAGATTTAATTACAATTCGTTCCTGACGTGTTAAAAAGTGTGTGTTAAGAGTTCGTAATTTATACCCAGGTTATTTTCTGGTTTCATACAAGTTTAGTTTTTTATTTTCAATTAATCCTTGAAAGAAATTTGATTATCAGTTCGTAGTGAGAGTTAATTGTGTTGTGAGAAAATGTTAATAAGAATTTGTTCCATAAATTTGGGTAATTCAGCAATACTTATCAAATCTGTTGAACTAGGGTGAAGAGTTACTCAGTTCGAAATAGGTTGGATCCTTTTGATCATCAATCTTCCATCATTTATGAATTTGAGTACGCCTGGCTTCTTTTTCGGATATTGTGGTTTAAATAATTAATTTAGAATTTTATAATCTGGTCTGTGGTCTCTGTTGAATGGACTAGTTCTTCATCAGACTTCTTGCGTCTTCATTTTATCAAATTTTGATTGATTTTTGACTGTTTTAAATTAAAATCGAGTCGACTATGGTTTGGCTTCTATAGGTCTTGAGCGTCAATAATGAACTAACAATTTTTAACGGAATAATAATAAATAACGTTCCGTTGTTATGGCAACTGTCTGTCTTCTCATTGGCTGTATTAATTTGTATCTATTGTTATGATATTTGAATTTTAATTCAAAATGACTAAATATCTTCTGATTACTATTATTCTTCTGTCTTCTTATCTATGTATGAGATATTATCACAACTGTTTATATTTTCTTTCAAAGATCATTTTGACATTCCACAAAGCTGGGTTTGTTTATGTATTAAAGTTTTGACAATAATGTTAATATTATGTAATTACATTTCTTTCTTATTTTATGTTTTTTTTAAATTTAACTTTTACATCTTAATATGATTCACTAATTGTATTTAACTAGTTACTTGCCCTGGATTTTCTAATACAATAGTTAATTTCTTATAATTTGTTTATTTTGGATTTTACAGTTAGGCATTTTCTAGGCCTAAGTAGTAATTGGCTATATCTTCTTATTTTACACAAATTAAAGATTATTTTACATTTACATATGTGTTGCATGGTGTCACTTATGACTTGTTTACCTTTTGAATTAATTTGGGCTGTTTTATAATAATTGTATGTTCTTATTACTTTACAAAATCATGGCCTGTCTATTATTCTCTAATTTCTTTTCCTGTATTATTATGTTTGTAAGAATTTATCTCCTTACTTATCTATATTGCCATTTTTTATAACTTGTCTATCATTTAATATTACTTATAAAACATAACAGAAAATTTAGGTTTATGGTCTGTATACTTTTTTCAGCCATATTCCTTCTCATAAACTTAATTGAACAAATCTTTTAACAGTTACTATGCTAATCTTGTTTATATTTAGTTTATTCTTAACTATTTTGGTGACTAACATTATAACACCATTTTATTTTATCTTGCTAATTATCCCTTTGAACATAGGATGTTTTACTTATTTTGCACTTATATTCTTTAGTATATTTTTCTTCTAAACTTTACTATATATTTTTTCTCTACCTAACCATTGTAACACTAATATTTTTAATCATTATGGGATTTTTACCCTGAATACCACTGTATTCCTAATCTACAATCACTCTTAATTCTAATAACAATAATATTCTTATTCTTTGGTATTTTTCACCATTAAACTGTAGTGTTAATCACTGGTTTTAGGTGTCTATACCTATCTGTTAGGTTTTCTATTTATTTTGGGTTTACACTGGCACTTTGCACTTTTTTATTGTACTTGAGTGTTACTAGTGGTTATTCCCTAACATTGATTTCACTTTACTCACTTAATCACCTTCACTCCCTACCTATCTCTCACTTCTGAGGTTTTTATTGTTTTATTCACAATTATTAGTTATACTGTTAACAAGTTTCATGTTCTGATTCACTTATCATTATATAGTTATTCATAACATTTAATATCTATTCCTCTGGTTAGTGTACTTTAATTGATATTACTTTATTTGATTTTAATATTTATCATTTACATTTATTATTTGTTTGAGTCTTTTTCATTATCATTTGAGTTTAATATTTCTCATTTTCTTTTCTTTATTATTTGTTTGTGTCTTTTTCATATACCTTCTCATTTTATCTTCTTTTATTGGGTCAATCACTTGGGTTGGGTCATAGTCATTTGTCTCGTCATAGTCATTTTATTTTCATTCATTGAATATAGTTGATTCATAGTTTTTTCCCTGGTATTGGGGTGGCTTTTTGTGTTGTAACACTATACAAGTTATGAATATATAAAAACATTAAAATAAAAATAATCTGATTTGTAGATTTGTGTTGTGATTGAAAGACAACATTAAAAAGTATCAAGAGCAAACGTAATGGATTACTGAAGACGACCATCACAGGTCAAGAAAAAGAGAAAGGATAACAAACGGCCGAATAGGAGAGATCATTGGGAATTACACAGGCACTCCCAGGTGACACCAGAAATAAGCAGTTGATTTGGTATGGACTGAACGAACACAAAGTTACAGAACAAAAGTTTAATCGACAACTCAAGGGTAGGAGTTCAGGCAGACCCAAGTAAAAGCTTAGGAGACGTACAAACAGAGATATGTATGAAAAAACCTTACGAATAACCTAGAGAGATAAGTTGACAATCGCAAAGAGAAGAAAGAAGTTCATTTTTGTGGTTAACAGTCCTACTAGAAAGTAGAATTGTCATCAGAATAAAACACTTAAAAGACCAGACGTTTCGCACTTCAGTGACTATTGATTCAAGTAAAGAAACCACAAGAATCAAACGTTTTATTTTTTTAAAGTGTAAGACAATACTTCTAAAATATTGCGAAACATGTTTCTAAATAATTGTCCAACGAAATAAAGATACTGAAATCTAAAATAAAATTTTTCCTACTATGAGGTTTTACAATTATGGTTCTTCTCACTTATGTTTAACATGGGAATGAGTAACTAACTTCACAAGAAAGTTTAGCTTCATTAGTAGACATGCAGCTAAAAGTTCTAAGGCGTCCAGATACCTAGAATGAAGTTCTACAAGACTATAACTTTGCCAACACTGCTGAACACATGACACAGGGATCATATACAATCTATGAAGATGCAATTCGTTTGCACGTCTCAGCATGAGTTGAATATCTTTATCATACATGGTGAAAAAAGTAAAAGAGTTAAATAAAATTCGTTGAGTATTTGGACGCGATTGAGCTGTGCCATATAGACCGAGAAAGCGCTGAGATACTGTAATAGGCAATCTGCCAAAGATATGGAGATTAGAAGAAGGAAAACGAGGAAACTGATTTTTACAAACGCTTAAAGAATGTTTCTTGGCTATACTATGGCTACTTAGTCGATACATTATCTATAATTCTACACCCATTCCCCGGATAGTTTTATTTCTTGGTTTTGTCTTTTTTAAATCTTTGCTGTACCATAGATGATTTTACATTAAGACCTCATAGTGTAAAAACTGCAAGATATAATAAAAAAAAAATCATAAAATTCCATACCTTATTCTATCCTGAAATATGTCACTGCCTTTAGAAGTAATCTTTTCGCAGTAAATCTAATATTTTTCAGTACGCGTGTTCTTGTCTGTTGATTTTGTAACAACAGCGATACAAAACATTATAAAAGTGTACAGCAAAGAAAAGCAGCTATTCTTGTTATTTTTTCTTACCATCTACCACTCGTGGAACTGTATGCTTACACATTTCTAGTATTGTGTTTCTTTCTGTAACAAAGGAACGGAAATGCGAATATACTGTGAAACAAATGCACGAACGGATTTAACACAAACTTCCAAATTACTGCAACCACCAACCGCGAACTGTACTGTTCTATTTTTGGAATATTTTGTTTACGCTTATTTGCAGTTACTGACATTATGTGTTTTCTTCCCTTCACAACTAGTTTACAGGCGAATTTTTAGAAGGGTGGATATGTACGATTCACTTTCTCAGTTGGCCGTAGAATACTTTATTGCCTGCAGCAGATATTGGAACACATAAAGCTGTAAACGTTCGTATGCCGCCCCAGGACTTGAAACTCAAACTGAAATATTTGAATGCTTTGTCCATATTTTAGTTTTGAAGTTAAAAAATGAAACAAATGGTGGTTAGAATAGATAAGAAGCAACGTTTTAGACTTTCGAGTGAAAGATTGTCTCTTCGAGTCTCCCTGGTACTTAGACGTCGCGGTGAGTACGACAGTCTCATCTTTCGCTGAAAGGAAAACTTAAGATTGGGCTGTGTGATTTGTTTGAAATGTAGGGGAAGGTTGCCATCATTGGACCATATAACAGTTTTGTATTTTCTGTGACTATATTTTCAACTTGAATTTATCACTTAATATGCAAATATTTTCTCTATTAATTTATGAACAGTATTTATAAATAATCATGAATATATACTTTCATAATACATTTTGTACTTCCATGTTGCATAAGGAAATGGAAATATGGTCATGGCGAAAAAAATCGTGTTCGAGATAACGGCAGATTCTGATTGTACTACCATCAAAACATGAAAAAAGTCATTTTTCGAAAAGTGTCCGTGTGTAGAAATTTTCCTATGGCAAACGATAACAGCCGCAAATTCAAACAGAATCAAATAATTATTTGCATACAGTCCTGAATTGTAGAGGACTCAAGGCCCATTGATTTTGGTGAAGATCGGTTTAGGGAAAGAGGTAGTTTACCTGCAACGTTTTCCGTTTTAACAAGAGTAAAGTGCTTAATTTTGATAAATAAAGTATCCTGAGAAGAAGGTCATAATAATCCACTGTAGAAAGGTAGATGAAATATCTATAAATGAAAAGGGTAGTTGAAGGGGGAGGGGGTAATTTTTTTTATAAATTAAAATGGTAGTTGATGGAGGAAGTAAATTTTATAAGTTTTATATGTGTAATACGTTATTGACAAAACAGAAGTAGTTTCTATGGAAACATTTCATTTCACTTTAACAAAATTCTATATTTTTTCATTTTAATTTAAATCACGTACGAGTGAAAATATATCGTTCGTGGCAGGCAAGCATATCTCAATTATGTAATGTTTATGTTTCCATTTTATTATTATGATTACCGCAATAAAAAGGCAGGCAACACACACACACACACACACACACACACACACACACACACAATTCGCGTTATTTATTTTCTACTCATATATATAAACACAACTCATGTTTATTTTCTTACATTGCACGCTTTTTAAATGGAAAGTGCCGAAACCCACACCAACACAACGCGTGCAAGCTGAAAAAGTTTCCAGCGTGGATAGCGATTTGCTTCCTGTGGATCGCTGGGCAGTGTAACTGCACGTGTTTACAGAGGAACGGTTCATAGACAGACTTTTCGTCTTTAGGGAATGAACCCTCTGCAAGATGCTCAGGGTCCATGAGTGACTTCGGAGCGTTTCGGAGGAGGGACGATTATCTGCGTAGTTCGGTTTCTTTATAAGAATAAAGTAAGCCTACCTAATTTTTATAGATAATGTGACTGAATATAACATTATATTAAACGACTACCCCATAATAACAAAAATATCTATAAATAGTGAAATTAGTTTGATGGTGGGCGATATTTTTTTAGAAATTACCGAACCGAATTCAAGTAAATTATTTTAAACATAAATCTTACAACATGGAAGTCATGTATGGTTCTCCATACCGATTTTAAATATTGTAGTAGAAATAGAAAACAATATTTTGATAAGTGGTCCATTGATGGCACCTGGTTGCTATGAATGGACCACCAGGTTTCTATGGATGGACCAATTAGCGATGTAAGGAAAACTGTATCTACATATTACGTTTTACTACACGTATCCACTAGGTTTAATAAAACAGGATAATTATAAAAAAGGTAAAAAACAGGATAACATTTAATGAAAAAGGTAAAATTTAGGAAAAATTCTCTCATGACGTCAATCAAAAAATTAGTCTACAAATCTAAAGAAAAATCAATTGGTGAACAACTTATCTAAACAATCTATCAGTTTTCAACACTAAACATTTTTAACAAAAACAATATTTAAAGAAGATATTAAAGTTATATAGATATTGTTTTAAGTTGTGATTACAGAATTATTTAAAATAAAACAAATAACGAAGGTATCCAAACTGATTTAAATATTAATTTTCTTTTTAGATCTCTATTTGTTTATTTTATTAAACTAAACTCTTTACCTTATATGGTACTTCTTATTAAAAGTTTTTGTATACTTAAGACCTATTTTTTGATTGTTTCTATCTTACACAGAAATACATTTTCTGTCCTTTATTAACATCTGCACATTCTTCATGCACAGCTTTTTAAACATCATGCACTAAATCATATCTTACTGAGCATTATCTTTATATCTCGTAAATCACAAAACCAACTAAACACACTTTTTATTTTCAATTTCTTCACCGTTTCGTTAAAGGTAAACTGAAGTGTCTTCGAATTACGTTTTTGGATGGATTCTACAAGTTGTGACTTACAAGGTAAGGAAGTCAAAATAAATGCATTTTGAGGAACAGATCTTGTTTTCTGAACCATGGTTGTAGCTCGTGGTATAGTAGATAGTAGTATAGACACACACACAGCAAGTATTGAATTATAGTTTACTTGCACAGTTGAGGTTTTAGTTTCATCCAGTGCTCGACTGGTGCCAGGCTGAGACTGCTGAGGTACACTTTCAATTACTGGAACATTTTCTTGAGTTATGTCCTTATTGTGTGACGTTGTAGACTGGGCTTCCAAAACGGGGACTGCAAAACATGGTGATCTTGAAATACGGCCCTGTTGATTGGCCATAATCCCATTTTTTGAAAGCACTCATAGCTTTGTCTATTGCGGCACCCTTGACATACGTTTTCTCAAATAAATCAGTTTCACTACGCATCGTCATTCCAAATCGATCACGATTAACTCTCATTTTTTAATTTCCATCGTGAAATAAGTACATAGAGCCTTGAATAAAGCAGCATCAAGAGGCTGGAGTTTAGCAAATATTTGTATAGGCCGGAATAAAGCTATATTTGTATAGCTGGGCACATCCAACATAATTACTCCATTATCTCTTGTTATTTTGATGGCTTAAAATTATTAGTGTGGTTGGGGTTGCTAAAAATGGTAATTTTTAATTAAGAAAGTTGTGTTAGTGGTTATAATCACAAACAGAATTATCACTGTTGCACACCACTATACAAAAATTATTCCGATTAGCGCTTTCAAGCTTCTCAGTTCATCGGAAATAACAAACAAGAGGTGAAACCAAACTCTTCACACCCCCACCCGCCCCACTGCCCACACACACCCTCGCAAAGAAGCTATAATTTAAATATGCCTTCCCAACTTCCGAGCCCTGTCACCCCCGTCTGTACAGTTACATATTTTTCTAGCACATTCCTTATGTTTATGTGTGTGTACATTCTTTTTAAAACCTAACGTTGTAAAGCCTTTCTCATTCACACTTGTGGGCGAGATCACTCACCCTTATTTCAAAACATCCATATAGGCCCATGCAATTGAATTCTTAATGTTATCTATCCGTCCTCTATCTTTTATTTTTTAATTATATTATAAAATATTTCTTCATTACCAAATTTAGTTTTAGTATTCATTAAATTGTCTAACCCTTTTTCTCTTTCTTTCAATATTTCGAACTCCTCCTTACGCTTCCTTTCAACTGTATTATTTACTACTTTTAAGATTTAAAATGTGTTATTTCCGATCTGACAATGAGCTGAGAAGCTTGAAAGCGCTAATCGGAATAATTTTTCTATAGTGGCGTGCAACAGTGATAATTCTGTTTGTAAAAATGGTAAGTTAATCTTACCTGTAGTCAAAATATAGAACAGAGATATTAATAAACACAATGTACTTGACGAAAAATAATAATAGTTCACAAAATATACGTACGTACATGAATGGATCGCCCGACAAACTTGTCCATTCGTGGAAACGTTAAGTTACCCAATAATGACAACTGACCATATTGGATTCTTTAGAAGAAGAACCAGTCGAAATAACGGTTTAAATTGATCATACAATATACAATTTTTAATTTGCAAAATATGTTTTTTTATGTTAGTAGTATGTAAAATTGTTCAGTGACATATAATTCATTGTAACTGTTATTAAAAAAACTAATAGTTACAAATAAGAAGACGAAATATTATCGGAATGTTCAGCTCGTAAAGAAGCAACTCATACTTGTTCACAACTGCTTGGAAGGAAAGGAAGAGATTACAACTACTTCTGCGAGTGAGCATTCTTGGGAGTAAAAAATACGTAAAATACGTTCAAAATACATGGAACCGGTCTATCGACGGCAACCTTAACCTATGCAGTGTTCTTCCAAGTCTTAAGTACATAACATGAGAGATGTCAATCCTACTCTTTGGAAAAAATACGAAAAAATTTCTTAAATACCAATAACATGGACTTAAAAAACAATTTTCTTATGATTATCGATCAACATTTAGTATAACGATTGAGGTATATGAATCAAAAAGCAATGAAAAGTATTTATTTTTAAATGCATGTTTTGTAACCGAATTTTTGTAACCGAGCGTTTGTTTTTTGTTCTTTCTATAAATGTATCTGTAATTTGTTTTAATTTTTAGTTTTACATCGGTGCTTTTTAACCGCATCAAATTAACACTTTTAAATAATTTTTAAGACTTTGGTACTTCATTAAGTAATTTTTCCGTAAAGAGGAATAATAGAGACTTCCCCTACTTTTAAAAAAGTGGTTTATTGAGCGCAACTTTACTGAGAGTTGCGCTGCTGTTGATTCGATAAAAGGTAAGAATGACTGTAAAACAATCAAAAACACATTTTCTGTATCGGTAATGCTAATTAACATTAAAATGTTTTGTACATAAAAATAATACATAAACATTCTAAATATTAATGGTGTTAGAAATTGAATTTAGGTTTATAAATTTAGTTTTTGTCAAATTCTTGTTAATTTACATGTTAATTTAATTTTTTATAAATTATAACAAAAATCATTCAATTTGGAAATATACAAATTATATAAGATTCTATAATTAACAATACTTATTTTTACTCACCTACACGTAAAAGTGAAATAGTGCAAGGAGGTGCACTACATTTTAGCCTACCCATGCTTTAAAATCTGGCTTAAAAATTAATGGAAACCCGTAATTTGATTACATTCAAAATATAAAGGAAATAATTAACTTTCTTTTAATTTCCAAGATGAACGAAATTTTGTTAGATGGAACAGAAAAAATAGTCGAAGGAAAATTGCTCGAAGGTAAATTATCTTCCACTGGTCGCTCAGTAATAATGATGGCGTGCTAGCCGTTTTATCAGATTTTCTTGTGCCATCTTGAGGCACGCTAGGACGTCACCCCCATTCTGTGTGTAACCTACTTTACATTCATCGGTCGTATTGTTTTGCATAGGAACGTTACGTTTACACTAAATATTAACGTTCTATAGCCGTATTATTTCCGCTACCTCTAAAGAAAAGCCTTCTATAGCCGATCGTAGTCGTCAACATGTGTACAGGCTAATCACATTTAATGTAGGTATGTTTAAACAAAATTATATTGTGCTGTTACACAATATTAATATTGTATGATTAAAGTTATCCGGGCTTTTTGGCCGTGGTCCATGGTTTATTGCCAAACCAAACGTTTCGGCAGCTCCAATGGCTACCATCATCAGTGGAATTTTAGAAAATCCTGAACGTAGGGTGTTCACGTCAGTACGGTGGGCCTGACGTGAACACCCTACGTTCAGGATTTTCTAAAATTCCACTGATGATGGCAGCCATTGGAGCTGTTGAAACGTTTGGTTTGGCAATAAACCATGGACCACGGCCAAACAGCCCGGATAACTTTAATCATACAACTGACACCGGCCGTGAAAGCCTAAGGACAATGTTACAATATTAATATGTTTATGCAGCTACGGTAATTATTTAAGTCAGCGAAACAGTTTTTTAAAGCACTGAAAGCATAATTAAATACATAAATGTTGTTATGTGAACAGTTGTCAGGGTGTAAAAGAGGATAACTAGTGTTGAGACTGTAACCAGATAGAAACGTCAGGCAACTAGAAAAACCGATCTATGTAAGAAATTCCAAAAAATACATAAATGAAATCGAAACTTATTTGAACAAAGGTAAACGAATTTAAGTTATATTGGTATTATAGTCCGTACATAATACTGGAACGACTGTCTAACTGATCGTCGTATGGTACAGTGGAAAACAAAATACAAGACACCAATTAAGTCACCAATCACCAGCTTTAATTATCACAAATAACAGTTTATATCAACGCACACAATATTTCCAGTTAGATTTGTCCACACACAATAACAATGTCTATTAATAAAGTTCCATACAATACTTCTTCGCTTCAATAAACACTCGATCCGCGCTAACGGAGATCGCTCTCGTAACTGAACTGACAACGCCAGACGTTCTGCTTTTATAGGTCGCGCAGAGTTCTAGAATTAACGTTCCATCCTTAATTTGTACGCCACTTAATGCTGACGCTAATGCGTATCTCAAGTGGCCTCTTGACGAGTCTAGAACAGACTTGAACGCGGCCTTGACTGGGCAACACCTGCCACACTGGACGGGTGGAAGAGTGGAGAATCTTCTGGGTAGGCTTCTCGTAACAATACTATGTTTTGTTATATTATATTATATACTACGCATATTTACTCAAATTTGTTACAGTACGCATAGATACTATGGCATTATATCGTATTCTAATGTAATATCACTAATGTAGGGCGACTTTTTATTTATGTATAGTTTCTGTACCACTTAAAATGTTCTGCGTCATCGAGATGTCTTGTATTAGGTGTTTGTGAAATAATAATAATACGTGACTACACATTCTACTCGCTCTTCACATATAGACTGGCCCACACGCTCTACGTGTTCAAACATGTAGTACATACTATAAACGGCTCTGTTTTGTAACGCTCAGTTTATAGCCGGGCTGTTGGGCAGTGGTCCACAGTTGTTGCTGTTGACAAACGTTTCGGCCCCACCATCCGGAGGCCATCATCAATGGCCTAGATCGGCACGGTGTCCGCCAATTCAGCTCAGAGATGAGGAGGAGACTAAGTCTCTCTCGTAGTCTCTACCGTGCCAATCTGGACACTGATGATCGCCTCCGATGGTGGGGCCGAAACGTTTGTCAACAGCAACAACTGTGGACCACTGCCCAACAGCCCGGCTGATAATAATAATTTCAACAATAATAAAACAATATTCACAAACAAAATTAATATTACAGTTTTAAAGGAAAAGAACCAATTAGATCCAAATTGATTATTAACTTATCACTATACGCACTGATAGGAAGAGCTATGTTGATAATCATCATCATCATCATCCTCAAGGTTTAAACCAAGAATGGTTTGTTCCGGTTTCAGATAGGCAAATATTACAATTGGTCACTCCAGTGCTTCCTCGGACGTCCCACACCTCTCCGTCCCATCGGCTTATAGTTCCATAGTTATTTGGGGATGCGGCAGTCATCCATTCGGCAAAGATGTTCCCACCAATTCAGCCGATACTGGGCGATCCTGTCGAGTATACTCATAATATTCAGTTCCTGCCGTATATCCGTGTTTCTTCTATGACCATGTAGAGTATACCCTGCCACGTGCCTGAGAAATCTCATTTTAGCCGCTTGGATGCCACTGGCCTGGCCTTTCGTTAAAGTTCAATTCTCAGACCCAAAGAAGTGTGGGAAGAGCCATCACCTTGTAGAATTTTAGGCGTGTTCCTTTACTTGCTGACTTAAGGGTTCGTCTGATGGTCCCGCACATAAGGTTGAACTTATGCAACTTATGCACCATGTCGTTGCTTGCATTATAAGGCATCAACATACGGCTGGCGTCAGCATTGCTAGAATTATTATTAGCCAGGTTGTTAGGCCGCGGTCTATTGTCGTTAAAGACAGACGTTTCAACAGCTCCAATGGCTGCCATCTTCAGTGTCCGCCAGTGCTGAGGTGAATTGACGGACACCTTGCCAATCGTTTTTTCCGACATTGAAGATGGCATCCTATGGTGTGACCGAAACGTCTGTCATTAACAACAGTAGACCGCGGCCTAACAGCCCGGCTGATAACATAATCCGAACAATGTTTAAGTGTGTTGTCAGAAGAATTTTGACACATCTTAAAATTTTTTATTTTTAATGTATCCCACCAACAAAATCTATTTTTATTTTATACCGATTTAGCTCAAAAACGGCTAACTTATCTATGGTATATGGGTTCTTCGCATGATTACCCTCATAAATTGGATACAATTCCTTATTTTTCTCAGTCTTAACATTTGACTGTTACCTGTCGATCACCAAAAACTTCGTGAACACGTTCCTTCCGAATCGATCTAACTCACTTATAGTTCGAACAGATCTCGCTGCATGTGCCACAACTGACCGTAAATTGTGAACGTAGTCGTCACTTAGTTCCTGTGACTTCTGCAGCCAATTTAATGTTTCCTATTGTCATATAATGTAATGGGTTTTTTGTAATTTGTAATTTTATTCAATTTGTAAGCTTTCTATTAATTTAATAGAATAAATTCAATTAATTTTATTTAATATAACATATCAAAGCTACGTTTATTATTTTGTCAGAAAATAACTTTTTCCAACTAACTTGATCTAAAGAAATTCGACTTGACCTAATGAAATGGATAGAGAAAATTTAATATACACTGTGTTATAAAAAAAAAGAAATGATTTACTACTGTATGAAACTATTGGGTATAAAATTCAAGAGTCACTCGAATAATTTTTAGTTGTAAGTGATGTGTATGTATAACAAAGCAAGAATCTGTTGTACCGATTGAACAAATTTTGCTATGGAACGAAAGCACGAGGAGAATGACTGGTGTGGTAGGGCAGACAAGTGGTGGTGATATGATGAACACACACACTCACACACACAACATATATGTACACGGATATATGCACGTTGCGCTCACCAGTATTTAAGTATTTGCCTTTTTGTTTATGTGTACATATGTGTGCACGCGCGCGTGTGTTTCTATGAACTAACTGACTATGAAATGAAGAACTTTACTGATTGTGAAAGTCGTGTTTGAGGGACCTCGAGCGATTAATCTTATACCAGCTCATGTGATGTGTGTGTGTCTTTTCGGTTGAATCTGATCGATGTTAGCAAACCGTATCCGTAGGCCGTACATAACGTCATATGGAAGTAACGGTGTTCGCGACAATTAATAATTTCATATTGTGTTCTGTTTACCAAACGCGCCCGTAAACATTATGCAGATAAGTCAAGAGTCGAATTGAATATGATTGCCATTAGCTACGAGAAACTGTTAGGACAATCGGGTCAAAATTTATGACATGAAACCTGTACACCTATATTTAAAATAAATACAAAAAAAAATATAAATGAATAAAAATTTAACAAATTTGATGTGTCATTAGTATGCCATCCGCAATAAAATTTCTACGTCACTAAAAAATTTAAAGTGACTTTAAAAATAACACTTTTGGTTTAAAAAAGTTTTAGTTTATAAAATACGCTTAACATTATTTAATAACAAAAAGGAGATAGGCGTACACATACAATAAGCTATTCTTGTTCCTTACCAAATGGTATACATTTTTTTTAACGGAAATGATATTTTAATTACCGGAAACAATTATAGATTATAAATTTAACATTAATTGGAAAAATAAACGAAAAATGAAAATAAACATTTAAATGTCTTTTTAAAGCGATAATCAAAGTTCCCTTCTTAAAATCTTTCTCAATTTCAGTTTCCAGCCAAGTTTCCCCTTTGTAAATGAAGGAGAGTCTGTAATGCGGTTTGTATTTTATAATAACTGAAATAAATAATGAAAAGTTAAAAATAAAAGACGCCTATGCTATTTAGTTAAACGCAAAAATCTCAAAACAAATGACTTACTGTGTGTAATTGATGCCGAATTTAACTAATATGGTTCTTAAAATCAGCCTTACCAACCGTTTTGTAAGGACCGATAAAATTCAGGACTTCAACAACCCCTCCCAGCACAAGTTCCCCTCTCACGATAAAAATACGACATTCCTCGAGCGGATGACAAGCATAAAGTACAGAATTTCTGTTAGCGACAAAAAACTTTATACAATTTGCTGTAAGTGACTTTGGCGTTAGATATATGTAATCGGAGCATCATATGGATCATGGTCTTAAGTCAGCTGAAGAAGAAGAAGAAGAAGAAGAAAAATGATAAGAAAACAACAATCGTCTTTATTGTTTCAAGACTGTGATTATCTATCACATGTATCATACTAATGTTAGATTATCTATTAATTCACACATATCTTATGTTTCAACACTTATCTTGTTGATTACAGCACAGTAAATAGCAAGTAGTGAGTCATAAATAGCCACCAACAATTGCGGGTGATCTTGCACAGTTGTGGCTGACCACATAAACCTGACGATCTTGTTAAGGTAATACACACAGCGACTAACTTGATTGATGACTATATCGAAACTGTACATGGATTCTAATTAAGCATGATTAATAATGTACGGTTTAATGACGTTACTTAGCGTTACATAAAAATGAATACTGCAATTTGATTGGCTTTAGTAAGACTCTTAAATCCAAAAAATTTCAAAACGTCTTTTAACATGCAGACCACGGGCTAAAAGTCTAACTTTCGTAATTAAAAAACATTCGATACGACGTAACTTGAATTATAAATTATGTCCATTTGAATGCATAATTAGGCTTAACAATATTATACTTTTACTTAAGTTTAAATTATTCGTATATACGTATATTCGTATTTCTCTTCACCCTTCTACAAACTAACATAACTCAGTAGCGTGTCCATGAATGAGTAGAATGTTATTAATCTCTAAGACGACTTTTTACCGATACGCGCACATAGGTTCATTATTTCATTGGCACACTTTTTTCCACAAATACAACACTATAGTATATGTCATTAATGTCGAAATACAGTTCTAAATCCAAGCCCTTAATTTACTAACTATAAGAAGTTAATCTTCCGCCAAAGATAATCGTTATAAATGTTTCATGCCTTTGTTTTTGGCCCAAAATAAGGTCTCTTGTTATACATTTGATGAAATGCTTGTCACGTTGTAATTTACATAAGTTATATTTCTATTTGGTAACTCTTTAAAATTTCTTACGTTTTACAGACATATTATATTTATGACAATAGGTGTACCATCTGTACGAAAGTTGTACCAGCTGTCTTCTGAAAAATTATAAATAACGCATCTGTGATCTGCGTTTCACAAAAATCTGTTAAACTTGTGCATGGCAAACAATATAACATACTTGCAAAGGAATTTATTATTTCTGTGACAAATATTACTCCCCCCCCCCCACACACACATTACTTTTTCGTAAGTGAAATATGTTTCACGCTGGTTTCAGGACATACGTGGCGTGTTGTGTTAGAAGTGGCAAAGTCAGAATACTTACGATATGCAACAAATGTGTATGTGGGCCTATAGCAAGGATTTAGTGGTAAAACTACCCAAGTCACAGTTTTAATAATGCTTCAAAATATTTCAAAAACGAATTTATTATTCATTTCTCTTTTTCTTTTTCTTTTTTTACAATCAATAAAAAAATTTATTCATAATAAAAATTAACTATGAAAATCAGTTTTATGATTTATCATTGTACTTCAAAACCTTTAATTTCAGTTTTCCGTAAATTCACATGAATGGAAGTGGGTAGATTTTTCCAATAACCCGACGATATACTCATGTGACATGAATACACACACACATTTGTAGCAATAATAATTTTACCTAATAAATACGTACTTACTTCAAATTTATAAATAAGTAAACACAAATTATAATTGTTTACCAATTTCTAATGATATTTTTATATAATTAAAATACACATTAATTGAAAACAGTACATAGTTGAAGTATGTTGTGTATATTTTACATTATTTACTGAAATAAAAAATACATATGTGATTGTATGCATTGGTATTAACGTTATACAGTATTTACATATTTTTACGTTAGGTATACGTTTCAATAAGATGCCAGCAAGTAAGTTTGGTAATAATTTAATTGTAGCACTTATATATATATATATAGTAGATCGTGTGTGTCGTCACTTGAGGCGGGGAATCGACGAAGACAGCATGGAAAGTAAATCAGTGTCACGGACAACGGCGACGCGAAGTTTGGCAGGTCTCTTGTGTGTCTATTTAAAAAGGCTGACGCTGTATAGGTAGGTTAGGTGAAAACTAACTAATTTATATTGTCGGCTGCCACCGCAAACTAAAAATATTACCTTCGAAAATCTAGGACTGGATTAGAGATTTTCTTAAAATAATTGTCTCGCCTGACAGAACGCAAGACGCATGGTTCTGCGTGCAAATTTATGTGAATCGAGTCAAACAAACATCGTGACTGCATACAAATAACGACAATGAAAACAATGTGGTACAGTAATTACTTGCGCTACTATCATGAACTGAAACTATAAATACGATTTATTTACATGTAGTGGAAAAAAGGCTTTATTCGATTGATTATTTTGATTTAAAATTATAAAAAAATGTAATATATTAACCAATGTGCGTAGCGCTTTTAATAGCTTGCACACACACACACACACACACACACACACACACACACACACACACACACACACACACACACACACACACACACACACACACACACACACATACACACAAATCAAACATAATCAACGTCTGTAGATTGACACAAGTAGAGTTAGATCCCCTTGTATTACCTTGTGTTTTTATGTATTTTCAGTAAATATAAATACTCTTGTTGGGGCTTGGGAAACATATTTTTCAATTATTCAAATATGGTTAATAGCTAGTTCCTAAAACTCAAATGCCGAGTGCTGGGTTCAACAAAGTAGAGGCTTCATAGAACAGGAACTTTGAACGAATTCTGTCTAATAATGTATTTTTAATAAGCATAAATATCTCGATAACCAACCGTTTTGGCCACGTGCTACTAGAGTTTTCTTCTTATTTTGATGTTTAGAATATGCTTCTAGACTATTGCCGAGAAATTTTAGGAATTATCCTCCCACATTGAGTGTGTGTGTGTGTGTGTGAGAGAGAGAGAGAGAGAGAGAGCGTGTGTGTGCGGTGAGAGAGGAAGAGAGCGGGAGGAAATTTGTACAGAAGATTAAGTTAAAATAAATAAACAATTATTAGAATTAATGATAGCTGAATTGTTAGGCTGTAGTCCAATTATGTTTAATGTTTCGAGTTCCATGTTTGTTACAGGTAAACTAAGTCTACCTCGGTACTAGGGTTATTTGGCGAACAGCTGCCAAACAACAATTTTTTACACTGAAAATGGTCTCCGATTGTGGGAGAGAAACGTACGTAACAAACACCATAAGACCACGGCCTAACAGCCCGGCTATCACTAGTTCTAACAATGTTAACGCCGGTCTTCAGAGCCTTAGATAAACAGACAATTGTTACCGTTTATAGACGGCTAACAGCTATTGATCATTATAATAACACGGGATCTCTTGACATCACTGTTGACCTTTCACTGAAACAGGATTAATCTCTACTTTCACATATTCTTTTACTTCCATGTTCCATAAGGAAATGGAAGTATGGTCATGGCGAAAAAAATCGTGTTCGAGATAACGGCTGATTCTGTTTGTACTACCCCCAAAACATGAAGAACAGTCATTTTTCGAAAGGTGTCTGTGTGTCTATCTGCCTATCTGTCTGTCTGTCTATGTGTGTCTGTGTGTCTATGTGTAGAATTTTTTCTATGGCAAACGATAACAGCCGCAAATTCAAACAGAATCAAATAATTTGTTGCAAACAGCCCTGAATTGTAGAGTACTCAAGGCCTGTTGTTTTTGGTGAAGATCGGTTAAGGGAAAGGGGTAGCTTACCTGCAACGTTTTATGTTTTAACAAGGGTAATTTTTTATATGACGAACGATAACTGCCGTAAAGTCAAACAGAATCAAATAAGTTTTTGTATATCTTTCTGAATTGTAGAGAACTCAAGGCTTGTTGATTTTGGTGAAGATCGGTTATGGAAAAGGGGTAGTTTACCTGCAACATTTTGTGTTTTAACACGGGTAACTTTTCCTATGACGAATGATAACTGCCGCACATTCAAACACATTCAAATAAGTTTTTGTATACGTTCCTGAATTGTAAAGGACTAAAGGCCTATTGTTTTTAGTGAAGATCGGTTAAGGGAAAGGGATAGCTTACCTGCAACGTTTTATGTTTTAACAAAGGTAATTTTTTATATGACGAACGATAACTGCCGTAAATTCAAACAGAATCAAATAATTTTTTCCACATGTACCTGAGTTGTAGATGACTCAAGGTCTATTGATTTTGGTGAAGATCAGTTACGGGGAAAGGGTAGTTTACCTGGAACGTTTTATGTTTTAACAAGAGTAAAGTACTTAATTTTGATAACTAAAGTATCCTGATAAGAAGATCATAATAATCACCTGTAGAAACGTAGATGAAATATCTATAAATGAAGAGGCTAGTTGAACGGGGTGGGGGTAATTTTCTATAAATGAAAATTATAGTTGAAGGGGGAGGGGATAATTTTTTATATGTGTACTACGTTATCGGCAACAAAGAAGTAGTTTGTTGTTAAAATTCCTTCCCGGGCTGTTTGGCCATAGTCCAATGTTTTCTGCAAAACCAGACGTTTCGGCAGTGCCATCGACTTCCATCATCAGTGAAAATCGAGTGCGATAACGTGAGGTGGTATACGTTAGTGACCACAGTACTGTGGTTAAGGGTGATGCAGTAAGTAGAAAGAAGTAGTTTCTATGGAAACATTTCATTTCGAAAATGATTTTAAATATAAATCTTAGAACATGGAAGTCATGTATCGTTCTCCATACCGATATTTATATTGTTAAGTTACGGCTAAGTTCTGTAATACTAATATAATGAAATTTAATGTAATATCACTATAACATAATGTAATTATAATTATATTATTCGTATATTAATTAGAATATAATATAATTAAACATAATATAATAATCAAAGTAATACTTATAATGTAACAGACCTGCAGGTCTCCCATGTAATATCTTCAAATAGCCTAAATACACTGCGAGTAGGTTTATTTTTACCTGACGCACGTTTCACAGAAATTATTCTGTATCCTCTGAGGTTTGGTTTTATTTATAGATTTTTATAGATATTACGTATGATTTGAAAAACAAAACCAAACCTATGAACCTATGAAGAGATACAGAATAATTTCTGTGAAACATGCGTCAGGTGAAAATAAACCTACTTGCAGTGTATTTATTCGAAGAATTTAATAACTGTATAATATTTCTAAGTTTAATAATATACCTACGTGTAATATGCAAGGCTCATTACGGAAATCTAAATTAATTAATGAATAACGCAGAACAGTTCTTAGCAAATTTAAAACGAAGAAAGGAATAAAAAAGTGTGCATTAAATATGAGAGTTCATTAAACATGTCTGAAAAATCTTTGCCAGCTTTTCATCGATTCGGGACTACTTATTGGCAAGAGCATAACTGGAGTTAGGTTGTTCCATTTCTATCCTTGGCAGCTTTAAGGAAAAATGTAGGCCAAGCTGTTTTTCTATGGTACATACGCGGCGAAGTGTGGTCAAGTCTACTCTAGATCACATTTACGTCGTTATTTTGTGTAAGAACGTCTATACAGAGCTGGATAATGATACATCCATTTAGTAGTCGATCAGCTGACGAATTTCGCTAAGAACGTAGGAATATTTGAAAAATTTCGAGCGAGGAAACTAGCAGACCTACTCTTTCTTCAAAGAAAAATTTCTGTCCTCTACGAAGTATGCATTACTTTTAAACTGATTGTGTGTTCAGTCAATTTCTAACAAGTTATTAAAAAAGAAAAGAAGACATTTTTAATGTTTCTAACTACAGATACTTACTAGCTTATCTTTGGTACCAGTAGCACACAAAATTTACGTAATACCGTTTTGTTCATTTGTGTTCATCCTCATTGTGCTAAGTTCTTTAGAACGTGGATCTGAATTAGAACATTTATAATAGTAACAATGTATGCAATAGAATTGTGTGAAACTCCTTAATAATATGATATGAGTTAAAAATTTGGTATGTGTATTTATAATGTTTGTGTTGTGTGGGACAATATTTCTCATTTTATTTTGCATTATTTAAACAAGTATTTTATTTGTTAAATATTTTTATTTATCTGATTTATTTACATTATTTGGTATTCAAACAAATATTTAATGTAATTTCTAAATCATACCAGTTCCTGTGTATTTTGTTGCAATGTTTGTCTTCACTAAGCACCTTCTAGTTAATATTTGTTACTGCATCTGTATGAGAATTTCTGTATGATATACAAATTCATTTTTATAATTTTTGTAGTCGCTAATGACCGATGCTGTTGCAGCGACCTTATAAATAAATAAATAATTAAAAAAATATGATATGTTACTATATAAAAGGAGAGTTTTATCGATCTCACGCTTCAAGATGTACTGATATCAAAGCGCGAAAAATTAAGTAAAGATTTAAATTTTCAAGCAAATTTTTTGTTCCCAATTTTTTTGAAGTTTCACTTTATAAAAGCATAAATACCGTACGTTAAAAATAAGGTAAATCGGTAGGATGAAATTAGAATAAACTCTCAGCTTCATGCAGAAATTATGTTAAAAGCAAGGTTACAAAGCAAAATAAGGAGTGTACCTTGACAATTATGTTTAATGTTGGTACGCTGTGTAAGAGATAACATAATTTGTAAAATCGAAAGAGGTGTGGCATCTGATGCAGTTACTTGATGAGGTTACCAACATTTGTTTACGTTGAAACTGGTAAGTCGCAACATTTTTAATTTTCATTTTTTTAGAGAGGTACCGCTGACACCAGACAGTGAGTGCCATAGCTCCACTGGACGGTATTCTCATTACCCTTAGTGTGTGCGTGTAACCAGAGAGTCCGATATGTGGCAGGAACCCAGCTGTGCTGTTTCACACCATACTTATGCAAAATTGATGGTGTGCGGTGTTTTATTCTTTGCAACGATTGCTACTGCATGAGTTTCAGTTTACAACAATAGATATCGTAAACCTAAAATTAAGAGTTTGAAAACAGAAAAAAACTATTTTTAACTATTATTGTCAGTACTATACATGCACGCACGCACGCACTCACTCAGGTAAGAGAAAGAGGGCGGAGAGTGAGGGGGAGAGAGAGAGAAAGAGAGAGAGTGAGTGTGTTTTTGGGGGGTGTATTTATTCACATATATAACAGTCTGTTTCTTAGGCTCAGATGATGCAGAATTGTTCTGTGACACGTAGTAAGACAAAAATATGTACATTCAGAAAGTTTTTTTTTAATTTATTTTTTTTTTGCATCGGCCATCTAAGGACCACATGCCAATTTCAATTCTTTATTCTTTGTTCTTTCTTTTTCTCCAATATTCTTTCATCTTTCCACTGTGTCTCTTCTTCCTGTCTTCAGTCCTCTTTGAACCTGCGTTTCTCTCTGTCTCCTACCGTGGAATCCTTCCATTTTTAACATTTTTGCCTGAAAAACTTCTCTTTCAATTGCTTCTTCTGCGTTTATATTATTTTTTCTAAATCCTTTTGGATTTCTTTAATCCAACTTGATGTTGACTTCTTAGCCCCTAGATATTTAAAGATCTGCTTTGTTAACCTATTGCCGTCCGTTCTATATAAATGTTCAAAAAATAATAGTCTTCTTTTTCTCATTGTTTCTGTTATATTTTTTATACTCTGATATATTTCATCATCTTAATTCCCAACCTTCTGAAGTTTTTCGTGGACCTAAAAGAAAATTATAAAAGATTTTTCGTAGGGATAAAAGAAAATTAATTTTAATATTGTGAAATTTTTAATTCATCAAACTGGAAGAAACATCAGGAGTTACAATTATAATAATAAACACACACACGCATATGTGCGAAACATGCATACATACACTAACATGTATTTTTATGTAAAAAATTGTATCGATTTCTCTGACTTTAAATCATTTTTTTTCTACAGTTTGAATATCACAATCCACGTGATAAGCGCAAGAACATAGGCTATACAAAGTATGACGTCTGCGGCAGCACGTTTACATAGTCGTCTCCCTGATCCGATAATCCAACAGTGGGAAAATTCGGTGCAATTAGTGGAAGCCATCCGTTCATGATAGTTTCTCCACCTCAACGAAATGATAGCTGAACAACTAAAGTGTGAATTTACTAGGGATACGATGTTTAATATTTTAATTTAATATGATAGCTGAGTAAAATAAGGCCACGATAACGTTTAACGTCTTTGTTATTTTCATGATTTTAGAGGTAACAATGTAAAAAGAGAAAATACGTTCATTCTCTGGTCTTTTTGGGAAGGGAATAATCACCTGGGATTTTATAATTTTAATACGCTTGAATATTTTTTGAAAAGTCGACATTTTGTCCTTTTTAGGAACCTGTGTTCCAGACTAGGCCAGTTCTTATTTGTGTCTTAATTATTGTAAGTTGATCGCAATAGGGTATATTTGTATAAACAACATGATACAAAATAAATTTAAAAAAATGTTATCTCATCTTTTATATGTTTTACACTGTTATCAAAAAACGTATTAAAATATTTTATACCAACAAACGTATACATATTTTATGCTAACGCATATATTTGCATCTTATTATCGTCATTGAGCCCTTATCACACACGTAGATCACAGTTCCTGAAGCATCATAATTCCTGTAGACCATAATTCCGGCTTGAGTAAAACTCTGAGGTTCTTTAAGGAGAACCAACGGAGTTACATCATACACGTTAAAATCATTACGTTTTCCGCTTGCTGAGGCACAAGAACAAGAATTACAAAGTGAATTTTTCGCATCTCTGTCATTCTGGCTATTTTTTTTTTTAAATTTACGTTATGGATTAGTTCCGGTCTATCCATTAAGCAGTTCTATTGCAGGATTTCTTTTACGTTTTGAGTGCCGTTCACTGTGAATGTGTTACGTTTTATGTCTCGACCGGAGCTCGTACCCAGAGTCTTTCTGTTGGCAACTTCAGGATGACTGTTGAGAGAAAAGCGTAACCATTTCTTAACAGCAGTAGCTTTGCTAGAGCTCACTGAATAATAGTTCGTCACAACATTTTATGAATTGAGGGGCGTGCCGATAGCACACATAAGAAAATAGGCTAACATAGTGGTTTCCTTCGTCTCCTGACAAATCTTTTGCCTATCAAATATTCAAACCGCTGAATCGATTCTCAGGTGAATCCGTAATGTCGTCCTTGAATATTGAAGGAAGCTCTGAGTACACTCATTGTCCCTTTGTATCGTTGACGCGATTCATAGTTTCTTTTAGCAGATCTGCAATCCAACCACTTCGGCTTTGCTGCTACAATTCCATCTTTTCCTGGCAATAAAAGAAATGCAAGCAATCATTGCGTAAATACCCAGTAATAATATGGAGAGAGAGAGAGAGAGAGAGAGAGAGAGAGAGAGAGAGAGAGAGAGAGAGAGAGAGAGAGAGTGAGATAATAGGAGATCCAGATTAAAAATATATAAAAAAATAAGGTAAAAAGGTATCGAACTAGTATTTAAGATTTAGTATGCAATTATGCAATTATGTTGTAGGCAAATAAGGACATGAGGCCAACAGGGCCTACAACCTGTTATTTACATGGCCTTAAAAGAAACACCATATATAGGGTCTTTAGTGAAATTTCTATTTCTGATTAGTAAATTCGTAGAGATACATAAGTATGAGTACACAATCCGAAAAAAGAAAATCGGAACTTCAAGGATATATAGTCTTTGCTTATTTACTAACATAATGAAATAATATGAACAAAAATTTAATCACTAGAAAAATCACCTGGGATTGTGATAAGCACTTTACTAATACTCGCCCACCGGACTGCAGACAAGATGTATAGTTTTTTATAAACAAACAGTTAGCCTTATTGGGAACATGGCCTTATTTAGCTCACGTACCTTATTAATTTAAGTTTATGAAGTTCCATTGTTTTTTACTCGTAGAACATCACATTATTTTCCGTAGAACTGCACCAACAAAACATCACACAACCCAACACACCTCTACATAATTTAAATCGTTTATCTAGCGTTATATAAATGCTCACCAGCTTAGCGTCTTTCATTCACAACTGACATATTTCGCTTTTTTTTTTTAGAATACTGACATGTGGTTGTCATTAGTATCGCTACACATGCGTCTCTCTCTCTCTCTCTCTCTCCCTCTATCCCCCTCTCTTTCACACACACACACACACACACACACACACACACACACACACACACACACACACACACACACACACACACACACACACACACACACACACACACACACACACACACACACACACACACACACACACACACACACACACACACACACACACACACACACACACACACACACACACACACACACACACACACACACACACACACATAACGGTAACAATAGTTCTGGGCCTTCCGTTGTTTATTTGGATTATTTCTTCAATTACCAGTAGAATTTATGAAGAAATCATTGCCTAATCAGAGTTGTTAGGGAGTCTTCTTAGCAATTCTTAGTCTTCTTAGTTGGCTGTTGTTTCAATGATGTTGAATCTGAAGCGGTGTAAGCTTAATTAAATCGCTTAATCTTATAAGTAATGTATATTCTAAGCGATCTGTTTTGGCTGCAGTCGCACACAATCTGTTATAAAATGGAAACAAACAAAGAGAAATTAGCTGGCAGTTAATGTCATGTTGGGCTTAATTTAATGGGACTGTGTGTGCATGAGAGAGGCGGTGATGCGTTTGCGGAATACAACGTTTGTGTTGAGGGCGTCTGTCACAGTATAACGACAGTGAATGGCGGTTTGCTAGTCTCAAGTGTGATTCTTCACTCACAGCACTAAATTCATAAACCAGTTCCACAATCATTTTGGTTTAAATAAACAAACATTTAATGTTGAAAACCACACAGGAGACTATGTAAGCGCGCAAACACTGTAATATGGTATTTAGCCATTAAGTTACTGTACACGTGCTTGTGTTGACAGCGGCATGCGACGTACAGCGAAAACGTTGCTGGGGATCGAGGGATGTCATTACTGTCCCGACCTTTCTCGTCCGTCTTTCTCTCGCGTGTAACTTCACATCTGACACTATTAGGTTGCCGAAACATAGGCCACGTTTCGTCGTTTGGACCTGGAAATGCGTTATATAATTATTATTAAACTCTTTAAAACAATTCGCACGTGGCAGGCACAATTAGGTTCGCTTGTGAACGCGCCCACTCACACAGACGCGCGCGCGCATACACACAGCCAGAAAATATACAATCATATTTCACAAGGCCGCTTATTAATGTTTATTGTTACTTGATGCCTTCTCATTTTACGGCTGGCGTGACGGTAAAATATATAGGAAACATAAGATACATATCATCATACATCATGAGTCACGTTAACATCATGATCCATATGGCACAATTCTGTGATATATATATATATATAGGCCCTATATACCTAGTAATTTACTGACACGTTTACTGCTATACGTACTTCAATTATTACTGCGATGGACTTCCTGAGCGGAAGTTTAAAGTCTGTAGCGTGCTGGAAAACAATAACATTTCATACTTAATAGCTGTCATTATAAATTTTCTTCAGAGTTCATTGCGAAGCTAAATCACGCATAAAATCCAACGTCCAGTTTTAGTGTAAAGCTTTTTAGTTTAACTTCTCGCATATCAGCTTCTATGAGAATCATTTTATAAAGGATGCGAACAAATTATTTATTTTGTTAAGAAAAGTCTAATTTTATCTGTATACAGAATGAATACTTACGAGCATTTCTAACTCATTCGATTCAGATGTTTTGCGAATTTTGCGACACACTCTCTAATTTCGATTACGCTAATAGAAGTTATTTGTTAATGTAAATTTTCACTTGAGTACTTGACCTGCTGGATTTCACGTTTTATAAGGATGGATATTTATGAATAATAAATTTTATCTTTTAGAGTAGTGCTGGGTATAGAGATTTTCTTGTGTACCGAACTCCTTACTTAGGTAGACTATCCCGCCTCTCCTAAACTTGTTCAGTGGTATACAAAGGATCCAGTATATTTGAATTTTGACTTTTTCATAATATAAATAACTAATCTACTATACGTTTAATAGCGTACCTTGTTTAATAGTAGACTATGCTCATAGTTCAGCATGTTTTACAACTTCGAAATTTAAGAAAATGGACAAAGACTCTAACTTCTAGTTTCTAAGTTTCTGGAGTGTACAATTTTATTTTAGAACAAATTACAGAACTTTAACGAAAACGTTTCTTCTTTCTCGACTACTGAATGTGTAGTCATTTTTAATTTTCTGAACTGTTAATTTTGAAACCAATTTGCACACGTACATTGTTAGTTTTATTCATCAATTGGAAACACATTGTTGATTCACTGCAGAAAACAATAGTAGTGAGATTTTTATTCTATTTTGTCTTTTATATAACACCGTCAGTTCGATATTCATGATAGTATATACACATTGGTGTTAGAGATATCCTTTGTGCATGGTAGGACTTTTATCGCTTCTTAACATTGTTCGCTTTGTATACCAGAAACCATTTTCATATTCCCTACACTCAGATTTATTTAAAGAGAATTAAAAATATTTATAAAAACAGTTTAGAAAATAAGTTATTCGGATCATTGGATATTATTTTTTCAAGTCAATAATGTTAAAAGATCGGCAAACAGCGGGCAAGCAGACCAGTAAATGATAGTATTTTCTGATCCCAGACTGTTTGGGGGTGGTCCAGTGCCAAACACATTAGCAGACGTTTCGACGTGCCATCATCAGTGCACATTGAGCTTCGTCGTAGTACAGTACTGTGGTCACAAACGTGTGCCATCTATGTTAGACGAAGCGCAATGTGCACTGACGATGGCACGTCTGCTAATGTGTTTAGCACTGGACCACGTCCAAACAGCCCGGAATCAGAAAATATTAACAACATTGACTCCGGCCGTGTAAGCCGGTAAATGTTAACGCCGGCAAACAGGAAGACTTTTAAATGTTGCTATGGCTCTAGGCGTACTGGCGAGCCCAACGGAATATCTACTTAGATCGGAAGATTGTCGTCTAATACAAAACATATAAACTTTACTGTAACGAACAAGTGCTTGGTTTGGTTTGGTTATTACTTATTTTGTCACCAAAAGTTGTATCTAGGGAACGGCGAATTCAAAACGATTACAGAGACAATTAAATTACCCGCCATGTTATTAAATTTATGTTGTAGGTACATGTAGATGTTCGCTACTATATTTATTAGCGTCTTTATTATGTCATTGAAAATTGTGTTTTCATATGTGCATTACCTTTTCAATACCTTTTTACTGCTGTTTTCCATTTAAGATTACTTTATTCCATTTTTGACCTGTGAAAATTTTATTTCTTTCATGGTTGCTAATTTCTTAATAAATCATAATCATCTCTTGTAGATGTTAACATAATAGAAAAGAAAACCAAATAGTGGAAGAGAATTAGTGCTTAAGGTTTTCACTTCCGGCGTTAACTATATTGAAATGTGACTGACTTCTTTCCGTGCTATTAGGCAGTGGGCCACTACTAACGCATAGAACAGACGTTTCAGCCCCACCGTTGGAGGCCATCTTCAGTGTAAAGAATCTTTTGCCACAGTACTGTGGTTAACTGGCGAAGATCCGTACTAGTTTTCGAGTCGTTTTACACTGAAGATGGCCTCCAAAGGTGGAGCCGAAACGTCAATAGAGTACAAGCGAATATTTAACTAGAAGAGAATATTTTAACTAGAAGAGAATAACTGCCATGGTTAGTTCTATTGTTTTTTCTAGGTGTCAGTTTGGGGGCGTTAATTTGTACTACCAGACGGTTAATGTTTATGAAATGCAACAATGAGTTTTATTTAACAGATATGGAGTTTTATTATCAATTCATGTATGTGTGCGTGTGTGTGTGAAAGAGAGAGAGAGAGAGAGAGAGAGAATGAGAGGGGGTGATATATAGAGTAGTAATGAGGGGATATTAGTTCACAAAAAAGTTATTAAAGACTGTAATCAAAATAGCGATTTTTACCCTCGAGGTATACAATATTTTCCATAAAGATAGTCATGACGTGTACTATTTATAACTTATACTGATAACTACTAACTGTTTGTATGTTATTTAAGTTTAATCATGTCTGAGGACTTCATCTGGTAACGAAAAGACTAGATTACATACAATTTTGTGGTCAACCAATTAAAAGCTTTCGTCAACTCTTCAAACGTTCATGTTACAGCTTATTTTCTGACATGGATAATTTTCATAAAATTAAATGTACCGTAAATAATAGACGAATATAATATTTTTTTTCTTTTGTGAAGAAAAATATTAACTCGACTGCAATAATCTACTATTAAATTTTATTTTCTATTATTTTAGCCATTTCTTAACCAAATGGTCGTAGCTGTAGGTTTTACAGACTTTCTGTTTCCTTTTTTTAAAATAATGCCAGTTTTATAATTATCTAAATCTAATTTAATTTCTACAATTATGACAACTCTTTTAATTTACCTATAAAGTTTAGTGATGACAGTATTTACTTATTATCCAATTATGTTACCTAAACAAAAGAGCATATTTTACTACTAATCATTACTGACTCGAATTCAGTCACACTTTCGAAATGTATCTTCTTCTTCTTCTTCTTCTTCTTCTTCTTCTTCTTCTTCTTCTTCTTCTTCTTCTTCTTCTTCTTCTTCTTCTTCTTCTTCTTCTTCTTCTTCTTCTTCTTCTTCTTCAAGGGTTATTAGACACATTACATATTTCGCCTTTAAAACCACAATTCAATTGATCATCCTACAAAAGTGGATTCCTACACGGAATACTTGTTTTAAGGATTTAATTAAACATTTCAATAGGTGCCTGAAAGATTAGAAACATCGTCTGAGAAACAATCGTTCAACAACTATGGCGGATCACTAATCATTGCATTGCCATTCGTTTCTAAAACTACTTTTGTTGGGGGAGGGGGGAAGAGGAGAAGGTCTCGTGAAGTGGCCGCTAGCTTTCTTGTTTAACAATACCCCAGGCTGGCTATAAAATAGTTTCAGAGGTTATGTGTACATATACGCATGTATGCGAGTGTGTTTGAAGGAAATAAAGTATGTGTAAAAACAATAGCATACGACAGATAGGGATACAATTAACAGGTAGACAGAGACCATGTGCGCACGCGAGCGCGCACAGAAGTATATAGCGTAAGGGCCCTTTCACACGGGTAAACCAGTCTGCGACATCTGTCTACGGCAGACGTCTGCCGTAGTAGTCTCACGCGAGCTTGCTCTCGGCACACTGTGCCTGGGTGCCTCGCACCAAACGGTCCAGCCTCAGTTCAGTCAGTGCAGAGTAAATACGCTAATTCAACATATTTTTTTAAATTGCTTTTTTATACAGTATTTCAAAATGATGAATAAACAGGAAGAAGTAATTGTAATATTGGCTCTAGCACTAATTGAAATTAGAAAAAGAAGAAAAGAAGGAACAGGAAAATGTTGATTGACCCACTAATAAACAACAGACTTACCTACCACTAGTAGTTTTGCACATATTTTTTACTTCAAAACTCGAAAAATATGTGGCTGCGTGTTTTTAATACAAAACAGTATTGATGAGTTTTACTGTTCTTAATTTTCTTCATTTGTAGTTGTGGCCCTGTGTATATTTAAAAGCTTTCCTGAATTTCCGTTGAAGGCCCTAGCCCTTCGATTCACAGCTATGAATCAGCTGTAAATTGTTTCTCAGCTGACCAGATAGTATCAACGATAATAATTAGTAAACATAATTGTTGTAATTTGTTTGTGATGGCATCAACAATGAACTTATAAAACGCTAGTCCAAAAGGTTGAAACTGAGCTTTTTTCGATTTACTGGAAGTTGGCTTAACAAAAATGTACCCAATCTATCGTAAAACCAATATTCAAAAAAGGCAACGGATCAAAATGTGGAAGCTATATAAGTTTATGAATACTGAATAGTCTAAAGAAAATACTCTATACTCATAATAGCAAAACTGAAAACAATATTAGTACACTATTGCTTGAAGGTCAAGAAGGTTATAGAGTTGGAGGTTCTGCGAAGATAATACTTTTATAGTGCAACAAATTATTGAATATCATAGATAATTTAACTGATAAACATACGGATTTTGATAGATTAAGCAAACATCAGATGTGTGAAATTATAATTAAAAGAGGCATCCCGCTCCTTTTAAGCCAATTAGTTACAAATATAAACGACAACTCCAAATGACATTAATAGGACTGAAGAAATAAATTTAGGTGTAAGACAAGGCTGGGGCGTGTCGCCATTTCTTTTTAATATATACTGACGAAATTACAGACAATGGACAGTAACTTCAAAATTTTACTTACTTAATTTCAATCAGCGGAATTTTGTAATGACATGTCTCACGTCATTTTGATGATGACCAAATGACGGTCTCACATTTTTAGGGATCACTATACGTAATAAGTAACACCGCTATGAAATTTTGATCAAGTAGGTAAAAATAGAGAGATTCAATTATAGGCCTATATATGGTGTTTTGAGAGCCTCCAAAAATTAAACTTAGAAACGAGGCAATATTAAGGTAATATACCTTACAAGGTAAGGTAAGGTATCTTATAAGATAATATAAGGTGCACAATTAACGTGCAAAGTAAAAGAGATGTGCTTCTGCCTGAAACTGTCAAGTGTGAATATATTAATATTTTAGCCTGCCATATTAACAAAAGTAATAAGTTGTTAATATACTTATGTCTTTAAAATAAATTTTTATAGTATGTTTAATACGATCCTTAAAACTAAGGATCGGTAACGTAAGATTATTATTAAGCGCTTTAGAGCACCTGCAGGGCATTTTCTCTTCCTCCATTTCTGTATCTATGCTTTTCTCCACGTCTCAGTTTTTGCAATTTCTTTGAAGATGTCCACCAGAATACAAGCGAATGAAATGAAATTGTTTAAGAATTGCAATAGGCTATATGAAATTGACGAAAAAACACAGATATCCGAGAAAAATTAAAAGAATTTAACAAACGGATATCCCACTTAAAGACAAAGAAACCAGAAAGACTGACCTCAATTTTTAAAGAGTACAGACTATTGAGATAACGAACTATTGGAAGTTCAATCTAACGTTAAGCGGACCAACTGTAGAACAAATGTAGATGATACGAGTAGAAATGCCTCAAACACGAATGATGACGATGATGACGAATTCGTTCCTTAACATAATCGACTGCAGCTGTCAATTTATATTTTTCGTAGGCTAATATTCTTTAAGGTTTAATCAAATCGGTAGGTTCACATAAATACAAGTGTACACTATAAATGTCTCCTTGATGTCCACCGGAGATATGAGAAATACGAACTGAGAAATGACAATGAAAAGTTTCATAATTATTTTCGTATGTCGATTTCTTCTTTCGATGAATTGCATAATTTTTTGGAGAATAACATTCAAAAACAGAACACCAACATGAGATTCCGTTGCAACAGTTGAAAAGTTAGCGATACATTAAAAAATGTATACACTTTAAATTTACAATACACATTGTTTTTTATTCAATTTGTATTTTTATTAGTAACATTTTTAAGTACATTAATAAGACAAAACTGCAGTGACTATTTACTTATCTAATGCAATTTTGTTTTTTTTTTACATTTCTTCGTAATCTTCATAGGCAATTTAAAAATATTTCGTTCCGGGACTGTTGTTTTCTTATTTTATTACTATTATCTTTTCAAGAACGATCCCATATAGCTGGATGATTGCGAATTTCTTTAATAAAGGATTCGACATCGAAAGTATGATGACTTTTCCATTCGGAAGAGGCAGACGTCTGCCTAGTGTGAAAAGGTTCTAAGGATTTGCATTTGTTAACTAGCAACTGGGCTGCCCGGCGAGTTGAATTCAACTGTCGGGGAGAGAACGAGACGGCAGACGTATGCCTCTCGTGGGCTCACTCGCACCCTCGTGTGAAAAGCTATGCATTGTTTAAATGGGATTTTTGTCCCTAGAAGAGTTCTACCGCAGACGTCTGCCGCACTGTGTGCCTCGTGTGAAAGGGCTCTAAGAGTAACGAGAAGAAAGAGTTGTTTGTTGCGTACACCCGTCACAGAGCAACATAACGCCTGTATGCGACACAAAATAGGCGACGAGTGTACAGTCACGGGGGCTGCTGATAAGATTGGGCAACGGCGGTACCGCAAAGTTTGCCAGACAAATTACAGTGTTACCCTATATTGTTTGAGCTGGAGACAAATCATCCGACACGGACGTACGCACGATTGCTTGCACAACGTACGCTCAAGTAATACACAACATTAATTAGACACTTAGTATCTAAATTCCAGAAAACCGTTGCTCCTCTTCAAAACAGCAATAAATTTTCACATTCTTAAAATATGGAAACTTGTTTTCCAATCTAATTGGCCTCGAACTTAGCAGCGGTCTCGAAACATCAGGGCAGTAAACCAAGGAATCCTACGAATGCATAAAAATATTTCATTTAACTATTATAAATTCTTTATAGAATCTCCATTTGTAAATTAGAATTTAATAAATAATTCGCATTTTAATTTTTCCGTCAAATGATAACAGTAACCGCTTTAATTTAATATCAACTGGGCAAGCCCAAGCCCGCTGCAAGAAATTGCTGTGGTCAGTGTAATATCAACTAGGCAAGCCCGCTGCAAGAAATTGCTGTGGCCAGTGTAATATCAACTATGCCAGCCCAAGCCCGCTGCAAGAAATTGCTGTGGTCAGTGTAATATCAACTGGGCCTGCCCAAGCCCGCTGCAAGAAATTGCTGTGGCCAGTGTAATATCAAATGGGCCCGCCCAAGCCCGCTGCAAGAAATTGCTGTGGTCAGTGTAATATCAACTGGGCAATCCCGCTGCAAGAAATTGCTGTGGTCAGTGTAATATCAACTGGGCAACCCCAAGCCCGCTGCAAGAAATTGCTGTGGTCAGTGTAATATCAACTGGGCAAGCCCGCTGCAAGACATTGCTGTGGTCAGTGTAATATCAACTGGGCCTGCCCAAGCCCGCTGCAAGAAATTGCTGTGGTCAGTGTAATATCAAATGGGCCCGCCCAAGCCCGCTGCAAGAAATTGCTGTGGTCAGTGTAATATCAACTGGGTAAGTCCTCTGCAAGAAATTGCTGTGGTTAGTGCAATATCAATTGGGAAAGCCCTTTGCAAGAAATTGCTGTGGTCAGTGCAATATCAACTGGGCAAGCCCGCTGCAAGAAATTGCTTTGATCAGTGTAATTTCTTTTTGAATAACGTCCAAGAACAAAAAACGTGACTGTTCTATGAAATCACTTCTGTATCGAGGTCTGCTCGTACGAAAACTGTTCCATAAGGGTTACATCAAAATATGATTTTACTTCATGATTAACCCCCTTTAACCCCCCCCCTTGAATGCCCTTTTAACGAAAAATAATAGAATCTATTTAAATAAAAAAAGTTTTTGTTTAAAAAAAATAGCACACTTTTTTGTTTGAAAAATATACTACCTTATGTTTAAATATTGATATTTATTGAAAGTACAAACAGTAACATAGCTAAGTGCCACGTTAGTTTTAATACAATATATTTTCAAACCCGTTTCTCAGACCAGTTGGAGTTTAACGCTTTTGTATGACGTCTAGATTCATGTAATTAAAAAAAAAAAACATTAACCGACATTTAACTAAAATAATGTTTTCATTAGGGCAATGTTATGCTCAGTTATGTATCTGTCATTTTAACTCCATCTACTATCAGAATAATTATTATGTTTAGCTTTCTGTAACAATCACTGTAGTTAAATGAAACGAAGTTTTTTTAGTACAAAGAGCAGTAGTTTTCATAGTGATTATTCAGTTTTGCAAACAGAGTATCGTCCTATCTAACTCAGTACAAAGTAAAAAAATAACAGAACATTCACTGACGTGTCGGTACAGTGCTTCATGTTCATTTAAATCTACCTCGTTTAAAGTAATTCAGTTGAAACTGTTTGCGAGGTAGACGGTAAATTATGTGTGCTGTGTGTTGTAACACTGAAGCTTCTAGTACACGCTGCTAGTTAGAATTTTACGTAACACATACACATACACACACACACACACACACACATACACGATCGTATTTATTCGTTACTCGTTTAAGGGAAACAGTTGGCAACTCTTTTTGTTTTTACTGGTTAATACTAGTTACACGTTTAGGCTGCAATCGTTTAGATGGTGAGTTTCTACTCGACGGATTCCGTTCTACAAAATGTCTCCTAGTTTATACTGTTATTTAATGTACATAGTGACACTCCGAATACGTGAAACAATGGTTTTGCTCCTGGTTAAACAGGGTCGTTTAAGACCTGAAGATGGTGGAGACACCGAAAGGCCTCGTCAAGAACGAAGTATTTAGCAATGTGGCAATAAGTAGTGACAAAGTTGGTAATAAGATTAGACCTTTCTGTGAAATCCCGTGATTGTCTGAATATCTTGAAATGTAAAAAATGTCGGACATAAAATCCTAACACACACACACACACACACACACACACACACACACACACACACACACACACACACACACACACACACACACACACACACACACACACACACACACACACACACACACACACACACACACACACACACACACACACACGCGCGTACACAAAGTTACACACCTCTTTAAGTTATAATTTAATACGTCTAATTATAAAATAATTTCTGTCTTATTGAAATGACAACTCTTTAAGGTCCTTCGTTTAACGCAAGATCGTTCTTCATTATTAACTAAAGTAATAATGAGTAATATAAATGTCGATGAATAACGATTGAAAATTATTTCGAATGTTGTGATGTTTGCTTGCGTAATTTGCGTTTTGACGGTTATCTTGAAAATAGATGTGTGTGTGTGTGTTTCCATTTAATATAAAATAGGTTTATACTTAAGAAAATACGATACTGGCTTCTTCGATATTAATAAAATTTTGTATCAGTAACATTTAAAATTTAAAGAATATTCTTGTTCTGTTCTTATTTACATTTAAAACATTCAGACTTTGATTAGTGCGTTTTTATTGTGTTTATATAAATTAAGATTTTCCAGCAGTTCATAAGCTGATGTATATTAAAATATGAATATACAGTAAATCTTAATAAAAGTGTAGGTAAAGATAAAGATATTGATAACGAAAAATATGTGAATATGAATATGAGTATGAGAATATGAAGCCACAGTATTTTCTAGCCTTTTTATACTATTGTATTCGAATCATTTAACGTTCTGCATGTCGAACAATTTTGATTTGCAACTTATTATGGAGGACTGTAGCTAAATTAGATTTTTAGTTTAGCTTAGATTAGATTTATTTTAGATTTTTAGATATAGTTTCATAAATACTTGGCTGCTTATGATTCGAATAAGCTTGTCTATGTTGAGTGAACCTATCATATATTTGTTTCATAGTGTATACTTTATTCCAGTTCGGGTATTCTATAAATTCAATTTTTTGTTGTAAATGTCGAATATGATTTTAAAATAAATTTTATGAAATTTATGTTATCCATGTTACAGATGATTAAATGTCATACAAATTTACCTTTGTTCCTTCAAATAGCTTGGTTAGTTTTTGACTATCTATCTAATGAGTTTCTGTATCGATCCAGTAAGTTTCGCATCCATTCCAGATTCAAATGCTATTAAAGAACTCACCACCATGATGTTGTTTTCCTGGCATTCAATAACTGTTTTACATTTGTGTGTCTACATTTTACACAAAGAATTATAATAATAACCATTTTACATGTAATAGGTTATATTTTTACATTGATAAGACATAATTATAATACTGCATACATATTAGCAGTCATTTTTTCTTTGTAAGTAACTCGGTAAGTTTCTTGCAGGATTTTTATATAATATAGGCTATACTTTTTATTAAATTATAATTATTTCTGCAAGAAAAACGTTGCTATTTTTATCATTTATTTCAACCTAACGTAAATTAAATTCATTTATAAACCTCTGATGATATATATTTATTTTGTGAAACGTACGTCAGGTGGAAATAAACGACTTTCTACTTGCAGAAGTAATTATAATTTGATTAAAAAATATATATTATATTAATAGTCGCTATATTTGTATTAACTTTTTCTGTATTGCTCGTATGCAGGCCTGATGACGACAATAAATCTTGTTAATATTTTGAAACAAATATTTAAAATTTAAATATTAAAAAACAAACATTAAAAGACCTTTCGTCACTACAAGTTATCAAAAAATGTATTTTTGTCAAGCACTCTTGGCCCACTCTTTATGTGATCGTTAGACAAGGTCGTATGTTGACTAACGAGTCTAACCCATTGCCAGACGAGACAGTATGTAAGGAAAATAACAGCAAGGCAAGAGCGTTAAGTAGCCATTACTGAACGTGAGGTTACAGCCAGCATTATAGACAATGACGACGCTTATGGTACCAGTTTATATAATGCTGTAAATATGTTTAGTTAGCACGAGAAAAGCATCGTTAAAAACAAAGTTTGCATTTATTAAAGAGGATAATTAGTTAAAACATTATTATACATCTTGATTTATAGTAGTCGCATAATGGACATCGTATGTTTATTTCGTATATAGTTGAGGTTTAATCTGTCCATTCCGAGGCCATTGGCGGAGTATTTTTTTTATTAATGCGTATTTTACGTGGACGGCGTACTAACGCTTAATAAGGATCATGGCGCTATCAGTACACAGGCTTTAATATGGCCGGAGGAAATAACTTTGAACCTATGAACTGAGTTATAAGACAAGGGTGCCGTCTATTACCCACACTTGTTAATATACACAGTAACCAAACGATAATGATACTTCTCGAAGAAAATATTATTTATGGATGATAGGTATTGATTGAACCGACCGAAGACAACCTCTAGAAACTGGTAAGAGAATTTTGTGGTCGATTGCTTTGTTTTCCCATTGTGTAAACGTTTCGGCCACACCCAGAGGCCTTCTTCAGTATAAAAAAGTTTATAAAGTGTTAGACAAAAGGATGGAGAGCTGATTATACCCCTAACCGAGGTAAAAGCAAAGTTTTAACGAAAACAGTTTTAAGAGATAAATCCCTTCAGTGCTCTACGAGTATGAAATATAGACATAAGTAAGTGCAAAGGAACAAAAACTCGGAACATAGAGGATGAAATTCCTTGAAGAATTAAAGGATATACAAAAGAGGCTAAGATTAAAAACGCAAGAGTAAATAATGAGTTGAACTTGAAGCCACTAGAAGAGAAAGTGCAGAGATATAAGAGAAACTGGGAAGAACCATGACCAGAATGGATGACATAAACCTGAGGGGCGCCGTAGTGTGGGACATCCCCTGAAACAGTTGGTAGTGAAGCAGTTGGTAAGCCGGAAAGTGACAATGATTAAGACGTAATTAGTAAGTAGGAAAGAAAATGTAAGTTTTATACGAAGATGTGCGTGTTTTGGAGAGTCAAAATGTTTCGCCTAATCTGATTTGTTAGTATGTAAATAAATTAGCGTAATGTTTAATATCACATGTTTAATTGTTCAATAATGAGCTACTTGACTCAAAATTGTGACATTATTTCTTCAGTGCCGCAGAAAATATAAAACAACGTCAGATCGCTGATTTAAAAAACGATATTTAGCACTCAGTATGATCAAGAGAAGCTATTTGAATGTAGGTATAAGGTTATGAGTTTATTTTTCATGCCATGGTATAGTAAATTGTTTGTAGCTAACAGTACGTGGGAATTAATCGCATATATAGTTGGCGATTGATTATATCACCGAATATAATTAGCAGTGAAATGCTAATTAACCAATATATTGAAAACAAATATTTTTAATGGCATTGCGTAAACGTTCAAATTAAACACTTCAACGTTCAAAAGTTTGGCTTTTATTTTAACTTCTAACGTCTATCTCAAAATTTGTAGTTAACTGTGTGTGTTTCCAAAATACTTATGCAATACGTGTACATTAAAATGATTGGACTAAGTGTAAACAATGTAGAGAATATCATATTTTCATTGTATTGTAGAAAGTCTGAAGTTGTACGAGTCAAACTTTGCATGCACATAGAAAAGTGAATTTCACATGTTTGCAGCAAACAAGAAATCAAATAACTTTCCGTCCACACAAGCGAAATACACAATAAAAAGATACAGAGCATACGGACCGGAAGCGAAAAGATATTAATCTTTTACTGACAAATTGTGTGTGTGTGTGTGTATGTGTGTGTGAGCTCGCTCGCATATGCGAGTTGGCTTGTAATAAAACATTCCAACAAACTGATACCTAACAAAAGTGTAAAACGTTAAGCTGTTGAAAAGCGCAAACAAAAAAACGCACATGAATATAAAGTTGCAGTCAGTAATAATTACGAAGGGCAAATTCATTTGAAACCTAAGGGCAAATTAACATAAAAATCTATTAATTTCGATTTAAATTAACAAACCCCTATGTTCTGAAGACAGTAATGTAAAACTCGGGAATCATTTTATATTATCCACTATAAAAATGTATTAAAATGGTCAGTTTAAAGTACTCAAAAAACCTTAAAGGAAACAGACAAAGGTTGGCGCCCAACGTGGGGGCGGCTGGTAGCTCGTCGATGTGGCTGTATCAAGCGTCAGATCGATGATCTGGGCCCCAAAATCTGTCTGTGACAAGATCCATGATTGGTGCCGTTTGTCTTGTGACAAGGAATAACTTTGAGTAAAACAGTAGGCCCATATAACATAGATTTTATTACTCCAACTGGTGTGAAAAACGGGTTTGAAAACGTATTAAAACTGACGTGGCACTTAGAAATGTTACTCTATTTATATACTCTCAATCTATATTTAAACATAACGTGGTACATTTGTCCATTAAAAATTTAGGTAATTTTTAAAAACAAAAACTTTTTTATTTTAATGAATTCTATTATTATTTCGTTAATAGTGTATTTAAAATCAGTCGAGTAAAATCATATTTTGATGTAACCCTTATGGATCAGTTTTCGTATGAGCAGACCTCAATACAGAAGTGTTTTGATAGAATAGTCACGTTTCTTATTCTTGGACGTTATTCAAAAAGAAATTACACTGACCACAGCAATTTCTGGCAGCGGGCTTGGGCTTGCCCAGTTGATATTAAATTAAAGCGGTTACTGTTATCATTTGAAAGAAAAATGAAAATGCGAATTATTTATTAAATTCTGATTTACAAATGAAGATACTATAAAGAATTTATAATAGTTAAGTGAAATATTTTTATGTACTCGTAGGATTCCTTGGTTTACCGCCCTGATACGAGATGTTTCGAGACCGCTGCTAAGCTCGAGGCCAATTAGATTGGAAAATACAAGTTTCCATATTTTAAGAATGTGAAAATTTATTGCTGTTTTGAAGAGGAGCAACGGTTTTCTGGAATTTAGATACTCAGAGTCTAATTAATGTTGTGTATTACTTGAGCGTACGTTGTGCAAGCAATCGTGCGTACGTCCGTGTCGGATGATTTGTCTCCAGCTCAAACAATATAGGGTGACACTGTAATTTGTCTGGCAAACTTTGCGGTACCGTTGCCCAATCTTATCAGCAGCCCCCGTGACTGTACCCTCGTCGCCTATTTTGTGTCACATACAGGCGTTATGTTGCTCTGTAACGGGTGTACGCAACAAACAACTCTTTCTGCTCGCTTCTCCTACGCTATACGTATATCTGTGTGTGCGCCCGCGCGTGTGTGTCTGTATTTTATATCCCTATCTGTCTTACGCTATTGTTTTCACACATACTATATTTCCTTCAAACACACTCCCATACATGCGTATATGTATATATGACCTCTGAAACCATTTTATAGACAGCCTGGGGTATTGTTAAACAAGAAAGCTAGCGATCACTTCACGAGACCTTCATCTCCCCCCCCCCCAAAAAAAAAATAAACAAAAGTAGTTTTAGAAACGAATGGCGATGAAATGATTTGTGATCCGGCATAGTTGTTGAACAATTGTTTCTCTGACGAGGTTTCAAATCTTTCAGGCACCTATTGAAGTGTTTAATTAAATCCCTAAAACAAGTAAACAAGTATTCCGTGTAGCAATCCATTTTTGTAGGATGGCCAATTTAATTGTAGTCTTGAAGGCGAAATAGGTAATGTGTCTAATAATCCTAGAAGAAGAAGAAGAAGAAGAAGAAGAAGAAGAAGAAGAAGAAGAAGAAGAAGAAGAAGAAGAAGAAGAAGAAGAAGAAGAAGAAGAAGAAGATAAATTTTGACTGAATTCGAGTCAGTAATGATTACTAGTAAAATTATGTTCTTTTGTTTAGGTAATCTAATGGAAATAATAAATAATACTTTCATCACTAAACTTTTTAGGTAAATTAAAAGAGTTCTTATAATTGTAGAAATTAAATTAGTTTTAGATAATTATAAAACTACCATTATTTTTAAAAAAATGAACAGAAAGGAAACGACTATTTGGTTCAGAAATGGTTAAAATAGTAGAAAATAAAATTTAATAGTAGATTATTGCATTCAAATTAATATTTTTTCTTCACAAAAGAAAAAAAGTATACATATATGCCTATTATTTACGCTACATTTAATTTTAGGAAAATTATCTATGTCAGCAAATAAGCTGTAACATGAACATTTGAAGAGTTGACGAAAGCTTTTGATTTGTTGACCAAAAAATTGTATTTAACCTTGTTTTTTCGTTACCAAACGAAATCCTCTGACATGATTAAACTGAACTTAAATAACATACAAACAGTTAGTACTTATCAGTATAAGTTATAAATAGTACACGTCATGACTGTCTTTATGGAAAATATTGTATGCATCGAGGGTAAAAATCGCTTTTTTGATTACAGTCTTTAATGACTTTTTTGTGAACTAATATCCCCTCATTACCGCTCAAATGTAGAAGGATTGACATTCTGCAAAATAATTCTACATGTATGTAAAACATGCTCTCTGTACCTCTCAAATTAAATTTGTCAACCTAACGTTTTTTTGAAGAAAGGATCACATTTGCCGCTGTCGGTAATATGTTAGTTAGAGTCATATATATAGCATCTACTATATTGGTTTTAAATTTATGACACACTTAAGTTTTTTAGTGTTAATATTAATAAGGTACTGAATTGGGTGAAACGTATAGACTGTCATCAGTTTACACTTATCTGATGTTTTCTTTGTCATTTGCTCTAGAGCAATGGTTCACAAACTTTTCTATCCACGGACCCCCTCAAATAATTTAAAAATTCACGGACGCCGTCTAAGTTCTGAAATAAAACAAACCGTAAATATGATAGAAACTCTTACATTTTAATTAAAATGTATTAAAAAATCAAAATTCTCCTAACTTGCAAATTTATAATATTACTGATATTAAACATAGTTTAGTGTGAACAATGAAGCTGCATTTGAACAATTAGCTCTGCAATATTGGTTTTAATGTCTGATAATTTCAATATTAAGTCACTCTAAACATCAAGTTTATTTCTTAACTTTGTCTTCAAGTACGTGAGCAGGGAGAATGCAGTTTCACACAAGTAAGTAGAGGGAAGCTTTAAACGCTTCAAAGCTTTTTTTGCGAGTTCAGGATAATCAGTCATTACATATAACCAGAAGTCAGCTACCTGTAATTGCGAAAACTGTAATAATTTTAATGAACTGTCAGTTGAAAGTTCTGTCAATGAATCTTCTTTTTGTAGTGTAAGAGAGAGGTCTAGTCAGTTCTGTTGACAAACAGATCTGCTACACGTCATGATTTAAAGACATTATTAAAGCTATTAGTTTGAAATTACTTTTACAAGTACAATTAGTTTGAACTCCCCCCAAAATACTGGAATCTTCTACTAATTGTTTTAAGATTCAAAACTTTAGATTTTAGAGCATAACGAATCGGAGAAAATTACGGTATATTCTAATTTTTCTTAAAAGTGTCTGCGGACCCCCTGAAACATTGTCGCGGACCCCACTTTGGGAACCACTGCTCTAGATTATTATTACGAAACTTATATATATTAAAGGGCTTTTGTTCTTTTTGGTTATTTTCAGTTGCTAATAAACTTTAAAATTTTACAACTGAGTTATCTGAAATCAATTAAAAAAATATTTATCGTACAAATCTTTAATTTAAGGACAATTTAAAATGAGACGGATAAACAAATTCTCGATCTGCTTTAAATAACGTGTGACCTTGCTGCATCTCTACTATATGTAGTTGTGTTAGTCAAATAAAATTTAAATACGTGTAAACTAAACAATTTTCATAAAGTTTATAAACTAAAATTGATATATTTTTTGAGTTTTTTGAATATTGTAAACTATGTTCTGTAGTATTCAAAAAGTGACTTACATACATCGCAATTCAAATATTAGATTTCAAAATTGTATTGCCCGAGCTGTGAGTATTAAATACCTATGGTACACAATCCTTAATAACAATAACATCATTATATGGGAATAAAATTTTTGTTGTATAAGTGTTTATTAACTATGGTGTTTAGATTATTCATTTTTAAATTATTCTTAGAAACAATCAAAATTAGACGGATTGTTAGATTCACGAAACTGATTTCTTCGTTAAAAAATTAAAAATTAATAATATTACTACGACCGTCGTATGGTACAGTAGAAACAAAACACAGACACCAATAAAATCACTATTACCAGCTTCAATTATTTACAAATAACTGTTATTTGTAAATAATTGAAGTGGTGTGCAACTGTGATCAATCTGATTGTGATTTCAACCACTAACACAAATTTCTTCAATCGGGATAATTTTTATATAGTGGTATGCAACTGTGATCATTCTGATTGAAATAACTGTTAGTAATCAACAAGGTACTATCGTACAATCATGTAAGTTAAATTTGTCCACACGCAATAGTAATGTCAAGTAATAGAGTTTTACACTACTTAGCCTATAACACAATATACACTTTTCAAATCTTCAACCACCACTCGATCCGCACTAAGGAAATCGCTCAACGGCAACTCACTGACAAAACCAGCTGCTGTGGCTTATATAGGTAGCGTAGGTTTTGGAGAACAACTTTCCATCCTTACTGCAGCGTGCCAGCATAATGAGTATTTCAAGTGCTCTTGAACATTCTGGAAGATACTTGAGTGTTACGTGAGTGGACGGCCCTGATGCTAAGGAGGCACTGGGCTAGCCGAGAAGCGTGTACAACGACACTCTCGACTGTCTTAGAGTGTTCCGTAATTGGGCATCAATATGTGATTTTAACTAATGTGTTTATGCTCTTGGATAATTTTTTAGAAATGTATTAGTGTGGGTATAGCTTTGGAAGGTACTTATATTATAAATATCTAAGATTGTATATTTGAACAACATCCTGACAACCAAATCTGGAAACCCAAAGTCCGTACACTCTAAAATATGGCTCATAAAAATTAGTACGTTAATACCGTAACAAGAGCATTTGGAATTTACATTGATACTGTTTTAACAGGTTTGAAATAACAATGATACCTTTTTGTAGTTGATAAAATTACTTACTCACCCGTAAATTAAAACAGACGGAAAATAACTACTTTTTTAAATATAATTATTTCCGTTACTTACAATTTCACGGACTTTAACTTTCATTACCAATTGCTAATTCCTAATTTACCGAGTATTTAATGCTGATTAAGTATAACAGTGTATAACAGTGATTATCAAAGTATCACAATTACAGTTTTTACCAGTTACCAGTTTTTACCACGAGACCAGTAAAATTTATGTTTGTTACGTTTTCAGAAACAAAATGTTTACTAGTCTATCGTGCGACAGTTACAAACAGATTTAACAGGAAGAATTTGAGAGAAGAGTGACACGCACACACATTATTATTTTGGATCTGTACATACATCAAATTAGTGGATCTGAATGCTCGGTTGAAGCGTAAATCTCAACATTTTCCCGTTGTCATTCCGCTGCGGGGAATTGCGTCGCCCTCCCTAGGTAATGGTGCAACGAAGTCGTTATGGACGTGACGAGTCTGGGGGTTTTTAACAATCGTGAATCCAACAAATTGTAAAAAGTACACAATTGGCACGCTCAAAGGCCCATGTGCGCAATTCATCTCGTATTCAAAATACGGTCGATGCGTTTAAAATATTAATGCGGCTTTGTAGAAAACTCGTGTAACAAATGCTTTACACTATGCATACAGGATAGTCATTAGTATTGTTTGTCTTGTTTTTCACTATTGCAGATGCGATATCTGGTATTTATTACTTTGTTTTTCGAAGATTTTGAATTAATTATTTTTTTGATCAGGTTTATTTTGTAACCAGTACATACTGTCTGGAACTTACCAATTTCTCGGCCTGTTTTCTCGAATGCAATAGTCTCTTACGGTTCCGGAGCGCAACAGTAAATAGCCTACTGTTATTTGCGATCTGGCTACTCCATTCGTTGTTCTCTCGTATCTTGATAATACGAGCTCATAATACAACTTGATAATGTAAGCTCAGATCATTAAGCTATTTTATAAATCTGTACCTAGGTTGACCAGTTTTGACAATCTTCTTTGGTTCAACTTATAGTTTCTCTGGAGCAGGCTTCTGAGGATCATCCTTTGCTTCCTTTGCTGCACGCCAAGCAAGATTTATCTAGTATATCTTTTCCTGAGCGTGGACCAGGTATATTCTCTTAATGTTGTGTAACCAGTATGGTTTACACTTATATGGTCCTAAATGAGTCTTCCTAAAACACGGGTCTTTATTAAGGTCGACTATCTCCAAAGCCAACTGTCCTATCATTTTCTCCAGTCCGTGAAGGCTTTTGACCATGTTGCCACTCCACCAGGACAGTTCTGTTCTCGCTAGAATGGAGCCGCTTTTGGATTTCCCTGTAGTGTTGCACGAGAATAAAAGATGGACATTATCAAAGGCCGTAGAACAAAGATACTGAACATCGGAGATGAAATTCTTCAGAAGTATTAAAGGCTGTAGAGTAAAAGGATAGTACAAGAAACAACCATACGGAATGAGTTAAATGCAGAGCCACTAGAAAAGAAATTCATGGATATAAGTCGAATTGGGAATTCACCTAGCCAGAAAGGAATGTTGCGTCATTATAAGGCCTAGCTACGTGTAATGAGGGACGTCCATTGAAACGTTGATAAAGCGCAACGTGTCCAGCAATTAAGTCCGTAAAGGTCACGACGACATATTTGCTGTTCAGCGTTGTTTGTGGATACACATTGATACGGACTGATGAGGCCTTTGGATGTCGTCACTAGACTAGAATCGTGGTCATTAGGTTTGAACTAAGATTTGAAATTGATAATGGTGAAACGCCTAAGGGCCTCATTCAGCATAAAGCGCTTTGCTAGCTATTTGGAAACTACGTCAATTTTGTAATTATTCGAGTTAAAAGAAAAGTAGTGTTACCCCATAATCTTATGGTGTGGAAATGAATTCAAATATACTGGTGTGACCTCCATGCAATGTACCCGTGAGTCAATCTGATCTTGAAAAGCGAATTTACCTAATCACTGAACGGAGAAGAGGGAGAAAAAAGATAAATTTACAAATATCAAATAAATTGTAATGCAATCAGCAACCCATTAATGTGCAAGGTAACGTCTTTGGTGGATGTATTGAACCGTACGGCCGCAGATGTACGTTTATTTACTGATAATCTGTTCTTTGCTTCCGCGAATTATACTGACCGTCTTTACTTCTTTAACGAAATTTGTTTAACACATATTAAAATACTCGTAATTCATTTTTATGGTGTAAACAGTCTCTGGAAGTATGCAAGTATTCTCTTATACAAACTGTATTCAAGGGCGTGTTTTTACTGGGGGGGGGGGTACGAATGGGGCCGGGCCCCCACAGAGCTTCGAAAAAGTAGAAGAATTTTGTTAATCTCTTACTTTTAGGCTGTTTTATTATTTTTTTCAGTATACTAATTTAGTGGTAACACTTTTTTTAATAACTCGTATATAATATGTTTATTACACAGCAGCATTTGCGTATACATTTGAAATATGAAATATAGGAAATTCAATTCAGTCAATAAGTATCTTCTAAACAATGTTTCAATAACGTGTGTTTTTATTGTGTTTACTTTAATAGGATTCATTTCAGAATGTTGTCAGACGTTTTCAACCACTTTAAAGGTGTAGATTACTCTTAACTTGTTTTTTCTTTTGTATGAAGCCAACTCGACCGGACCCCCCTCCCACCAAGACCAAATTCTGGATACATTTTTGCGTATCCAGGCTTGCGTCTATTGCGTATACAAGCCTGGCTGTATTTTTGCGTTAACCTACTCAGCAGAATAAAGAGATTTTGGAAGTCTGATGTATAGAAATTACTGACGAGAAGAGTAGTACACTATTATATTATGCACACATTGCTGAGGATTTTTAATCAAAGTAACCAAGTGTACTTTTGAAGTAAGCTGTTGACAGACTGTAAAAACGTCTTTACGATAAGCGTATACCATGTTCACTTTTTGTGTTATTATTTTGCAGTTTATACAAACTATTTTTATCTGTATATTGTTTGTGTTTTTGATACATTTTCTTATCATATGTTTGGTTAATATACTTAAGCTTTGCAGACCACAAGAGTGTGATTATACTACACTACGTCTGTTCTCCCGTATCTGATATGCTTCTCTTTATTGGAGTTGTACTGAAGAGAATCCAAACCCACGTAAGACTTTCGCAAAGAGCATTCTGACCATAGTCCAACTCGGGAGTATTGGACTCGCCCTGTAATTCGTGTATTAATCTACAATAGCCTACGCTTTGGTATAAATTAAAACGCGCGGGTTGGGATAAAACGCGCAGCGCAGCTGGTATGTCCTCGGCAAATAGCTGACCATAAATTTGACGCCGGCTTATGTGATTGTGTATAACATTAATGCAGTAACATTACTGCTGTTATTGTTCCATTATGTGTGCAATTCAGCGTTTAGCGGGGTTAACATAGCAGCCGGAGCCGGACCGTTTGCAATTATGTATTGTGTACGTGTTGTGTCGGCCGCCACTGCCCTGCCCAATTCAATACAAGCAATTTGTTAACTAAGCCCTCCTGTTTGGCCCGTTGGATTTGGCGACAAACTATCTGAGTATTGTTTTCATTTATTGAGGACAGTTTATTAAATGTATTACAATTGATCTTCATCGTTTCCATCGACGGTGAAATGTGACGTATTTGGTGACTACGAAATGAGAAACGTGTGCCATTGGGATTGCCAATTAAAAGAACTTTTTTTCTCATTTAGAGATATGAGCTGAAATTTCTGGATCGTGGATATGACCTGGCGTTCCTTTTAAGTCTCGTATATTGTAGTCGAAAATGGCGCAATACAAATTTCAATACATTGTAGAAATGACAGTAACATTTTTTAAATGTTTTCTAAATAGGAATATTTTATGTAACAGTATCATTTGTAATACCAACAGGGAACAATGAGTCTGCCATCTGCAGTTCTGTTTAGTCCAACCAGTGATGCCTTCCACGCAGGGACAACATGAAAATCCGAATTGTTGTGCAAATTTCAAGATTTCTTTAGATACTCTTCCAGAAACTTTATTGTATCAACTAATTCTACTATATGTGTGTTTAGTAACTTGTTTTTGAGTGACAGAAAGTGTTATCAATCGTAAGCGTCCGGCCGTTTAAGTGTTGTGGTCAAAAACTGCCTGAATATTGTCTGTGAAACATTTCTTAGTGCTCAAAAAAATATCTTCAAAACTTTATCTCTAAAGAGATTCTTTCAGCCTGATTAGAGTGGAGGACTATCCGACGGCTGTGTTCACAAAACTACAAAGTTGCTAAAGTTACATTCACACCGGATTGACGTGTTGCATCAATCTGAGAACTAGGTAAAACAAATTACTGTATTACTGTGGACGGTTTTAGAAATATTATTCAGAACAAAAAGGTTTATACAAAAATGTTAAAAACCTGTTAAAAACATGAAAAAAGAATGTGAGCTTCCCTTTTCTTTTACTTAATGTTAATGTTAGTGTTGCATAAGGTTTTAGTTAAAATTCAAAACAATGACTGAAGTTGATGTCACAACCTTTCATCCTACTAACGAGCAATTTCTATAGTGCCTTTTCCAACTGTATCTAAAATGTTTACTTCTTTTTGTCAGTGGTTTCATCCCAACTTTTGTTATCTTCTGTGCTGTTATATTCAGCTTCAAATGTTGGTTCATCAATTTTTTTATCTTTAATATAGTAAAATATTTTACAAAACTTATTTGGTTACTTATGTTAATCCTAAATGATTTTGTTAATAAAATTTTTTAATGTATGTATTCTGGTTTAATCTTAGAACATAACCACAAAGAAAAAATACTGTAAGTTTTGGAACCTCTGACCATTGATCACCTCGCCAAATTAAGTTTTAAGTTTTAGTTTTAGTTGAAGTTTTATGACAAACACAATCGAATTATTCTCGTCCTTTACCAGGCATTCTGGGATCCTCCCTGTACAGATTCCTACACAATGATGTGTACTTAGGAACCATTAAAAGCACATCCTTCTCAGCGACCACTTCTTATTCTCTAAAATTACTTTATATTTATTATCTAAAATTATAAAATTTTGAAAATCTAATTTTTTTTGTTACGATTCAAGACGCCTCCTCCTACGATATATTTACAATTTATGAGGACACTTATCCTATGAGAAACTTTCCTTTTTGTCCTAAAATCTCTCTACAAATCCCGGATGTCTCTAAAACTTGATACACGTCTTTATTCGTCGTGACTATCATTCGCAAAGACTTTTCAATCAATTATAGAAAATTCTCTACTCAAAAGTAACGTGCTTTACTCCGCGATTGAAGGTCCTCCATTTCAGGAGCTCTTGTCCTGCTATCCTCCTATAATGACACTCTCCCTTGAAGGATTCTAAATCATACCGCTACACATGCGAATTCACTGAGCACTAATGCCACCTTATTTTCTCTATACTGCACGTCAGTGAGATAGTAAACATGTTATGAACTTCATCGTCTAGAAGGGTGGTATTAGATAAACGCAGACCTTAACTCGTTATCTGCATCCTCCCTGTCACGGATTCGAACTAAAACTGCATCGATTAGGAAAGAAAGCACTGAACGCTGTAGTACTCAGTTTACCTTTTATCATAATTCTCTTTTCTTGTAAACTAGTGAGCATTATTTGCTGTGTAATACTGATAAAATTGAGAATGCCTAATTCTCAACTGATGTTGGAAGATGCCTAATTTTAAGAGAATTTTGCTTAAGGTGGCTAAAAAGCTCCGAGTTAACGAGGGAAATCTTTGAAAATTATTTGACTTGTGAGAACTGGGTTTGGCTGGCAGTAATCGGAATTCATTTATTAAATTACTGTAAATTACTGTTAAATTCTTGCGTTATGCTAACTTTAAAAAAAATATTTATGTATGCTGTACGATTCATGTGCAGTTAAGGAGGTAAATTGGATGGACAGACGATAACAGATAATTTGGTCGGTTTAAATGCTAGCAAAGTAGGTGTGTGTATATGTGAATGTGTGTGTGTGTGTCTGTGTGCGTGCGCGCGCGCACACAAGTACGCATGTCTGGTTAGCAATAACTTGCAGTGTAAGTAATACAGTATATAACACTGAAGAGGGAATAATTATTTGTTGTAAATTTTTAGATATATTATTTATAAAATAGTGATGTTTCTTTGTATAAGTAAAATTATCTCTTGGAAAATAATTAAAGCATTTTTCATTCATTAATTTTTACCAGGTATTCTTTACTTATAAATCCTTTGAAAAAAAATATTTTAGTTATATCTTGCCAATTTTAGGATTTCAGAAACTGTTTAAACAAGTAATTAATTGTTTAAATAAGCATGCTTCTGCTGTGTGGAGAGGTGCTCTTAGGAGTGTGCTACAGGCGCGATCGCAAAATTTTTCGAGCTTTTGTAGGCCCTGCGCTCACTCAGTAAGAAAAAAGAGGAAAAATGAGAGAGAAGGAGAGAGCGAGAGAGAGACATACAGATAGACGGATAGAAAGAGAAAGAGAAAAAGAAAGAGTGTTAAAGAGACAGAGAAAGAAAAAGAGAAAGAGAAAGAGAAAGACAAAGAGAAAGAGAAAAAAAGAGAATTTCTTAATTTAAATTATTTTTATTTTGTTTCTTAAACGCTCTCTCCTGTTTAAGGGTCGTTACAGGAATCCAGCGGCTAGGTTCGCGCCCGGCCCCGCGGATGTTAACGACGGCTCTGCGCGCACAATCAGTGGTTAAACACACTTTAGAAGCTCTATTTACTACTGCATATACGTGTAACAACGTGTGATGTAGCTTAAACCACTCACAACTTTAAACGCTGGCAGTAAATTACTAAAGTAGGTACGTATTGAAACGTTTATGATATACCGTTTCCCGCTTGTGTTTTACTGTATTAACCAAGTGCAAAAGATAAATACTACTTAACGTACGACACGAACGTCAGACACTATCCAACACGTTGATAACAACAACATTTCACTTTCTACAATGCGGACGGATATAATCCGGACATTTTTACAACCTTATTATATGTTTATACGTGCGAAAAGTTACCACAGTCTCAGATGAGCAGTTTATGGACTCAGTTGTGATTTACGTCGGACCGTAAGAGCGTATTGTGAAATTCTCTTAAGCTATTAATAAACTGTAAATCATTAAACGAAGCTGTAAAACTTTAATATGACAACCGTAATGGGCTTGTATTAATCAGTTATTGTATTTTCTATCATCTACCGTTAATATACTGAGAATACCATAAGCAAATCACTTTATACTGGAAGCAATTCCTCGTTTAATAGTGACCGTGAGTTATTAAATTATGAAAGATTACGTGATATTCGGTCAGTAACTAGACACGATGTTAAAACATTTGTGCCGAAGTTTCGACAAGATTTATTTACATGTGCATTGTTTACATATAGAAAGCAATTTGTGCCGCATTTTTGATCTTCTCTCCCATCCTTACACATTTCTCGAGTAATTACAAGTAGTGAGTACTTTATTACAAGTGAAAGGGAGATTAGTGCTGCTGGAAGGGAGATTTGATTTTAGTGTCTACTCTCAAAGTATTCCTCATTCGTTTGATGTATAAATAATTTGTTTTTTATTACTTTTGTCAGCGGTGCTCATTGGTAAGTAAAATAACGTTGGAAATAATAACGTATAAGATTGATTAATGTGCTTTCAGCAATTATTTTGATTTTCAGTTATTCATATTTTACAATGCCAGAGAGAAAATCATATTTAAGAAGGTCGACGATAAATGCAGAACGATAAAGACTTTCTATAACATAGGAAAGTCAGCAAGAACACGACGAAATCCTTACAGCTCAGCGAAGAAAGCAAACAAATGTTAGAGTTACTGTAAGGGCTAAACAAAATTCTCTGAGGTGAAATAGTAATTAAATAGTGGTTTAATTATAATCCATCTATCAAATACACAAATAAAACTGACATAGGATTGATGAATATTGTTTTTTCTCACTGTAAAGCTTTAAAGTGGAAGGCGAATCGGTCGGTTAATGTTGGAGAAAAGTAGATTAGATCTCATACTGCCACCTCCATAACCATTATTGAATGGTGAAAATCCTTTATCAAACCAATTTTTAAATGCATTACGGTCTTACAATTAAGATTTTCAATGTACACAATTCGGAGCCAACGAAATAGTCGAAGGAAATTGTATGCCTACTTTTAAAAATGAAGAATAAGTATATCATGTCATGAGATCTTTAAAACAGGTAAACACCGGCGTTCATAAATTCCTTAAAGAGTACTTCGTCGCAAATTATTTGCAACTGGCGACATTATTGAATGGATCATATTGATAATTTAGATCGAACATTAGTAACAGAGCTTCAAATTTTACTTCACCCGTACGTTCGTAAACTCAAAGTGCTTTTGAATTTGTAACTTCTTGGAAATATAATAAGTACAGTATAATATTGTAATTTATGCTGATCGAAAGCGAATAGGTCTAATACGGAGCACGGAGGCCACTATAATGCACCTACAACAAATGAAGTTGCGGCAGTTATAGTTAATCAAGAGTTTAACAAACGCTATATAGTAATTCCTGCTATGAATTATAAACTATATCGGATTGCAGAAACAAACGGTTTTACGACGCTTTACAAAATCTTTTATTGTTTTGTTGAGAAGAAGACTGATATCATTTACACCGAAACTAACGGATTCTACTATTACTGGAAGCAAATCAGAAAGTTTCAGCTTTATAAGTTTATTCGTTTAGGCTCATGGTTAGAAAGGACAAGTATAATAGTCTGACTTATTTCAAGCAACTGTTGAATCAGTTCTATTGTTGATATGTATCCTAAAATAGAAACGAAAAGTCTCATTTGTTTCGTACCAATCAAACTAAGTTAAGAGCTGAAAATTACGTACATATAATTACTCTTAGTATTACTCGCTGCGTATTTAAGTGTAGACACAGACAATTAAAATTATATTAAAATAGATATTACAAATCAAATATTTGCGTGCAAAACCGTGGGTAACAGCTAGGGCTTAATAAAAATATTTATAATATTACAGTATTTGAAACCTCTACTGGCCGTTCTATACTTAACAGCGAAAACAAAGTCTTTTTTGAAAATATAGTATCTTTACGTAGACCCTTTCGTGACAAAATGAAAAAAACTTTAAATTGTTGTCTAGGTTGGTCTGCATATTTGAGCAACTGATTTGGCATCCGGCGTTCATTTCATTATCCATTATGGGTTTCACTACTTGTAGGGATATCATTATAAATTTTGCCAACTCTTGAGTGTAAGTCCTAAGATTTATTAATGTACCTTGGCAAACGGCCAAAATTAAAACAGATTCATAGTGGTTTAAAATTTTTCTAAGACTGAAGTGAACAATTCAATCTTCATATATTAATTCTAGTATTTCTGTTACCAAGGCAACACTATATACTACTGCTTTGATAGTAATCTGCAATAGTAGTAGGCCTACTTTAGGTGTGTGTTATGAGATATAGTTTCCACGTGTGTGTTACACATTTATGTTAGATGTGTGGAGTATATATTATTGCATTAATTATTTACTGCATACGATATAATATTATGACCATAAAACCGTATATTAACCATACATATTCAATAAATTTCATACGTGGAATAAATTTCAATACATATTCCACATACGTGGAAAAATAAACAAAAAATTAAATAATTTATCAAGGAAAGCAAATAAGTTACTAAGATAAAATTCTAAAATACAATGGCTGTATCCATTTTATCGAATATACAGCAAAGTAAGTGCATATTCAATAAGAACGAAAGGGTAGTCAAGAAACGGTAGAAAATAAAGTGAAGACAAGGCAAGAAATAGATGCAGGTAGGATAAATGAAAAAAGGAAAGAAGGAAATAGGCCTACATGCCAGAAAGAGAGATTATGAAAGGGAGTACTAGAACACAAATCTCGGAGACAAAGAATTATGATGGGCTTTTGAGAAGATTACAGTCAAATTTTTAAACTTTAAAGATTAAACAGACTTTAACTAGTTCTTGAATTGACGAAAAAGAAGGAGAAGGAGAAGGCGAAGGAGGAGGAGGATGAAAAGAAGAAGAAGTAGAAGAAGAAGAAGAAGAAGAAGAAGAATTATATACTACATTTAATCTATGAAGACTAACCTTTGTCACGGACTCTTTGTGCCAATTTTATTACTTCCTTAAAAATAAAATCATATTAATAATAAATATGTGGCGACTCTGTGTATATCTTTCAAATTACTGCAAATAAAAATCAGTGAATTGATGAAATTTGTAACGTTAGATTGTCAGTCTTAGAAATCAATAAAGCTGATGAACGGTATTGTTTAAAATTGCTATAACTATTAAATGCAATTACACCAGTTCGCCCGTCAGTTTGTAGTAATTAGTTGTTTGCACGGAAGGACGATGTATTTAAAGGTTTTACAATTTTCCCGCTGGAAGTTAGTTTAATTTAATTCAGAAAGTCAATTTCTTCTTTTCCCCTTTAGATTACTAACAATTAAACCATTAGGCCTATACACGAGAAAAGATTAAAGAAATTATAACCTAAAATAATCTACCCGCCTTATAGCGTGCAAAACGATGAATTATTGTAGAGTATTTTATATAAGTACGTCATAATTATTGTTATCATATTCACACACAGGAGGGAGGGGCACGATATTGTGCTAGCTCTCCCGAATCTGTTCTTTAATTATACTGAATTGAAAATAAATTGAATTTGGGGTTGTATCCTACAAGACAGTTTTTATTTATTGGAATATTCTAATTTGAAACACTATTTTTAAATGACAGGGGAAGTCAAAATATCAATCTACAAGACAGTTTTCATGCCAAAGTTACGCCATGATACGGAAAACATAACCCAACACTAAAGGAAAGAAATATAAAAGCAGGTTGCGAGCAAGTGAAATGAGATTTTAGAGGCAAGCGGCTGGCAGAACTAGGACAAAACGAATGAAGGATGTAACAATGAGAAATCAGTTTCAGGAGGAATCATTTGTGGAGACAATGGAGAAGAGAGCACTGCAGTGCCTGGACAGATAGTAAGGACGGACGAAAGAAAGCCGAAGGTTATCGTGCAAGCGTATCCATAAAGAGGAAGAGGAAGACGGAGAAATTGAAACGGGTTGAATATGTTGAGAAGCTGGGAACTAGAAGAGGAAAGACCCTATTGGAATTGAAATACCTCGACCAAGGTAGATGGGAGTTTAAGGAGTGGGTACTGGAGAAGAAGAAGAAGAAGAAGAAGAAGAAGAAGAAGAAGAAGAAGAAGAAGAAGAAGAAGAAGAAGAAGAAGAAGAAGAAGACGTGATCGCTGTAAAGAATAAAAACGCTACAGTAAGAATATTACACAAAATTAAGTATTGTAAAATTACGCTAGATGCTGTACGTACAATCTGTCCAGAAAAAATTGACTGAAAATCTGTCTTTACCTGAAAAAATTAAAAGAAAAATAGATAATAACGTATTCAAAGAAGATATTTAATAAAACTACGGAACATCAAGTCAGACAGTGTTAATCAGTGTACAAATTAATATCTGAATTGATAAACAATAGGACAATAGCTGTAACTTAACTAGAACTTCACTCGAACGTTAAATAGAAAACTAAAATATCTTATTAGTTCAATAATAATAGTGTATGTAATTTTGAATACAGATGGAATTTGAAACTATATCTGAACTCTTTTAAAATTTGTATGAATGTAAAATTTATTTTTATAAGAATTATGTAACTATAGAGTTTGCTTTTCTGAACACGAATATTAAAATTCATATTGATTACATCGCATTTGCATATTAAAATATTTGCACTATAAGAGTTATTTATTTATTGATTACCGAGACTTGAGACAGGAGAAAATGTACTGTCCAAATCAAAACAAGTTTTAATTATTAATTTATTGAGAAAAAACGGCGATACGGCCGTGTGATTAAAACCTCGTTGCTCCGCTTGCAAAGTCAAGTGTTACATGTATGAGTATAGAATCCTGGATGGATAACCGAACGACGGCTCAGCGGTCGGATACATTTATACTCGCAAGGCTAAACAGAGGGAGAATATTATATTGTATTATACTATTTTTTATACTTATAAAAACATAACGTAGTAATTACAAAGTGTGGTTATTTTATTAATAATATAAATGAAAAGTAATAATTATAAAATATAACAAAAAGAAAATACACAACCACACACACGCGAGTGACTGGTTGAGTAAAAAGCGTTTGTTTTTCCAAACAAACAAAAACAAAAACTTAAAGCGTGTATTTAAGTTTTTAAATAAATACTGTAATGAAAATTTTGTAAAATAATATTGACGTTTGTAAAAGAATCAAGTAATAATAGCCTATTGACTGACTCATCGCTCGGAACTCGGCAAATAATCGTGCAAATATTTTCAAACAAAATAGATAATTGTTGGTTGTTTTACAATATTGCGAATAAACCTACAGTTACTTGGTTTGTTTGTAAATGGAATAATAGTTTGTTTTGTAAGTGTTAAAATTGTTAAAGCAATTTAAACTGGAATTAAAACAATACAAACCTAATTATGAAACAAACGCAAAACAAAAACATAATATTTTATAATGAACGTTTGCATTTCAATCGTAGTACAGGCCTATATATGATGTGTGCTTCTCTCTCTCTCTCTCTCTCTCTCTCTCTCTTGGGTATACACACTTAAATAAAACTGTATAATGTATAGCGACTTACGTAACTGAAAATTCTGTTTATCGAATTTATTTACATTTTTCGTAAACATAGCAGAGAATATTTCGTATTTATAGCAGAGAAGATTATTGGTGAAGAACAGATGGGCTTTAGGAAGGGTCGCTCTACAATCGATGCCACTTTTGTATTAAAGCAGGTGATTGAGAAGAGACGGGAATTTAATTTATAAACTCATATGACCTTTATTAGACTTTCAAGAGGCATTTGATAGTCTACATAGGAATGTCTTGTGGAAAATTATGATCATAAGAAGTTTTCCTTTGTATCTTGTCTAGGTGATTAGAAATCTGTATCAGAACAGGTCTGTTGTCATTGATACGGGAAAACGATTGACAGTGCCATTTGAGACAAGTAAGGAGTTAGACAAGGTTGTTGTATCTCGTCGATACAATATCATTAAAAGATGGAAGGAAAATTTTTAATGTGGAATTAAGCTTTCTCTGCAATGTAGACTTAGTACTATTTTATGTGCAGACGATGTTGTTATTACACAACAGACAGAAAATGACCTGCAGAGGGGAGTATTCATCTTGAGGAATTCAGCAGAGGAGATGGCTTGGTGCTATCTCCACACAAAACAAAACTAATGGCATTTGGAGGGAAGTACCCATTAAGGTAAGGTGATAGAGGTAAATGGAAACATCTTGAAGCAGCTATCCAGTTTTAATTTTCTTGGATGCGAAATGTCTACCGCAGTTGACTGTGATGTAGAAAATAAACTTAACAAATTTAAACATATAGTGGGACAATCCACAGAACCTTAAAATAGAAAACTAGGAAAGACACTAAGCTTAGGTTTGATAAGATTATGGCAGTACCGGTGGCGTTGTATGGGAGTGAGACGTGGGTACATTCACAGAGAGACAGAGGGAAAGTTACAGCAGCAGAAATTAAATTTCTCAGCTTGGCCAAAGGGTGCACGTTACGAGAGAGAATAAGTAACGCACAGATAAGACAAGAATTACAAATTTTTAAATTACAAGATAGAATTACGGAATACAAGGCCAACTGATGTAAGTATTTGGGAAGAATGCAGCAAAATCGCCTTCCCAAACTTGCCTTGAATTATAACCCACAGGGTATCGTAGTGTGGGGCGCCCGAGGACGAGGTGGTTTCCAGAACAGGCAGTGCAGCCTAATCCGTGAAGTGGAGATTATGATGATGATGATGATTATTATTATTAGTATTGTTCGTAAACTATCGAAAACCAAAACTATCGGATTTGGTTGCATCGCCTCTTAACGATTTAATGGATTAACCGAGGTGTAAAAGAGAACGTCGGATCGCTATTCCGCATGATTTGCATTCGATTCCGCAGACGGCAGTGCTTACAGTCTCTCCTTGTCTAGTGACATCTCTCTACTTAGCCGCTCTATAAAGTACGCACTAAAATGCGACTCCCTCCTCTGTGCATTAAAATTCAAATACTACTGACTGACTGTCTTATTACGATATCTCCGAATCTGCAATCTGCAAATTATGAAACTTGGCGTAATGTTTCACCTTAATTTGTACGGTTTTGTCAAGAAATATTTTTGGAAAATTTGAAGACTGACTGGTTAAGAAAGGGGTCAAGTGAATTTGGTAATATTTTAAGAAAGGTTTTTAATATCAAATTAAATATTCAAATTTTTCTAAAATTCTAAATAAACACGCGAATGCTTGAAAATTACTTAATTTAACATACTTTAAATGCTAACGAAAATATGTATTATTAAATAAAATATTTAATAAACCTGTAGAGAAGCACGGGTAGCTTGCTAGTATATTTATTATTCACTATGAATACAATTTGGACGATTCCAAAGTCCAATTTTTGTTCGGACTGTTACAAATTATGGAAACAAAAACAAAAACTCCGACTGCAGAAAATACCTCATGCGTTGCTAAAGGAGGGAAAGCATTTATCAAGACTAACAATAAATAAACTATTTGATATTAAGTTAAATACAGTAAGAGAACATGTTGAATCACTTATTTGATTTATTAAATGTTTATCTTGAGCTTCAAACAAAGTAACAGTTTAACGCCAGTTTCATTTGAATCAGTTTAGCGCTACAGTGAATATAGAGATTCGAAAATATTTTCATTACAGCTTTAACATGGGAATTGGAATGGATGTACCGGTTTTGATAAGACCAACGACACAAGATTCTTTTTTTTTAACATTGAGCATGGATAAATACGATTGACTTTGTAAATTTGAAAAAATTTAAAAAGGTGGGTCAAGAATTAAAAACATTTTTTCTTAGGTTTCTAAAAGTCTACATACGTGATCTGTCCTGTGGTATATTTTTGAAAATATTATGCATATTGTACCTTTTATAAATGAAAAAAAAAATATTTGGACCACCGTTTTTATGGTCAAGTAGTTCTGAAGATATAATATACAGGTTAAAACAGACAACCCCATCCGTGTTTTCCTCTTTGCTTGTGCGCAGTCGGGTGATAGCCCAATATTGAAAGTCAGCTGATTAGTAGCTAACAGGCTTTAATTAAATTATTACAAGTGCTGTAATAATAATTCTCATCCTGGTCATACTATATCCTAAATTTCTTGACATATTAAAATTTTTCAACAAACAAATTTTAAGTCACTTCATGTAAGGATTATGAAGGTCGTGCCTTACCGCAGCTAGCACTATAAAACCGATCAAACAAAATAATAACTTTTTTCAAAGCGATTTTGCTCTGGCTCGTATTCTTTAGGACGTCCCAGAAGTTGTGTGGAGCAACGGGCGTCATAACGTCCTAGTATGTGAGCGTTATCCGGGTCAGAGCCCATGAACGCCAGATTCTTCCGGTGCAGCGCGATCGTTCGTTCGTAGCACAGGGAGTTACGATGCTGGTCTACTTCGCATGATTTAGTAAGTAAGGACGTTTGATTGCTCCATCCTGGCTCCACGTCTAGGATGCAGGACCGTGGGTCTCTTAAAGATTCACCCACAGGAGTTTAGAGCCCCACTGACTTGGACGATTAACGCGGCTACCGTTTAGCTTAGGCTTGATCGGTGAGCTGTCACGCCCAGATTGATGGTTACCACAAGGAGGCACTTGTACATATTGTACATAACAGGCTATCTGACTCGGCCCGAACTGATTCAGTTCTGTTTGATCAGAATCTTGGAGGTAGACGCTGGACTTACCAGCCAAGCGAGAGAAAGCCGTCGTGGGGTGGTTCCTAGTTTGTGGTGGACGGCGATGCAGGCGGGCTTCATGTGAAGAGCAGCCTACGGGGGATCGCCAAGTAGCCCCCGAGAGCGTATGATGCATACCGGGAGCTGTGCGTTGTGTGAGGGATGCATGGGAAGGATGATTCTCCGGCCTTTAAGAACAAATTAGTTGTCACGGGTCGGATGAAATCCCCAAGGGAAAGAACTGGGAGGCTCCGATGTAGAACATCATTTCTGAAATATCGTTGGGGTCCTCGAGAGTTTACTGGAGCGTATGAAAGCTAAAGTCATATATTCATTATGCTAATAGAAAAAATGTATTATGTTACTCGAATTAGTAATTTGTTGAATCGAATAAACATCTAACGCACATGTTCAGTGCAAGGAGTAGCATAGTTCGACAAGGGTTCGACAACTGTCGTTAACAGTGGCGTATCTAGAATTCGGCCTTCGGGGGGGGGGGGAGTCGGGTTGGCTTCATACAAAAGAAAAAAACAAGTTGAGACTAATCAAATTACTATCTCTAAAACGACTGAAATCAATCCCATTAAACGATAATAACACAACAAAAATACGTAATTGAAACATTGTTTACAATGTCTGAAACATTGACTGAATTGATTTTCCTGTATTTCATATTTCAAACGCGTACGCTAATGCTGTGTTTTAAAGCTATTTGTATATTTAAAAAATGGAAGAGTGTTACTACTACATTAGTGTACATATCTGAAAAAATAATTTAAAAAACCTTAAAATTTAAGAGATTAACAAAATTCTTCAACTTTTTTGACACTATGGGGGGGGCGGTCCCGGGCCTCTCCAGTTCGTTCCCCCTGTAAATACGCCCCTGGTGGTTAGCTAGTACTGCTGAAACAGAAGCAGTTTTAGGCAATCTTTAGAAGGCTGTTAAACCACAAAAAAGAAATACGATTAAGGTTATCTTTTTCCAAAGAAAGATCATGCCAAGGTTTCAAACAGTTTGCTTAGGTGGAGTACTATGCCAAGGTGGAGTATAGTTTGTTTCAGTGTTGGTGAATGATGCAAACAGTTTAGGAATGCGTTGCTAAACACAGAGTCACGCGAACGCCAAAAATGCAGCACCTCTGTGTTATCGAACTCTGTATTGTTTACAGTTAGCTTAGTTACGGTATAACCTATAGATTGCAGTTACTCGTTTAAACACAAATTTAATATTTTTTGTTCAACTGAATCCAGACTCGCAAATACATTCAGTGCTTACACGAGTGTAAATTAACACAATTAGCACTGATTCTGCGTACCGTACTTCACGTATTTTCGTTAGTTTATAACGCACACCTACGAGAATTCAAAACAGCCAGACACTATGTACACATTTACCAACTTTATCAACTAACTTTAGTGAAATCTAATTATGGATCGAACTTTTACCAGCTTCTCTTACAACAATAGACTCATGTCAAACAATACAACCCACTTTTAGTATTCAAAGTATTTGCTACAAAAGTCGAAGTCACAAGCATCACAAATCAGAGAAACTCAGATGTTACAAACTCGTCGCAATTTCAGCAGCTACACGTCTTGCTACGCCTTATAACTGTTCAGCGAATACTTGTCGACGTAACTGTACGTCTAGTTGCCTACCCAATTACATTTTTCTCACTTTGACCTTGCAATTACGAGCAGTTCGTCATAATCTTAAATTTTGTGCTCTCCATTGATTTACTACTAACAGCTTATAGAATATTTTGAATTTAACAAATTTTATTCAGTTTGTTCCCACTGAAATTAATTTAGTAACGACACTAAATAAGATGTAGGGAATGATATTCAAACGATCAAAAGGGATCAAACGATCCTTGTTCCTTGCTCTCGTTTCGTTTTTCATATTATTGTATAGAAATATCAACATTATTACCATTTCGAGCCATTGTCCGTCTTACTATCTGCATATCCGTCTTCCTACTATTGGTCAAAAACCTTTCGAAACACTTCTCAGCTTTTTCGTAGACTTCTATCTTACGCTGATCAGTCACGGAATTTTAAACTTAACTCTTCCACCTGGACCTAGGTCTTTAAGAAATCTCCCTGCATTATTTGTCTCTAAGCCAGTAAGAAACTTAAGTATCTTGTCCATCTAGTTTTAATTTGAACGTTTAATACCCTGCTCATTTCTATTGTAGAGCTTTTACTTGTGCACCGGTTTAATAAGAAGGCCGAGTTGTTTACAGCTTCTTATCAAAAAGCAGTGTAAATAGATAATAGGCGATTATGCAATAGACGAACAAATGCAATAGACGATTTAATTTCGTCAGATTAAACAGTCTGCCAATGACAAGTATTTTTTATTTGCTTAGTATGTACACACTGATTATATCGAGCTAACGGATATGTGGGAAGGCGGATTCGCCGGCCTTTGAGAACAAATTAGTTGTCAGGGGTCGGATGAAATCTTCCAGGGAAAGAACTGGGAGGCTGCGATGTAGAACGTAATTTCTGAAATACCGTCTGAGTCAATCGGTACCCTGTCGGTAATTCTATTGCATTGTTATGCATAAGTTGTTGAAATAAATTATGCTTGCCTCTTATAAATTAATTATGGAAGGCGTGTTTTTAATTATAAACCTTCATTTGTCACACGGTCCGACAAAAGTGGTGACTCTGACGTGACTATTATATGACGTAGTGACACCGACCAGTGCAGACAGCCAAATCCTTGAGTCATCGCATAGAGCAATGAAGTGGTGGCGATATAGTAAGAACGCGCATGTACCGTCTGTCGCTACTTGCCGTCACGAGTTGTTTCGCGATGCACGCAGCACCTCGCAAAGACCGTATTCGCGTTTCCGACCGAATTTTACCGTTTTGCAGTACCGGTCCGGACACATGGTTCCATAGATTGAGTACCACGGGTTCACTGTAGCTGAATTCACGCCAGATGAGACGACATTTTGGAGGTGGGAAATTAGACTTCAACTACGCAGTAAAAGTCACGGATATCTTGATAATACCACCGAGTGCTACAAAATAGAACAAGCTAAAAAACAGTGTTGATATGGTGCGTTCCCCTTACCCAAGATCAGAAGACGCGCAGACAACTGAAGCACTAAGAAATGTACGACAGGAAACGTTTGCAGTTCTTCCGACACCTAACGTTGTTAGCGGGTACAATAGTACCGGATTAAGTCTTAAAACCGTTGTAGAGAAGCTGTGTATCCACCTTCACACAAGCAATTTTGGCAGCACAGAAGACATTGACTGAAATGTCCGATGTATTGTATGGTGCTTCTTCTCTGACATCGTAAACGTTTGCAACAGCCTCGACTTCCGTCAATGCCTAATTCTTCAGGCGTAAGGCAGCAGTGATGAAGCAAAACTTCGCCCTGCCACGTCGCCTCCAGAACCCTTCCACTGCCAACGGTAAGTGGACTTAAAACTGAACTAATAATTAAAAAAAAAAACTAAAAACCGATGTAACGTAGTTTATAGAATAGTTTTTATTTATTTGCGACTATAAGTGATCATACATACTGTACATTTATAATTTTATATTATTTTTAATACACTACACACATAGCATAATATTTTATTGGTAAACCTTTGACGAATATTTACTTAAAACTTCAGATGTATGATTCGTTCCCTATCTTTCCTAGTACCCTCCGTAATATAGTCATTTCTGTAGTTTGTCGTTTTCTTTGAGTTGTTGCCGTATCTGGCTTGGTTTCTGATACAAATCTAGATACGGCAATATCTAAGATATTACTGGACGTATTGTGCTTTTGTAAACCCTAGTTTTTGCTTCTTGTGTTTATTATTTCATATAAGGTTATTCATGTTCTGTTTCTTCATCTTCTCTATTGTTACTTATAATCCTTGTTCCTAAACAGTCTTTGCTTTGTTCCTAAGATATTTTTGCATGAAGGTATTCGTATAACAGATTTATGGGTGAATCATTTATGAAAATTAGCCCCGATAATGCAACAGCTGACATGCGTCATTACATTTTCAAGATGTTTTAGTCAAAAATAACACTATAATGATATGTCAACCTCAACGTTATTTACTAGATACTGTCCCATTTTGCCTTTTTTTTCTTTTAAGAATGAAGAAAATCTTAGATTGACGGAATTTGCGATAGCTGAAGATATAAAACAAAAGTCGCAGAGCGATATCAAATTAGCTATAACAGGAAGTGTAATCCATAGATATTTTGGACAAGATTTTGGCAAAATGTTGTCATAAGTGTAATGCAGTCGATAGAAATTAAGTTGAAGGGTTGAAGGGGAAAATGAAGGTAAAAACAGACGAATAAAAAAATAGTTTTTCAAATAAACAAAAATTGTATGACTTTTTAATCGAACCCCATACACGCATATATGCATATAGAAATAAAACAAACTGTGTGTGTGTGTGTGTGTGTGTGTGTGTGTGTGTGTGTGTGTGTGTGTGTGTGTGGCAGAATATATATAAAGTTGTAAGTAAGTATTCGTTAAAGGTTTGTATTAAAATATTATATGCTGAATGTTTGAGTTTAGTACAGAAGACACCGTGTTGTGGCTTTCGTCTGTAAAATATTTCGAATGAAAGTGGGGTGACAGTGACCTCTGTCCATAGTCTTGGTCCGTGACCAGTAATTTATCACAAACCTAATGATTCGGGCAGAAGTTAAAACAACAGCGTTAAAAGCATTCCTGTGGAATGTGCAAATGTACACTAGATTACATGTGCGGACACGCGGATACCACACACACAATCGCGCGCGCGTGCGCGGACTCAGAAACCACTCAGACGGTATAGTGTATTCTAAATGAATATACACTATAACAAAAAGAAACAGCATTTTTTAAACACTGTTGTTGCTAATAAAACCGAGGATTCTTCTGATTATGTAATTATGTATAAAAAACGCGTTACTCTTTCATTGGCCAATCGGTGCCATGACAACCGAGAATCGACTTAATCTTCTAGCTATCGTTTCATGGTTGTATTACTCTCTAATAGATTTAATGATTAGCCTGCATGCTTTACAAGATATTGAAACCGCATATACTTTAGTACCACCATATTTCCTACAAATGTTATTCTAAAGTATTAGTAGTCACTGTTTAAGAAATCGTAACTCGAATTGTTGTTGCTCGAATACGCTTGAAAATGATATAGACACAGAATATTAAGCGGCTGGCGATTTAACAGTTAATTATGACAAATTTTGACAAAAAGGATATCAGTTATTGGCAGTTTTGCTGTTACAGTCGAAACCTTGATACGTTCGATTTGTAGTATTGGTAGACATTATTAAACATGATCGTGGTGGTGATGCCCATCATAGTCAACACAACATCGTTGTTGCAGTCAGCTTCAAGGATTAAACCAAAGGCGTGCTGCGTAGTAACTGATGTGGCCACCGTTTTTGAGAACGTCCGGGCGGTGAGAATATGATGGCCTGTTTGGTAACTCTGTTGTCATTTATACAGTCCAAATGTTGATATCACTGGGATCTATATTCGGAGATCGCATTCAAAATAAATGAAAAATCTCTCGAATTCTCTTGTTTTGTGTTCGGTTTAGTAAGATGTAACAGACAAACCTGTGTAAAAATTTCAAATCAGTTACTTCAGTTTAATTTTGTTGTTCGATCTTTAAGGTGAAACATTCAGAACCATACACGAATGAGGAAATTGCTTAAACTTGAAGAATTTTACTATTGTATTCCGCTAAGAGTCTTTGAACGTTGTTTGATTTACCCCATCCATATTTTAGTAATTTATTTTATTCATCTTCAAATAGTATATTTTCAAGATGTTGATTTGCTCAGTAAGATACAAATTACTTGTTCAGAGTCTGCATTACAGGGAATAACGATTACTTAGGTAACCGATTTAGTCAAGTTATACTCACAAAATATTTTGCATAATTAATGTAAAGTTCGTAGTAATTTTTCTTCGAAATTAGCGAGTAATACTAAATCATTGGTTAATAAAATAATGTTCATAAGGTCGTCTTTAATTGTTAAAAAGTATTCACTCTCTCTTTTTCATGTGCAGGCATTATTGTCAATGGGCATTGGTGTCTAATTATTGGTGTACATTTCTGACAAATTATTGCACAGTATTACATTAAATTCTCACTTAAATTACACGTTCATTTTTTTGTCTTATTCTTTACCAACGCGAGTACATTGAAAGAATACAGTCGCATTGTAAGTCGTAACTTTCATGTCTCACAATAAGGTGTACAACAGCGGTAAACTATGCTTAACGTGCATCCATTACAGTCTACGATACGCGGGCGGATATACAGGCTTGAAACTTCCTCGAGCACTAATAAAACCGTAAGAGAATTTTCTCGGCGTTCCATTCAAACTTTGGAGAAAGATTTTATAAATCACTTGTGAGCTGAAATAATGCTGGGAAAGTGTACCAGTGAAAAATGTAGCAATACGTTTTGAAAAGTTGCTGTTTCCCTGCGAGGTTTCCTGTTTACAGCCTGCTTCTGCTTCTTCATTACTTCGGTTACTCTTTCCACTTTTCAGATAAATTTCACTCACATCAGTTACAACCAAAGACAAGACTTCTTTGTGACACAGTTGTTACATAGGAGTCGTAACGATTGGAAAAACAATATTAAATTGAAACTTCTAAATTAATTAAAATACGTTTTAGCACTATAATTTAAGTTTTATTTATTAATTAATCCTTAATAGTTCATTTATAAAGCATATTTTGTTTATAGGCATTGCGGTTTACTTTTATAGTTTTTGAATAGTACATCTATTTAATTATTAATATTGATATTATTAACTTACAAAAAATTGAGTCAATTAAAGTTAACTGGACTGTTAGTTGTTATGGATTAATGCAGTTATTGAAATGAATTTTGGAATTATTACCTTAATTGGTAAATTCAGAAGTGACTTTATACAATTCTATGCATTGCCTAACAAGAACTGAAAAATAACTACAATTATTTAAAACATGGTATATAAATTATTTAGGACTTACATAGGACAAACAAAAAAACAACTTAAAAACCTTATTTTGTACATCTAAACGCATACAAAAACCCAGAAATATATAAATCTAATTTGGCCATACATGCAATAAACACAGGACATGAATTCCTAGACATAACCAAGATGACACTAATAAAACACACTACACAATGGCACCATAATGAACATATGGGAAAATTTACAAATATACAAACACAAAATACAAAACAAACTAATACCTAAACTAATACAAATCAGTACAAAACATGACACAATTTTCAAAGCACTCAACATCGAAAATACTCAAAAAGCTAATATATACACCATAATCACACACAATAATACCAATTTAAAATACCAAGAACCAACAGGAAATCATAATAACAACCAACCAAAACACAAGTACTCAACAAGATATAAAATTAAGATATATCCTCTGTTTTTTTCGGTCTAGTAAGATATAACCATCAACCTATGTAAACGCTTGAAATCCACTACTTCAATTTACTTTTTGTAATGTGACTTCTTTAGGATTTTAGCGTAGTGCTTTCAGATCTCTAGGACTTGAGTTACGTACTAAGATGACTACAAGAAGAGTACATTAGTAGCGGCTAGAAACAGTGACAAGACGGAATGTTTGACAGTAGCATAAGAAAAAAATAGTGAGGAATCTAGAAAATGAAGATGGAAAACAAGTAAATTAAAATATTTAGATTTCGAAAGCTAGATTAGAACCTATTTTCAAAAAGGTACATTGGAAAAAGGAAACATGAGCCATTCGGACAAACTAATTAATGGAGTTTCTATAATATATATTATATTATGTGCAAGTTTTGTCCATATGCACACACGCACGCACGCGCGCGCGCGCACACACGCACACAATTTTAGGTACTTATTTACAGATTTTTAAATACATTAGTTAGTAGTACATTATTATGTTTATTTTAAATCATTTATTATACTTTCTAATTATACTACTAATTGACATTTCAACCAATCCAATATGGCTAAAAGCCTTCATACCTTTCTGTAACCTAACCTTTTTTTTCAAACTTTACGATTTTCAATTATTTTGACAAGGTTTATGTACTAAATCAATTTACAGCAGTACAATATACATAAATATATAATTTATTATATATATATATACACGCACACACGTTGTAATTGCTGTATAGGTAATAGTAAAATTGCTGTAATAGGTACTATAATACATTTTATAAATTATAGAAGATTGAAAAATGTCAAAAAGTGTAAACAATATAAAAATAAGTGTAATTAAAGTATACTGTGAACATAAAAAGCCGTGATACAGACAAAAATAAGAATTTAAAAACATTATAGTCTAAAACAAAACCAAAGGGAGAAGAAGAATTCGTTACTAACAATAGAATATTCTAGTATGTCAAAAGACGCCAACTCGCTCTTATTTAAGCGTTTAATCAGAGAACATCGAAGCGGAGGAGTGCTGTCTTTTAGTGAAAGATATATTAAATAGGAATCGTTGTAAACTTAATAGTTCAAAGTAAGGAAGAACAGATGTATTGAGCAATAATATGTTAAAAATGTCAAAAGAAAATAATTAACAAGAAAGATATAATCAACAACATACCAAGGAAATGATTTACAAGGTGAAATATAATTAACAACATTCAAAGAAAAACCTAGTAAGAAATAATCAATCAAGTAATATTACGAAGAATACGTACCAGGTAAAGATTAATGTTATATTTAAAACACGTTCATTCGAGACAACCTTCACTAAATTGTATACATAAGACCTGGACACTGATAATTCCAAGTTGTAACTAAGTGACCAAACCGAACATTTAACCACTATACGTTATTGTGTGACATTCTTCTTCTGATAGTTCCTATAAGTTTCGGATGTTGCCTATCATACAGACTATTTTAACTTTCTGCACTGCTCCACGGAATAAGTCAGTTGTATTCATGCCAAACCAGGTAGGTCCTTAAATGTTTCAGCCATGATATTCTCAGTCGCCCAACTCCTCTCTTTCCAAGTACTTTTACGTGTAGTATGGACTGCAATAAGTAAAATCTCTGTTCATTTCTCATGAGATCTCCCAGATACTGAAGCTTTCTTATCTTCACTGTGTTAATAATTTCCCTATCTTTCTTCATCTTTTTAAGAACTTCAACATTAGTTATATGTGCTGTCCATGAAATGCTCAGTATTCTACGGTAAAGCTACATTTCGAAAGATTCTATATGTTTTAGTTGTGGCTTCAGTAAAAGTCCAAGATTCTACACCGTAGAGGAGGACCGAGAATACGTAGCAGCGTAGAAGTCTCATCTTTGTGTTTATTGTTAAATCGTGACTTTTGAATAAACTTCTTGAGAGTGGTCCCACTGTTCATTGACTATAGTACCAAGACATGTAAATTTGCTTACACGTTCAACTGGCCTTTGGTTTAGGGTGCAGTTTGTGAACTTTTTCTTAGATACAATCATTAGCTTCGTTTTATTAACATTGATGTCTAGACCATATCTACGGCTGCTTTCTGTCATTCTATTTATTAGTTGTTGCAGCCCCTCTAAGCTATCTCCGAATATGACGGTATCATCCGCATAACGTATGTTATTTGTTCTTTCACCGTTCAGAGAGATTCCCACATCACATTCATCTAAAGCTTCTCTAAAAATACCTTCCGAGTAGATGTTGAATAAAAGCGGAAATAGTATACATCCTTGTCTTACTCTGCCCAGATTCACTTTTTACTTCATAACTGTTCAAAACTGTCCCCCCTGGAGATCCGATTGGGGAACTTGAAGCTCCGGATGATTTTGTCTTCAACATAGCCATGATGATATTACTAGAGATATCTAAACGATCTTTAACGTAGTTGTTTCTCGTTGCATTCTACATCCCAATGTCGTTGACTAGTAAGTAGTTCATCCCCCTTCGGTATGACATTAATAGCGTTAAATTCTAAACAATACCTTAAAACAAAACTGAATAAAATAAACACTTACTAGTCAACTTTAGTTGAAATCGAGTTGTGAGGTTAGCGTTAGTTGTTGGCTCACTTCGCTGTCGGCCTCTTCCCCACGGGTCCATTGCCAGCACTGGGATCCTGTCCTGTAAAATTAATTGGGTTGTGTTATTTGTTGGCTTGTATTTTTTATTAGCTGTGCTGCATGTCCTGAGGTTGAGAATCTACATGTGCATACTTAAAAAAATAAAAACGAATTCCTAATTACTCACATTGAGCATTCTGTTTGATTTCAAAACATTAGTAGTAGTACTGTGTGTGTGTGTGTGTGTGTGTGTGTGTGTGTGTGTGTGTGTGCGTGCGTGTGTGTGTGTGTGTGTGTGTGTGTGTGTGTGTGTGTGTGTGTGTGTGTGTGTGTGTGTGTGTGTGTGTGTGTGTGTGTAGAGAGAGAGAGAGAGTGAGAGGAGAGGGAGAGATATATTTTACACTGCTGAAGACGACGTTTATGGTGGCTGAAATTACCTTAAAATTATGTAAAATATGTCCTTAAGAACTTAAGATTGTGTGTATTCTTAAATATATCACAATGTAGAATAACAAATATCATAACAGCAAATGAGCCTTGCGAATTATTTTATTGCGCGTGATGTTCTAACAGCGCTGCTAACGATAAGACTTGTAATTGAAATGGAGAATAACAAAATCCAATTACGAGCATATGGTTTCGAACGTATTCGCCTTGACGAAGCTATTGCAAATAAATTATATATTATTAAATATAATGATATAATTCACATTATATTTATAATAGTGTTATAAGATTATACTAAAATGAAATATTATAGTCGGATAAAATTGGGAGTTCAATGTTGGTAATTGATCCCAAACTCCAATAGCCTATACTATATTCGCTCAATGTTCATTTCGGGCTAATGGCATTCTGTAATTCTCAGTTAATATAGTATTCTGTTCAAAAATCGTTTTACTGATAGAACTAAATAATTTAGACAAATTAGGTAATTAGCAGCTTAAATAACGTAGATATACCTTTTAGATTAGTAATTGTAGATGTTCAGACAAGGGTTTAAGCGATTTGTTGTTAAACGTGTGTTGAGGTTTTATGTAAAACTGGTAATTTTAGAACACAGAATAAACGTTCATTTAGCAGAACTCAATGGGGTGCGAGAGACATCGATAAAGCACCGTTGTGTTTCACATGCGCATCAGTTCACACCATTATAAGATTCTGAGTGAAGGTAACTCAGCCCGTGAACAGAAATCCATAAAAAACAGCTGTTCTGTTGGTTTGAAAGAAAAAAAAAACTACAAAAAGGCGCTGTCTGTAGTGATTTACCACCTTTCCTCCAGCATCTCTGGTCTAACAAAACTGAACTCGTTAATGTTTCTTAGTAGTTCCCAGTCATTTATAACATACACACTATGAGCACATGAAAGTAGTGTCTAAAACATAAGATTAAATAAAGCTAGACAACAGCAAATAACAAACGAATATTTATTTATTTTGTATTATTTATTTCTTAAATATTATAACTTAGTTATTGATTACAAAAAGATAAAAGGAAACATTTCCACATAGGTTCATAGCCATTGATGCAAACGTGGTAAAGATTATCAAATGGATAATATATAAATCCAAAGCACAAATGTACTTACACTTGTACACGCACAAACTAATTAGCCTATATTTATTAGTGGTGGTGTAACACAGAATAGGGAAAAAAGTAGGAACGGATAAATATAATGGGCATGGGCGATGGGAAGACCGAGAACCAACGGAACCAAGAGCGGGGAGTCACCATTAACTACACCTGTCAGAATCACCTGTATCTCGGTCGTAAAATTTTATCCACTTCGCTTAGACTACCAAAACAACCCCTACTTACCAGTTTTCTGTATATTGAAGGAAAAAACATTTTAAAAATTCTCTAAATAATTCGGCAGATTTTTATAAAGTACACCAGCTAAATAAAATCAATTCATTTCTGATATAAATTAAACAAAATGAGGAGTTTGAAAGTTGATATGAACGATAAAATCAGAGACAACAAGAATAGACAAAAATGTTCACTGAATTTAAATATCTCTGTAAAATTTTTAAAAGAATAAAGTGAAAGTGTTTTTATATAAAATTTCTTAACAGAAGTTTAATGAAGAAAGTTGTGTTAGTGGTTGAAATCACAAGCAGAATGATCACTGTTGCACACCACTATAATTTTATATAGTGGATCGGGATAATTTTACATAGTGGTGTGCAACAGTGATTATTCTACTTAAAATTTCTTAAGGTTAGAAGCATTCAATTTACTAAAGACATCATCAAACGAAAATCTTCGAACGTTTCACAGTGCAGTTTTAATTATTCCTCTTTGCAGTTTTAATTATTCCTCATTCGGACTTTCCGAAAGTGGATTTACAATAGAGTTATGTTGCTCCTCCCCACGCGATAATACTGTGCTTACGTATAGTCTGTTTTACGGTCAGATTTGTTAAATAATTAACAAAGAGCTGTACATATACTTTTCAGTCGTCCAACAGGAAATTGAGCATCATGCCTTCAGGCCTGGCTATTAAAACTTTTGAATTTAACTGGAAGGTGGCCAAGCATAATAATACGTGTCTCTGCATCTGACAGTAAACTGTCATCGGCTTGGTAATCGATATTCGACCGTCAGTAACAACACTCTCATCGAACCGATCATGGATCGAAAAAGAATATGCACATAAGTACAGTACATCATACGCATTTCCGGTATACAAACATGAGTGTCTGTGTCCGCACACGTGTGTATTATATTTTTTGAATTCTTTATTTTCATATGGATTTTTTATTTTTTATGTTCTTGATATTATGTAAAAAAAAAATTAGTTCTATTATCAATTAGACAAAACGTAAACCGCTGAAAACATTTGAATGGGGTGTAAACAGTGGTAGTAACTAAAAAATAATAATAATAATAAATACTGAAACAGTATACAACAAACAAACTGTATACTGAGGACTGTATGAAATAAACACAATTGAAGTGTGAATGGTAAAACTGTCAATAAGTATTTCTCCGTCAAGAAGCTTTGAAAAATTGTTAGGAAGCCATATGGATTAAACATTTTTTAGAAGAACATTTGAAAAGTGTGAACGTGATATCAAGTCAAATGGTTTTGTTTGCTCGTATTGTACTAGCATCATCTTCAATCGATATTCAGTTTTAGTCGCTTTTTATACTAAAGTAACCAGTTCAGTCACGTTTTATACTAAAATATGCAAAGAATATTCCCAACTATCATAAATAGTCTTGAGATAACCGATAATATTTTTAACTATGTATTTGTGTAAAACGTGTTGTTTCATTATTTTAGTTTCCTAAAAAAAAAATAAATACCAATAATGTTTCCGTAGAGTACGACTTGAATTGAACACAGCTTCTTTTATTCCAATGTTAATCTAGACGCAAATTTACTGCTGTCATCTAAACGATTTGGTAGATCCCATTTACGTGGATAAAACAACATTATCGCATGTGTTACTTCCAATGGCGTAACTAAGGGGGGTTTACAAGGACGACAATGTGAAGGGGTAATATGTAACAATATTAACATATTATTATTATTATTATTATTATTATTATTATTATTATTATTATTATTATTATTATTATTATTATTATATGTTTTCAATTTCAATAACTTACTTTTTCAATTTTCATGTTGCTTCAAAAATTTTCCACATTGTAGGTTTCTTATATTACTAGGTGAAAGTGAATTTGTACTCACAAATATTTGCGTTATTGTAAGTTATGTGTACGCGAAGGTAATTTATTATTTAAATTAATTTTTTATGTTTATTTAATTAGTTTCAAAGTACTACAGTTTTTTGGGTAAACATCAAATGTCGAGATATATCATTCAAAGACAGAAATTTTTTTAACAAGTAGATGAGGCCATTAATCTTCTTTCGTTTTTTAAAAAAAAGTTTCGGTATCTTATGCCTGTTGAGATGTTTCAATAGGAGGGCTCATGTTTTTGGGGAATCCTATACGTCCCTAGTTATGTTACCGTTAATTTTCGCAAACAAAAGATTTTATTTCGATTCAAATAATGTAATTTTATTTCTTTATTATTGAACCGTTACAGTATAAATTAATAATATCTGTCCATATAAATATTAATTTGTATATAAATTAATATATACACGTAGGGCTCACGTAGGGGTCGGAAAAGTTAAGCCTTTGGTGTTCGCACGTCACTAAGACGAAATATCCGCCTCAGACTCCTCAATTATATTCAATCAACGCTTTATAATTAATCAGAAAGTGATTGTTGACCGTATGATAGACGAATTAAGCGTACTTATAAATGACAAAAATTAATTATAATAAAGGCGCAGGGGCGAAAAAAAAATCTAACTAGAAGAGATGCAGTAGAGTACCGAAAGTGGTCTCAACGTATAAAACCGAGCATTATAAACAAGACAGGTGCAGGAATACAATAGCGTTCACAGCAAAGTACTATGCATCATCCATTCCAGAGTTGATCGCGCAAACTTCTGATTACAAATTGCAACTTAACAAAGTTCGCTAAGCCGGTGAAGTCGGGTTGCCCATCTGCTTACAGGCAATTTGAAGGACTGACGGTAATAACACAGTACTGACCGTCCCCATTGTCTGACCAGACTACAGACGTGCAATAATTCATGCATAGTTTTCGTCTCCAGACGTGCTGTGACACTTCTGTCCACCGCCCATTATTCGTTGTTATTCAGCTGGCATTCTGGTTTGCTTTACGAAACGGCCGTTCAACGCGTTCTGAATTTAAACAGCAAAATAAATGTGTCACTTGTCGGCGTGCTTCTTGTTGGTACAATGCGTACTAATATTGAGAACACTCATTATCCCAAATGTTTGCACCATGTTTATAAACACAATGTCCTGAATTGTGGATGTTTCCATTCAACATTTAAAACAGAGAATATAAAAAAAGTAGAGTTCGTTAGTTATGTTCGTTATCGTGTATGGGTATGAAATTGATTATCAGTTAGACGTACACAGAGCAATTTAAGAAATTTACACTGAACATCGCTAACACTTCGGAAAAACGTTAAGTCATTCTTCAGTTTTTTTTTTTTTTTTTTTTTTTTTTTTTATCGGCCATCTGAGGATCACATGCCAATTTCAATTTGAACCTACGTTTTTCTCTCTCCTACCCTGGACTCCTTCCATTTATAAGAATTTTGCCCGAAAAACTTCACTTTCAGTTGCTTCTTCTACGTTTATATTATTTTTTTTAAAATCCTTTTTGATGTTGACTTCTTTCCCCATATATATTATTGTCGTCCATTCTATATAAAGGTCCAAAAAAATACTAGTCTTCTTTTTCTCACTGTTTCTGTTTTATTTTATATACTTTGACATATTTCATCATTACTTTTTAATTTCCAACCTTCTAAAGTTTTCGTGGACCTAATATTTTCCTAATAATTCGTCTTTCCAATATTTCTAGTTTGTCTATATTATAATTCAGTGCTAGACATTCACTTACATATAGCCAAATGTACTGTACTGTAATGGCTTATTTTCACATTTTTAGATATGCACTTTTTATTGTAAATATGTTTAGTTATACCATATGCTCTTTCCATTTTATGAATCCTTTCTTCTATAGCAGATTTTTCTAAACCATTCTCTTGAATTATTTCCCCAACCCTCTCTATGCGACCAGTATCTGTTAGCAGGAATTTTGGCGCATTTTTAATGTTGGTAAGAAATTTGATTTTTTCCGCAGAAATTCTTAAGCTTGTTCTACTGGCTATGTCCTCTAAAAAATTAACTTATGTTACTGCAGATATCAGATGTTCAGAAAGTATAGCAAAATCATTTCATTTATGTTTCATTATTTAATGTCTTTGGTTTCATAAATATCCCAAGTTAAAATCGTATCATGATGTTACGGACACGCTGTAGTTCGTAATGCAAGCTCTACTTAGTTGAGCTACTTAGTTCAGTGAGACGTACGCGCCTAATACAACTTTAACCTCACTCCTCACAATATTGTAACGTTGTATGCAACGTTTCAACTACAAAATTAAAATACACCAAACTCTGCTGTTCACCTCTGTGTAAATATTTGTTTATTTCAGAAGCTTCTACAACGTTGAATTTATTTCAGAAAATACAGACACAAGTGCGCGAGCATGCCTACAGGCGCATACAAACACCGACAATACGTGTCCTAGCGGCAAGCGCAGGAAAACCGTATGTTTTATAAACGGGTAGAAACTTTATCAATTTTTGCCAGTGTTGTTATTAAAATTGCTTTTTGTTACCAGCGAGAACATATGACAAGCGAAGCGAATGCATCGCTATCAAATTTGATGAAAACAATACGAGAAAAGTTTCATCCGTAAAACCGATGGTTCACAAAAAGAGATGTAGGACACACACACACACACACACACACACACACACACACACACACACACACACACACACACACACACACACAATCTGTCACTTACAAATTTTATACTGTGTTCCTTGTAACATTTATTTTATGATTCTGTGCGTCCATAATTTGTTACTTACTCCGTTCGAAAGCTTGTTAAACTTATTATTTTTCTAATATATATATATTGTAATAAAATAATTACAAATGAGTGTGTGTTGATAATATACTTATTATGGAATATGTGACTCCGATGTAATCAAGCCCCTCTGTTTGGACTAGCCAATTTGTAATAAAATAAATAAGATTGATGTGTGAATCTGTAAGTTGTAAGGTGTTTAATTGGTGTGGCTCTCGACGTCTTACTGGCCTGAAACACTTCCTTAAGTTTCCCAGCTGGTCGAGTCCCAATGGTAGCAAGACCGGTCGAGTAGCGTAAAGTTGATGAAGAAATATATATGCTTGGCTTCGCCGAACGTTTCAAAACAAAATTTATTGTTTTGAAGGAAATTTAAAAAAAAAATTATGTTTATAAAAAAAAAATTATTTTAATTTAATTAATTAATTAATTAGGATCAATTAATTAATATAGGGCTGTGAAGTTTTAAACAGTGTAATGCTCTTCTGAAAATTTTTATTAAAGTTTTAGTATAATTTAAATAATCTATCACCACTCATAAGACTGTCTGTAAACCAATCGATATTTGTTTACCTTTCTATTTTTTAGGTTATCTTCACTTACGGGTGGTAAAGTCCTTGTAGATTATCAATTAGAATTATATTATTGGTAATTAGTATTATTGAAGAAATAAAGAACTATTAAGTATTGAAAAGTATTAATATTTTATTAAGTAATAGCAATATTGACTCTTATCGATTAGTATCGATTCTCAGGATATCGAAAAAAGTTACAAGTATATGATATAAAAATTATATAGGGTTCTTTAAACAGCCAGTTATTACCAAAGTCAGAGAAATCGGGCTAATATTTAAAAAGTATAACGTTACAATCAAATTAATAGTTATTAATAAACACAGACATTGAATAATAATTTGTAAATATAATAATTGTTTTCACCAAACAGCTGTGATGAACCACGAAGAGGCACTGGAATTGTCAAAGAAAGATGGCTGCCGTCAAGTCGATGAAAATGTTGCTCGTTGCTGCTGCATTCCAAATAATGTATTTTGACGCAATATTTCTGTTCTCGTGTCCGCAAATCTCTTGTTATATGTTGTGTAGTGACTGGTGTAGTGATTCTGGGTTGTATTTAGTGTATCTGTATAATTATTAGTTCAAACACTTTCTCCGATTCCATCACTAATTTGGTTTAATGTATTATACAGTTTTCTAGTGTTTTATGGTGTTTTTCGGAGTAGATTTATATTGTTCGGTGTTATGGAGTGTTACTTGATCGTTTCTGTTATAATATGATAGTTTCAGAAGTATTTTACAAGTCACTCGCGATTTCACAATAACTCACTATACACTCGCTTTGTATGACGATTATAGGTTAGATTATTCACGTTTTCAAAGGTATGTCATGTTAACCGTTCAACTACCAATAATTAACTAACTGTTTCCTCCAGTTTCAATTAAACTCTTAGCCCATATAATATTATCCTTAACATTGTTCAAAAATATTTTCACATCCTGTGTATACTTTACTATTTCACTATATGAATGCCTAAACTTTGGTTATTTGTCAATTTTATTCACTAGATTTGATTTAAATTAATCTTTCAGTTCATTCTGGTTATTTTCAGATTAAATAATGCCATTTTATAGTGTTTTCTGTCCAAAAAAATAGTAATTTCACTTTCAGTTTGGTATACTGTGAAGAGTCAAAACATCAAAATTTACTTCCTGTCATTATATAAATTCAGCCATTTTATCAGTTATATTTAATATTAATAATCCTATATTGTATTAAAAGGTTCCTATTCCCTTATTTTCTGGTAATTAATTGAATTAGTTGTATTCTGAAACATTATTCTGAAATATATGACTCCCATGTCTAAATTTCTGAGTCTAGTCATTCTCATTTTTATTTATAATTCTGAATATAATTTATTAAAATCTCTCTAAATGGTATGTGCAATTATATGGCATGATCTCAAGTTTATTTTGTCTAAACCCCTTTTGTTTATTTGCATTTAATTGAGCAATTTCTCTGTTTTGATGAAGTTTGGTTTCCATTCTTTTGGCCTATAATTTTTTAAACAATTTTTCTTACAAAATATTTTACAAACAAATATATGATGTGTGATACCCTCTCTGACTTTTACAAATAGTATTATAAATTAAACATGTTTTTAAATTACACAAAAACAATTAGTATTGGTTACAATACAAATAATAGTTAAACAGAATAAAGAACTTTTTTTTTTTAAATAAATGGTTGTCTTCAAATCAGACATTTTGCAACAAAATTCCCATTTCCAACATGTAAATATGGTTTACAACAAAGGTTTTGTACTAACTAACATCTTAATTACTCTCTACTATTTACAAGTGGTAACTATTTTTATAGTTCTGATGTTAGTTGTTTCAGACCCAAACAAATGGCCTTATATCTAATACATTTTTAAACATTCTTGTACTATATACATAAAAAACCTTATATTTATATTCTTATTTCTAACTATTATTATAAGTAGGATTCTACAGTTTTTATACAGTCTTTTATACCTTGTCTTTGGGGAATTGTACCCTGTCATTAACAAATAAATAGTATGAACCGTTCAAAAAGCACTATGAAATCTGTTTTTCTTTTTTCATGTAAAACAAAAATGTTATTTTAAACAGATTCATGTCTTATGAACAACATATTGTCACCGTACACATTTTAAGTCATTGAAAAATGCATATTTCATTGCATCCAATGTTTGTGATTGCCAAGAATGAAACACAAGGTTCATTTTTTATAATACCCAAAACTATCACTGGTTCACTTTCACTTATATATTATGTTAATGCTAAATGGTCGTATAGTCTTATTAACATAATAAATTGGTTAGCGTTTTTTCAATGGAGATTTGTTCCATGGGTGCTATATTATTGTTTCATCTTAGTTCACAGGAAACTTTTACTTTATACACTCCTCTCTCTTAAATTTGTATACATGTGGTTTTTATTTCGTTATACTTTTATTTTTAGATATTTATTTTGGGGATATAGGGATTTGGGTGTCTTTTATAAGAGCATGACATCTTCTTCAGGATGCTGCCCTCTTCTTCTTTCTTCAGTCTTCTTTTCTCCTGCCTTCTGGGACTGGTATCTTCTCCATCTGTTCTTGATGCCATCAGGTTTCTTGGGATCTTCTCCATCTTCTTCTTTAATTCAGAAATACACAACCTGTATTGGTTGATCTTGGCTTATTTTAGGGTTTCTCTTTTATTTATTCTCCCTCGTTGTGGGTTTGGTCATATTGTGTACTGCTTTGTTATTTACTATTTTACCTTCCTGGGTTATACCTTGAAAACCTTTGGTTATGAGACTGGTCTTGGATGACTCATCACTAGTAATTCCTTTTATTTTAACTTGTATTTTCTTTATAATAATGATTTCTTTCCACAGTTGCTATGAATTAATCTTTTTATATTAAACTTAGTGCTTTCTTCCAAATTTAAATATTATAACTTCATTATTCTAATGATCAATTGCCATTCAATATTATGCTTATATCTGTCATGTTACAGATTGCTCCCCTCCAGAAGTAATTATTTCAGACATGTTTATGGATGAAATAATTTCTTATGATAATTTCATCATTTCTTATAATTCATTTTCTTCTCCATTTTTATATCGACTTTTTTATATTAGAGTTTTATTAATTTTATATATATGGTTACTTGTCTTACTACTGATCCTTTTTGGATAGTTAGTGTCTTCTGAGATATATTATTATTGTAATACATTGTCTTTCTATATCAACTTCGTGTTGTATCCTTGGGATATTTATTCCCTAACATTCCCTATCACGTGGGCTGGGGCAGATCAGAGGGGCACTGTACGCTACTTCTCTGCTGGCCATACACCACTTCTATAAATTGAGTACAGGGGCATATCCATCCCTGCTCAAAAAACATAATGCTGCTGGAATTATCTTCAGTCAGTCATCGAATAAATAAATAAAAAGTAGTCTCATTTTCGACTAATAAAAATATCTTTGGATTCTCCACTTCGTAGTCTCTCAGATTATCTCACATTTTCTATCTTAATAAATCTTCATAATTATTTTTATACTCATTATATATATATTTTTTCAAAACTCTTAACTTGTCTGATATATTTAATTTAATTATGGTTGAAAATCTTTCTTTTAATAATTCTGGTTACTGTTTACAATGTAACTCTCTTTCTTCTCCATCTGAATTCTCTTTATACTTTCTTCTGGTTATTCATAGTATTAGCATGGTCTTTATAAATAGTCTTTCGTATTCATTTTTGGAATGGTCTTAATATATTATATTTAATTTTTTAACATTGTATCTTTACATTAGATATACAGGTTGTTATATTGATCATTTTATTTAAACATTTTGGTTCTTTCCTTTCTCTTAGAAAGTTATTAATCCGTCTTCGCATTCATTAGCATTAATTCATTTATATTATATTTCATGTGGTATTTCTTCTCTTTGCATTTCATATAGGTCTTATTATTATCATTTGTTCAAAATCATCTTCTCCATCTGTTTGGTATGAGTTGTTCTTCTTCGCTCTTAATTAACTGTTTTCATTATCGTTTCATAGGTAATTAGTCTCTTTGCTTCCAAATTTTTTTTTCTTCTCTGGCATATTACACTCTTTTTTGTTATTCTTCTCTACTCCTTCAAATGCTATTGTGAATGTCTAGCATTTATTCTGGATTAACGTTAATTCTCTTTTCTGAATTAACCACTTTATTTTCTTCTCAATTCCATCATAATTGACACATAATTATTTTTTGGAACTTGGTTAGTTTTAATGTAAAATTCAAACTATTCTTTTTATTTAATTGAAAAATATTTCTCATAAATCCTTGTAATATGTTGATCTTATCTTGTTTCAAAGTACTGACGTTCTATCAACATTCAAATTCTGTTTAATTCATTTATTCCCAGAATTGTTTCATTCAGAATTGTTTATAGTAGTGTGATTTTACTATTATTTCTGAAAGTTTTGGTATTTCTCCAAATTCAAATTCTTCTTAATTATTTACCATAAAGTTTTTCTCATAAACTTAGTTATAGTAAGTTGGTCTTACTTTATTTTTAAATTTTTTGTATAATTAAGTTCAAAATTCTCTCTCTTTCTCTTTCTTCCATAAAGTTTTGTTCTAAATTATCAGGTTGTAGTAAGATGTACTTACTCAATTTTAAATTTTTATAATTATATTTCAATTCAAAAGTCTTTCTTTTCCTTTCTTCCATAAAGTTTGTTCCAAAATTATTAGGTTGTAAGATGTACTTACATTATTTTAAAATTTTTTACAATAAAAATTCTAAATTCCTTCTTCTTATAATTCTCCAAAATGTTCTTCTCAAAATATTAGGTTGTAAGATGTACTTACATTATTTTTAAATTTTTATTAAAATAAAAATTCTAAATTCCTTTTTCTTATAATTCTCCAAAATGTTCTTCTCAAAATATTAGGTTGTAAGATGTACTTACATTATTTTTGAATTTCTAAAATTCTAAAACTCACAACTCATTCTTCATAATATTTCTTCATAGAAGCTTGATTGTACACTCCTTTGATTTTTCCTGAAATGATTTCCCTCAACTCATATGTATTGTTATGCTTATCATTTACCACAACATATGGGCCAGTATATAGTAATAGTAGTTTTTTGGTTATGCCTTCTAAGGTGCTAGGCAGCTCTCTATTTTTTAGGAGGACTTTTTCACCCTCTTTATATGTTACAATTCGCCCTATTGCCTTCTGGTATTTGGCTTGCCGTTTTTCCTGATCTTCTGCTACCTTATTGTAAAACTTCAACTGGTTGAATTTCCTATTGTTGTTCGTTGGAAATTCAATGATTTGTTCAATGTCTCGGGGAGTCGGCTTCTCATACATGGCTGAGTACGGTGGAATTCCTATAGCTGGATGGTGGGCGTAATTTAGGAATGTTTCTGTCGCTGCTAGGTACTCTTGCCACTTTTTCTGTTGGTTGTGACAGTACGTGCGCAATATCCTACCCACTTCTCTTAGTACTCTCTCAGCCGGATTGCTACTTGGGTGGTAGACTGATGTCTTATATGTTTTGACCCCAAGTGCTAATAAAGTGTCTCGCCATCTCCTCCCCTTAAACTGTGTACCATGGTCGGTAATAATAGAAAATGGTCTACCGATCTCTGGGATATACAAATCAATAATCACCGCCAAAACCTTTGCTGTCGTTGCCCGATTAACCGGATATAGCTTTATATACTTGGTGTAGTGATCCATTATGATTACCAAGTATTTATATCTGTGTCGACCACCGCTACGGGGAAATGGCCCGCATATATCCAAAAACACTTTTTCCAGTTTTGCGTTGGAAGTTATCGGTATCATGATACCCTCTGTCTTTTCATTGTTTACTTTTGCACATTGGCAGATCTTACAGGACTTGATATATGTTCTCACCTTGCGGTTGATATTCTTGATCTTACAATTTTCCTCTAGAGCTTGTATCACTTTTAACGCTCCCATGTGACCATACCTGACATGGTAATCGATGATGACCTCCTTTTCTATTTGGTGCGGGATTATCACCTTCCATGTCTCATCGTCCAATGCGGTTTTTATGAATAAAATTCCCTTGTTAAGGTGGTAATATTTAGAAATGGTTTCATCATTGGCTTCTAAACGACTCACAATGTTTTTCAGCTTAGGATCAGACTGCTGATGGATTCGGATATTTATTAACAAAGCTTGTAAATCGGCTCTGGTCGTGAATATGTTATAAATTTTTACTAAGCTCTCCTTCTCTCCCTCGAAAGTCTGATCTTCCAGATTTATACGTGACAACACATCCGCTACCACGTTCTTCTTTCCTGGAATGTATTCCCATTTCAGGTCATATTCTTGTAGGGCGAGTACCCACCTAGCCAATCGGCCGTGACTCAATTTGCACCTACGAAGGAACGAGATGGATTTATGATCAGTTCGTACCGTGACTTGATATCCGAGAATGTACGTCCGGAACTTGCTGCATGCGAACACCACGCTCAACAATTCCTTTTCTGTCACACTGTAGTTCTTTTCGCACTGGTTCAGTGTGCGACTAGCGAAGCTTATTATCAGATGTTGTCCCTCCTCATCTTCCTGGTATAAGGTCGTTCCTAAGCTTAGATCGCTAGCGTCACAGTTTAGAAAGAACGGTTTCTTAAAATCTGGGTGACGAAGTATCACACTCTCCAGAAACTTCTCTTTTATTAATCGGAAAGTAATATCTTGACCTTCACCCCAAGTCCATTTGTTTTTGGCAGATAACTGTGGTTGAAACTTGGCGGTCAACTCGGAATATCGGCTCTGAAACTTCCTGTAATAGTTACAGAGTCCGAGGAAAGATTGCAATTGTTTCCTGTTTCTTGGTTGCGGGAACCTCTGAATTGCCTCCACTTTTTCTGCTGATGGGGTAATACCTCTGTCGTCTAGGTTGAAGCCTAAGAATTGTACCTCGCGCGCTATGAACTTGGATTTCTCCAACTTCAGTGTTATGTTGTTCTGCGCTAGTTTGTTTAGTACAAATTCCACTCTGTAACAGTGCTCTTCCCAGGTTCCGGATGTAATTAGTAAATCGTCAACATAGACGGTGGTAAATTGGAGCGCTTCTGGTCCCAAAATCTGGTCCATGCATGCCACAAATATGGCGACAGAATTGACAAGTCCGAAGGGCAGTCTCTTGAACTGGTAATTGCGCCCTTCGAAAATGAACGCTACATACTGGCGGCTTTGTGGATGCAGCTCTACCTGCCAATAACCACAGACCGTATCCCAGGTGCTAATAAAGTTAGTACCATGAAAACGCTTTAAGATTTCTTCTATTTCACCGGGAGAAGTTCTGTCATTCACAATTGTCTTATTCAACTCACGTGCATCTAAACAGAGCCGGACTTGTCCGTCTTTCTTCGGAACAGCAATAATTGGACTAGTGTAAGGTGATTGACTAATCTCAATTATGTCGTTTTCTATCATCTTGTTTATCTCTGTTCTCACGGCTTCTTTGAGCGATTGCGCTATTGGATATGACCTCCGGTTAAACTCTACGTTTTCTTTAAAACGAAGTTGGCACTGGTAGTTTTTTACCTTCCCTGGTTCATCAGAAAACACCGCCTTGTATTTCTCATATATAGCGATTAGACGATCAGCCAGATGTGTTGGTATTTTCTCGTTATCGTTTCCGCACTGGAAATTCCGTATTTCTTGGATCTTAACTGACCATAAATCCTCTCCTCCATGATTGTATATTATGGGTTTAGAAAGAGGGCTGTTTCTAATAACATTTATTTTACGAAGTTGTTGATGTATAGGGCTGGGAAGTATAGTTGTGCTTCCTACCAGATCTGCGGTCCATGTTACTCCGTCTGGGAAAAGTGATACTTTATTTAAATTAAGATCGATTACTGCCGAATATCTACGAAGAATATCGCAACCGACTAAGATGTCAAATGGTAATCCGGTGGCGATTAAAAATTCCATGTCCAAAGCTATATCACGGCTAACGACACTTAAGGAAACTTGCTTCCTAATGGTTTTATTCTGGCGGCCAGTTGCACCTACCAACACAATGTTGTTGACTGGTAACATTGGCAAAGTTTTTCCACATGTACATTGTATTCTCTCCAACTCATTGGAGTTTATTATTGAAATATTAGCTCCTGTGTCTATCATTATTTTAGCGGGAACTCCTTCCACCTCCGCTGTTATATAAATTATCTCATTATTACTGTTGCTGAGACTCTTCTCGTTCTCTTCCAAAAGTTCAGTTCGTATGTCTTTCAAATAATGGTTACTGATAATAGTGATGTTTTTATCATTGTTTGCTTGTTGCAAATCATCCTTTTCTAACCCAGGAATTATAAGCAGTAACGGGTCATCGTTGTTGATTACTGCCTCCTCTCGTTTAAAGCATTTTGGTCATTGTTTAAGTTACTGTTGACCGAGGCATCGTTCGGGAAACTCTGGTTTGTTTCCTGACGTTCTGTACCCTGGTTGACGTTTAACGCCCTGTTCGGTTGTCTGCCAAGATCTTCCAGGCTGGTACTTCGTCTTTCCTGTTCGTATCTTGGGCCGTCTCGTTCCGCACTCCTCCATCTTCGGTCGGCGCCGTGGAAGCTGCTCCTCCTCGGTTGATAATATCTCCTGGGTCCGCGATCTTCTGCTCTTATAAAATTTACCCTAGGGCGCGACACTCGGTTATTACTATTGCTATTATTATTATTATTAATATTATCATTATAGTAATTTCGGTTAGGTGGGTAAGGCCTGTTACCATTATTGTTGGGATATGGATTTCTCTGACTGTATGGGACATTATTATGTTGGTAAAAATTGTTTCTATTGTTTGGGTAGGGGTTGTTATTCCTAACGCCGTTAAAATTTCCGTTAAACTGGTTATTACGCGGCTGGTTGTTAGGGCCGTCGTAATTACTGGGCTGGTTCCGGTTATTTGTATGGTTATTGCCGTTGTTGGGGTAAGTAGTCGGCCTTGCTTCTGGTCTCTCATTTCTCTTCCTGCTCTGCCGATAATACTCTTCATTCTCGTATCCCTCCAATAACTCAGTCATTCCCTGGATCGTCTTGATCTGACTACCTCTCCGGGCCCTGATAATGTCCTCATCATAGTGATAAGATATCTTATTCACTAAACATTCTTCTGGGATTGCTGGCTCAAGGTGCTTTGCCATACACACCTTCCCCAAGAAATATGCCGTCATACTGCTACCTAATTGTGACCTGTATCTTCCGTTACAAATATTGTCACGTATCAAGTTCTGGGTAGTCTCAGACCAGTATTTTGTTTTAAACATTTTCCGGAACTGTTGGTAGTCGGAAATTTCACTCCGGTTGGCCATCCACCAATTATCTGTTATGTCTCGGAAAGACTCGTCGAATATCTCCCTGCTATGGCTCCATTGGGTAATTTTATGCTTGGTCAAATATTCTTCTACCCTTGCCAGGAACTCCATCGGCTTGCGTTTGTACTGCCGGAAGTTGAGCCACTCTCGGCTTTCGTTGACAGGCAATCCGGTGAAATGAGTCGGTCTGTTTCTAATCGCTTCCATCTCCTCTCGGCTTTGTCGCACCTGACCGGTAATATTGGCCATGGTCTCTTGTATATCATTACATCGTTCTGTGACCTGGTTGCGTACTTTTCCGAATTCTTCTTGATTCTCCTTCCTCTGTTCTTCTACCTTCCTACGACTATGTTCTTCGATATTTGTGAACTTGATGTTCACCACTTCTTTGAACTCATTCACCTCCTTTTCGGTCTGGTTGCACTTTCCATCAATCTCTCGAATCTGTCGATTGACCATTATATTTTCTTCTTCCATCTTCTTATCCATCGCTTTTTTGTTAACCTTGATTTCCTTATTCATTTCTTCTCGTAACAATTCCATTCTTTCGTCCAGTTTGTCCAAATTCTCCTGATTGACTTCTCTTAATTCTTCTCTCAAAATTTGATTGTCCTCTCTCAATTCTTCCAGCTTCTCCCCCATCTTCTCTTCCAACTTCCTGTTGTCTTCCTTCAACTCTTCCTTCAATTGTCGGTTGTTCTTCTCTATCTTCTTCCTGGTTTCATCTATTTTCTGATTAGTATTCTCAATTTTATTAATCAATTCTTCTTTAGTCGCTTTGAATTCTTCTTTGAACGACTGGTTGTCTCCCTTCAATTCTTCTAACTTCTTCCCCATCTCTTCTTCCATCTTCTTGTTATCTTCCTTCAAATCTTCTATGTTCTGGTTCATCCCCGTCAACTCTTCTTTTGTGGATTGATTATCCTTCTTCAAATCTTCCATCTTCTCTTCCATCTTCTTGCTGTTTTCTTCCATCTTCTCTTCCATCTTCTTGCTGTTCTCTTCTATCTTCTTATTTGTTTCTTCCTTGCTGGATTTGATATCTTCTTTCAAGGACTGGTTGTCTCTCCCCATTTTCTTACTCAAGTCTTCCTTTAATTCCTTACTATTTTTGTTTATTTTCTCTTCCATCCTTTGCAAGAACACTTCCATGTATCTGTCCATTTGATTATCCTCCGTTGTCTTGGATTTCTCCACCTGCTTCTCCTGGAGATTAACTTCCCCTGTCTGTGAGGATATCTCCGGTTGTTCCGTTTGTTTGGACAACACCGGGGGTAATGACCCTTCCACCTCCACTGGCGTCGCCTCTTTATTGTCCATTTCAACTTCTAATTCTTTTTCGGCCTCCGCCGCCCGTTTCTTAGATGTTGCACGTCGTTGCATTTTCCCTTTATATTCTCTGGCTTTGTAGCTGTTGCCTAGCTCCAACTAGTGATTGGGCAGAATGTATTGATTGGAAGGCCAATCGCTAATTAAAGCCCCTAAAGTTGTGCGCCAATTTGTAATAAAATAAATTAAATGAGTGTGTGTTGATAATATACTTATTATGGAATATGTGACTCCGATGTAATCAAGCCCCTCTGTTTGGACTAGCCAATTTGTAATAAAATAAATAAGATTGATGTGTGAATCTGTAAGTTGTAAGGTGTTTAATTGGTGTGGCTCTCGACGTCTTACTGGCCTGAAACACTTCCTTAAGTTTCCCAGCTGGTCGAGTCCCAATGGTAGCAAGACCGGTCGAGTAGCGTAAAGTTGATGAAGAAATATATATGCTTGGCTTCGCCGAACGTTTCAAAACAAAATTTATTGTTTTGAAGGAAATTTAAAAAAAAAATTATGTTTATAAAAAAAAATTATTTTAATTTTATTAATTAATTAATTAGGATCAATTAATTAATATAGGGCTGTGAAGTTTTAAACAGTGTAATGCTCTTCTGAAAATTTTTATTAAAGTTTTAGTATAATTTAAATAATCTATCACCACTCATAAGACTGTCTGTAAACCAATCGATATTTGTTTACCTTTCTATTTTTTAGGTTATCTTCACTTACGGGTGGTAAAGTCCTTGTAGATTATCAATTAGAATTATATTATTGGTAATTAGTATTATTGAAGAAATAAAGAACTATTAAGTATTGAAAAGTATTAATATTTTATTAAGTAATAGCAATATTGACTCTTATCGATTAGTATCGATTCTCAGGATATCGAAAAAAGTTACAAGTATATGATATAAAAATTATATAGGGTTCTTTAAACAGCCAGTTATTACCAAAGTCAGAGAAATCGGGCTAATATTTAAAAAGTATAACGTTACAATCAAATTAATAGTTATTAATAAACACAGACATTGAATAATAATTTGTAAATATAATAATTGTTTTCACCAAACAGCTGTGATGAACCACGAAGAGGCACTGGAATTGTCAAAGAAAGATGGCTGCCGTCAAGTCGATGAAAATGTTGCTCGTTGCTGCTGCATTCCAAATAATGTATTTTGACGCAATATTTCTGTTCTCGTGTCCGCAAATCTCTTGTTATATGTTGTGTAGTGACTGGTGTAGTGATTCTGGGTTGTATTTAGTGTATCTGTATAATTATTAGTTCAAACACTTTCTCCGATTCCATCACTAATTTGGTTTAATGTATTATACAGTTTTCTAGTGTTTTATGGTGTTTTTCGGAGTAGATTTATATTGTTCGGTGTTATGGAGTGTTACTTGATCGTTTCTGTTATAATATGATAGTTTCAGAAGTATTTTACAAGTCACTCGCGATTTCACAATAACTCACTATACACTCGCTTTGTATGACGATTATAGGTTAGATTATTCACGTTTTCAAAGGTATGTCATGTTAACCGTTCAACTACCAATAATTAACTAACTGTTTCCTCCAGTTTCAATTAAACTCTTAGCCCATATAATATTATCCTTAACATTGTTCAAAAATATTTTCACATCCTGTGTATACTTTACTATTTCACTATATGAATGCCTAAACTTTGGTTATTTGTCAATTTTATTCACTAGATTTGATTTAAATTAATCTTTCAGTTCATTCTGGTTATTTTCAGATTAAATAATGCCATTTTATAGTGTTTTCTGTCCAAAAAAATAGTAATTTCACTTTCAGTTTGGTATACTGTGAAGAGTCAAAACATCAAAATTTACTTCCTGTCATTATATAAATTCAGCCATTTTATCAGTTATATTTAATATTAATAATCCTATATTGTATTAAAAGGTTCCTATTCCCTTATTTTCTGGTAATTAATTGAATTAGTTGTATTCTGAAACATTATTCTGAAATATATGACTCCCATGTCTAAATTTCTGAGTCTAGTCATTCTCATTTTTATTTATAATTCTGAATATAATTTATTAAAATCTCTCTAAATGGTATGTGCAATTATATGGCATGATCTCAAGTTTATTTTGTCTAAACCCCTTTTGTTTATTTGCATTTAATTGAGCAATTTCTCTGTTTTGATGAAGTTTGGTTTCCATTCTTTTGGCCTATAATTTTTTAAACAATTTTTCTTACAAAATATTTTACAAACAAATATATGATGTGTGATACCCTCTCTGACTTTTACAAATAGTATTATAAATTAAACATGTTTTTAAATTACACAAAAACAATTAGTATTGGTTACAATACAAATAATAGTTAAACAGAATAAAGAACATTTTTTTTTTAAATAAATGGTTGTCTTCAAATCAGACATTTTGCAACAAAATTCCCATTTCCAACATGTAAATATGGTTTACAACAAAGGTTTTGTACTAACTAACATCTTAATTACTCTCTACTATTTACAAGTGGTAACTATTTTTATAGTTCTGATGTTAGTTGTTTCAGACCCAAACAAATGGCCTTATATCTAATACATTTTTAAACATTCTTGTACTATATACATAAAAAACCTTACATTTATATTCTTATTTCTAACTATTATTATAAGTAGGATTCTACAGTTTTTATACAGTCTTTTATACCTTGTCTTTGGGGAATTGTACCCTGTCATTAACAAATAAATAGTATGAACCGTTCAAAAAGCACTATGAAATCTGTTTTTCTTTTTTCATGTAAAACAAAAATGTTATTTTAAACAGATTCATGTCTTATGAACAACATATTGTCACCGTACACATTTTAAGTCATTGAAAAATGCATATTTCATTGCATCCAATGTTTGTGATTGCCAAGAATGAAACACAAGGTTCATTTTTTATAATACCCAAAACTATCACTGGTTCACTTTCACTTATATATTATGTTAATGCTAAATGGTCGTATAGTCTTATTAACATAATAAATTGGTTAGCGTTTTTTCAATGGAGATTTGTTCCATGGGTACTATATTATTGTTTCATCTTAGTTCACAGGAAACTTTTACTTTATACACTCCTCTCTCTTAAATTTGTATACATGTGGTTTTTATTTCGTTATACTTTTATTTTTAGATATTTATTTTGGGGATATAGGGATTTGGGTGTCTTTTATAAGAGCATGACATCTTCTTCAGGATGCTGCCCTCTTCTTCTTTCTTCAGTCTTCTTTTCTCCTGCCTTCTGGGACTGGTATCTTCTCCATCTGTTCTTGATGCCATCAGGTTTCTTGGGATCTTCTCCATCTTCTTCTTTAATTCAGAAATACACAACCTGTATTGGTTGATCTTGGCTTATTTTAGGGTTTCTCTTTTATTTATTCTCCCTCGTTGTGGGTTTGGTCATATTGTGTACTGCTTTGTTATTTACTATTTTACCTTCCTGGGTTATACCTTGAAAACCTTTGGTTATGAGACTGGTCTTGGATGACTAACACCAGTATCACTAGTAATTCCTTTTATTTTAACTTGTATTTTCTTTATAATAATGATTTCTTTCTACAGTTGCTATGAATTAATCTTTTTATATTAAACTTAGTGCTTTCTTCCAAATTTAAATATTATAACTTCATTATTCTAATGATCAATTGCCATTCAATATTATGCTTATATCTGTCATGTTACAATATATATATATATATTTTGCAACGAAACAAAATGAATGCATAGGCAGATAATAGTAATAATAATATGCAACAGAGTCTATTATCTGGAGGTAAGACAATTTATTGAATTAAAAAGAAATTTATATCTTTTTCTGTTAGTTTCTTTAAAAAACATAAAGCGATTTACTGATTTAATATGTCTTTTATGTACAGATTAAAAGTTCGTCTTCAACAACTTGTTAAATGTTACTTGTTTGAAGAATTCCTTATCCTGCTGATCAGTTGACGGCTGCTACGCTAATACGTTGACCGCTGGCCTCGACGATGCGTTGTCACCATCGATACACACGCGCACGCCGTTTATCTGCCCGTTGTTGTTTATATTGATAATCTCAGGTTTAAAAAGTGGGTTAATTTATAAAAAGATATGGTGTATTGAACTAACACCTTCCAGCTATCTTGAAGTGTTCACGCGTTAATACACGAATATTTCGTCGAATACTACTGGGTTATGCGGAGATCTTGTACTAACGCGGGCTAGCACTGATCAATGATCTTTGCAAACACAGTTAACTGCTTCTATTAACGCTTGATACAGCATACTTCCCGTATGCTGACTCGTATTAACTCGTAGCTAATATCTCGGACTGGCGTTACCTTATAGAAGAACTTGTTATGACGCGAAAAACTCGCGCAGGGAGTACGTCTTCACAGGACGAGTTTCAGAAGCGGACTGCGCGATCCACCTTAGACTAGAGACAAACCCAATTAAAAATTGAAGTTCCTGATTGGCTGAATTTAGCAACACGTGATAGATTTTTACAAAGATTAGCTTCAGATCATGTATGACTACGCTAGAATTTGCAGAAGCAAGTAGAGATGTTATCAAAAAATCGTATGTCTTTCTCTCAGATAACGTGATTATAGAAAAGTGAATTTAGTTAAAAAACATATAGTAAAATTGTATGTTTATAGCGTTTGACATATAAAAAACGTAACGTTAAATATGACGCATCTGCTGTCCAAATTTCATTCCGAAATGTTAATTAATATAGGAGTTATTCAGGAAAATACGAATAACACACGTACTCGCGCACTAGAATTGCACGAGATATAAAAGAGCATAAATTTATGGGCATTTTGATATATAGCACACAACTACTCATTTCTTATTTCACAACTTATAGCTAATTTACAAAAAATGAACAAAAACAATTTGAAACCTGTCTATTAACGTCATAAAACGTGTAACACCGTGTAACACTCATTCATTATGGTTTTTTACTGCATGTTGTATTGTAATATATATTGTAGCACAACGAAGTTTTTACCTTATTCTACAAACTAAGATCATATAGGAAAAGAAGGGAAGAAGTCATCTGGAAGGAGTAATATCAACTTAAATAAAAGTAACAGAGAAAAGTAATTACAATCATAAATAAAAGGACTTAACAGAACTAGGAAAATCAATTCAAAGAAATTACATATAGTCAATTTATAGCCAAAATGTGTTAAAAAACAAATAGTATGAGTATCATCTCAGTAAAATAATTAGTAGACCCAGTAAGATATGGAGTAGTAAGGAGTAACAGCCCAGAACAAATAAAATAAAATGACAACCCTCAAGATATAAAGTAGTAAGGAGTAACAACCCATAACCAATGAATTGAAATGAAATAATATCAAGATACAAGAACCTATTTAAAAGACAGACCCCTCTATAGCAGCAAACCACATCAATGAAAGAACTTAAACCATATTAGCTATACAAATTTAGAACCAAAAATAATAAAATAAGAGAATCCAATACAAATAATCAGACTAATGTAAACTTAATTATAAATAAAATAAGTGTGTAATTAAGGGAAACACCCCAAACCAGTTTTAAAAAAGGACAACAAAAGACAATCATTAATATAAAGTTTTAATGTGTTTATTTATATAATTATTATGTGTTATTATTTTTTGTGTATACCATACAGAATATGTTGATAGTAGGAAATACTAGATGTTTATATGTAAGTGTTTATTGTATTTGAATCATGTTAATTAATGTTGTATTTTTATGAAGTAAGGAAAGCCAAAATAATAATTCAAACGACCCATAAATAGTGAATCAAAAAATATAAAACTAATAAGGTGAATTAGTAATAACATTGGTAGGAAAATTGAAAATTGATGACCAAGACAAATTCAACTTTGACCATATAAATCAAATCAGGGAATATAAATTTATAGAACCTAGACTAATTTGATATAAATTATCCCATTCAGAATACAAATACTTTATCCTAATGATAACAACAACCTATAATAGTGATTAAAATAATCAGCATGTAAAATTGACTTAAATGGTGATTGTACAAGAAAATGCCAAAAGCAGTAAGCAAACACTAGTAAAATGAAAATAAATTGTAAAATGTTTAAAATAATAGCCAGACATAAAAGGTAAATTACAAGGGTTTAATTAGTAATCGAGTGTGAGTACAATTGTAACATAAAACATATTGTAAACCATTTAATAGGTATTTATGTGAATCAAAATAAGGCCTAGAGGTTGGATTTCAAAGAATGTAATTCTGAAGCTTGATTCAAACCAAAACAGGTCAAATTTAGTATTAACTTGTATAAAATAAAAGCAGGAATATTGTTCTATAATTAGAATTACATAAAAGTACTAAACAAATATTTTATATCCAATTAAATATAAAATATGACATTTTTTTCTATAAGATTGAATTATTTGATAGGAACAGCTGATCAATGAACAATGAGAAATGAGACCAAAATCTTATAGAATTTTCTATATGAAGGAACAAATATAGTTAGTTAATTGTTAAAAGCCAAACAGAACGGACGTGTCGGAATACATTTTCAGAGAACTATGAACGGAATTTTTTAAATAACGCAAACCAAGAGATATGATGAGTTTATAAAAAGATAAAGAATAAATTAAATTAACGAATACTATAATAACGATCATTGAAACCATAAAACTAAATTAAACACTACTAAATCAAGCTGTCACTACGTATAGACACGACTGAAGAACGAAATTAAACTCAGATAACCAGAAAACGAGTGAAGGGAACCGTTTGACACAACACAACTATTACCGAACAAAATCCAGTGGATGAATACAACTACACACTACAACTTGTGGATATTCCAATAGCGGCACCACTGAAGAGGAATTAAACAACTAGTACAATTATTTGAAGTGAAATCTCGGAGCTGAATTTACATCGCAGAACAACACATGGGGGACGCCATCTTGTCATTTTGAGTTAAACGCATTCAACCTTGGAGGAGACGTGGTGACGTCAGAGACATCAGCTGGTTCGAAAATCGACTTTTCTATACATTATACTTTATTATATTTTTTGTCTGTTTAATGAATAAGTTTTTTATAATTTGTAAGTATTGAATTCTCTTGCCTTTCCTGACTATTTCTACAGTTAAAAGAACCCTTATAATAGAATAATTTAATTTGGATAATATTATATATGTAATAATCGACCTGGAATCCAGTATCGAATCAGACTCGAGCCAGTCGCGGCAATTCAAATAATTACTTTGGACCTAATAAAACTAATTATTGTTTTAACATTGTTTTCTTGATTATTTGAGTCATAATTTAAATTACATTAATTATTAAATGCTAAACGTGAACTTCTGAAGGAAAGGAACGAGCAGAAGAAGAAGTACCGATACAGAGTTGACCGCTACATGCAATCGATGTGGCCAAGAAAATCTATTTAACGCGAAGAAACAAATAATTTTTCATCAGAGCATACACAGTTATTAATCAGTATATTTATTAATTGAACACTGACAATAAAACAATAAAACAATAAACCAATTAAAAAAGTAAATTAATTAAATATAATAGAAAAATTAAAATCAATAATAAAAATTTCATTAACCGATTATTATTGGTAATATTACACGTATTTGTTTTATTACAAATTGGTGCTCACAACAGTGGGGCATAACATAAACTCGAGCAAGTCTCGTTTTATTACAAATTGACGCATCCAACGTGGGACTTATCACCAATGGAAAAAACACTACATTTGTAATAAATATCGTTTTATTACTATATATATATATATATATATATATATATATATATTTATACGAGGCCTATATATACATCGCCTCGTGTATATATAAACCGTGTCGATGCGATAGATCAGCATTCAGTGTACAGCATATGGAAAGCAAAGAATCAGCATTTGGAACATACACGATTTCAGTTTCCGCAGCGACAACTCGGTTACTGGATCGATAAGACAACGGTTATGGGAACAAGTTTGCCGTTTCGAACATGTGTTATGGTTGCCGTTACAGCTCTGCGTACTTGCACGCGATTCACGAACCGCCAAACGTATGTTCCCTGTGAAGCGTAACGTGAAGTAAGCGAGGTCAGTGCAGTCTTGGACAGGATTCTACGTTAACGTTTCGCCGTAGTTACTGGAGTTGCTACATAAGCTCCACATGCTTCTCACGTGATTTTATCTTGATTCACAAAATACAGTACGCACTGACATAACGACTTTAATAAATACAGTGAGCGCAGGCTACCCTGAACTAAACCAGTTACTGTAACAAGGATTTCAGTCCGATCCCGTTCGTCTCCCCCTGTAAATACACCCCCGACCCACAAAAACAAACGATAAACTTTGAATTGGTTAGATTAATCCTTGAAAACATAAAATAATACATATCAATCTCGTTTGTGTTTTTTACGTTATTGGTATAAATTTATTTTGGAAACGTGAACTGCTGCATAGTTATTGTGTTTGGATGTTTTGAAACGTATTAGTGTTACACGTTTTTTAAATTGCCTCAACGACGAGCGAGTAAATAGTGTTATAGGAACTAAATTAATTAAAATTGTTTATTTTCGGTAGCTACGAACAAATTTTTAATTTTCATTCCTAAAGTTGGCAGCCAGAATATGTTTTATCAATACTGTTGTATAGCTGTTAAAATATTCAGATACGTTAAAATTGCTTGTGGGATGTGCCATAACACACAAAGTTTGATTACAGAGGTGAAATTAAAATTTTCTACTTTGTTTACAGCATACGAGAGGGATCATTTAGTATTGAGAGCATGTTGCAGTGAGCACGAAGGCAGAAACTCTATGGAAACATAAAGGCAATCCCATTGCTTCCACACAATTGTGTTAGAATTCACTTTTGAAACTTTGTTACCTACCTCCGCTCGGTTGACTATGTTATCCCTTCATTATTAGATTTCCTGGAGGGATATAATGGTTCTACGTTTCTTCCATCCGAGAGGTTCTGACCAAACGATATTAAAATTTAATAAGTAACAAAGTTAGTGAAATCTAACACGAAACGTAACCTGGACAGAGGAAAAATCGACGTTTGTAAGAAAAGCGCCAGAAAAAGAAAATGAATTCACCCAATAAACAGAATTATGTTAATAACCAGTAACGAATTATGCAATGGTCTGGTCATTCTCCTCATCGCACACACTCACACACACACACAAGCACCCGCGCTTTGGACATGCACTCACGCCCACTTGTTAAGCACCTACAGACTGTAGACAAGAGCTCCTACATTTACATTGCAGATTGTGTGTTTTTAATATGCAGCTTGCATATTTTAACAGCGTCTTCAAGTCATGTAGAGCACAACTTTGTTTATTTTGTGCGCAGTATCTGTTGGGAGACAGTTAATGAAGAGATATTTATTTACACTGGTCTTGTTTTAAGGTAGTCTTGATCTAACGTAAAGCAAATATGACAGGGTTTGTAAAATGGCGCTTTAAAACAACTTAAGGGATTGATAAGATAAAACTAATAATAATTACAAACCGTATGGTAATAATAAAGTATTCTTTCCGTTTCATATGTATTCTTATCGTATGGTAAGGATAAAATATTTTTAAAGATCAATTTGTTAAACGTAATTCAAAATATAAACGCAAACCTTAAAATATCAGAACTCTACAAATTTATCGATTATGCTGCTGGATATTCAGCATAATTATTACAACATAGTTATATGATTTTTACACTTTTATACGATAGAATGAACGATTAAAGGACAAATTATTCAAATTGTATGTATATTAATAATTACTAAATAATATTTATTTTTAAAGAATATATTTAAACAATTTTTGTATATATTTACACTGTATATATTTAAACAGTATACAATTCTGAAACAAATATGTATGTATATATATATACTCTGATTTAAATTTATATAAACATACAACTATTTCGTATATACATTGTGAAGATGAGAGTTTATACTGTTGAAACAGTGTAAATATATGAAAAATACAAATATATTCTTGTAAAAACAAATATTATTTATTTATTATTAAAAATAATTAAACAAATGTTAGAAGGTGAGAAAGTATAAATGTATTATGTATATATTCTTTTTTTTTGTATGAAAAGTTCGAGAAAATATTGATCATAATAATGAAAATATGAATGGATTTCTGTGCACGCCTTAGAACCAGAAAGGATAGCAAACAAGTTCCTAATCTTTCAGGAGAATAGAAAGACACAAGTGTCATGGGTGATAGAAGTCCATCACCGTCTAGAAAATGTTGAATCAGGGAAGAAGTTGTAGGAAGCAAAGAAGTATTCAGAAGGAAAATTGTGGAGATAAAGTAACTGTCCAAACAGAAACCCACCCGAACCAAAAGGGTGTTAAACGGAAGAAGAATGAGCAAGAGCGACCAGAGAATGAGGGAATACTGGCGAAGGAGAAAAGAACTTCAGAAAGTGCAATCGCAGCACATAATCAAAGACAGGAAGGAAGCAAACAATAGAATCGTCTAAATGGAACTGATATCAGGAATGGACCAGCATGTGAAGAGTTACCAGCATGCGCCACGATAGCCTCGTTGGATAGTTCACAACAACAAAACCGCGACTGCTTATGTTTGCGTATGATCTGTAAATTTCAAACTTCTCCAAGGCGTTCACGATTCGACCTTATACACAAATGTATAGTGGTTCCAAGTTAGACTTGAAATTCGTTTAATTGTGGTCGTGTGAGACCAAGTGGCGAGCATAGTCAGACTTTTTGTTGACGGAGTTAAGATTTTTTAATTCCTTAGGCGTGTGTTCAAGGAAAGGTTTAAGAAAACCCCTCACCGTTTGACCGATGTAAAAACAATTTTAGTCGTTGGCCTATGTTAGTTTGTAGACGACTATTTTCTTTTTAAAAGGTGTATGTTTATACCGCCTAAGATTTTTAATATAATAATTATTATTAGTTTTAAATGTATGCTAAAATTTTAATCTACGTTTTATCTCGTTTTTTAACGATTCTGTTTATAGTCATCCTAAACGATTATCAGAAAGACCAGACTTTTTAAAAAAGGGCTTTCTAAAACTTTAACTGCATTTCTTTCAAAACACGCCTCGACGTTATTATAGCGTCACATCCTGTCTGGAACCAAACAATTTGTCAGTCTGCATCCTCCTAAAAAAATAGGTCATAATCATAAGTACCGGAAATTACAAACGTTATCGCATACACGCTCGTCAATTAGTGTGTCTTCGTTGTTCTATAATATCACGTGAGGCAATTGTAGAAGGCAAAATTAACATGAAGGACGTTCAGATGGAAACCATAATGAATACAGACAGTTTAATTGAATAATACCGGCTGTTATTGCCAGCAATAGCAACAATGATGTACGGAGTACTGGTGTTGTGTGTTTGTGTAGTTAAGTATAAGCTAGTTACCTGTGTAAATATATTTTATCTGAGAACTGAGAGTGGAAGCTCAGCTGACACAGTTCTCTCGTGCAAAGTATTCAGAACTTCGAGAAACCGCAACTAAGTGAAATCGTAAATACAGACAAGTGCCAGGGAAAGAATAATTCGCGGACCGAGACGAGTGAAACTTTGCTTATGTAACACACACACACACACACACACACACACACACACACATTAATGTAACGCAATATTACATTTAATACAAGCGCTCTATTGTTGTGATTTAGTATGCATTAGTACGTCTGTCTGTGTAGAAATTGCACAAGCAAAGACTACAACTTTCTTTACCGGCAGTAATATCGTTGTGACATTTAGTTCTGTTCCTCAGTACTGTAAATTGTGCATTCCGCAATTTCCCACTTATCACTGTTATGCTACATTTTCTTTTTTCGCTGAGGTGAAAATAATGTTACCCATAATACTGCATGTTTTTATACTGGAATTTCTCTTTCTCTCACTCTCTCTCTCTCACACACACACACGCACACACACACGTGGATGCGGAAACAGGTTTTCAGGAGAAACTCTACCCATGGGAATAAAATTTATGCTACACGAACTTTTAGGGTTCAGCCTCAGTACTATAAGTTATTGTGCCACAGACAGACAGAAAGACAGGTAGCTAAACACAGATAGACAGACACACACGCACGCACATTGTCTACTATTTGAGTGTGTCTGTTTGTGCGCTCTGTTATTTGAATGTGAGAGTGGGAGTGAATAAAATACAAATCTTGAAGACTATAAGCTTCCCGAACGAATATGTGATATACGAGGTATATTGTATCTCCTATTTTTACTTCGTGACAAGTGATGCGTTATATCACCGAGGTGTGTTTGATACACAGTCCTTCGACGCTTCTTTGTATCATTTTGCGCCTGTGCGCTATATACATATTAATGTATATGTTGCGTACAAATGTGTGTATGTGTTTGAGAGAGAGAGAGAGAGAGAGAGAGAGAGAGAGAGAGAGAGAGAGAGAGAGAGAGAGAGAGAGAGAGAGAGATTAAATAATAAAATTTTCAAAATATCTAATTAAGTTTCGACATAAAAGTTTGTTTATTTAAATAAGTAAACAAATCAGCTAAAAACAAATTCATTTTTGTTGTGATTTATATAGGCTACTGCATTATATCATCTTTTAGAAGTATCAGTGAATTTATGAATTTAGAGTATTGTCTGACTAAATGAAGGCTAAAGCTGTATTCTCATTTTCCAATTTCTGCTGTGTCTACTTCTGAATCTCACATACTGACCTACCTGTGTAAGAGAAATTAGATTACATTTTCAACGACAGCTTATACTCATCACTGTGCTAACAATATGGTCTATAGTCATCACTTTGGTAGTGAATGATCAACTACGGGTTATTTAGTTGATATCAAGTACAGGTGGATATATAAACATTTTTAACTAGCTTCCCAATAGAGAGTTAAATTTAGGTGCTGAGTGATTAATCAATAAAGAAGGTAGGTGCAGAGCGTGGTTAATTCGCTGTCATATGATAAATAATTATAAATAACAAACGACGGTAGTTCTTTGAATACATATTATTGATAAATAATAATTTTTTTTTTAAGAGGGGGAAAATGCTTTATGCACCGTCAGAGGGAACCGTGTGTCCCCTGGTGTGTGGGACTCACACACACTAAAAACCCACCTCTAATTCAGGCATTTATATCCATCCTGGAACCAATTGGTGTATTACTTCAGGATGGAGCCTATTACGCCTTTATCGGGCTCCTTCTAGTTGTTCTTTATCTTCTACTACCCGTTGGGTGCAAGTTGGGCCTATCTTTTCTTTTCTAGTAGCACCCACTGAATAAATGCGGAAATCACAAATGCAGAACTCCCCGAGGTCCAACTCCAGTGCCACTCTCTCTCGTGTGAATCTGCAGCACTTTAAAAAAGTGTGCAAGCATCTTCAAGGGGAAAGTCACCGTATTGGCTTGCTGGGTTTTGCACCTTTCCCATTCTGTGGAGGTAAATCTTGCCCGTGCGGGAGAGTGAGTTCCCTGACTTCATGCTTTGCCGCATCCATTCCGATTACATCTCTTCGTTCAAAGAAATGCTTACGCTCTAGACTCAACAGGTCTATGAAAATCACTCCCGCTATCACCAGGACTACTGGTACTGTTTGGTAAGAGGATGCTACTCTGAGGGCTCCTTTTTTCTACACCGATACCATACGTTTCCTGTATTTCTTCGTCTTTAGTGCATCGGCCCAGATTTCGCAACCTTACAGAAGGATGATTCCGTGACCGCCATCAGCAATCGCTTCCTGCTTGCAGTGGAACCTCCTACATTGACCACAAGCCTGCTGAGCTTTGTTGCGATGTGAGCCGCTTTACTAGCTGCATACTTGATTTGCTTCAAATAGCAGAGCAGCCTCCTATCTAGCCTCATCCCTAGGTATTTAACTGCGTGTAAATCATAATAGTAATACAATTTTTTTTGAACTACATATATAATCCAAATATTACTGACTGACTTATCATGAAATCTCCAAAACTACAAGCCCTACAAACATGAAATTTGTTACAACACTTCTTCTTACGCTGTAGATGCATACTAAGAAATTTCTTGAGAAATTTTTACTTATAAGGGGGATTTCAGGGGGATTTTCCCTCCAATATAAAAATGAACTTTCTGATCAATTGTTTCAGCTGATTGCTTTTAAACCTTGCAGATTATTAAAAAATACATAATATAAATATATTTCTTCAAGATAGAAAAAGGAACTGGCCGCTTTGAGTTGAGGGGAGGAATAAATATTCCCCCAAATCTCTCTCTCTCTCTCTCTCTCTCTCTCTCTCTCTCTCTCTCTCTCTCTCTCTCTCTCTCTCTCTCTCTCTCTCTCTCTCTCTCTCTATCTCTCTCTCTCTCTCTCTCTCTCTTTCTTTCTCTCTAGCTATATGTATATCCAAATACCACTACTGTACCACTGACTGACTGTACCAATACCAAGGCCTACAAACTTGAAATTTGATACAAATATTCCTCTTATGACGTAGGTGCGTGGTAAAAAGATGTTTATTTTTTAAAAAATTTTTAAGTGGGGTTTCGAGGGGATTTTCTCTCCCTCGTAATAGAAAAATCGACTTTCTGATGAATTTCTTCAGCAGTTCCCACGAAACCTCGCAGGTTCGTAAAAAATAAGTACATCCAAATTTCATGTGTTATTTTCAATTGCAAACCTTTTCATTTAGTCAAATAAAAGTCTAGCTAGCACATGGTATAAGCTATCACATTGAGTAAAAGTTAGCAAATTGAGTATAAGCTGGATTTAAAACTTAGTTTCCATTTTTTTTTCTAACTCGTAGGATGCACGGGTATTCAGCTAGTTGTTTATAAAGTAGAAACCGAAATATACAGGAAGCATGGGAAGGCTTATTTACCGTCAGTGAGAGGCGCGTGTATCCTTCAGCTGCAGTGTGTTGCGTGTGCTCATTGTTCCCGATGGCTGTGTTTCACGTGTCTCTTGAGAATAACTGTGGTGATGGAGACATGTTATCATAATAAGGACACGCATACCACGACGCTGGTAATACATAATTGGTAATAACATATTTTAATAATAATAAGACAATAGCAGTATATAAAATAATATACAATACAATTATAGTATGTAACACAATCGCACACAACAAATATGAGTTGTGCGACCATAATGTTTAAATATTTTATTATAATTATTATCGGTGGTGGTAGTAGTAGTAGTAGTAGTAGTAGTAGTAGTAGTAGTAGTAATAGTAGCAGCAGCAGCAGTATTAGTAACAGTATTCAGTGGTGCCATAATTTGTAGTGCCCGCAAGGAGGGGACTCGGTGTTAAGATGTGACATGTATGGGCGGGGGGTCCATATTATGAGGGTCATCTCAAAAGTAAGTTTCCCTGCTTTAGGAAAAATAAAAACACATGTAATAATTAAAAAGAAAATTATACTTTTATTCGAAAACATGTACTTATTTTGCGTACATTTTTCTAGCGTAAAAACAGTTTTTCAATTCCTTCTTTGAACCACTGCGTGCTCATATTTCGGAGCGAAGCGTCACCCGTTTGTAAACTCTGTCCTCCCAGATGTTCTTTGAGATGAGAGAAAATACGGAGATCACTCGTGGCCAAATCGGGTGAATATGAGAGATGGTCGAAATATCCCTTCGAAAGGACTCCAACAAATTCTGCGTGACTCGCGAGGAATGAGGGCGTGCGTTGTCGTGGAGCAGAAGAACTTTGTTGCTCAACAAACCTTTCCCTTTCAAGAACGATGTATGCCACCTGCAGACCACTTGAATGCTCATGCGCTCAGATCCATACCCAGAAATTAAGTGACAATGAATTTTCTTCTTCTACATTAGCGGCGCAACAAACCATAACTGAGTCAAGTCCTCCTTTAACAGCCTCCGCCAGTTGTCCCGGTAAAAACTGGCTGGCGAAAGAAGTTGACAGGTTTCTGCACATAAAAGTTTTACAGATGGGCTATGTGAATTCTCCGATCCAACCCCCAGCCTGGAGGACCAGGAACTTTTATTTCGGGGTGTTCTTCCCCTAGAGAGTTGCTTTCACCTCAGCTGACGAGCTGTCTCTGCCCGGTCGCAGTAGGTTAACTGACTCAGCCAACATGTGCAGCCTTTGGGCTACTATATAGCCTCCTCCGCCTCCACACTAGATGCACACCCTGCTGCCATTGTGCACCATCCTGCCCGGCCAGGACCCAGGATACCCCAGCCTGTCCTGACAGAACCCCCATCTCTCGTTTGCTTACCGATCCACTCCGCCGAAGTCATTGGTTACCACAACCTTGGAGTGGGTTGCTCGGCGTAACAGGGCCCACCGACGTGTAGGTGAGAGTGGAGTTGGGGTGGAGAGGCTGGTGCATTTCTCTTCTATGAAAGCATATATTCGCATCACACCCCCGTTTGGTCCCCGACAATGAATTTTAGCCGCTAATTTATTTTTTGTAGTAAAAATTCGAGTCACACTACGCACTTTGCAATGGGACACACTGGTAAATGGAGCGTCCGTGATTTTAAATTTCGTGTTGTTGTTACGTTGCTATTGAACGGACGAGGTTCTGGCACCACTGCCACTACACACAAATAAAAGTTCTCTAACCTTCGTCAACCTGCTTGCGCTATTTCCCTTTGAAAGAGAAAATAGGAAAACTTACTTTTGAGATGACTCTCGTAAATGTTAGGTTTCAAATTTAATAACGTGTATTTTTTATTTATCTTGACAAAATAAACATTTAGTATATGTTATTCTGTACAGTAATTAAACAAAATCCACATACAGTAATTAAACAAAATCCACATACAGTAATTTATTTTTTACTGTATTATTTTGATTCGCAACAAGAAATGGAAATACGAAAGCAACCGTTCGGTTGTAATATCTAAAGATAAAAATTTATAAGTTAAAAAAAAATTTGGGGCCAGTTAAAATTTTTCTATAAACCTACAGCATTGTCATGGCTGTCTGGATGTGGACACAGTACACATAATCTATACAAGTTATCGCGGTGGGGCCATGCAGTCTTAGTTATGTAGTAGTAGTAGTAGTAGTAGTAGTAGTAGCAGCAACAGCAGCAGTTAATTTTGTTACAGCAGAAGCAGTGACCAGTTTTCGTCATCTGAAAATCGTGTTGATTACTGTTCTCTTCACTGTGTGTGTGAATTTTATTTTGTAACGTTATAATGCAACACGAAATTCGAGAAGCAATCTCGTTGGAGACAAAAAGTGGTTGTTGTGCAGTTTTTTCAAGGAGATCACCGGTACAAACATAAACATTAGTCATCAGTGCGTGTAAAATTTGGCGGCACAGGTCCAAGGTAAGCAACCGAGATGATTAACCGGCCGGCCGAGGTAGTCTGTCAATCGTATAATTTTGTTTGTACTGTGTATATTTGTTCATCCGCCGCTTGCTTCCGATGCCATCTGAAGTCTAATGATATTTTCTGTGTAATGTAGTCGAAGTTTGATTATGCACTGTAACCAGAATATAATGTCAGCTGTTCCCGTGACTTGGTCAATTCAATCCGTAACTTACTACGATTGTTCACAAAGGTTTGGTCAGTACAACGCTGGAAAATGTTTTATCCGATGCTCGAAATGTGTAGCTATCTTACAAAACTATTATCTTTTCATATACATATAACTGACTGCCTTTATAAAATATACAAATTAGGCGTTGAAAATCATCCTACTCAAAGTATTTCAAGAAAGGACGTTTAAAATTCTTTAAACGTTGAGGGATAGTTATTGTTTGTAAAAATCATGTGGCCAACAGGTCGAGTCAATGTAAAAATGTCTAACTATTATTTTACCGTTGATTTTCCCTTATTATTTGATCCCCCCCCCCAATTTCTCCCTTTTAACAATTTCGTTCGGTCCTTCACACATGCTAATCTATGTTACTTAACACAGCCTGTTGCTTGGACAAAATACAGTAAAACGTCTTTTATAGGTTTCGCACTTATACGTTTTTCACATTCACTCGTATTTTCTACAAGGTACTTGCGAAATTCCTATACTCCCTATCTTATTTTATTTCGGTTATGTTTTTCGTATATTCGTTTTTTATGGTTATGCCATCATATTTTCACGTCCCTGGAGATACGACACATCACTGACAGTTGAAATATTAATACCGATTTACGTCGCGCAAAAATGAAAGTGGAAACGCAAATGTTTGGGACACACTGTACGTTTCTAGGAAACGATCAATTGGTGCCGTTAGCAGTGACCTTGAGCTAGCTTCAGATTTCTATAAACGTACTGTATTTATTCACTGCTCGGAAAGCTTTATCGGCATCAGTTCGTTACTGTTTCTATTAGAGATAATATTGTGAGTGGAAAACGAGTGGCAGAAAGAGGAAGCTGTGACCATATTGGAGACAGCTGAGCCAGGAACCATACCTAAACCATATTCAACAGGAACTGGGGGAGAAGAAGAAAAAAAAAGAAGAAGAAGATGATGATGACCATAAGCCAACGCAGATCCCAGTGTGTTTTAGTGATGTCTTTAATGTCCTAGAGACAATTAAATGCTATGTAGTGCGCCGTTATGTATCGGACGAAATTATGATGCAGTTGTAAAGATTTGTGGGAATAGTTTATGCTGTAGCCAAGGAAAAGAAAACATACTGAGGAAGAGAATGGTTTGGGGGGGGGGAGATTAATAATTTCTGTGTAGTTTTTCTCTATATACATGTTGTTTATATTATATTATTCTAAGTTGTAAATTATAAGTAATTTCTTGTCATTTATTTATAGTATTTGTGCTCTCCTTCAGTTACACGTTTTACAGACTTATACGTTTTTTCCGAAGCCCCCTGACAAACGTATAAATGAAGCTTTGCTGAATAAGTTATTACAAAATGTCCAGGTTAACATTGGACGTGGGATGTATACTGAAACCTTGCCACTGTGTCCTTGCACTTAACATGCGTTAAATACCGGTGTAACACGCACTGCATCCTTGTACCATTATTGTTCCGCATGACCTATTGATATTATTCAGGGAAACGGAATAGATCCTAATAAGTACGCCTATATATAGACCACTTTATGCACTCAGTTATACTTGTAAAATTATCTTGTGGTCTTTATGTATAATAACGATAAAGAAATCATTTAAAATAATGCAAAAGCTACTTTATCATTTTTTAAACACGCATTTCTCTACTCTTTAATATCATCACGATTGAAATAGGGTAAACCGTGACCCATTTACAGGAATTAGTTCCTTCTCAAATGAATTGTGGCCTCATAAAAATTCTGCAGCGGGCAGTAGTTTACAAAATGTATTTTAAATCTTTCTTTTTATCCACTGAAAGAAGGAACTGAACAAAAAAATAACCAGAATGTAACTGCATTTATACGTAATGCCTTAATAATTTAAATTGAATAAAATTGTTGATCTTGATGGGTTGACATTGGAATGTTGAGAAATGTTATATGGAGAATAACAGCTGCTATTGTGATTAGAAACAAAAGATTTCAATCAGTCCCTTCTTTCTGCAATGGCTTATTGGGTCAAAAAAGTGGGAGCCGAGAAGTACAACTATACAAAAACCGCGAAATCCACAGAGAATCAGAGAAAGCACAACGCTAGCAATAACAGAGAAAGTGAGGAAAACAGTAAAACCGGTAAACAGTTAAACAAGAATAGATGTGCAGATTTGAAGAATTAAAAAATTAATGGAGGTAGGCAGACCATTTTTTCTAGACGAGAAGATCGAAGGTGGTTACGAAGACTGACGATTGGAGGTCAAGAGACGTAAGATGGAGTCTCTTACGGCCCTTTGCAGGATGGAGGAGGATAGATAGTTAACTAAATTTTATAGTAAAGTAGTAAAGAGGACATAAATTACTTAAGAAAGAAGCTACTGGATAACTTGTAAGGAGGGTATTCACTTAAAAGTGGAAAGACAGGTGCTGCTGGTAATCACTCGCACGCGAGTGGGCCTATGATATTTTCAGAGTTTCATAAAACTGGAATCTGTGAAAACTAATGAGTCGTTATGTTTACAAAACTGTTTACAAACCTATAGAATAACATATTATTTTAAAACGGTGAGGAAATTTGCAAGATGTTTTTAATTGACCTGTGTATGTTAAGATAGATGAATCCTGTTTTGCGTTAGGAATTCCTTTCTAAATATAATATAAATCCTTAATTTCGTAGTGTCACGTGAATCAATAAATGACGAAAGGTATTGTGAGTTTTGGCCAGTGAATTGACGCAGTGTGTCTACTGATACCAACAAACCAACACAGTATTTTACAACTGTGTCTGTTCACTGACCAAAAATCATAAATCTTCCATAACATATGTAATATATTTAATGTGTTAAGTATGTTTAAATTTATAAATATTGTATTTAATGTGTTAGCAAGAGAAAAACTTAGTATTGTTTTTAGTAGTAAGGAAAATACTTAATAAAAACAAAAAAAAAAGATTGTAAAATATAATATGCTCAATAAATATTCAATGGTAAAAGTTTGCTAATTGTCTTAAAACACGACACTCTTCGAATACTCTTAAAATAAATCCTGTTGTAATTGTGTTTAAAATAATATCAATTTTTATCAATCAACAAAAAATAAAACCCCTGTTTTTGGTTATTTAAAATAATATCCTCTACTAAACACAACGTTCCCTTTGATATAGGTGGAAGAAATTTGGTGACATTTTTTTTCCAGTGGAAGGCTATAAGGGAAATAAGGCCAGAGATGTAAAACTGAGAGGTGATTGCTGTATTTATGACTCTGAATGTACCCATTCCATTTAAGAGGGTAGGGTAAGAAGTCTCGGGTCTGAATAAGAAAACCACACTTTCTTGGATTAATTTGAATTTATTTCTAAACATAATCTCTATTTAGCTCTATACACTTTTTCCAACGATGTTTTAAAGCGGTTAAACCAGACTGATAAGCCGATTTCTCGAGGTTCTCAAACCTCGTACATTATCGCTGGCTTGATTTGAATCAGTAAATATTTTTCCACTGTAACTTTTTGATGTTAGGAAAGGGGTAGAAGTAGATCCCCAACGTTAAATCCAGATATTTATTTATATCGGTTGCAGTTAGACCTTTCAACAACAAAAATGTATATATAATCACAGCACGAATCCCAATCCATCCGTTGTTAAAATAATGCTCGAGGAGCTTACAGCTGAGGGCTGTGAAACTAATAATAAACAACTCATTGACTTGAAAGCATTGAAACTAAGCCCACAAAGGATGAAATCATACAACACGATCAAAATAATGAGCAGAGTGGCACTATCTCTGTGTCAAGCCTGGAACTTTTCATCCTACCTTAGTATACATTGCACAAACAGGATTGTTTACAGCGTAGTTAGGCTGCCTCGATAAATCTGGTGATAAAATTTGTAAAATGAGTGAAATACTGGATAAAAAAGCAAATCAATGTATAAGTGTTGAATTATAATCGGAAATTACAAAGAAGAATTTTACGAGTTCGAGTTCGTAACATAGGCGACTTACTTGTAAGCCTATGCAAAAGCATTGTAGATAAGACGGTCAGGACAATTTCATAACGGACCACGGCTTATGACACGTAAAATTCTGAAAGAAAAGTATCATTATCACGGCTTATAATACTTTCCTTTCAGATAATTTACGTGTCATAATCTTCTTGTTGTTGTTCTAGAACAGCGGTTCCCAACCTTTGTCGTCTCGCGTACCCCTTACTACCCATTTTACTAAACGTAGTACCCCGAAACCATACCGTCCATTTTTACCACATTGCTACATCCCCACATAGGCCTAAGTTGCACCTAATGGTTGTAATAAGATGAAATTTCAGTAGCCTACTATATACATAACACAGGTATGCAAGTTTTGTTTGAAGATGTTATCGTCCATTATTTTATTAGGCACTATCTTAAAAAAATAATAAAGTACAAAAATTATTAAAACCGCATTATATTTCGCCTCTTGTCTTGTACCATTTTCAACAATGTCGAGCACGCGGGGCGTTGTGAGAGACAAATACATAGCGTCCGCCGTTACTGTTTATTTTTGGCGTACCCCTGAGTGGTCCGTCGCGTACCCCCAAGGGGTACGCCTACCCCAGGTTGGGAACCGCTGTTCTAGGAGGTTAGAAATGGTATTTTCCACATTGCCTGAGGTCAGGAATGAGTCACGAAGGTCTCGGAGTGTAATTTACACGAGCGATATCATTATAAATGCAATTGTGTTACGTACACTACCATTTAAATCTACCGTGATAATAAGACATAATGCGATTACATCAGTTTGTAAACATTCGTAAGTAGACATCTTAATATGTTACTTGTAACTCAGTACAGAAAAAGATTTGTTATTACAAAAATAACCAAACTAAAGTGTTTGTGAGGAAATCGGTACTACTTTAACAAGGACTCGGAAATGGTGGAAATTTAAAGTTAACGCCTCCTTTCCATGCACAGTAGTACTACAACCGGGAACATGCTGGCAAATTACAATAATTATTCCTGTATACTCTGTAAATTGTGCCGTATTGTTAGCGTTAACACGTGACGACTGGAAAACAGAACGCGCATGAACGGTACGCTGACTTCGCATATCCAGTTTCACAAGGTTACAGCGTTTTTCAGTTAAACCTGTATTTAACTTGAAAACAGTGATTTTTAATTCTGTAATAATACGTTTTGAATAAGAAAATTATAGTTCTTTCTGAACATGTCTTTCTGCGTATTAATAGACTTTTAAGGTACCTACGGACCGTTCAGATTTTCATTGCAATGCCAACAACATTCAAGTTTTTCATTGCTCTTTAGTAAACAAGTGAATACATTTTTGATAAGAAATAGACTGAAATTTTTATCAATTTGTCAGAATTAGGCTGAAGAAACACTTAACAGACTGACATAACTTCATTGTTGCAGTTCTCTTCACTATGAGTACACTGTAAATCCCGTACGTAGCACAGGCATGAGAAGCCAACTTAACAAAATTTATAAAAATAAAATAGGAAAAGCAACAAACTTATAAAAGACAAGTAATAATACTAAAAATATAGTAACAACACTCACTATCATCATTACTATTATTATTATCGTAATGAGACCGTACATTCTTTATGGAATAGTGATCACTAAATTTCTTCAGATCCTTAGACTTACCTTTATTTGCGGCGGATCAGTCCACATTTACTTTCGTTTAATCTCATACAAGTTTCCTTGCTTCTTCCTTTTCCACATTTCCCCGTTCCTCCATTTTGTTCTCTCCATCTTAAAACTCTAATACTTTTCACGTCTCTCATTACTGAAAGTCCTCTCATCGTTTCATTTTTTGGCTTCTTTCTTCCTCTCTCTTCCTCTCACTACGCCTAGATTTCAGTTCAGTTGATTTTTCTTAAAGCTGTGCTTCTAATTCTTTGTGCCCTCATTAGCTTTTGTAATCTTCTTCTTTCAGCGGGTTTTCTCCTTTACGATTTGTCGTGCTTTGATATATATCTTTTATTTTTTTGTTTTGTCACTTAAATCCTTATTATAATTTTTCTTTGAGAGAAAAGCCTTTCTACATCTTTCCTTTTCAAGCTCATTATCTTTCCTTGTCTTCGCTGCATACAACACCATTATTTTATTTTTGGTTTGTAAATCTTCTATCGTGAACATATTATGTCTAAAGACTGCTTTGTCGCCTGCCTGTATCATTTACTTTATCTCTGCTGTTTTCCCATTCTTCTCCCACTATTGTTCATAGATATTGTTATAAAACTGAATAACTCTCAATTTTGTAGGTTTATATTTCTTCTTCTTTTCTATTATTGAACAAGTTCAATAATAAGACTCGAAGTTTAACATTTGTCTGTCTGTCTGTCTGCCTATCTGTGTATCTGTTTGGCGTAGCCTATGTCTCACGATAACTTTTTAAAGCATCAACCAATTTTTATTAAAACTTGCGATATCTGTCCATACGTATACTATACAGAACTATAATGTTTTTGAGATTTACCATAAAATATAAAATGGGCAATAAAATTGGAGGCAAAAATGTGATGTGACAAAATATTGAAAAATTAGCAAAATATCTATGTGGGGTATAAAATTAAAGGTAATTTTAACTACGATCTGAATAAAATGTAAAGTCTTGTACGTTTCAAAAGTGTTGGACGCCAGTGCCAAAAAATCTACCAATCGCAAAAATATGTAGGATATTATCTTATAGGTAATTTTAATCACTATCTGAATACACTTTTCAGGTTTGAAATTTAAAAAGTTCGGGACCCCAAGGCCCAAAAAGATGACTGTAATTTTAGTAGTGTCGTAAAATCCTTGTAAGGTATAAATTAAAATGAATTTTAACCAACATTTGTGTATCATTTTTGAAACCAAAAAGTGTTAATTTTAGAAATTTGAGTCGCTTACCCAAAAATCTGATAAATTTTGAAAAGTTGATAAAAACCGGGCCAGGTATCAGACCAAAAAGCAATTTTAATCCAAATCCGTATGTAGTATTCTCTGATAATTTTTTAATTTTATGGCACCATAGACTAAAAATGAGAATCAAAATATTAGGAACACTGTAGACATCTACATTAGGCATAGCGTTTTAAGGAATTTTATCCAAATGAAAACCTTTTAATATCTTTAATAATTTGGAGTCCCTCAATACCCCTTGCAAATTTGGGCTGCCTTCAAAACGTTGCAAGCTGTGTTCGCAAAAAACCCTTACATACTGTTATCAGGTATGTATATTTGTGAAAAGTGTTACCTATAGGCCTATTGTTACCAATGAAAAGTGACCTTTTTGTTATTTTTATTTTACTAAAAAAAATCCAGTAACCAGGGATTTTTAAGTTTTTATTATAATTAAAATTGATCAAATTTTGAAATTTGCATTATAATAAATATATTTTGTTTAAAATAGTGTGCGAATTCTGCAGTTCAACCAGCTCACTACTTGCACAAGAAATATAAAATCTGTCGAGTAATCGTTTAAAAGAAATTTTATTTAAATATGGATTTGTCAAATACGTGTTTCTGATGACATAAGTGTCAATCTTTAACTGATTTTTAACACTCTGTGAAGCCAATACTGTAGTTTCAGAATGTCCACACCTAGTTTGATATTGTTACTGTAACAGTTGGTAAAGAAAATTTGTATTTACCGTTCGAACATAGGCCTACTTCAAAATTTATAATGCCAAAAAACAGAGCGATGTAACCAATTATATGCACCGATAAGGCAGTGACACAGATAGTGTAAGACAAGTAGATATAAAGATAAAAACACGAGATAAGAAAGTGGTTAGAAAGGTACGATTGATAGCTCACAGTCTTGCGTTTCTCTTTATAGACTTGAATCCTACTGTTATTGAAAATTTATCGCCTCTCTTCAAATTTATCGTTCCAATATAGAGCTATAACAGTTTTTTATTCCACGTTTATTTACGGCTTACTATGTTTGATTTACGCTGCGTACTGAATAGCGAGATAAAATATATATTGCAGAATTCACTTCTGCAATCAACGTCATACTTTACTGTATACCCAGTGACTTCTTTGCTTCAGATACAGGGTCTTTCGAATTGATTTTGTTTCCTTAAGAGCCTTAGCTTTTCCAGTACTTACTCGGAATACTTTCTGACTTCCTAAAAACATCGACGAGACACATCTTCATGGTGAACGCTGTAGAGAATTATTACGTACTCTTGCGGTTCCTTTTCCTAGTGAGCCATAAACTTTGTAAAGTTTCTTTTTGTTTCTAAACTTTGTAAGTTCAGTCTGTTTACTATTTTCATGCACTTGAACGTTGAACGTCAAAAACATCATATTTCGGGAACACGTGATTAAGAATTTGCTTGCCACCATACATATATATGTGTGTGTGTGTGTGTGTGTGTGTGTGTGTGTGTGTGTGTGTGTGTGTGTGTGTGTGTGTGTGTGTGTGTGTGTGTGTACGTACATATACACCATCGCATGGAGAGCAATAGAATATAATATTTTACGAGAGAAACGATACTTACAAATTTTATTTACACTTAGAATAGTGACACTTGTCTTAGAGTAATTTTCCTAATTTTATAATTTTTCAATACGCACCATACACGAGCATTAATAAGAAGTTGCCTAGTTAAACTATTACAATAGTCAGCGAAACAAACAATTAAACACTTCACTAATACCGTTTTTGTAACATCTCCTTTCAATAGCACTGGTTATCACTTGAATTTACAGAACTCATATCTGGATGAATTTCACCCTATATATCAGGCAGTCTGGACGTATAGCCTTTATGTAACCCAGGCAGTCACCTACTTTGCAATGTTATCTACAACCTTTCAGGTTTTATTAGATAATCGTACAACATAAAGTATTTACAAAGCCAACTAGTTTAAGCCGCACGTCTCTCACAGCTCTAGGGGATATGAATGTAGTAGTATCCGGATTAAAAGCCACCTCTTCAATATTCTTTCCTGACAAGCCATACCCAGAAAGATATATAGGGACTATTGGTTGTTCGTGGTACACGAAAGGTCAAACACTCGGACAAGTCACGGCACGTATATTTACACAACATTTTGTAACGTTCAGCATAGCTTCAGTGGTGAGGAGGGAGCATTGGTAGGATAAATGTAGTCAGCAGTATAGTTTTAGTTCGAGCGAACGAACCGAGTCCTACAGTGGAATTCGCAGTCTGCCTGTTTACGTATACTTTGTTTTACGAGTTAGAACGATAATGAATTAAACCATTCTGCCTCGTCAGCGTTTCCTTAGCGTCCGCAGGGAGGTAAAGTTAACAAATTGTTTTAGCAGCATGAGAAAATTTATCTCAAATTGTCAAATGCGAAATACTGTTCGTTTTCTTTAAGTCCCGTATTCCTCCCTATCCCTTTAAGTCCTACATTTTATTCCTCTGTGGAGGAAATAGTGGAACATTGACGCGGTCGTGTAGAGGCGCCATTCGAGTCCCACTTACAGCTGTTAGGTTTTTTCTTTTTCGGATTTATTACAGTTCTCTGAATTGACATGATGTAATCTTATGTGTTAAGTAAAGCTTCTCTAGTTTGACTTAAAATTCATTAAGCTCATTTTGGTACCGTAAGTTCCGTAATTCTCTTAATAAAATTATCAGGATTAACAGGAAAAGAGAAGGGGAGGAAAGACGGTGAAAGGACATACATAAATTTACGCGAGTAGCAAAGAGAGAGTCAATTTCAAAGGAAAAGATAGATGTGAAGTGAGAGACCGAACGAGAGATCTACTTTGTTGTATACTGAGACAACTACACCATACTTTAAACTGTAACAAGGTGTCTTTTTATGGATACAACGCTTTGAACAAACACCGGTTTCAGTTGACAAAAATGAGAGACTATTTTGGGTGGTTATTTAGTAGAAACATGAAATATTAAAGCTACATTAGTATTAATAAAATACGGACACAGCATAGTGCTCTGCAAGTCGTCTACCCTTGTCCGTCCAGTACTGTGTCGTCCCTTTTAGGGGCATCTCATTTACGTCAGCTTGAAACCAGCTTAAATACCTTAAGGTTGACAGTATTGTCCTTACATTACCATAATATACGGGGTCTGCGTGGTGGGGAGCTGACTTTGTGGTAAACTGCCAGTGACTTGAGCTGAGCGGGTCAGTTTTTTAAATTGTCAAGTGGCCCTAACACGGTGACATTTCTTAGCACATTGTGTGGTTTGCTGTACCATGACAAACGGTAACCAAATTAAATAAAGATATTAAGTACTTTATTATGTCTTCATACTTGTAAGTAAGAAATATACGGTTTACCAATTACAATTAATTGTTGTAACTGGTGCTTCCTAATACATAGCACTTACGGTCATATTGCTGTAATGCGCTTATGTTGCTATAACTTAAATAAATTACAGAACGATTAATTTACATATTAATTCGCACGCGCGTGTGCAGAAGCCACACACATATTCAGTAAAACACACATAGAAAAGACTTTGTGTTTTGTATGTGAATTAAACAAGAATAAAGTGCATTACGAAAAAAGTGATTGTTTTACATTTTCCGTTCAATGAAATTTAAAATTTGTTTTATTGAAAACGTTTTTGTGCATTAAGATTAAAAGTAATAATTTCAAAAAATATTAATTTTACTTATAGTCTTTACAGTGTTTCAGTTTCCTTATTTATAAAATATATATGTAAGAAATTTAAAGTTTCCGTTTAAGTCGTCTCTTAAAGTAACAGCCATTGAATGTTTGATGTTTGAATAAACGTTTTGAATATTTACTGATCACTTGTGTATATTCCTACTCTGGATGAAATGCAGAGTTTTTATGTGCAAGTTAAATAAATTTATTTATAACTAATTAAATTCAATCACCAATGATTCAGTTAAAAAAAATGATTAGGTTGTTGGTTGTAGATATAGGCCTATATGTACTGTTATCTTTCGATGCATTGTCAAGTGTCTGATTATAATTTTGTAATAAATTTTTAAAATTATTTTTCAGTTTCATTCTCGTTGAAGATCTCCTTACATGATTTAAAATTGCGTGTCTGTGCGAACGGGTGCACACGTGTGTGTAAGCGTCAAATGTGAGTAGTCACTACCACGGTAGTGAATTAATCATAAATTAAGCTACCCCTTTTCAAAGACAAAATTGCTGGTACTCGTTTGCGTTCACGCACGCACCCCCCCCCCACACACACGTTCACACTCATAACACGTTCAGTCGTTCAAACTTTCTCAATTGGTACTGAAGTTATAATTTTTTAAATTAACGAAAATTAATGGTTTTAGTTAGAAGTGGTGACGTAGGCGGACCAATCGTCGCTATTGGCGTAGGCCTACTTTAAATAATGCTGTTTCTTGCCATTTTTCCTCTTAAAAGCAAAACAGTCTACAAAAGAAACATCCTCAAATGTGACGTATTACTCACCCATACGCTTGCTCTATAATTTTTCCATTATAGAGACGTGCATGGATTTTTCAAAACCAATCGGAACGATGTCTGTTGGTTACTGTCTGCAGACGTCAGTTTAAACATCAACCGTGGTAACTTAATTTCATTAATTACTAGAATCACTAGTTAATTGGACACTTCCGTTGAATTAAGTTAAACCTTCTTTCGTTGCCGCATCGTCGGTGAAATGCAATCAGCAGTGAGTAAGACGGCAAATCGAGAAGACGTCTTGTTACTCTTTCGTTTATAAATTACACTGGCTGCCTTCACTAATGACTTGGCTTGTTTCAGTAAGAAATTTTATTAAAGCGGATTCACAAACTACATGATGCGAATTGCACGTTACGTTTTTTGGCACTGGGCCGCGATCCAACAACTACTGTGTGATTAAATCAGACGTAACATCAACAGTGTGTGATACGTTTAAGTAGTAGCAAACTACTACAAAGTACAAAGTACTACAAAGTTTACTTTGTAGCAAGATACAAAGTATCTCCTCACAATTCTCGCTGACCAAATATTACCGAAGATATCTGTTCTTTCTGTGAAGATAAATGTGGAAGATTATCAATTATTTATTTTAGTTAATTTATTTCTGTTAGATTGCTAACATACCACAGTGTATGCCCGTTCGAGTAGTAGTTGCGCCTACTTCGTAAACAATCGATCGCCAATTAGACAAATGTTTTGTTTGAACTTTTAGCAAACAATCGACGAAAACATTTAGTTGACTGATTAGATGTTATCTCAAAACACAACGAAGCAAACTTTTTAAGCATTTTTTGGTTTTCACATCCCAAATGGTCAATTAACTAAAAACTGTCACAGCTTCCTTCCGTTATAGATCTGGTTTGTTTGTTGTTAAATAAAGTTAGGATTCAGAAGAGGAATAATTAGAGCCGGCCAAAACTAGGCAGTAGTACACAGTGACTGTGCAAGACGATAGAGAGGCTGACGCTCTTGTCTCGACCATAGTTAAGCATAAGTTAGAGCTCCCACCACGAGACAGAAATCAGATGGATTGTTGTGTAGCGGCTGGCCGTGGGTTACAGTTAGATTATATGTAATTCACTGTTAGGGTGCATCGAAGCCGGCTCCAAGATTCAGCTGGTACAAATTGTATTGACTAAGTGGGTTGTCTTGGAAGTGGGCGCATGAAGCATTGTATTATTCAGAGCAGGGTCTTATAGCAGCGTTCAGAGAACGGACATCTCGGCGTATCGAATTGTCAGCTGAAAGGAGAAGTAATGGACTGAAACGTTACTGTGAACCTGTGTATTAATTTAATATGTATATAAACACATATAATAATAAATCAACTATTAATGGCAAATATAACAATATATAATAATATAAAGCATTGTAATGTACATAGATGTAAGTAAAATATAAATGAAAATTTGAATCAAAAGAGGCTCGACTATGCGACAGTCAGGCGCCGACAAAATAAGTTACAATAGACCCAAAACACCCTTACATGTCATAAAAACATAAAATGTTTTGTAGAGTAAATACAGCAAAAAACGCCCATGTACCGTTAGGTTAATGGTAGTGTGTCCTTCAACAGACAATAGATGTCACGCCAATAAGTATGACTATTTTAGAAAGTAGCGTCACTTTTTAGGAGTCTAACGAACGTCCGCGTAAGTTTATCGCCCGCTCTCTGGTAACCAATCACGGATAGCGTCGGTAGTGAGCGCGAAAAAGATACAGCACCGGAATGGGTACGTTCGAATTTACCGGAAAATATTTCAAATTCAGGCCAATGGAAATATGATCAACAAGAGCTGTGGTGAGGGAAGGACTCGGAAAACTATAAAAAACAAGTGAAGCAAACGAAAAAAGAGAAGTCTAAGTTTAAATTTCACGCAAAACACGGGAAACCTGCGTCACCCGATGTGAGCATTTTAATACTATAATTCTAAGTTAAAATCAATAGATTAACTCGGTTAAATAGTTGAGAAAGAATTACAGTCATCAAGAAGTTTATTTTATATGTGTGCGTGATAGTACGTACTGACCAGAAGATGTTTAACTTGTGCGCATAGATTGCAGCAAGAAGTATACTTATTTATATGTGCGCGACGTTTAGTACTAACGCGAGCGAGTGAAGTAAATAAAGAAGGTTTAATCAAGCGTGATTAGTGCAAAGTGTAATGCGATGTTATTCCAACGCAGGATTACAGTTCATCATTCTTTTACTTGGAATCCAGCAACAAGTAACAATATATCGTTTATGATTCACAACTCAATAACTTAACATAGACTTTGCATCTAAAAATAACTCATCTCATTCTCAAAAGACCCACGAGTTCAGATACTAACTATTACAATTTATGCTATATGACATGTTAGGAGAGTTATTGTATAGTAAAGTAAGGTAACAAATTATAATAATTATAGAAATGGTAACGAAGTTGAATAATTGAATCTATTGAAGATTATATAAGTTCATAGTAGTTAAGAATTTATGATTTGAAAGATGATATTAATGATTAATTCTCAGATGTCTTATGTAATAAGAAGATAATAATATAAATCTTAGTATCTGAACGAAGTGTTATTATTTCATAACAATCCTGAGATACTCTGCTCTGGCGCCCAAGCAAATTAATCAATAATACAAAAATGAGTGGAAGTATTCAGTAATAAATATATCTAAATATAATTTGTAACACAATAAATCAATGTAAGTACCGATTACATACAATACTGTCTTGAATAAATTATTTAGTCAACATTCGAAAATTACGCGCGCTTCACGAGTAGTTATATTTGGCGCCTTAACGTAGAACCGTAAGTGATATTTGACGCAACCAACGTGTGGCATAATAACCATACTTAAGAATCTCTTTATAGGACTTTGGTCCATCGTAGTCCTCGGACCACTAGTAATTTCAGTTTGTTGTTATGCGCATTTTTCAAAACAAGGCAATGCCTATTCTCCGAGATTTTCTCTTTACAAGAAGAGAATATTTTATTAGTGTCGAAATTGAAAAAAGAAGAAAAAGGAATAAGGTTGCTTTAAAAAGTCATAAAACTTGAGTATATTAATTGGGTATACGTGAAAAGGTTAATAAGGAAAGACGCAATGTAATAATTATGAGACTTTTAGAATTTAAAGAAGTCTAGAATTTACTTTCAATTTTGATCTAGAATACGGCTTAGATGTACTAAGAACAGGCGCCATGGTTTTGCTAAAATATTAAGTATACGTAGTAAGTAGTAATAGTAGTAGTAAGTTTCCTGAGCTTACTACTAATGCGCTCTTTAATCTACCACGAATTGTAAACCATAAAACTCTTCAGCAAAGTATGAGTACTAGGTTCTCGAACTGTCGATCACTTGTAAATATTATTTACAGATTACTTGCAGTCCTACTGTTGCAAAGAGTAGGATGGCACTGTAACAGCAAAATGGCATTACAAAAGAATATGTGTAATTGCATGCATATGTCTAATGCCAGGGTACTATTTTATCCAGAGAGTAAGACATTTCTTCTAAAGAATGATGAATTGTAGAATCTCGTGTATCGCACTCGCCATCGACATACATACTCTACGTTGTTGTATCCAAAGGATTACTCCAGGCTTATGAAATGTTTGTACTGGCACCGACGGAGACGATATTCAGCTTCACATTCGTCTTCCTCTTGACACAGGGAGTCAGTCATGTGGTACATTTACTAAGACAACCTGAACGATAGTTCCCAACTGTTTTTCGTCATCATCAACATCGATAATTTCAATTGAGTATTTATTATATTTTTATTTTACATATTATTTACTATATTATAGTTTTCAAGAATACTTGTTTTTGTTCATTTGGTATAGATTTTTATTCCAGCTTTTTTAAAAGTATTTCTTTTGCGTTTGAAGCTAAAGATGTTCTACTTATCCTTAATATTATTATTTCTTACACCATCTGTACGTCGATATCTCATAAAATCAAGACCTTTTCATAGCATTATTTCGTTTCATACACTGTGTTGAAATGATTTTTCTTCGTTTTCAATTGAATAATTTTAATTCTTCATTGTGTCCAAATGAAGACTGTTGCATCGGTCTAGGGGAGTAACAAAGTGGGAGTTGTAAACGTTTTAATGTATTTGCAAAGCGAACGAGTAGATATCAACAAGACAACCACCAAAGTCTGATTAAATATTTACAAATTAGGACACTGTTGGTTAACGCTAAGTGTATATACTGTTTGCTTAAACTTAGGTCAGATTAAGGTTATGAGAACGTGCCGTTTGCTGCTAAGGTCACGCTGAAATAACCCTTACTTAATGTTCTACACTTTGTATTGATTGTGAAATATGCAAAAGTTCTGTAAGGTCAGTGTGTTTGAGAAAACAAGCGCCTTTTACCTGTAAGTCTGTGAGCTTTCAAAAGGTTACCGGTGTCAGTACAAACGATAGTGACATTTCCCCTCTCAATCGGCGTTTAGCTGCAGGTCAAAAAGCAAACCAGCAACCAGCAAAAATGGTAATGCTCAATAATTAAACGGTAATGATGGAATTGGAAATAATATCACCAGGTGTGTATAGTGGCATTTTATAAAATATCAAGGAAAACGGAACATAATGTGAGTTAATTATCCAGTTTTGCAAGGCTGTACTGACTCGTAAGTTTAATATGAACCTACAGACATAGTAATCTTATGTTTGTAAATAATATTAAGTTTTTTCTTATAGTCAGAGACAAAGTGCTTATCTCTTCTTTTAAGTTTTATGCTTTTCATGTCTGTATTTGTTTTGAGAACTCATTACTAACGAACACAAACACTAGTAAGCCTTTGTGTATCCACCTCTGTTTCGTACCACACAACAGGGAGAGTTCATAAGTCTCTTAGAAATTAGGGACATATTGTCAGAATATTATAACGTGTAATAATCGAAATTTCACAACAGCTAGGAAGCTGGGATAAATCGTATTAAAATTAGGAGGTACATGTTCCCCGAGGACGCTTAAACAGTAAGAAAACGTGGACAGACGCCACTTTATGCAATTCATGGTAGTCGACCTTATGAATATCAAGTTGAACGTGTGCTTCTTGTTGCAGTTCAGGGTTATATGAAAATAAAATGTTTGCTATAAACAGGCCGTGATTAAAATAATTATAACATATAAAATTTCATAAAGTAGGGTACAGCATCGTGTATGGGGTGTGTGTATATGTACGAGTATGTAGTCTGTATGTTTTATAATGGTCCTAGCCAGTATCATGTGGAGTAAACTCTAGTAGAGTTGATAGCCTCTACGCGGCGTAGCCCTGTTCTGGTAGAGGAGGGTTCTGGTTCTCAGTGTGAGTTGCCGCGTGGCTGGGGCAACGGCTCTGGGTGGTTGCGGTTTGGACCTAAATCGCTGATTATCGGTGGTTTTTCCTCCTTCCGAAACACCCATTCTGGCGCACGCTGCCTTCCGGGGCGCGGATATACCAGATTTTGGGGGGTATCAGGGCTGATAATCGGAACAAAGCGTGCGTCCAGCGCGACCCAAGGTTCCGGTCAGTGTAACAGGCGATCCAGGAACCTTTACCTGACTCGAGTTCGGTGGTTGGCCCCCCTCTTCCGCTTGTCTGGGTACCGAAACGCCGGCTCCACAAGGTCCCCGCTGGCCATAGTAATGTATTGCATCAACAGTTAATAGTTTTACATGCCATAGCGGCGACGTGCGTTACTCTCCTTGCGAGAGGAGGGTACAAGACCCGCTCTTTGGCGTGTCCAGTGGATGGTGAGCGGGGACTTTTCCTGCCCTTTCCTGGGAAGCGTATGTGGTTTTTGCGATGGTAAACTTTTAGAAACAGATAAAGGGGTCTTCTGAACGGTGTGGACTATGTTCCCCAACTTCAGTGTCACTGTCCACATTGCATGTATGTTTGTATGTACATATGTATGTATGTATCCCTATCTATGCATACGTCTATCCCTAGTATGAACGTAGTACTCTTTTAGCTAGACAGTAAGACATTTCTTCTAAAAGAGGATAAATTGTAGAAGACGGTTAAAAAGTAAGGCATCCAAACAATTCTTCAAAAGTAAGGGTAGCCTTTTTAAAGTACAAAACTTAGTATCATATCATGTCGTGGACATATGCTATACGACATGATAAGGTAGGGGTGTTATATAACAAAAGGAGCTAGTAAGGGCTTCCAACCACTAAGAGTATAAACCGTGGTCGTAGAAGATGGCTTGTAAAATGGTTTATCTGGAGTGTTTTGTAGTCTCAGAAACGATATTGAAAAAGAAAAGGAGGATATATTGAAAACTTTTAAAATGTAGCTATGAAGGCGTTATCAAAATATCGGTATGGAGAACCGTACATGACTTCCATGTTCTAAGATTTATATTTAAAATCATTTACGAAATGAAGTGTTTCCATAGAAACTACTTCTTTCCACTTATTGCTTCAGACTTAACCACATACTGTGGTCACTAATGTATACCACCACACGTTATCGCACTCGATTTTCACTGATGATGGCAGTCGACGGCACTGCCGAAACGTCTGGTTTTGCAGAAAACATTGGACTACGGCCAAACAGCCCGGGAAGGAATTTTAACAACAAACTACTACTTTGTTGCCGATAACGTAGTACACATATAAAAATTATCCCCTCCCCCTTCAACTATAATTTTAATTTATAGAAAATTACCCCCACCCCGTTCAACTAGCCTCTTCATTTATAGATATTTCATCTACGTTTCTACAGTGGATTATTAAGATCTTCTTATCAGGATACTTTATATCATAATTAAGTACTTTACTCTTGTTACAACAAAAAATGTTTCAGGTAAACTACCCCTTTCCCTTAACCGATCTTCACCAAAATCAACAGGCCTTGAGATCTTTAAAATTTAGGGGCGTATGCAAAAACTTATTTGATTATGTTTGAATTTACGGCAGTTATCGTTCGTCATAAAAAAAGTAACCTTGTTATCACATAAAATGTTGCCGGTAAACTACCCCTTTCTCTTAACTGATCTTCACCAAAATCAGTAGGTCTTGAGTCCTCTACAATTCAGGGATGTATGCAATATTTTATTTGATTCTATTTGAATGTGCGGCAGTTATTGTTCGTCATAGAAACAATTACTCTTGTTAAAACATTAAAGGTAACAGGTAAACTACCCCTTTCCCGTAACCGATCTTCACCAAATTGAACTGGCCTTCAGTACTTCACAATTCAGGAACGCATGCAAAAACGTATTTGATTCTGTTTGAATTTGCGGCTGTTATCGTTTGCCAAAAAAAAAAATTACCCTTGATAAAAAAACGTTGCTGGTAAAGTACCCCTTTCCTTTAACCAATCTTCACCAAAAATAATAGATCTTGAGTACTCTATAATTCAGGGGTATGCAAAAAATTATTTGATTCTGTTTGAATTTGTGGCTCTTATCATTTGCCATAGAAAATACCCTTGTTAAAATATAAAACGTTGCAGGTAAACTATCCCTTTCCCTTAACCGATCTTCACCAAAACCAACAGGACTTCAGTCTTTTACAATTGAGGAACGTATGCAGAAAAATATTTGATTCTGTTTGAATCTGCGGCAGTTATCGTTCGTCATAGAAAAAATTACCGTTGTTAAAACATAAAATGTTGCAGGTAAACTACACCTTTCCCTTAACCGATCTTCACCAAAATCAATAGACATTGAGATCCCTACAATTCAGGGCAGTATGCAAATAATTATTTGATTATGTTGGAATACGCGATTGTTATCGTTTGCCATAGATAATACCCTTGTTAAAACAAAAAACGTTGCCGGTAAACTACTCCTTTCCCTTAACCGATCTACACAAAAAACAATAGATCTTGAGAACTCTACAATTCAGAGTTGTATACAAAAAATTATTTGATTCTGTTTGAATTTGCGGCTGTTATCGTTTGCTATAGAAAAAAAAATCTACAGATAGACAGACAGACACACACACACAGACACTTTTCGAAAAATGACTTTTTCATGTTTTGAGTGTAGTACAATCAGAATCTGCAATAATCTCGAACACAATTTTTTTTGCCATCACCATACTTCCATTTCCTTAAGTAACATGGAAGTAAAATATTTAACATATAATGCAGCGTGACAAATGAGGAAGTACAAAAGAAGGAGAAGGAGGAAGAAGAAGTCCCTTAAATTCCATAAGAAAAACCGCTAGTTGGATCGATGACATTATAAGATGTCACAATCTGTTTGTCAGTTGTCAGAAGTGTAAGGCAAGAGACACAAAGGGATAAAAAAGTACGTTGTGCTTACGGATCTGAAGGAAGGAAATAAGAAACGAATGAAGAGCACTACACAAGATAGGAAGGCGTGAAGGCTATTCAGCCGAAATCTGTCATTAGAGAGATATTAAAATTATGATATCCGATGTATTAATATATGAGCATGTGTGTATTATTCGTTTTAAACTGATATCAGATTTTTACACGTTTCTCTTCCGTCACGTACCGTGCACGAAAATGTATTTCCTATGAATTCAAAATAAAGGTTTTTACTTTATTAAAAAAAAAAAAGTATCAGTAGGCCCATAGTTTTTGACGATTGTGGGATTTTAAGGTTACGTTTTGTAAAACTTTTTCCAGAGAGTTTAAAATCAGTTTTGTAAATAAAACACAATCTTAGAAAAGTATACAACTTGAGCTCTACATATAAATTACACAACTGTCATAAGTTTTAAGAGCAATATTTTCTTACTAGAGTATCCAGTACCCGATCCTTTTGTTATTGTTTTTACTCTGCCAGTTGTGTTTGATTTTCTAAAATGTTGTATGGCGAATGTTTTGTCATTAGTGATATAATATGAGAACAAAACATTAAACTGATGGTAGCCTGAGAAACGCAAATCTTTTGTTAAAATTAAAAAACATTTACGAAAGAAACAAAATTTTGTTAAAATTAAAATTATCACATTGAGCGTTAATTGTTCTTGTACAATTAATTAAGCGTGCTTGTAAAAGTCGGTCAAAGTGATTGATAACTTACTTTTTTAAAATTTGTTTAAGTAGACTTTTAAAAACTCATTAAAAATTATTACATTTAAAAAGTTGAGATTTTGTCTGTCAAAAGCGTGTAAATAAAAATAAGTCTGTCTTCTTTAACAAGGAATTTCTTTTTTGATGGTAGCTGTGGTAATTTACTTGCAGAATGGCGTCGTATTGTAATATTTCTGTTGTAACCTCTTGATTTTTTTGCTAATAAGTGTATAAGTCTATATTCAATTTTGTCGTTAACTGTGTATGTTTTCTTCCAACCCCATACTTGTAATTTACTATTATCAAGTTATACAGTATTCGTATAAATTTTGATCTATTATATTTCTCATTTATACATTTCTGGAAATTACTTCAAAGTAAAAGTGAAAACTATGTATTTACTGAATTTATCACATCTGTAGTACTATCAGAATTCTTTATTTAGAAGATAACAATTACTTTATGAAATCATACAAGAGCGGTTCCATATTAAAGCTGTTCTTGCTTTGTAAGTACTTTTCATCCCCGTAAAAATAGTTCAAAATAGGAACATACGAAAAATAAATATGTATCCACTGTCTATACTTCATCTTGTTACTTGAATTAGCAGTCTCTGTAATTCCAACTTTGTCGTGTTTACTTGCTGCCGGACGAGGTCTTTCAGTGTTTCTACCATTTTCAGTCCTAAACCACAACATTTTTTTATTTTAATTTTATTTATTTATTTATTTTTTGAGGCCTTTCAGTGTTTTCACATTTTTAAATCCTAAACCACGACAAAAAATATCCCCATGGAACCCGTATACACGTGTATCCGCCTTCACTGCAGGTCAATTCGTAAACAAGTCAAGTAGCAGTTAAGTTAGTTTGTATGTGCAGCTCATACAAACTGCGAAAATTATCACCTCATCACAGTAGACGCTTTGTGTTTCACAAAGATTTGAAGAAACGATTTTTGAAAATGAGACTTAATGCGACTGATACGCTACGAATCTGTAACAGTTAGTGAACTAAAGGTACCTTTAAGAAATAAATCATCGAACATCGACTTGTAAGTCTTATTCAGAGCCTTTCACCTGAATCGTTTAAGTATCGTATTTATTACCATTTTCACGCTGAGCAATAGGCACCCACGATTCGCAATCGTACATTAATATAGACTATAGACACTGCCATTGTTTTATAAAAAAACTATTTATTAAGTTTTTAAAGGATATGGACCCTTTTTAATTTTTTATTAATTTCTTGAAGGAATCCTACAAGGATAATCGTAAACCAAATTCAAAGTCCAGAAATTAATTTTCTGAAAAGAACAAAGGGCTGTATAAGGCGATTTGCGCTATTAGGAATGAGGTATAGATATTCTCAATAAACTATACGATTCAGAAATATCGTAGTGAACCGATCGCAACACGTCCACAGAATGGAGGGTAGACGGCTACGTAAAGTAGCATATAGGCATAGTCTATTTGGAACAAGGGATGTACGAAGACCGGAGGAAGGTGTAGAGATATACTAATTAAGACGGATTAAGAGAAGTGAAGAAGTGACGTTTAACAGTGGTTTGGCTATGCCCTATTGGGTTCTTATGCACAAAAGTTGTTCAAAATGTGTCGTATCACACGGATATGCATTCATACACACACTCACGCGCGCATGTAATGAAATATTATTGCGGCGAATAGGGCTGAAAAACAGACAACGTATGCTTTATTACGTATACTTTACTGCACAGTAGAATCTTTACCGCTCTTAAGTCAGACAATTTTACAAAAAGTGAATTTGGTGTGGTTAAATTCGAGTTCTAAGCCAAACAGTTAACAATGTACAAACCCTATTCGTTGAATTCAACAGCAATTTTTGTTGTATTTTAAACTTATCCTCTAATTTCAAATATAGAATTTTATTTGTAAAACAAGACATTATTTTTTATTTCTTTACTTTTATAAATATGTAAAATAACTTACTAACAACAGCAAGCATGTAGATTACTTCTTACACAAAGTATAAATGATACAAATAAGTGTACATTTTCTAATTACTACAGTAAATACAAAGCATAGAACACAAAATAAAGACAATGTTATTTTCCATTTAGTTCAAATAAGTTTAAATAATTCAAATAAGAAATGAATTTCCAGCTTCCTTGCTTTCTCTCTTTCTGATCTTTTTTTCCTATAGTTTTCTTGCTGAGTGAGCACAGGGTCCTGTACATTTATTCCTATTCCACATCCCTGAGGCTGCCCTTGGATCTCGTGTTTACCTGTATCTTGTAGTATAGTCTCAGGTGCTGTAATTCTTTTTGCTTTTCACTTACGGCTTCCAAGGTAGACTGCGAATGAATATGCGCCGTCACACAGGACAATGATAACATCTCAATCAAAAATATGTATATTCTTGTACAAAAAGGATTATTAAAATTAATAATAATATAAAATATACAAGAAAAAATTAGGACATAAATTTTATAGAAATACAAAGTTTAAATAATTACCAGTTTTTAAATAAGTATTTATCACTGTTAAATTCCTTTCTTCGGATTGACTAGCGAATTGTCTTCTGTTTAAAACGATACGGTAACGATATATAAATACGTAGGTCTTACAGTGTGGGTGTGATGTCTGTCGAGTCGTTTAAACACTTTCTTTTGATATACGAACAAGAAAAGTACGTCACAAGACATGTATACGTTTCAACGCGGGCTAATAAATTCCACTTTAGATATTATTTATGTTGCTCAGCGTCATCGCGCATGCTATTTACACCTATACACACACACACACACACACACACGCACACACACACATTTACACTGTTTAAATTATTATCTAATCTAATTGTAAAGTACGCTTTACAGCCCAGATTGCTGTAAGTTTCCTTTCGTCGTTTAGACAAGAGCGTAACTAACGGCTCCAATATTAATACCCAAAATGTTATGTAGTCTCTACAGATTAGATAACCTTTTTAACGGAGCTTCTGTTTACCTTGATTTTATAGGATTTTGTAATGTCTACCAAGAAGCACCTAACACACATTGCTCTCTCTCTCTCTCTCTCTCTCTCTCTCTCTCTCTCTCTCTCTCTCTCTCTCTCTCTCTCTCTCTCTCTCTCTCTGTATATACATACACACACACGGTATATTTAATATTTACTACTAGTTTTCAATCAAGATATGTTGGAACATGTTTTGGGCGTCAAATATTATGCCCATCCTCAGCCATCTTAGTTATTAGCCTTGTGGAGTACTTGTGTCCAGTTTGGTGGTTGTCGCTATGTCTTCCTGTTGGCTTTTGGTAGTCTGTTTACATTGCTCTTATTGTGTGTGGGTGTGATATATATATTTGTTTTTGAGTGTTTCCAATGTTAAATGTTTTGAAAGTTGTGTCATGTTTTGTGTTGATCTGTATTTGTTCGGGTGTATTAATTTGTCTTGCGTTTTGTGTTTATATACTTATAAATTTTCCCATATATGCATTATTCTGCCTTTGTGTGGTATGTGTTTTATCAGTATCATGTTGGTTATGTCTGGTAATGCGTGTACTGCATTTATTTCGTGTGTGGCCAAATTGCAAGTTGCTAAACCAAACGTTTATAAATCCAATGTAGTGTAGTTTATAAATTGATATACTGTATATAGCCAATATTGAGTTCTACATTAGATTAACTTTAGTTTTCTCCGTCAGCACGGTATCGTGTCAATAGTACTGCCCATAATTTTGTGAAGACCTGCAGCACTAAGACATACCCATCGGAATGAAAAAGTGCACAGGTATCCTTACCAGTTGACCGTTTTCGTTTACCGGGCGATATAAAAATATCACATATTTCTATGTAGTGGGCTCACTAAAAACAACACACACAATAAACAAATTTAAATCATGGAGGCCGTGACATTGTGTGAATCTGTGAATTTATTACTGTTACACGGTAACGTAATAACACTTAGAAAATTACTTTACTTAATGACTAAATTAACAATTGTGTGCCGTGAAAATATATATTTTTGTAATAGGCCTATAATTTGTAACATGAATTTCAGAAGTGCACAATCATCACCATCAGATGTGTTGTTTATGCATTATACTGTAGCCTACATATGCCATGCAAGATAATAATATTTGTGATGCAACATACACATGCGCGCGCGCGTGTGTGTAAACGATGGCTTCAATGCCAGAGCTCAGTAACTAACATATAAATGCGCCTATTGATATGCAAGGGAACAGTGATATTATTATTATTATATTATCATCAAACATTATACTAAAATAATCATCTAATATTATATAAATATACAATCTGATTATTTTTGCTTACTTGAAACAAGTCTCCATTGTTATGCAGTATGCTTATCGTCAGCCATAGTGACTCGATACCTGCTGAAGTAGGCCTATTTGACTTTTAGTTGACATTGTCAATTCACCAGCGTGCCGACAGTGGGCAGTCTGCATAATTCTCGAAACATGTCTCAAGAAAAATTACTGCAAGTTATACAACGTGTATATACGTTATACAAGATATATATATAACTTCAAATTACATAAAAATAATATAATAATATAACGAAAATCTGGCTTTTTTCGTACTTTGTGTTACCAATAATATTGCAAGGTGTACTTTGTATTAGCACTTTGCAAAATGATTTCTGTAAATTTGTTAAAAACTGTATCCGACTGTATTCTTTAATATTCCAAATAGGTATTTTCAGCAAATTAGTTAATTAGACCTATTTCAAGTTGTGCTCTCAATGAAATTAAATACACAGGCACATTAAGTAAAAAAGCACGTTTATGCCTAAGTAAATAAAATTTAACATAAGTTTAGAACGATAAATTTCATTAGCTGTAATTCATAGGTTTCCGTGTGCGCTTTGTTGTGTGACAGAGAGCGAGCGAGAGAGAGAGAGAGAGAGAGAGAGAGAGATACAGAGAGAGAGAGAGAGAGAGAGAGAGAGAGAGAGAGACAGAGAGAGAGAGACAGAGACAGAGACAGAGATAGATAGACAGACAGACAGAAACGGTATACGTTTGTATCTTAGACAGCTTTATCGATCATTGATGACCCGTGACCAGGCCTGTTCATCATATTTGATGAACTTAAAGGTTTGTAAAGACAATATCAACTTGTAACATGTTCGAGAGATGACATTACGTCCTTGCTTGCTGGTTGGCATTGTCTCAAACCGTTTTTCCTGAAGACCAGAGCTAAGAAGATTGTTTAACGTAAACTGAAAATATTACAGTAATAGCGGCGCATTAACATATTCCTAATATTTATATTTATAGGCGACATTAAAAATTATTTTTGGATATTAGTACCACCGTATTTGTAGTATCTTTATTAGTTTTACTGTATCTTTTCTTTAGAGTGCTTTTTTTAGTACACAATTTGTCATTAATTGATACTCATTAACTCATAACTTTTTGGATCCTGAGCTCTTCTCATATTCCTTCTTTCAAACATCCGCAGAATTTCTCCTTCTTTCCTTGTCAAGCATATTGTCTCAGCTACTGCCTCACCAGTCTTCTTGCTACTTTCTGCATTTTCATTTTGGAGTTATTACTAATCCCCTTCCTTTTCACGAACGTTTTATACCTTTTATACCTATGGAAAAAGCTTTCGGCTTTTCTAACGTTGTAGAGGCAACAGTTTGAAAACCACGAACGTTTCTAATAAAAAACATGAGAAACACTAGATATGTGAGTTATCAGATATTAGATATTCACTTCGCTATAATTAACTGGAATGCAAATACGTAGGAAGGATAGCAGACAGGGAAGAGTTTGGCAAAATAAAAAAATAGATAAATTGTAAGACGCGTAGTTCGATATTTTAACATTATTCGATCTGGTAAAGAGAAGAATAACTCAATAAGAAAAGATAGTTTTGAAGTAACAAGCTAGTTTAGTCTGCAAATAACTCGGTTGTAATTTTGTAATTTTCGTCATTATAGAAAGTAACGTAGGTTCTTCTTAATACACTAGTGACCTGAGGCCATTAATAGTGGTCCAAGTAATTAGGCTAGGACGAGGGTAGTTTGAAATTCCGTTCGCAAGTTGCTTTAAGCAGTGTAAGGTAGGCCGATATCGTAAACACAGATTCAAGTTGTGGAGAACGAAAATTCTTCGCGCATTAAACTACTCAAAATTTAGTTCGATTCCAATTATTTATAGAATTTTACTGTCGTTTGCACGTTCCTGTGATTGTGATTATGTATAGTTTTTAGTCTGTTTTTTTTTTTAATTTAGTTAATCGAATTATTAAAAAAAGAATATTGTGATAAGCAGCGTTCACGTTTTTGAGAAACAAAAGTTAAATTTGCTTTCCAATTAGCAATAATTTTATTAAAATAATTAGACTTAACAGATAAATGTGGTTAGGGAATTGTATAAAATTTACTATTTAATTAGTTTTTATTGATTTATAAAGTTATACTTAAACAGTAAATCCTCAATTAATATTGAGCTTACTTCTTAAAATTCACGACGTAAAGTGAGATAATTTCTCCCGTAAGAAACAACAGAGAAGGTAGAGATTAGGTTGTTAGTACTTATCCACAGATTTGTTAATTAATCTAACTTACAGAATGTTTCACCATTCTTTATACAGAGAGACAGACGAGTCACACTCGGAAACAGAAGAAGAATCGCTTTCTATTACCACTTCGGGTGAACAGCTGTTTCACCCATTGCTTCAAAGAAGGAACGCAGGCTCGACTGTTCTGTTGTGTTCTGTCTAAGTCACATCACAAATTATTAACTGTAATTACTTTAGTTTCCTAGTGCATTTTATATATTATAAGAGAAATAGATGATATTTTTTTAATAGAAATTAGATGACTGACTTTTTTGCAGCTTTAGCTGTGCAGAAAAAGTTTACTTTCTAAAGAAAGAAAGGTTATATCCTTTTCTTTAGCTATTGATTTTCAAACACTCCTTCGACCTTTCCTTTTTTGTTTTCATCATGTTTTCTGTTTTCGTCTTTCTGTGAAACAATCAGATAGGCCAGCTTGAGTCACATGAGCCTACTACTGTTCACTTAGTATCGAATACCAGTAGTACCGCCAATCCTAAATCGGGCTAAGCCGAAGCCGAAATCTCTGAATGGTATGATGGTTCCCACGCCGGCTGCAATAAAGACGGAGATGGGGTCACCTCATTAACGTATGTTTTTTCCTTTTTCCTTGGGTAAGCAATGAAATATGACGATATTCATTATATAGTTGCATAGCTCTGCGTATTCGTATAAAATACAGACATAGTGCGACGTAAGCCTACAAATTACGCTGTCGTAAAACATTAATAAGCAATGAAATAACGATAGAATAATCCGTAACGTATACGTGTACTTACACGTAAAAAAGGAACGTAACGTTCTAACTGCACTGCCGTAAAACGTTAATAAACAACAGTGGAATCACTTGTAACGTACATGGGCACATAAAAATAATGTAAAGTACTAATTACATTGCCGTAAAAAGTTAAGAATACAGAAGAGAAACAACAGAATAATTTTTAATGACTGACAAGTGTTTGACATTGCTTACACTACATGTTTTAGTACAAGAAAAGCCACGTGGTACTACTACTGTGCCAGGAATCTTAGTAGCAGGAAATTGGTGATTATTTTTTGTATCGAATTACAGTATAGGTTTTTCTAACGTGTTTAATTTTCTCTAATGCATATGTAAAACTATTTTCAAAAAGCTACCTGAACGGCGTTCTTGCGTGTTTCGTCACAAAAAATCATGAACAACAACAACAACAACAACAACAACAACGACGACGACGACGTCGACGGGGAATACGACAATAACCATAACAATAACAACTGCAGCAGCAACAACAAAAATAACACCAACAACAATCATAATATGCAACAATAATAAGAAAAACTATAATTATAACTAAACTTACTTAGTTATAACTAAAGAATACAACTTTTAGCATACGCAGATGATATTGATCGAATTGCCAGGACAAAACGAGCTTTCATAAATGAGACTGCAGATAAACTTGAAGAAAACAAAACATATGTATACTACCAATAAACTGCCACTAAACCTTGAAATAGGCTCAAAATATATAGAGGCAGTAAAAGAGTTCATACACCTTGGCACCCAGGTAAACAGCGCTAACGACACCAATACTGAAAGAAGAAGAAGAATATATCTCGCAAATGAAACATAATATGGATTAAAAAAGCATCTGGCATCTAGCTTCATCTCAGGAAGCAGGAAATGCAAAATTTACAAAACACTTAGCAGGCCAGTGCTGATGCATGCTTCAGAAGCTTGGACGACGACAAAAAGTAGCGAGAGACTTCTAGGTTGCTTTGAAAGCTGATTATAAGAACAATATTTAGAGGAGTACAAGAAAATGTAATGTGGTACGGGGGCTACAATTATGAACTATACCACCTATTATAGCCGGAAATTGTCAGGATAATCAAAATATACAGTCTAAGGTGGGTTAGACACATAGAGAGAAGGGAGGAAGTACAGCCTACGAAACATATCTTCTACCAGAAATCAATGGGTAGTAGAGCAAAGGGAAGACACCAAAGTAGATTCAAAGATCAGATAGAGGAGAACCTCAGAAAATTGAACATAAGAAACTGGAAAGCGAGGGCACGCAATAGGGAAGAATGGAGTCGACTCTTGGAGCAGGCCAATACCCACCAAGGGTTCTAGAGCCGTGGTTGATGATGATAATTATAACAATAACACATAACTACCGGTTTTCCGAGAGCTATTGTCAGTCATGTAAAAAGCAAGTGTAGACGTTCTGCACTTATTACGATAATGCGTTTAATGTATAAGGGTACCACCGTAATATTATTATCAATTTATTACTATTTCAGGAAACACTTCTAAATAATATGCAGCCTGAAATATGCTGGTGTTTTTGGTTAAACACATCTTTCATGTTCCCTGCGTCGTAGCACGGCGCAACAAACGTGCGTTAAGCCAAGGAACGGTCTTTGTTATTAAGAGAGAAACGGTGAAAACGTACGACCGAAATGCAGGCGAGTTTACGACAGTCGCAGTTACACGCGTGAGTGACCGACCGACCCAAAGCCTTGGTTTTCCTCGTGTTTTGTACTACGTTTCAACGCGACGCTAATGTACTATTAAGTCCGTCTGTTTATTTCACCGGCCTGATTAATCTTGCGTGTCCAATATACAGCGGGCTTCGCGTGCTCGAGTTCGGACGGCCGCGCCACTACGTGTAATCATCCATGCATCCATGCTTTATACCTATTTATCATCTTAATCGGTCAACTACGAGAATTAAGAAAAAAAAACACTAAAAATAGCCGTACTGTAGTAGTCAATAACCTTGAATGAAAATAGGACATTCCGTTGAAAAATATTACAACTACTTAACTTCAACAAAAAAGAAACGACCTTACAGTGTTTGCGTATAAATAGAGACAAATAACGGAAACTATTGAACTCTAGATTGGATCGCACACATCGTGCAGGACATTCTAGTGAATGCAAAAAACTGTTTGTCTTTTTGTGTGTTTACCCTTTTACATATTTGTAGAAGTTTTATAGTTTTTCAACGTGATGCTTATATATTTCCTCTAGAAATGTTTCCATAACAAATCCTAAGGCATTTATAATGACAAGAACATCAAAAATCCTCCAAAACAATAAGTCGATATGACTATTAATAAATTTCAGATCAGTGCCCATGGAAAGCTCTTTTAAATATAAAATTCTAGTTACTTTAAGTGACTTGACGCTAGAAAATAAATAATGTGAAAACCCTCTAAAATGGACAGACAAAAACGAAAAAATTTAGAAGACAAGCTTGCTTTATTTCCTGTAATGTATAATCAAGTTCCCTTCAAAGAAAAACCTTTCAATAAAGTGTCATGGCAAATGATTTTATCATCGCATTCATCAGAAAAGTATAACAGTATCGCATCCTTTTTACTTTTATATTCTTTCTCCGAGGACGAAATTTATTATTTTTTTCCTAAGCATACAAACATATAAGCGACAAAACATCTGCCACCTTATGTACTTATGCGATCTGCGATTGCATAAAAAAAAGTTAATCAAAATTAGAAGAAAAGATTAAGTATAAAGAAAACAAACTGACATTTCAAAAGTGAGTAAAAAAAAAACAAGCAATGTTGTTTCATAAATAAGAAAATTAGGATAGAAGAGAAAACTCTGGTTGCCTTCATATGGGTAGGATACGTCTTCTGAAACCCGAGCGTATGAATGAGGCTATCAGAGCGTCATAAGTTCGTACAATTACATTAAATTTTACATCAAAGCTGATGCAGGACGAGAACAGCGTTGACAACCAGAAGCTGCTACAAATATTCTCTTTCTCAAATTTAAATTCAAATTTTAATATAAAGAATATATTTTTATTAGATTTTTTTAATTTTTGTTTTATCATCATCATCGTCGTCATCGTCGTCGTCATCGTCATCCTTGGTGCTACAGCGCGTTGCTGATTCTTGACCCCCTCCAGAAGCCTTCTCGAACGGTCCCGATCTTACGCGATGACTCTCCTTTTTCCCTCAGTTCAAACAGTTGGTATCACTACTCACATTATCAATCGTCGCAGCTTTGGCCTGCCTCTCTTTCTTCTTCTATCCAGCTGCATTGTAATAATTTTCCTCGGTATTTCATCCTCCGTTATACTCATTGAGTGTCCGCCCCACCGGCCCACCTCAACTTTGAGAATTTAATACATTTTATAATGTGTACATCCCTAAAAAGTTCCTATAATTCTAGAAATGTTTTGTTTCAGTAAGCTAATATACTGGAATAAATTTTTAAATTGATAACTCTTCTCCGTTTTTGTGTAGGTCTTCTTCTTCTTCTTTAGCACTACAGCCCAACGTGAACCCTGGCTTCCAACACCAATCTTCTCCAATTATTTCTATCCATTGCCTTCCCACTGTAACCCCTCACATCCATTATTCTTAAATCTTCCAGCACAACATCCAACCATCTTATCCCAGGTCGGCCTCTCTTTCTCCTTTTACAGACTTGTGCCCTCAGGATTTTCTTTGACATACGCTGATCATCCATTCGCTCCAGGTGACTTAGCCATTGTATTCGTTGAGCTTTTACGAATTGAAATTTTCAACGTTATCATGCTTCAATAGTTCATTTATCTCCTTGTTATTTCTTATTATCTATTCATCATCTTCTTCAACCGGGCCATAAACACATCTTACAATCTTTCTTTCAAACCTTCATAGTGTTTCTTATTCCTTTTTTGTTGATGTCCATGTCTCGCCTCTATAAGTAACAACCGATCTGATAAATCTAATGTATTTTTTTTTTATTTCTGTGTAGTACTTTGAATAATACGCTTACTATGGTAAATATTAGGCATGGCAGGTGATACAGAAGCTAAGTTTATGTATCTAGACAACAGATTTATACTCAGAAGCACACAAACACACTATACGCGCCCAAATATTCATGAATTATGCGATATTAAGCGTGTACAGTGCAAGAGTACGTGACTTAATCCACCTGTCACTGTACCTTACTGTAGGACAGTGGTTCACAGTCGATGGTTCGCGATAAACTCAAATTAGTCCGTGTGTTTACCAAGATATAAGTATAAATGAAACATTCATCTAGTCTAGTTTATAAACGGCACCGTATGGAAAACTTGTGGGTGGACGCAGCGACGACATACCACTTGTTTTGAGCGGCAATATTAGCTATAAAATTCCACAAGTGATGAAACACATGCAAGACCAAAAGGCACACTAATTAATCTCAGACAAGACACTGAGAATCTTCTATTGATATTTAGTTATCTCAAATACACTTTGAATTGATTAATTTTTTTAAAAATTATGTTAAATAAAATTCACTTCAGTCAATAATACGTTCACAAAATAAATCCTCTGTTCGGACTGCTTCCGTCGTAATATTTATCTTGCTTGACGTTTCGATACATAGACTCTGGGGACGTCCTCAGAAGCTAAACAACATAAAACAAATTACAATAAAACATTATAAAACAAAATATACATAACTACTATTAAAACTTTTCATAACCCTGTTGAAAGACCTAACAAGGCTAGGACATCTGTCTTCTTTCGTATTTATGTTTTCTTATGTTTAGTAACAGGGACCGCCACTCACAGGTAAGAAATATTTATTAAATTTTACATTGTTTTGTAGTTTAGTCTTATATTTCTATTTTTATATGTTGTGCCTAATGATTATAAGACTTATATTGTCATGAAAAGTATTTAATAGTAGGCCTAGTTATGCACATTTTGCCGATATTTTGTTTTATAATGTTTTATTGTAAGTTATTTTATGTTGTTTAGCTTCTGAGAACGATCCTAGATTCTAGCAACCGAAAGCTCAATCGAGAAAAATGTTACGACGGAAGCAGTCCGAACAGAGGTTTTACCCGTAAGAAATCACCTATCGCTTAGAAGTTTTAAATAACTTTCACAAAATAAAGTGTAAATTTTCTTAATGACCTGGTCCTTGGTAGGAGGGAAGGTCTGCACTTTATCTTTCGGCCCCGGATAATTTAATGCTGGGACGGCTGCTACAGAGTTTGTGAATCCGTCTAGCCGTTGTGTTACTTTAGTTCTACTTTGTGTATGTCGCGTCTGTACTATATGGTAGTGGTCAAACGCACGGCGTGAGCTTCTCTCTACATCAGTGGTTCCCAAACTTTTCAGTCCGCGCACCCCCCAAAAAATTAAAAATTTCACGGACCCCGTCTGAGTTCTGAAATAAAACAAACAGTAAATATGATACAAACTCTTACATTTTAATAAAATTTATTAAAATCAAAGTTCTCTTAACTTGCAAAATTATAATATTAATGGTATCAATTATAGTTTAATGTAAACAATGAAGCTGCTTTTGAACAATTAGCTCTGCAATACTGGGTTTAATGTCTGATAATTTCAATATTTAAGTTCCGGTTGCGCAGCCAACGTTGCCAACCTCGGCTCTATCTTTCCAGCCACGCGTGTCGAAATCCAGCTACTTAGGCGTAAAACCAGCTACATGGAAAAACGTTTTGCTTAGATACAATGCTTATACGTGGAGTAGCACAGCGTGATCAGGTTCTGCGTTGATGCGGCGCTCTAGTCAGTTCGGCTGACAAACAGATCTGCTACACAACATGATTTAAAGCCATTAGTTTCAAATTACTTTTGCAATTACTATTAGTTTGAATTAAAAAAATACAGGAATCTTCTACTAATTGTTTTGAGATTCTAAAATTTAGATTTTAGAGCATACAAAATCGGAGAAAATTACTATAGGCTATATTCTATTTTTTCTTAAAAGTGTCCGCGGATCCCCAGAGGTCCGCGGATCCCACTTTGGGGACCACTGCTCTACATTGTAGTTTGTCTGATTTACAAGTACATCAGTATTTTTTGAGCGATTACACATATGCAATGAAAAGTTAAATCAATAAATATTTTTTGAATCGTAAGGTGTGTTCTCAAGTAGTAAATAAGACCAATAAGAATCTACATGGAAAGTAAACAGTTCTTTTAAAAACGTGTGTACATTACTTTAGAAGTGAAGGTCAGAAACGTGCACAGGCAAACGGTGATACTTAAATTAACTGTGAGTTTGAAATTTATTCCTTCATAACGCAAGGAGATCAAGTTTACCTACTTCGAAACAAGCGAATGAAATCCGTAAGCCATCCTACGCGGACGTTCACGCACACGTTTTTATTGTTGCGCGGGACGAGACGACACATAAACTTACGTCTAGCAGACGACATCCCGTATCGTAGTACACGCCCTTAAAAGTGAAATTCCCGCGTCATCGTCTACACGTACGCAGGAATATGCATCATTCAGAGTGAAATGCAGTCACTTTCAGAAATAAAGTATTCACCTCACCTTAGTCACGGCTTACGTCATGCTTGGTAACAAATGATTAATTTTATCCCACAGTTAAGTTACACCCATTAATGAATGAATTCACCGTCGCGTAAGTGTACATTACGTTCTCCTCAGCGGTCAGCCAAACGCCGAGTGTCACGCCCTTGAGAGTGCCACACACGCACGCGCAAGTTTCAATACATATTTGTTTATTTGTGACCTTCCTAAAGTTGAACTATATTTTATCTCTTAAGGTTACTTGGCGTCTTCTCATATTGCCAACGCGTAAGCGTTGCAGTACGTCGAAATTTCTAGCAATTTATTCGTTGACCTCAGTTTACTTGTTTTCACCTTAAAAATATGACATGAGGTTTATTTTTAATCTGTGCGTTGTTGACCACGAATAATAATCTGAGTTTTATTTGACCTTGGTGTGTATGCGATGTGTTTTCCTCAAGACAAAGTCCATACAAAGTCTAGAAGTGGTAGGAAAGCCTATTTAGGTAGGATGGTTCGTGATCGAATTTCGCTGTTGGTCTGTAGTTATCAAGCTGTCATAAGAAGACTCACAGGAGACAGAAATAAGATCCAACATAAGTAGGAACGTCATTCATAAAGACGATGACGACAGTCTAATGATGATGATGATGATGATGATGATGATGTCGGTAACTATGAAGATGGTGACGTACAAACTTCGTGTATAATAGTAGAAGTAGGTGTACAACTTCGTGATAGACATCCTACTGGTCCCACCCATATGCGGGAGTACGCGTAGGAGGTTCTAATGTCATCGTTTGACAGAACTTAAATATTTTAACAGCACTTAGTTTAGCTTGGTGTGAGATTTAAAGCGGTGGTGTGATAGTAGTAGTGGTGACGACTAAAGGATTAAAAGGTATAAGTTATTTAAAATCGAGAAGCTGATATACGGGACCTTCTTAAGATCGTTCAGAAATGTTCGACCCCTATAGTGCGACAGTCTTTACTGGAGCTTATCTTGTCGTAGGTTGTCAGCCACTACCTACGGGAAAGCGTGGGGTAAACTATCGTTTGTTTGACTGATTTTTATTATTTTGATTATAACATTCTATACATCATCACATACTTTTTACTTCATATAAGCTTACATAACTAAACCTGATAAAAAAGTTAAGGGTAGGAAGATATCTTTATTGGAAGTTGACGAGTGTTAATTTTATTGCATACAAAATTGTATTACTTAACAATTACGAAATTAAAATTAAAGAATAACATTCAGAAATAAATCACAGCATTTCTCTTTTAAGTGTTTTCTACGAATTTGTCTGACAAAAGCGGTGCCGTAATAAATGCATTATGACCTATAGGCCTACACAGGATACCCATATACGTATAATTTATTTTAGAACTGACTATTTACAAAATCTATGCAAAATGTATGCTATATTATTATTTAGAATTTTCATGCAATGATTCAAATGAATCTGTTTGGAAACATCGGGACTACAAGTTATTAGTATCTACTGTAATTTAATATTAAATTCTGTCTGAATATAATATCAAAAATTATACGAATTTCTGTGTGTTTTACATTACACACGTTTTTTATTAAATCTTTTAAAATTCTACAGAGTGTAAATTTCAGAGTAATCCTACAGGGAAGGGAAAAACGAATGCAAAACTAATGGTCTAACGGTGAAACAGTACGCCTGCCCAACGTACACAACACCAATGACGGGCTACAAATCGTTTGTGCTGCTTCCTATTTTTTATAAAAAATTTGATAAGATATTGATGAACAAATTCCTATAACAATAATTAACACACACGCTGACAAGAATAAACACTACGGCCGTTCTCATTTATGTACTCTCCTCTTTCTATGATTTTGTCTGATACAAGTGGCACTATTAGAAATGTACCACAATATTTTTTAAATGTACAGTTTTGAAATGTATACATTTGGTGTGTATATACAATTTATTTATTTAAATTTATTTATTTAATTTAAATAAATTAAATTTAAATTTATTTATTTATTGATTTAAAATTGAGAGAGAATGTTAATACTTATGCCTCCTTTGGCGTGCACGGGTATTCAGTTATTTTAATTATTTCAGAATTTACAAAGGCCAACATACTACAAATGAAGTGTATCTATCCAAATGCATCATCACCGCGGCCTCAGAAAAATAACATCAATAATTATATTGAAATTAATCTATTCGGAAACATCGGCAATGATCAACTCACCAGTGTATAACGTAATTTAACCTTTAATATTCTGTTTGACTGAACACAATTTAAAAAAATAAAAATAAAACTTGTGTTATATACGAGATGCGTTTTTTTATTCAGGTCTCATAAAAAGTCACAGAAATGGCAGTGGACTCATCGTGACTGGAGAGAAGTCGGTTACAATTAACAAATAGTTTTATAAGTGTACACGAAAATGAACAACAGATATTATGCTTGTGAGGTTGTACACTTCCTTCTAATAAACATAAACGGATGCGAATTATTCATGCATGAGTTACAACTAGTACAGTATATACTATTATCATAGTTGCGGTAAGTATGTATCAACTTATTATATTGCCATGAATGTCTATACAACTCATGACGTAAATAAGACGTTGAAATTTTAGTATTTAAAGCAATAAAATCTACAGTATAAAACAATTGCTAGGTCTTTATACATATTCTTTTAACTAACCTCTAAGTATTCTGAAAATGATACTGATGAATTCGCAAACAGCAAAAATTTCAGTACTACTATAATCGCAAAAACCTATTGTAGTGAAGAATACTTAAGAAGAGCCCAATAAAGTGCCGGTAAAATCTTTGTTTAGAAATCATAAAACTAAAATAAGAGGAGCGAATTTTTAACGTAGACCTATACAGTGTTATAACACTTACTTGAATCTTTTAAGACATAAGGAACTAAGACTACAATGAGGTTGTTTGGCAAATTCCTAACGTTTAGAAAACGCTGTTACTGCAACAACTAGTAAGCGGTTTCCTGTTAACCTGAATTTTGTTAGTGTGACGTCAGAGGAAAACAATTAGAGAAAAATAATTTCTACTTTTCTAAGGTCACTCGCCGTTCTAGGTCGCCGTTGGATGCTTTCCAGCACTTCTGTTACTCACGACATCCAGTTGCCGTTTACCTTACCGTACCTTTGCCCGAGGAGGTAAAAGTTACAACCGCTTGTATAACCGAGTAATTGTTTTGCGTTGTATACATAACTGGCGCCAGCAATTACAGTGAATGGCGTTTTAAACTTATATAAATAAATATACATCTATTTACATTTACGATGATGGAGTAGAGACTAAATCATTATTTCAAAGGAAAACCACGAATTTTATAGCATATACTCGAGTATAAACATTCAGTTGTTAAAATAACAGGCGCCACGGATCCGTTTCTGTTTCGGATATATTGTGGTAAACATTGTTGATTATTGCCAAATTACAATCATTTGTTCGATACATTGTTAATTGTACGGTCGTGTTTTCTTTGTTTGTGTTTTCCATTATGAATATTTAGAATCTTCGTACTAACGGAAAAACGCGATTACGTTCATGCAAGACCATATAATTCTGCCAACTTTAAGAAATATCGGAAAACATTACACAATTTGGTTTGTAATGTGATATAGTGTAAAATCTGTAAAATTGACAATATAATGTGGCGATGTCACAACATTGTTCTAAAGGTAAACACACGTCGAAACATGGCTAGAAAAGTGAAACTTACAATCGTGACTGTAATAATACGTGATGTATTTTCTATTGAGCTACGTTAAGAGGTTACGTTAATTTAAATTGTAATATTGTATTCAATGTTGTAACTACTTTAGAATGGACGCTATAATTGTGGAGCAGATAATGGAAGTCAATTACTTATGGGTAACAACAAGCTGTGGTTCCGTAGGAGAATAAAAAGCTGTCAGATCACCAAAGTAAACAGGATATGGCTAGAAACTTCTAGCAAACGCAAGGCTGCTGAAATGAAAAGACTGAGAAGAATAACTGGCAAAACGCATTGAGTCAGAATAGAGAATGTGAATATTCGAGAAGTGTGCAAATTAACTGGTACATTGGGCTGGAGGAAGGAAAGGCGAAAATTCTGGAACGACTACGTTGGCTGGATGAATTAGTCAAGAAGGCCCGAGATAATCGTCCGAGAGGTAAGAGAAGAATTGGACGACCGAACAGTGGAGAAACAATATTGAGTGGTAAAGTTGGCAATAATCACAACAGTCTCCTAATGAAGAGAAAGACAGGAAAACGAAGAAGAAGTAGAAGAAGGGTTAATATTATTTGAAAATACTTTGATGTAAATTGAAATCCATATATGCAAATTTCAAAATGGAACCACTAAATGTATATATGTGACGCCAATTCTCTAGACGTCTGTTTTTATTCCGTCAGAGTTCCAGCCCGAAGTAAGTGGTTTGTGGTTTTATAAGTCACTACAGCTTCCCTTCTTTTCATGATGTATATCAGTTTAGCTTTAAAGTAGCTTAGAGCTAAAAGAAAATTTTGAAAATAATCTGACACGGTTAAACTGTGAAGGTGGCGAGAGAAATGAAATTCATTTAAGTTAAAAGCACAGAGGTATCGTTTGACATGTCAGGAAATAGTACCTCGTCTCTCAACAGGCATTGCAAAAAACGAAGTCTGCTCACATCGTTATGAATATTTCATCGTATCTTTATAAACTGGTGTTAATGTACGCATTAATGTAAACAACTAATAATCCCAAGTGCATCCACAAATTTAAATAAATAAAATAAATAAATACAGCACTACTTAGGATAATCATTCATTATTGGAGCTTAAAGTGTGATTTATTTGTAAATAAAATGAAAACATGAAACGTGCAATAAACACATTATTCGAAAAGAGCATATGTCAACGCTCTCGCGTTTATCACTCGAGAACGTGCCTGCGCGTGCGCGCGCGCGCACGCACACACACACTCATACATATATATATAATCGTGTAATATACAATTTTAAGCTTTGATATGTGTTCTTTTCCTTTACTACATTGGACAGCACGTTTTATTTTCCTCAAAGGACTATCTTTTTCTCTTACTTATCAAAGTTTTACGTACGGTATTTCTAAGTCAAATATATCTCCATAACTAGAGGATTTCATATCACCTTATATCTCTTCAGACACTAGTGGCTATTTAATGAATCTCCTTAAAGTGTAAGATTTGTCGAGTTCCGAAAGATGTTGTGATGCATTGCAAGTAATAACTATTTACACATTTTGTAATGTGTAATTATACACAATAATTAGAATATACTATTAAACCATTCGCGTTTTGAAAGAAGAGAATTCACAACAGAATAACCATAATATTATATTTTTTAAGGCATAAGCGAGCACTGGATGAGAGGGTGGAGGTACATTCAAAAGAGATTAAAGGGCGCGCTTCTCAAGGATTAAGACTAACATTCAGAACTCCACCTAAAAGCGGCATATGCTAATCCGTAAAGCTGCACTTAACCTTGTTCCTTTATATACACATAACTGTTGACTCTGTCAGCGGTTTCAGAAAGTGTCAAATGTTTTCTGAACAAAAAGTCTGTCGTTCTTCAAGAGCCTGTAAATGTAATAATTATGCAAATTTATTAATTGCATAAATTAACTGAAAGAATAAATCTTGCTTGTTGCCCCGCGTTGGGAAGCCATATACAACTGTATATATTCGTTGTACATGTAGTTTGTTATGCCCCACGTTCTTTGGGAGCCATGTACAACTGTTACCTATTATGCATACTTATTAATTGCATAAATTAATTGAAATTATTAATTAAATAAATCTTTCTCTTGGTTACAATTATCTACTAGAATTTGCTTCCTCGTGTCACGCGTCAGGACACCATATACAATATTATATATTTTATGTAAACTTATCTGCATCGATTAGTTAATTGATTTTAATTAGGTAGTAACCCCAAGTTTGGGTGGTCATATACGACTTTATATTTTCTGTGAAGTTTTGAGTGTAAATGTTATTTGTTCAAATAACTAAATTACCTTGTTTACAATGATTGACGATTCTTTATCAGTTTGGGTAAATGGTTTATTATTGATGCTAAATATCTCTGCTTATAGGAACTTCATCATGTAAGGTATGATGATTAATTGTATACTATTCTAAGGAGTTTCCATAAATGTAGGTCTTTACTACAGATCTTGTTTACTGCTCCAGGACGGGCATGCCATGTATGATGATACACTCTGATATCACTGAGCTTTAATACGCCCCGCGTTCTGGAGCACCATATGTAAACAGGTGTTTTGGGTGAATAACAATTATGTGACTCAGACACTATTAATTTTCGTAAACAATACAAATTTATTATATATTTTCAATGTCATTTAAATTCTGAATAAAGTTAGCGTTTCTATACAACACATTAAATACACAATGCTGTTATATTGTCTCTAACGTTTATGTACATCTACAAATCAATAAAGGTTAATTAATGACTATATAAATTTCAATATATCCTACTCTATGGATTCATATTTTTCAATTTGCGTTACTTTTGAGCAATTAAATATATGTATATTCAACTCAGTGGCAAGTTCTTTTTGAGTGGCAGGACAGTGGCAACCTAATCTAATGTTACATGAATGATAATAATTTACTTGTTGTTTGTATCCAAATTGCGGTGATTAACTGCGTAGTACCTCTCATACTGCGACGAGGTCCAGGCTGAAGATACGCCCATTAAATTACACTTGACACTCCGTCACGACACTATTGGTTCCACATTTTATTCGGATACTCGTATGAGCGATAATGACTAATTGCGTTAACTCGAATATTACTTCCTTGTCTAAAACTCTTTTGCGTGTAGGTTCTTTGTCACTCTCGATGTACGCGTGCAATAGTTTATGCTGTGTTTAACTAAAGCGATTGTACCATTTATAATGTATTCACTATGCAAATATAATTGGTTTTATTTCCATTTCAGTGAGTTAATTCGTGGCACAATCTTACTATATTGTCTCATGTCACTTACGTCACGGTAATGTGATATTGTCAATACCATATCACTCGCATTCGATTCATAAAAACGAGATTTTTATGGTCACAAAGTCTGATCGTACTTAACTCGACATTGTCATAGTATTGAGTCACGGGTTAGTTCTACAGTTTTACATAGTTTCTGATACACTCCCGAACGATCTCTCTGCTTGTATCAATACACTTTACTACCGTCCATCTGAAAGACTGGCTGGTTTATACCGAAATAGAATTGACTGAAAAAAATTATAATACGACCGAACTGAGACTGAACTCAAATTTAAAATAGGCTGACTGAGAATTGAAAAAGACTGACTTCTGATTTAAAATAGACTGACTTCTCCAAATCGACTGACTTCTCCAAATCGACTGACTCCCTCCAAATCGACTGACCCTTTTTTCTCTGCGAACACCTTATTTTATTACTTCAGCAACACGACTCCCTCCACGGATATCATACCCTTACCATAATCACTGTCATGATTGGTTTCTCGCATCAGATTCTGCGAAGGCTCCTCCTAGATACTCTGGCTGGGGTCTCTAGTCTACTTCCCATTAGCTCTTCACCCTTGTCTCCATGTTGACGTCTTCTTAACACCCGCCTTTTGCCGAATTCCTTGCTCCTGATAGGTCAGCCAAGACCCCTCTCTAAAAGTCTTGCTGTCCACACCACCTCCCCGTATGACGACGGACCTAATTACACGGTTGTCTGTTATGTGATTGTCTTACGTTCCCTAGTGTCCTTTCTAAGCGATTTCCTTTCCGCACATGTGTGTACCATAACCCGGGTGTGTCGAATCGCCGTATTGTCCTCGACTTCCCTTGTTACGTTCACACGCTGATGGTGGTCATCTTCCAGGAACTAACATCTGTTCTGCAGCCCTACAAGATGCTCCGTATGTCGTGCCAGTAAGCAAGTTGCCCGCTGTGCGGCTATGTATGTCCTTTTGTTCTTAATTGCATCCGCTCTTAGACTGCTTTTGTGGAAAATGTTATGTCCATGTGCAGCCGCTAACTCACACGTGTATGTCGAAAATGTTGGCGTCCCCTTAGTACACGCTTTGTCGGTAATTGTGACGAACTGCCACCGTCTTTTGTTTCTTTGTTATTGTCGCCACTTGCGCTTATGTCGTTCATCCACGTCCAACATCTGTTGTGTGCCAAGGCGTTGTCTTTCTTAAGTCATTGTCTAACGGCGGCCGTTTGGCTATACCATGCATCACTCTTGACAGTTGACGCCCGCTACAGTGCCGTTTACTCAAAAAAAAATTCTCTACTGTAATTGCTTTACAGAGTCCCCAATTTGGGTTCATTGATGAGTCCCGAATCAAGGAATCGCAAATTAATGCCCTTGCTGAAGTTTCATCAATGGTCATTCTTTATTGAAAAGAGTGTAGTCACCAAAGATCATCTTCCACATGAAAGAGTGTAGTGTCACTTACCCTTTCCTTCCCCCATTTTCAACACTGTCTGTCATTATTACACCACTGTCGTTCATAATCTCGATACTGAATTTATTGCTCGCTTGTTTGAGATTATGAATCCATTTACAGATTTTCTATTACTTAAATGGTTAAGTTAATATTCATTTACATGTTCTATATCTACAAAATTCCTTCTTTTTAAGTAAATAAAGTAAAAAAAATGTTCTTTTGTTGCTAACTAGTTATCACACATTTTTTTCTCCGTTAATTTTTTTTTTATATGCATTACTCCTAAATAATCTATTGGCTAAAATTTACATTTTGTTGACAAGCGTTCTACCAACTTGGTTACAACAAAAGAAAACACAATAAGCTTAAGTATAAATATCTTGATAACCTATTCACTCCAATTATCCTTGGTTAGATTTTCCAAAGATTATATTACAATTTGATTTACGCTAAATTTTACACATATAAACATTAATAATGTACTTCTTATACGTATCAAAAAAAATTTTCTTCCCCTAAAATTCTACAATTTCTCAACAAAATCTCATTTCAATAGAACAAAACCTTATTTACATTCCCCTTTTATTTGGACTTAACAACTATCACACTATAATTCTCATTAAAGTTTTTACGATTACACAATTTATAATAAATGATTTTTTTTTTTTCTCTATTGTACATTCTTGTAATTTATTACTGCTTGTTGTACATTCCATTAATTTATAGTTAATTATTTCATATGATTAAGTAACAAACCTTTCTTACTGTCTTCTATCGATTTCTATCTTATCACGTACATTATTCAAAATTTTACCATGAGACAAGACAATTTAAATTTTTACAAATTAGTCTATGATTTCACTACTAACTATAACACAATGACATAGTCCTTGATTTATTTACAAAGACAATTCTATCTCTTAGCTAAGCAAACTTGAATGGTTTGTTTTATTACCGTCAGAGGCTTTACGCATTCCTCTAACTTCTCCCCACTTAGCCGTTGAGTAATTTGCCTTATCCTTCCTTTACGTAACATAAACACACGTCTTGTCCTTAAATAATTTGATGTATTATTTATCACGTTGATTTCTTTCTTTAATCTCTTTCCTTTCGGGAATGATATGCTTTTAATTGTCTTATGTTTAATTTGCCGCGGATTTTCTGTTCATCGCTGCATTCAACCAAGATATATGTAGCTTCCCCTAAGACCTGTTTCACCTTATAGGGCCCACAATATAATTCACAAAATTTGTCAATTTTCTTCTGCATGGCATCCGATTGGCAATATGTCCTTACCAATACTAGATCTCCCAATTTAAATTTGGTAATTTTGTTATCCTCGTTCATTTTCTTTGCGTGTTTTTCTCTCTTCAGCTTCATCTTCACAAAGATTTGGTGGTTGTCCGTTATACTATGTTCATGTATTTCTTGGTTTAAGTATTTTTCCCACACGCGTGCTGGTCTCCTACCGAACTGCGCTTCGTATGGTGTTACTTCAATGGTGTCGTGATACGTTTCATTAATGCAGCTTTCAATTGTTGTAATAAAACGTGACCACTTAGTGTGTTGTTCGCCGACGAATATACGGAACATGTTTCCTAATTGTCGATTAATACGTTCGGCAAGGTTGGCGCACGGGTTGCGAATGGCAGTGTACTTCGGTTGTATTTGAAGTTCACTCAATCCTTTCACCCATTGTTTCGATGTAAACTGCGTCGCATTGTCCGTTAATATTGCTTTCGGTTTTACAACTTCTTCGATGTATTGTCGGACTCTCCTGATGGTTGCGGCCGTTGTTGCCCTTCTCAACGTGTATAACTTCACGTATTTTGTAAAGTTATCAACCATGACGAAGATGTATTTTACGCCACCCGTCGATACTGGTAACGGTCCGTAATAATCACCGCTAACGAGTTCTCCTTTCTCTGATGGTAAAATTGGTATCGTTCCGCCAAACAGATTCCTATTTTGGCTATCCTTGCAACGTTGACATTTGTCACAAGTTTTTACGTACTCTTTAATTTTCCTTGACATTTTGTCAAATGTGAAACTCTCCTGTAACAGTTTGGTACATTTCTTACCTCCTAAATGGCCGTACATCTGGTGTATTTCGGAGATGATTATGTCCGTAATACTCTCTGGCACGTATAATTTCCATTTGTTCTTACACTTTCTATACAATTTGTTATCAATATACTTATAAAACTTACACATATCATTTTCATTACCATTATTTAGATTATCTGTAATAGATCCCAACTTCGTATCCTCCTTCTGGAATTTTCCTATGTCTCTTATCATACTACATACGTCTTTCTTCATTTTTATAGTTACCTGATTTATCTGATATTCGAAGTTCTCATCAAATTGGTCCGCTTCCGTTGCGTCTTCTGGATACCGGCTGAGTATGTCGGCCACTACATTCTCTTTACCTTTACAGTGAAGGATGTTAAAGTTATATTCTTGTATGGATAGGATCCACCTAGTTATCCTGGAGTTGTTTAGATGGCATTTATGCATGAAAGTGAGTGCTTTATTATCAGTTATAATCGTTAATGGTTGACCCAAGATATATATTCGAAATTTCTCTAAACATCTGACAATGCTTAATAGTTCTTTTTCAGTCGTGAAATAGTTCTTTTCCGCACCCTTAAAAGTTTTACTTGTGTAGGCAATAACACCCACATTCCCCTCTTCATCCAACTGATACAGTTGTCCACCGTAGGCGTATTTACTCGCATCGCATTGAAGAAAATATCGTTGGTTGATTTTCGGAAATTTTAATATAACCGTCTCAATAAATAAATCCTTTACTTCCTTGAAGCATCGATCTAGTTCTGATGTCCAAATAAACCTTTTATTTTTTTTCAATAAATCCAGTAATGGTTGAATCGTTTCTGCGTACTTAGCAGTAAATCTATTATAAAAGTTAGTCAATCCTAAGAATCCTTTCAATTGCTTCTGGTTTCTCGGAACTGGGAAATTTCTGATCGCAGCAACCTTTTCTTCTGTTGCTTGCACTCCTTCCGTAGTTAAGCCATACCCTAGGTAGGCGATTTCTTGACGAAAGAATTGCGATTTATCGAGGTTAATCGTTAGGTTTGCTCTGCGTAGATTGCTTAATAATAAATTCAAATGTACCAGATGCGTCTTGACGTCGTTCGAGTAACAAAGACAGTCGTCAACATAGATGATTGTGTTTTCCTTCACCGGATCTTCAAGTGCCATGTCTAGTCCTCTCGACAGAGCGGCAGAACTGGTGCTTAATCCGAATGGTGTTACCGTATATCTATAACATTTCCCCTCATACATGAAAGCGGTGTAATCGCGACAACATTCCTTTAGTGGCACCTGCCAAAAACTGCTGGTTAAATCCACTGTGGACAGGTACTTCATTCTTCCACACCTTGCTAATATCTCTTGGATAGGAGTTGGTCCTTCATAGTCGGGAATGGTAACACTATTGATTTTTCGTGCGTCCAAACACAGCCTGACGTTTCCGTCCTTCTTTATTACGGCGACCATTGGATTAATAAATGGGCTATTTCCCCTCTCAATTACACCGTGTTTCAACATTTTGTTGATTTCGGCATCCACTCTTTGCTTGTACGCAAGCGGAATTGGCCACCCGCGTTGGAAATAAGGCGTGTTTGTCCGTTACTTTAAATTCATGCTGATAGCATTCCATTCTCCCTGGACTCTCCCGAAATAAACTTTTATTATTCATTAAGACTTCGCTCAGATTTTCTAACGTTTCCTCATCCACACCTGTTATGTTGTCCACTTTCGCGTTTATTTTCTTCTCGATTTCATCCTCTTCTTCTGCTTCTACTACTTCCATGTGTACAATGGGTATGCTGACATTTTGTTCTTCCTCTCTTCCTCTAAATTCGACGACTCCCTTTTCCACGTCAATCAAACATCTTTCATCTTTCATAAAGCTAATACCTAATATACAATTTCTAATTAAATTTGGAATAATTAAAAATACGCAGTCTATCTTGATATCACTAATGTAAATGTCACATAAGATTTGTTTCCGTACTAGCTTAGACTTACTACCTACTGCACTAATAATCAGTGTATTAGTCATGCTTAATTCCTCATAAGGTTCTAAATAATGTTTATTTTGGTTGAACCATTCTTCTGACAACGCATTAATCGCGCTCCCCGTATCCAATAAGGCAAGGACCGTAATATTATTATTGAACTTAATTAATATTTCTGGACATTTAGAAATCCGTTGTTCGAATTTTAATTCATCTTTATAAGTTAATTCATTTCTAAGATCTGGTAATAGTATGTTAGTTTCGTGAAGTCGGTTCTTAGTCAGTATATCGGCTATCTCACTGTATTGTAGGGTTCATTTTTTTTTCTCTATCTACGTCGTTCCCCTTACCAGTCGAGGTTGACGCACCGTTGTTTACGAATTCCAAGGAATTTATGGGCTGTCGGTTAGTGTGTCGTCCAAACCCCTTAACGTTGTGACCGTTTTCACTCTCTTTGTTCGGCACATGCTGTTTTTGCTTCCAGCTGACACCCTTATTGTGAAATGGTTGGGGTGTGTTTGTTGCTTCTCCCACACCTCGGGCATTCACCTTCTCGTGACTCCCTACAAAGTCATTATCTCTGGTTGTTCGCTGATTAATCGTGGCGTACTCTGCAATCAATGATTCAAGGTTTTGGATAGAATTAATCCCCCTTGTCACCACAGCAATTTCAATATTCTTACCAAAATGGCGCGCTATCTTTTTGATTAACTGACGATCAGTGATTGCTGGCGTTAATTGGCGACTTTCAAGTAGCTTGCGCTCCATATACTGTATTGCGCTTAGATTGCCCTTCCAATTAAATCGGCCAAATTCTAGGCTGTCCCTGACTGCGTCCTGTCTTTCTTCTCCCCAATACTTTTGTGTGAAGATGTCTTTAAATTCATCAAAATTGCGGATTTGGTCTCGTATCACCCTCCACCAAATCGCGGCGTCTGCTTCTAGATGTCGACCGATCCATTTGACATCGTCACTCGGGTAGAATGTGTTCTGGATTTCGGTCAGTTCTTTGAGAAATTCGATGGGATATCGGTCTGTGCCGTTGTATTTTAATTCGTTGTTATGCGGCCCACCTGTTCTTGCGGTCGATCCGACTTCTGCGTTGGCTAATTGACGCTGTAGTCGTTCTTGGCCCTCTTTAACTTTGGCGATGTGGTTTCTTAATTCTTCTAGTCGTGTCTCCTTCTCTTTATCTGTCTCACTGATTTTCTGTACAGCCGATCGTTGTCTGTCATCTACTTCTACGATCTTCTGTTTTAACGAGTTTACTGCTTCTCCTTGTTCTGTCCGTAGTCGTTCTACGTTGTTCATGACAACTCCTTTCAATTCTTCATTCCTGCTGTTGGTTTCTTGAATATGTGTGTCTAGTTTGTTATTTATTTGGTCTACTGACTTCTGTGTATTATTAATTGCTTCTTGCCATTCTTGTCGGTCCTTCTCTCTCAATTCTTTACTTTCTTTGGTATGTCTTGTTAATTCATTCTTCAACTCTTTCATTCCACGTTCATTCTTTTTCTGTAGCTCGCTAATTTTCTCTTCCCATTTCTTGGTGTGTTCTTGCAATTCTACTTTTATTTTTCCAATCTGTTCTTCGTTCTGTTGTCTCATTTTTTCACTCATTTTTTCGCTCATTTTTTCGCTCATTTCTTCATTCTGTTGTTTAATGAACTCGAGCAATAACTGAAAGTTCATCTCGCGAGGTACTAACGATTGTCCCCCCGCCCTTGTAGTCTCGTCGGCGCTGGTGTTTTCACTCTGCGTCGTATCTTCCTCACGTCCTTCGACGCCTAGCTGGTTGTTCACGTCGAACTCCATACTATCTGAGTTATAGGTTGTCATTTTCGCGCGACTACGCGTAATCATTCAAGTATGCTTAACCAAGACTATTTCTACTACTGACTTACTGTCTAACAATTGCTTATAGCCACTGCCTGTCCTCAGCCTACTCACTAATAATATTTATTATTAATTATTCGAGCAATCGCTTCGTGCAATCGCGTTGGGCGCCATATACAGACTTAATATTTTTTATGCAAATTTATTTGCATAAATTAATTATTCCATTAATTATATAAATTTTTATCTGTATTTATGATAGTGCTGTCGGTACGAACTTTGTCGTACTTACGTGTATTTAGCCCCGTAGTTGGACGCCATATGTAAATGTAATAATTATGCAAATTTATTAATTGCATAAATTAACTGAAAGAATAAATCTTGCTTGTTGCCCCGCGTTGGGAAGCCATATACAACTGTATATATTCGTTGTGCATGTAGTTTGTTATGCCCCACGTTCTTTGGGAGCCATGTACAACTGTTACCTATTATGCATACTTATTAATTGCATAAATTAATTGAAATTATTAATTAAATAAATCTTTCTCTTGGTTACAATTATCTACTAGAATTTGCTTCCTCGTGTCACGCGTCAGGACACCATATACAATATTATATATTTTATGTAAACTTATCTGCATCGATTAGTTAATTGATTTTAATTAGGTAGTAACCCCAAGTTTGGGTGGTCATATACGACTTTATATTTTCTGTGAAGTTTTGAGTGTAAATGTTATTTGTTCAAATAACTAAATTACCTTGTTTACAATGATTGACGATTCTTTATCAGTTTGGGTAAATGGTTTATTATTGATGCTAAATATCTCTGCTTATAGGAACTTCATCATGTAAGGTATGATGATTAATTGTATACTATTCTAAGGAGTTTCCATAAATGTAGGTCTTTACTACAGATCTTGTTTACTGCTCCAGGACGGGCATGCCATGTATGATGATACACTCTGATATCACTGAGCTTTAATACGCCCCGCGTTCTGGAGCACCATATGTAAACAGGTGTCTTGGGTGAATAACAATTATGTGACTCAGACACTATTAATTTTCGTAAACAATACAAATTTATTATATATTTTCAATGTCATTTAAATTCTGAATAAAGTTAGCGTTTCTATACAACACATTAAATACACAATGCTGTTATATTGTCTCTAACGTTTATGTACATCTACAAATCAATAAAGGTTAATTAATGACTATATAAATTTCAATATATCCTACTCTATGGATTCATATTTCTCAATTTGCGTTACTTTTGAGCAATTAAATATATGTATATTCAACTCAGTGGCAAGTTCTTTTTGAGTGGCAGGACAGTGGCAACCTAATCTAATGTTACATGAATGATAATAATTTACTTGTTGTTTGTATCCAAATTGCGGTGATTAACTGCGTAGTACCTCTCATACTGCGACGAGGTCCAGGCTGAAGATACGCCCATTAAATTACACTTGACACTCCGTCACGACACTATTGGTTCCACATTTTATTCGGATACTCGCATGAGCGATAATGACTAATTGCGTTAACTCGAATATTACTTCCTTGTCTAAAACTCTTTTGCGTGTAGGTTCTTTGTCACTCTCGATGTACGCGTGCAATAGTTTATGCTGTGTTTAACTAGAGCGATTGTACCATTTATAATGTATTCACTATGCAAATATAATTGGTTTTATTTCCATTTCAGTGAGTTAATTCGTGGCACAATCTTACTATATTGTCTCATGTCACTTACGTCACGGTAATGTGATATTGTCAATACCATATCACTCGCATTCGATTCATAAAAACGAGATTTTTATGGTCACAAAGTCTGATCGTACTTAACTCGACATTGTCATAGTATTGAGTCACGGGTTAGTTCTACAGTTTTACATAGTTTCTGATACACTCCCGAACGATCTCTCTGCTTGTATCAATACACTTTACTACCGTCCATCTGAAAGACTGGCTGGTTTATACCGAAATAGAATTGACTGAAAAAAATTATAATACGACCGAACTGAGACTGAACTCAAATTTAAAATAGGCTGACTGAGAATTGAAAAAGACTGACTTCTGATTTAAAATAGACTGACTTCTCCAAATCGACTGACTTCTCCAAATCGACTGACTCCCTCCAAATCGACTGACCCTTTTTTCTCTGCGAACACCTTATTTTATTACTTCAGCAACACGACTCCCTCCACGGATATCATACCCTTACCATAATCACTGTCATGATTGGTTTCTCGCATCAGATTCTGCGAAGGCTCCTCCTAGATACTCTGGCTGGGGTCTCTAGTCTACTTCCCATTAGCTCTTCACCCTTGTCTCTATGTTGACGTCTTCTTAACACCCGCCTTTTGCCGAATTCCTTGCTCCTGATAGGTCAGCCAAGACCCCTCTCTAAAAGTCTTGCTGTCCACACCACCTCCCCGTATGACGACGGACCTAATTACACGGTTGTCTGTTATGTGATTGTCTTACGTTCCCTAGTGTCCTTTCTAAGCGATTTCCTTTCCGCACATGTATGTACCATAACCCGGGTGTGCCGAATCGCCGTATTGTCCTCGACTTCCCTTGTTACGTTCACACGCTGATGGTGGTCATCTTCCAGGAACTAACATCGGTTCTGCAGCCCTACAAGATGCTCCGTATGTCGTGCCAGTAAGCAAGTTGCCCGCTGTGCGGCTATGTATGTCCTTTTGTTCTTAATTGCATCCGCTCTTAGACTGCTTTTGTGGAAAATGTTATGTCCATGTGCAGCCGCTAACTCACACGTGTATGTCGAAAATGTTGGCGTCCCCTTAGTACACGCTTTGTCGGTAATTGTGACGAACTGCCACCGTCTTTTGTTTCTTTGTTATTGTCGCCACTTGCGCTTATGTCGTTCATCCACGTCCAACATCTGTTGTGTGCCAAGGCGTTGTCTTTCTTAAGTCATTGTCTAACGGCGGCCGTTTGGCTATACCATGCATCACTCTTGACAGTTGACGCCCGCTACAGTGCCGTTTACTCAAAAAAAAATTCTCTACTGTAATTGCTTTACAAGCCCTTTTGTCTGCCCCCGAAAGAACAAAAACGGGTAGTATATACTATTATACTGTTGCAACACTGAATCCTTACAAAAAATAACGTGTTCCATCCTTGGCTGGTGTGTGTTAAGGATTGTAGTCTTATTACACTGTATGTGCGAAGTGTTCATTGCCAGTGTAATAAGCGGAAGGGTGTTGCACCAACAAAGCAACGACCAGCTTGTGTACTACTCCTTCCTGCCGTTAGCAACCTGTATTCGTCTTCTTTATTGGCGCCATAAGCTGTTTACAAATATCGTAAGTCACGTGTAGGAGTTGTGGTATCGTATTTATTTTGCGTTTAGTGATATTTCTTAATTGTGCGTTGCTAAATTGTTTGTTTACGACTAAATATTTATTACTAAGAATTAAATAGGGTTTTTCTTTTTTATTTTACTTTTTTATAAATGAACCATTTTTCCATTTTGATAGTGAATCCATTTAATGGACTTTCGTTTGGAGAACAGTAAATGTAGAAAAAAACAACTTAGTAGAACACTACCTGATGTAAATAGCCTTCAGAATTTACAGTTGGTGGAACACCCACCCATTTTCAAAGACCACCAAGAAGTTAAGTTAAACTTTTGTCACTTAATTAGATCAATATTGAACAAAATAAAAGTTTGTTCGTTCAGGCGGAACAGAAAATTTTTTACCCAAACAAAAAAGTTTGAATTTTACATCTCTTTCTGGATTTATATATTTCTGGTTTTTTGTATGCGTTTATTGTATGCATTTTGAACATCTAAACGCATACAAAAAACCAGAAATATATAAATCCAATTTAGCCACACATGCAATAAACACAGGACATGAACCAATGTGACACTAATAAAACATATACCACACAAAGGCACCATTATGAACATTTGGGAAAATTTACAAATATACAAACATAAAACAAACAAACAAACTAATACCTGAACAAATACAAATCAATACAAAAACATGACACAATATTCAAAGCACTCAACATCGAAAAGACACAAAATACAAATACATGGTATACTACAATCACACACAATAATACAAATTTAAAATACCAGAAACCAACAAGAAACCTTAATAGCATCCAGCCAACACACAAATACTTCACCAGACGCAAGATCGCGAAGGCTGAAGATGAGAGCACGGGAGCTCTCGAAATATGAAATGTTCCGAATATGAAATATAACATCCTGAGGTAATATAAACATAAATTTTAAATTACTTTATATATATTGTAACATAACTGTGAAATTACAAATTATAATTAAATTTATAAAGTGTTGCTTGTTCTGGTATTCTGCGGTAATCGAGCCCCACAAGTTGGGTTCGCCAATTTTGTAATATATATGTGTAAATTGTGTGGGTATAATAAAATAAATAAAAGGTTGATGTATGTAGATTGTGCTCTCCTGTAAGTCCCACTGGTTGTGCTAGCTGATTTTGTAATAAAACGATATTGCAAAATATAGCTTAATTTATAATATGTGTAGTACGTAGCTAATATCTTCTTGTCTTCTAAGCTCTCACTGCTGGTCTTCACTTTGGTAATATATAATTGTAATTGTAATGGTGTTCTGGTATAATATTACCCAGATTGACTTTTATGGTGCGTAGGTGTAGTAATGACGTTCCGCTCCGGGAGACGTCGATTTGGTAATGTTCCTAAATAATGCTGTTATCAAATGTTCTTGGTGTATGTTGTTGTTGTAGCAATTTGAAATGTGATATAATTTTATAATTCTGAAATAATTGTTTTCGAGGTGTTTATATTCTTAAAATTTAGTAATAAATTGAGATTATTGATTGTAATTATAAATAGTATGGTATGGTGTGTCTTCTAGTAATGATCTTCCCTTCGTTAAATTTATTAAAAAGACAATCCCCTTTGAATTAGGCGCGAACAGCTCTCTTCTTCTTCCTCTTGAAAGGTTGTAATTCGCATCTATTGCCTTTAAAGGTTGTCGAGTTTTCTTTATTAATTAATGGTTATATTCCTTTATTAAAGAAATCAAATTCAATTCACTGGATAACAAGCGTTTATTCAACAAAATAATGAATTTGCTTAATTGAAAACAATGTTATAATGCCGTATCGACTCACTCAGGTCCGGTCGATCTATGACTTTTATATTGGTATTATACACATATAGGTTCTTTTAACGGTTATTTATAAAAAAACCAGAGAAGGTCAGGGTCAGAAAGTATAACACTTACAATGCTGAAAATGTATTAAAATTAAACAATAGAATGGTAACTAGTAATAATAAAAGTTTATATATAATTTCTATTCACCACAGTTCAGCAAACAGTCGACTGGTTGTGTTGATGAGATCAGTCAAAGTGGCCGTCTGGCGCATGCGTGGATTTCACCTTCTAACATTGACAAAGTACTTGTGGAATAAATATGTTCCTTCTGCGATTAAATCCTCTTCGTACTCGTTTAATCTCTTCTTGGGTATAGTTTAATGTCACTGGAGTAAGATGGAAAAGTCACTGGGTGTAAAAATGTTGTTAAATAAGTAGATCAATTGGTGTTTATGTGTGTCCGTTTAACCTCGAATATTCACTTGGTATTTGGTGTGATTCCAGTGTTATTTCGTTTAAATAGTGATATGTGATGCTGTTTATAGGTGTTATGTAGTTCATAGGGCAACTTCACCACTTCACAATGATTAGAATAGTTTAAAATTTAATTTTTACACAAAAACTGATTCCGAACTTTAGTTATACGTAATCGCCATTAAGGTTGGGTTTTATAAAATATTCACGTAAAGTGTGCTCTTCAATGTATAATAATGAACTGCGTGGATTTCCTTCGTCATCCGAAACGTCTTAGCCAATTTAATATTAAAAAGACATTGTTTAAAATTGCCATAACTTCCGACACACTTTAATTTCGTGCACTATGCTTATAAAGTAAATTCGTTATTACTTAACTGTTTGAAATATAAAATACATATTCGTTTTCACTATTCTATTCTACTTATTTTGATAGTAATTAAGTTAGTATTACAAAGTTTTATCTGAAAATTATTTCTTATAATTTTTTGGGAGGTAGGCCTAAAATTATACTTCCCTGTCTTCTATGTAAATAATAGCCATTTTAACTAATATAATTATTATTCTATGAAATCTGAAATTTGTATAATTATCAATTCTCACTTATTTTATTGCAATTTAGTATATTAATGATGGTTTTTTCATATAATTCAGTTGTATATGATTCCCCTTCTGATAAAGTTAGTGAACCTATTTCAGTTTCAAATGGTATTTCATTATACCAATAAATAATTTTACTCATAGAATGACCATATCTTTAGAAAGCCTTATTTACATAGTATTTAATATGTTGGGTGTATCTTGCCTAAATATTGTCAGTTTGACTGGTTTATAAGATTAGGTTTATTAATTATTCTGCATTTTAACTTTATTATATTGCCTAGATTTGAATTGTGGCTATTTGCAGAATGTTTTACTAATGTAATTATTTTATTTCCTTCTCTGACTTCTGACTCTGATATATTTGATTAAAAATTAGTTCTGTGATCTGGCATAACAGTAATTATAGATTATACAATTAAAATATAACACCCAGATATATAAAACTGGTGTTCTTAATAACATTGTTTTGGTATATCACCTAATAACATAATAAAAAGTATTTCTACCACATTGGAATGTTATCTAATTTTAGATAATGCATTCCTTATTTAACATGAACAATAAAATAACAATTATAATACTAGTATTTCTTATGACTAACCCTTACTTATCTAAATGCTATATTTAATTAGAACCCCACATTTGGATCCATATATAATTGTTAATACCTTCTACTACTCCATCATAAACAGTTAGTTCTGTAATTCCCCATTTTATAAGATTTATGCCCCCTCTTAAAGTATAACCCTGGCTATCTAAGTTATATTCCATTCTATGGAATGTTCATACAGTTTTAGTAGCTTTTTATTAGTAAAATTACTACTTCATTATCAAAGTAGGCACTGTTCACAAAACTTAAAGTTTGTTACTTTGTACTGCTACTCATGCACCTTTCTTAAAGTTTATTAGTTATAATTTGATCACTTACACCTTTCCATGGTAAATTATTACTATATTTACTAGTCTTTTTCTAGTTTTTAATATGAAATATTCAACCATGGGGGAACTGTGAAGATTTGTTTATGCACATTACACAATAACTTTTTGAATGCACTAATATTTACTACAGCTAACACTTTTAGTTTTTTCTCAGTTTTACAGTGATATGGTTTTTTATTGTGTTATACTTTCTTTTTTGGGCATTCATTGATTTTGGGGTTTTTTGGGGGTTCTTTCCCTATGGAGTTTTTGTTTTATATGGGTCGTCTTAATTATTCTTCTTTCTTCTTGAGTTTGGTTATTCTTCCTTCTTCTGTAGTTTTGGATTATCCTTCCTTCTTCCTTCTTCTGTAGTTCTTATTTTTATTATTCTTCCTTCTTCTTTGAGTTTGGTTCTTCTTTATTCTTCCTTCTTCCTTCTTCAGTAGTAGTAGTTTTAATTAGTCTTCCTTCTTCTTTCTTCAGTAGATTTAGTTTGTTCTTCTTTCTTCAGTAATAGTAGTTTTAATTATTCTTCTTTCTTCTGTCTTCTGTATCTTTGATTGTTCTTCTTTCTTCAGTAATAGTAGTTTTAATTATTCTTCTGTCTTCTGTATCTTTGATTGTTCTTCTTTCTTCAGTAATAGTAGTTTTAATTATTCTTCTTTCTTCTGTCTTCTGTATCTTTGATTGTTCTTCTTTCTTCATTCTTCAGTAGTAGTAGTTTTAACTAGTTCTTCTTTCTTCATTAGATTTAGTTTGTTCTTCTTTCTTCTTTGAGTTTTAATTGTTCTTCCTTCTTCTTTAGCTTTGATTGTTCTTCCTTCTTCAGTAATAGTAGTTTTAATTATTCTTCTTTCTTCTGTCTTCTGTATCTTTGATTGTTCTTCTTTCTTCATTCTTCAGTAGTAGTAGTTTTAACTAGTTCTTCTTTCTTCATTAGATTTAGTTTGTTCTTCTTTCTTCTTTGAGTTTTAATTGTTCTTCTTTCTTCTGTCTTCTGTATCTTTGATTGTTCTTCTTTCTTCTCTAGTTCTGTAGTAGTAGTTTTAATTAGTTCTTCTTTCTTCATTCTTCAGTAGTAATAGTTTTAATTATTCTTCTTTCTTCAGTAGTAATAGTTTTAATTATTCTTCTTTCTTCTTTAGTTTTAATTAGTTTCGTTTCTTCTGTCTTCAGTAGCTTTGATTTTTCTGGTCTGGTTTCTTTGACGGGGTATATTAATTGCCTGCTTCTATCTTACCTGGGTAATTTTGTTATTATCATTTTTAGTCTTCTGGGTTTTTAAATTTGTATTATATTATATTGTTTGCAGAAATTTTCTTTATTCAACCTTTCTTGTGAATATATTATTAAACAGTGCATTTTAATTAATTCTCATCTGGATATTCCATATCTTAGAGCTTTATTAATGATCATTGAGTAATGTATTTGTGAGGATTATCTGTCATGCTACAATATCAAGAAACGAACTGTAGCAGAAAGTGATTGAATTTTGTTAGTATATATTTATTCATTCATTAATGATTTAATAGTATCATTACACACCCGCGCGCGCGCGCGTCTATATGATTGTAAATTGTGTTAGAAAAGAGTCCAAAGAAAGACTTCATACATCCTCGCTCACTGTTGTCAACAGAATAACACACGGAAAAGATTTTACTAAATTTGCTTTGTCCAATTAAAAGCAAGTACAAAAATTACATAAAACGGTGTACAGTGTATATGTTATACACCTGATGTGGCAGTGCTCTTATCTAGAGTGTCGAGTGTTCGTTTTATCATAGGTAAATAACTGATAACAAAATGGTGTAATCTGCCTTTAGTGAGGCACAGCTTTATAAAACGGTAATGTACGGTGCTGGGCCACAACCACCCGCGGCGCTTTCAAACTGATGGGTAACACTTATGGCGCTCAGCGGGCGGCCGTGCTGATTGAGAAACCTTACTGACGTGACCAACTTCCCTTTATGAAACATCTACCTACACAAACAGTGTTTGAAACGAAACAAAAGTTTTAATATCTTTCTTCTATATAAGAAGAGAAGATTTAAAAAGTAAATACTTCGGAAGAGATTAAGAAGATTTATCGAGTTCTTTTCTAGTTCAGGAGTTCTTTCTTTCGTTCTACATTATTAACACAGCTCAACGCTGCTTGCGGTTAGGTTTCTGGGATACTGTGTGTACTCCCGGCAAGATATTTATTTTTTATTTACAAGTTTATAGACGCAATTCCTACACCAATATTTAATTTAATAACTCAAATTACTACTTCAATTGAATTTAAGAGGCTGGATACTGTTTCCAAGCAACGCTACACACAGGTATATACACATTTGCGAGCCTGTGAGTTTATTCTGTACGCGCGCGCGCGTGTAGGCCTATAAATATTCATTTCGTGAATACTCTTTCAAAATACCATTCACGTGTTGACCTATCTTTCTTTAATCTTTTTTCTTTGACCAACGTAAAATTTGTTACATCTGGACATTTTTCATATATAGGTCTACGCCGTTTTTTGTGACAATCTTCTAGATTTTTTGAAAGTTAACTTATTAATTTTTAACGTTTTATAAACATACAACACTTGGTTTAGAATTCAAAGTTTGCTATAATCACACGTTTTAGTAAACACTACTCCATATTGTACGTTTATTAACATTCTTCCTTCTTCCTAAGTTTAATTAACGTGCGCGCCTAGGTATCTCGTACCCGTGCGCGCGTTTCTGTGAGGCGTCTGATGAATATGAGTTAATAACTAATATGCTCCCTGATCTGCAGAATTCGCTCACTATTTTCAACGAATACATTAGTTATAGGAGAAATTTTAATATTAGATAATTTTTCAAATATCAGAAACATTATGAAAATCCCGATTACCCTATGCCTTGTAGTTTAGCAAAGTAACATTTGTAGAGCAATAGTATAATAAATGCTAAAAATTCCTAACACTCTGATTAGTGTTAAAACTCCGTTTAGTCTAACATACATTTGTAAACTTTTTTCAAATTTTTGGGTCCTGGGGTTAGAAAAATTTAAATTTAAAAAACTGTACACTTTATTCATATTTTGGTTAAAATTATCTTTAATTTGACACCCCACATAGAATTTGCAATTCTATCAATCTTTTGCCTCACTTTTGAGGCTTGGCGCCCCAAAATTTTCAAATTTCAAAAACTAACACTGCATTCAACTTTATTTAAAATTCCTTTTAATTTAATACGTCACATGAATGCTTGCGATTTTATTAAAAATTTTTCCTCGGCATCCCCAGATTTATACATTTTTAAAAACGAACATTAAATATGGTACCCCACATAAACTTTTCCTGTTTTTTTCGAAAATTGGACCTTTCATATTTTTGCCCCCCTGACACTATTGTTTGGTTCATCAATCTAAAAAACAATAGAAAAAAACCAATAGGAACTTTCTTAAAAAAAAGTATAGAAATTTATGTGTGTCTTTACCAAGGACTGTATTTACCTATTTATATAGCAAGGCTCCCACACTTCTTTATGGGTCTGAGAATTGGACTTTAACGAAAGGCCAGGGCAGTCGCATCTAAGTGGCTGAAATGAGCTTTCTTAGGCACGTGGCTGGGTATACTCTCCATGATCATAGAAGAAATACAGATACGTCAGGAACTGAATATTATGAGTATACACGACAGGATCGCCCAGTATCGACTGAATTGGTGGGAACATCTTTGCCGAATGGATGAGTGCCGCATCCCCAAACAACTACGGAACTATAAGCCAAGGAGACGGAGAGGTGTGGGACGTCCGAGGAATCACTGGAGTTACCAGCTGTAATATTTGCCTATTTGAGACTGAACAAACCATCCTTGGTTTAAACCTTGAAGATGATGATGGTGATGATGATGATGATGATATAGAAAGGCAATGTAATTGAGTTGCTAACTTCTTCAAGGTAACAAACGAAGAAGTTGTTAGGAGAATAAATAAAAACAGAAGTATTATAGGAGGACCCATAAGACAGATAAAAGCAAACTGGATTGGTCTCATTATGAGAAGGAACTGTCTACAGAAGTTACTAATTGTGGGAAAGGTAGAAGGTAGGAGAGGACAAGAGGAAGAAGATATGAGGTGTTCGTAGATTTGATGGTGGGGAGAAATTGTGAACAACTGAAGAGAGGGCACAGAATAGAATAACGTGGAGAGTACAGTTCAGCTGAAACCTTTTTAAGGTCAGATTCATCGTAGATGATGAAGACGGCAGTCCAGAGTTAACTGCTTCTCTAAATCATTATGTCTGTTTATGTACATCGGATACCTAACCACGTTAGAACGGTAGAATAGATGAAATAATTTACGTAATTAAGAAATAAAAAGAAGACGGTCAGAATATTTAGCTAGGGAAGAAGATGTTAGACTGGAGACGAAGAGAAATGACTGGCTACAGTAAAGGCCTTTTATAAAAAGAGCATTCAACACTATAATACTAACTGAGGTTAAGCACTATGAATCAGTAGTTTTGGATGGTAATAAATATGTACACATCATTCAGATACTCGCGCGTGCCACACACACACATAATACTTCAATTTTTAAAAAAAAGTCTGAAATCGACGTGATATCTTACCCCCGTATGTAATTACAATCTTTGGCGAATCGACCTGTTAAGTTAATACGATTTTCCTTAAAGAAAGATAATAATGATGTTAAATATCACATCTGGGAGTTTTTTTCCTAACCATGTTTCTCTTCATGTTTTATCGAAAGAATACATGTCTAGCACTAACGATGTAGTTAGACAGTTGAATTATCATTGCTTGTATATCATTTTTTCTTGCAAATAATCATCATCATCTTCACAACACAGCATAGCCAAGGAGCTGTCTATTCCCCCTTCAAAGATCCTCTAGCCATGCTTCCTGGGTCTGTCCACACGCCTGTCTCCTATATGTTAGTATTTCCAGACTTGTTTGGCCAGTCTGGAATTTGACATTCTTTCTAAGCGTTCTTTCCAACGTTGTTTGTCATCTTTTAACTTTTCATTCAAGTGAAAATGATGTAACTTTTCTCTTATGGCCTCATTCTTTATACAGCCAAGTTTAGATCACCTTTAACTCATCTTAAGAACGCCATTTTCGAGGCCTGTATTTAACCTTCTCATTTCTTGTTTGTTCATAATTCACACCCATAGGTCAGTAAAGGGACAGCCATAAGTTTGTAAAACTTTAATTTTGTACCTCGACGTACCTTGGTTAAAAAAAAAAACGGTTGATTGTCCCACAGGTCGTCTGGAACTTACCTACCTTAACACCAATATCATAATTCCTATCACAGTCAATATAATTTCCAAATGGCTCACCCGTGCGAATAATAATCTAGGAATTATTTATTGCATGACGACTGCATTTTTAAATCCCCCCCGTCTGTGTATGGCGTAACACAAAATCGTTTATCTTGACGAAGGTATTATTTCTGAATTATCGCGTACCAGTTGTCTTTTTGAAATTGTTGCATTTCGTTTTGTAATGAAACATAAAGTAAACAATTTTACACATCACCGAACGCCATTTCTCTCAAGGCGACTTATCAGTTGAACGAAGTAAACTAATAAAAGGCCACACAGAAAGACGAAACGACCTGCCATAAAGTGATAACAGAAACAGTTATGTAAACCTTAAGTCTTAAGTGATGCAAACACTGCAGTGTTCCAGTTACGCGGACATTTTTTAGTAGTTGTATAATCGGATCATATAATTTTCTGTCAAAACTCGTGTACACCAACAGTGAAGATAACAGACAACAATCTCAAAATCAGAAAAGTCCAGGAAAGATATAGGAACCTAAACAATTGCTCTGCGATAACTAAAACATTTCAATAGTAGACCTTTGTTGTATTGTGGGAAACAATAAAAATGTTGAAAAGGCGCACCTCTTCTGTCATACTGTTAATGGAATTCATCATCTGTGTAAGTTCTCAGAATTGGAAAATAGTCATAGGAAAATCTATCCCGATTCAACAGATGGAGTACAATTGTATTTAAAATATGAACATTTTTCAAGGGAAAATGGAAGTGGAACGTCAAGAAGAGCTTGGATACACGTGATAAAGGAAGGCGTAGGAAGAGAGGTATAAGGAAGGACAATGTAGGGAAAGTGGTATGGGTTTGAGAGGTCCGGAAGGAGATGGTTAAGATAAGCGGAACTGAAGGGAGAAAATGTAAATGGAACTGCAATTTGATCCTATAATGTATTGAATTCTATTGGTTACATGGATATAGAAGAGGATGTGCTAGAATTATAATATGTTTTATACTTTTTATTTCTAAGTATATAGTTTTGGACTTTGAATTCTTGAGTTTGATTTTAAATTGTCAAGTATGTTTTTGTTGTAATAAGTATCTGTGCTGTTGACACTGTATTTGGTATTGTAGTTGACCTATACCTGACGGTAGAAGGACACTTAGATTAAATAAAATTCGATTTTTTAATTGACAATTTACAATTTAAAATCTACATATATAACACAGTATTAAGTAAATCAAACGAAAGATTTTGGTTTGTAAGGAAAACATCCATTGACGTTTCTACTTATAGAACAGTGTTTTTGAGGCCAAGTTCTGCGCAGTATTCACTCGTCAGTCTTGACCGTTGTAGTACAGCTGCTCTATTAGCTCATTTTCATGGGCTACTATTTGATTGTTGTATTTTTTTGCAATCCTCTAGATTTTGTCTTTATGAGAGGTATTTTCAGGTCGGTATGAAGTGCCTGATTGCTGGCATACAGTGGAGCATCTACTAAAGCTCTCAGCACTTTTGATTGAAATCTTCGGATGACTTTTGATTTTGTAGTTTTGGTGCATCCCCCATAGCTGGAGTCAGTAGAACCATGTAGGTTTGATCACGGTTTTGTATAGTAACGGTTTGTTACTTAGCGATACCTTGGTCTTTCGCCCACGCATTCAATACAAGTGTCTGAACGTGAGATATGACTGCCTTCGTTTGATTTGGATATGCTTCTGCCAGATGGGATTTTGATCAATGTGAAGTCCAAGATCCTTAGTTTCAATCTTTACTGGTACAGGCGTGTTATTAATTGTTGCAGATGGACAGGTGTCATGTCGTCTAGTAGGCCTAAATGTGACCTGTGCAGATATGTGTTCGCCATTCCTTGTACAATTCGCTGAGTAGATTTAGATCTGCAAATACTGTTACCGAATTAAAACAACAGAGTCATATCAAGAAGCAGAGGAGCTTACTAGTTTACCGTATGGATACTTCTAACAAATCTCTCCTTCGTGGACCCCCTGGATGCTGTTAAGGATCTAGTAGCCACTTTGTCGGTTGCTATGTGTATTCCACACTTTCTGGGCATGATAAAACTGCCCTCTTAACGTAGGTGTTCACAGCAAATATTCAAGCGTACGTCCCGCATACATATAATGTTATATCTGTATTACGTAGCTAGGCACACATTCTATTAGTTCAAATACAGACCTATGCTAATATGAGTAACTAGCAGCTGGGCCGTCTCTTTACGATCGGTTCTAATTTATAAACTATTACAGCACTTTTCGACCGTAAAATTATTTAGTTTGACTACTTATAAATGAAAATATGTCGACATAAATCAAATATTGAGAAGATAAATAAAATAAATGTATGTGCATAGAAATTCATCACAGGTGCCTCAACTTGAGTTAATGAAAAATAATATTCGAAAGACCAAAGTCAGGTTTTTAATAACGATGGCAAAAATTAATTATCTTCCTTGCACAGCCTATAAAATGTACACGTAAAAGTCTACTTTTAAAAATACATTAAACGGTCTGAAAATTAAAAAGTAATTAAGACAATAATTAAAGAGAACATCTTGTGACAGTTTGAAAGGTAGCGTCCGGTATACGGTTATCGAAAGACTGAAATTTACAATAATTATTTCAGGTTTCATTAATTTTTCAAACATTGTTTTTAATTATTTCTTAAAATTTATTTAACAAATTGTCGGAGAAAATTTTAAACAAACAACTTTCAAAGTGAAATTAGTGAAAGATGTAATACAAAACAAAACAAGAACTTTTTTAGTAGATTAATAAGTATAGCTATTGTTTTTCACAGCTGTATTTATTTCGTCGCACTATGTATTAACTTAACACCAGTCGTAGTACATACGACTATAATGTATTCTGTAGTAGATTAAAACGCCTGGCCGATTGTATACGTATTATATCATTTCAACAGAAATATATTATCGATATACCAGAATTCCTATTTCTGACTGACACAACAATTCTACACTACATTATGCACAAATCGATAACCAACTGATCGATAATCCTATTCGATAATTGATGTTAACTAAGTTATTATATTGTTTGTCATTGTCTATTAACACATTGACCTTGTGCAGTATACTACAGCATTTTTGATTTACTAGTGAGTAAGAAATTATACAGTAGTTATCACACCCAGAAATTTCATTAGACCATGGGAACGATGCTAACAATTTTCTTGCAAATTACAATAGATTACGATCTGTTTTCGTAAGTGGACATACATAAAACCCATTTATTGATAATTAATGGATAATGGATAATTTTCGATAATGTGGATTATCAAAGCTAAAAACGCATTCAAAGATTTGATAGTTGCTAAAGCAATGGACTAATATTGTACTGTAAAAATGTGATACTTCATCATCATGTTCACATTACGGCATAGCCAAGGTGCTATCTGTTCTGCCGTCAAAGGTTCTCCAGCCGACTCTTCCTGGCTCTACCCAAACACCTGTGTCCTATAGGTTTGTATTTCTAGACTTGTTTGGCCAGTCTTGAACCTGACATCATTAATAAGTGTTCTTTCCACCGTTGTTTATAATCTTTTAGTCTTTCATTCAAGTTAAAAACTTGTAATTCTTCTCTTGTGGCCTCATTATTTATACGATCAAGTTTAGAACACATTTTAACTCCTCTTAAGAACCCCATTTCCGAGGCCTGTATTTTACTTTGTTGTTTCTTGTTTATCGTCCAACAACCAATCAATGTAATACTTTATTTTCGTTTTTGGTTACAGACAGTAAAAATATAACAATACGTGTGGCTGAATAAACTACTAAGTTTCAATATTATGTTTTTGTAAAATACGAACAAACAATGGAGTAGTATAAAATAAAGCGACAATGGTATATAAAATTATCATATGAATTGTTATAGTTGTAGCAAATTGTATACAGTACATTATTACTCAAACATAGTATGAATCGGTAACAAAAAAAAAAAAAAAAAAAATTACAACTCATAGTTACGTATGCATTGCTTTTCTGATTAGAAGCTCTGTGTTTACTGAAACGTAATCTTTTTATATACTTCCTTTTGGTTTTTGGTTCTTACAGTTTATAATACGTTCACTTATTTTTTGCGTATACGTTCATTGATTATTGAGTGTATCGTATCTGGAGTGAAAGTAGAGCTTCTGCCATCTTGTATTAGCTGTTGCTGATTAACATGGCAATTAACTTCGTGGTCATGTTAGAGAAGTTACAGTCGGCTTTTATACTAAAGAACAGAACTTCTAATGGTTATAAATTCTATTTAATAATGTGTACAAAATCATCGGAATCGTCGTTAGTAATAATGTGGAATTATCAAGTTGTCCAGCGTGTTGAGCGTTATTTCTCTCTCTTTCTCTCTCTCTCTCTCCTCTCTCTCTCTCTCTCTCTCTCTCTCTCTCTCTCTCTCTCTCTCTCTCTCTCTCTCTCTCTCTCTCTCTCCACATACACACAAACCTCGTCAGCAAGTTCGGATCATTCATTTGGATAGGAAGACTTTACTTGTCATGAAGGGCCATTGCTAAGCCGCATTACCCCCGATGAAGCGACCCAGTAAAATTCATGTTCCCTCATCCAGCCAGAACAAAACCAACACATAACAAAGCCGTATTGATTTGCACTTCCGTGTTACGACAGTACATTTTATGGTAACACAATATAGGTGCACTGAAGCATCTGAGCTACAAAATTAAAATTGTAAGAGGATTAGTAACAATGGGGTTCAGGACAGAGAAAGTATAGCTAACGTGATTGTTATTTTATTATTAAATGTTTGACGTAAACGCTCACGTAATGTCAAGAACTGACAAAAAGAAAAATACATGGGATACATTGTGACCGAAATCTCTGAAATATTCACTATTATAAACCGATCCTAATTTATCTGACTGACTGTTTCTGTCTACCTATCTATCTCTTTTGCCTTCTGTCTGTCTGAACATATTTTTCTGTGTGTGTGTGATATATATATATATATATATATATATATATATAGAGAGAGAGAGAGAGAGAGAGAGCATACACATATTTTAAAATTAATATCTAATGTATGTAAACTTTCACTGATTTTTATTTTGTCGATGTTTGATGTTTTTTTGTTCACGAACCACCTGGTCTGGTTTATGTTTGACTCCTCCGTAATTAATACAATGAAACAATATGGTCGTCTCTTCATGTAATTCACTTCAATGTTTGTACATATTGGTTATTGACTCGCACAACTGCTAACTTTCTAGTGCAAAGTTTTCATCACCTTGTGGAAGGCTCCTTGTGTAACACAGTATTGAGATTAACGCATGCATTTTCATACTACGGCATTATTTTTATTAAATCTTGGGGCAGTTAATATTTTCATTTACAAATCGATATAAATTAGTGTACAAAAGATAATGATGTTTCTATTATGAAAAAATATACAGCAATTTATATGTTAATTGCAATAGAATACTGTTTAAATTTCTTGAATTATGTTAAGCTTGTAGAATCAAAGGTTGAGAAATATTTTTAACTAACATTTTGTTCAATATCCCACCCATGTTCCTCTAAAAGTAAACAATTTCTCCACAACACACCAATTTCTTACAATTTTTTAACAATTTTGTCCATTCTTTATGATTGTTTTTAAAAACTATTGCCACTCACTATAAAATAAAATATTTTAACAAGCAGAATTATAACTCTTGCACACCACTATAGAAAAATTATTCCGATTAGCGCTTTCAAGCTTCTCAGCTCATCGTCAGATCGGAAATGTGTCATGCTTGAAAGCTCGAAAGCGCTAATCGGAATAATTTTTCTATAGTGGTGTGCAACAGTGATAATTCTGTTTGTGATTATAACCACTAACACAACTTTTTTAATTAAAACATTTAAAGTGGTGTAACTTTTGTTGTGTATATACGCAAAAGCTTTACATTTGATTCATAAATTAATATCATATTAACAAATATTATCTTTAAATTAAAATTCGTGAAGATAAAACAAGAACCCTTTTTATTGTCTTTTAAACCGATATTTATTACTTTGATAACATAATACATATTGAAAATAATGTAAGATACACGACCCATTACAAAATAGCAAAAGAAATATTGTTTCTTTTATAAAGCTGACGATTCCTTAACGCTACAAAAGAATAAAAATTCTTAATAACACTGCATTTGATTTAAAAGTCTCTGTTGCTGGAGAGTAATGAAAGTAATTGTTGAAAAAATATATTGCACTGTTGCTGGCTCCCTAGAATGGGACGTCAAAGTACCAAGGGGTTCATTAAGTTGTTCAGTCACGTGTAAAGATAAGAATTTATTTTTTGAAAAAGAAAACGAACGAGTAGAGAGGAAAATGAATAGATTACGCAGGAAAGAAAGGAGAACAGAACGTGATCGAAAAGAATGCAAGTTTTGAAAAAAACGCAGACACATTGAACACAAGGTCGAATCTCAAGTGAAAAACAAAGTTTAATTAAGCAATTAATTAATAAGCAGATGGAAAACATCAAGTCATGAACAAAATTAAAAAAAAATTATTTATCACCTTCTTATTTGCAAGTAAAATGTATATGTTGTTGTAGGCAGAAGAATAAAGGAGAGGTGAGAGTCGTTGATAACTGTTATGAATTTACACTTTACTTTCAATTTGTACTTTAGCGCAGCCCATGGCCGTTGTAATAATTCATAATAAAATTGTTTTTAAACGCGTTGCAGGGGTTATCTCCGTATAATTACAGGTGCAACGTAAATTATTTTTTCTGCGTCCGCAGACTGGGGAATGACTTTTAACCTAAAGTAATTAGGGAATGCGAATAACTGTCTGGTGAGCATCTGTTACCGATGTTGCTCTTCCGCAAGGATTAAACCTTGTTTATGATTTATTTTTATTAAAATAATGTTCTTGCCTGCGGAATTGAAATTACACGTTAAACGAAATAAATAAATAATAAATTACCTTTAAAAACAGACAGTAACTCGTAGTTACTCAGGAGTTCATACTTCACTACTCTCAAATATTATATTATGTATTTAATTAGAAAAGTCTTTATGTATTTATTATTTTTCTTCTTCTTCACTACATGGCTTTGGGCTACAGCCCTTTCCAACTTCACAGAGTCTCTGACCATTTTTTTCAGGGTCTTCCACGATCTCTCGTCCCACTGGCCAGTATTCAAACGCTTGTTTAGGAATAAGCGTGTCTACATGTGTTCCACATGACACTTTCAATTCTGCCTATATTCCTTTATTCTATCCAGACCCGACTGTAACTTCAGGTCTTTCCTTATATCGTCGTTTTATAGATGACCTCTCAAACTGCATCCCGTACTGATCTTAAAAATTTCATTTCCGAGACCTGTATTTTTGAACTATCTTTTTGCAGTTTCACATCCGTAAATTAGTCAGCACAGCCACGACCTAATAGAACGTTCGCTGTATCTGCGTTTTATTCTTCAATTCTTCAATAGTCGTCTTATTGTTCCAAAGGTAATAACTAAATTAGAAAAGAATCCAAAAATTAAAATGTTATTTAACAAACATATTGTATTTTCGTTTGTAAAAGGCGGAATCAAATTTGTTTGGACTTATTGTGCATGTGTGTACCTTGCCCTATATATTTGTAATGTAGAATGCATAAGGCTTACAGAATCCGTAATCAACGAAATAATAAACAACGATACATTGCCTTTTAGAGTTTAGGAATTTTTCTCCTACATGTGTTACCAACATGTCGTAAAATATGCTTCGTCCCTGACACTTTAACCGACAATTGCCATTATCAATATTTTAAAATACTCGTAAAATGAAGTTGCAATTTCCAGTAATCTTGTGTTGGTAATGTTAGTAAAAAAGTACAGGTTTTCGAAAACATGAAAAGTTTGCAAGTACCCACTTTCACTTTTAAACCTATAAGAAAGTGACCATGAGAAAAGTTCTTTCACTTTTAAGCCATTTCTTTATTCAGATTTATATTTTAGAAATAAAATTACCTAATGGCAGAGTGTGTATGTAATAAGAGTGTAATATTGGCGTTAATAAACGAATATTTTTAATTACTATCCCAGCAGAGTTCCGACATTTTAGGAGTGCCTACTGCCATGGTTACTGCTTATCTCATTTCTTAGACATTAGATAGTGAAAGCTGGGACTAATGAGTTACTTAATCTAGGCTTGTCAGGCTTAATCCACCGAAAACCCTGTAAGCCTTTACCTGGCTATTAATGTAAACGAGCTCACTCACAGGGGTCGCACCGATATTTCTAATTTATGTAATCGTTGATTCGACAGCAATCGCTGAATACATATCTGTCACGATTTCTTAATTTTTGTTAAATGTATAATGTCACGCCACAGGAGCAGAAATTTTCTAAGGTTAGAGGGTACTATTTTACGCGTAATTTAGATGCCCTGTAACGTTCATTTGAATATAATTAATCATGGGTTTATGAAAGTGTATGGTTACTAATGGTAAGTGTTGTGGAAAAACTGCATTCTTATTGCTTGTTAGCACGACCTGTTACAGAACAAAAGCACACGTGGGGTCTAGTTTTTCTTCCGTCCAGTTTATTTTAGTGTATTAAAAACCTTAATTTAGTACGGTTTATTATAAATATTTGATTATCATATACAGATTGTTAGATTTTGGAAGGATAACTGTTATGACGTAAACTTTCTGTGGAATGAAATAAAATATTGCGGTGTTAGTTGTCGTCGGTACGTGCCTTGTGATTTTTACTTTTAAAATGAGTGCGGATTCTTATATGTGGCTCACTGTCTGACGAAAAACACACGCTTCTGAAGATAGTCTAGATTTACTAATATTCATTTAAATTAGAAAGAACCTATGGCCGACGACAACACGGATGTAGTCAGTGGTGTGCCTACAATTTCGCTTTTGGGGTTGGGGTTTAGTCTAGCCGGCTTCATACAAAAGAAAAACAAGTTAAGACTAATCAACAATAATACATTTAAAGTGGTTAAAAAACGTACGGTAACATCACGAAATCAATCCCATTAATGTAAGCGGAAATAACAATTAAAATACGCGTTACGTGTTATTGAAACACTGTTTAGAAGATAGTTATTGACGATTTTCCTATTTGACGATTTGACGATTTTTCATATTTCAAACGGATGTGCAAATGCTTTGTAATAAATCTGTTTATATTATAATATTATATTTTTCATGTGACCCATTAAGGTGTAAGCTTGTGATAAACGGCAGAATAATCGAACAAGTAATGCAGAAAGACTACCTAGGAACAAGGCTTACAAGTAACAATAGGGCAGATGAAGAAATGGATCATCAATTGATGAAAGCAAGATGAATTACTGGATGCATGAAAAACCTTATATGGAATAATAAAATACTTCACACAAGAAGCAAAAACTAGGATTTACAAAAGCACAATAAGTCCAGTAATATCTATGCGTCAGAGACCAAACAGCAACTCAAAGAAAGCGACAAACTATAGAAATGACTATATTACGGAAGGTACTAGGAAAGATAAGGTACGATAGGTTGCCAAACAATAGTATAAGAGAAACGTGTAATGTAACAGATATTATTTCTTGGACTGCGGAGAGAAGAAGGATATGGAATGAACACGTATCAAGAATGGATGACATAAAGCTAGTGAAAAAGGCAAAAGATAGCCAACCAAACACGAAGAGGAGCATTGCTTGGCCAAGGAAAAGGTGGAGTAACACCATGTGGGACCATTGTTATAGAACAAGACGTCCTAACTAGGACGTTAAAGAAAGAAGAAGACGATATTATATTTAGGAAATAGTTACTACTATATTAGCATACACAAGTGAAAAAATAATAAAACAGCCTAAAAACTAAGAAATTAACAATATTCGTCAACTTTTTTGACACTCTGGGGGGGGTTTTGGTTTCGTTCGTACCCCCCCTTCCGTAAATACGCCCCTGGGTGTAGGCGATTCATGACTGTCGCGTATTGCCAGGAAATATACACACAACACATACGTACATACTAGCTTACATATAGAAATAACATACACACTCGTAGAGCAAGCGCGCTCGTATGTGTTGTGTGTGAGCGAAAGCGGAGTGTTACTGGCTTTAAAAACGTAGAAACTGGGAAGATTAGTTGCACCAGGAAACAAGAAGTTGTGAAAGGCTAATTTATTATTCAGTCTAGATAAGCGCAAGAGTGATTAGTTACAAACGTTATAATTCATTAGGAATGGCATTTAAATGGGAATTCTAATCTCTAGTGCCATACTTGACACGAGTGTAGTGCACACGCAAGCTGCGCTTGCATTAGTTTAGGTTTCTCTTGTACCATTTCGGTATGAAGGAAAGCGAAGAATGTAAAACATCTAATAGACGGATTTGTGGGAAGAATAACGTCGCTGAAGATATAACGATCGTTTCATTTGCTAATCATAATCATAAATATGTATTATATTTTAACAGCGTCACAATGAACTCGTTTAATCAATTCGTGTCAAGAAATGAAGATATTCTTACCTCTGACTCTTAACTTTATTATACTAAGAGTATTTATTATTATTAGCATACTCTTAGTAGGATATATACTCGTAACCAGTGGCCGGCAACAGGTGTTATGTACCCACGCCACTCCACTGTTAGAAACCTGGATAGATGACTACGTGGCGGCTCGGTGGCTGGGGACTTTTAGAGAGGTAAAGGTAGACAGAGGAAGACGATTATTAAATTAACTAGTCTTATCAAATCGTCGCTTTCGAGGGGTGGGATGCTTCAATGATGGCCTACTCGTGTTGACGCTCTTCGTGCTTGATAGCGAGAGACATTAAGTCAGTAGTACTTTCTAGAGGTGTGCTAAACTAGTATTTGAAAATAACAGGTACAAACGAAACCGTTCCAAAAAAATAACACGAACAAATACCTATTATACAGTACCTGTATTATATAATTTGTTACAAGAAATAAATTGAAACTAAAATATTAACAATGTTACTTTATTAAGGTGTTGCTGTTTAAAAGAAAATAAGAAACAAGAGAATTCATAGGCCCCTTTTGGGAATTTATCTCCCTTTGGGAAAACTAACAAAATTAAGTTTTCACTAGGAGTAAACAAACTGACATAGATTCTATATTAGGCCTAAAAATTATAATATTACTGTTAAATATAATTTAATATTATTACTAAGAATTTAATATTATACTATCATTTTTAAATTATTAATTCCATTTTGGTTAGACGAAACAGTTCCGAAACTCAGGCAATGAAATTTAGAATGCACGTAGTAGCACAACAAATAATGTCAAAAACCATTAGAAACATAATAAAAACATAACGGTAAGCCACAAGAGTGAATAAGAATAAACAAATTTTACAAACAAAAATCATCTCCGAAATCACATTAACAAAAGTACTATATGGCCTATCAGCCACTTTGTACTCTGTAGGTTGTAACACAATATAATTAGCTTTTTCAAAATTCACCAAGTTGGTGATTAGTATAATATACTGTTTGTTATTATAATCTGTATTATATATATATATATATATATATATATGCATAACACACGAGAATAAATGTAACATCAGTATGAATTTTTTTCATTTATTAAAAACAGCTTCGTCTCTTTGGCATTGAGATATTCTGAACCTCGCTGTTTTGCTTCGTTTTGTACTTGCATGGCAATCGGCACATGCGCAGAATCAAGTATTGAGCACCAGTAACTGTGACTTTGTATTCGTGTAGCTTACTCGCAGTACTCGTTTATTCGTTAGTTGCGTAGGGGGGTCCCACGACTAGGGACCGCGAGGCCGCGGGTAATCGGAACGGGTATTTTGACTTTTCAGTTACTGTTGAATCGGAACAAGTGAATAAGTACTTCATTTTTTCAGTCAATGTTACATCCTTTCCACAAAACTAATCGTTCCAAAATACCAGTTATCGGCCCACCTCTATAAGTCAGTAGATGTCCACCTTACGGCAGTCAGTACAAAGGAGCTGACGGAGATGCTGTCATGGACCAGCTTTAATAATTTTAATTTTAATACCAACTATAATTATAATAATTTTGGACTACGGGCTAACAGCCCGGCAGTTGTTTTACAAAATTTCTTAATATTTTGTTTACGTAAGTCTGAGTTTTACTTGCATTTGCCTGATTGTTCATAGTTGTATATAACATGCAAAGATTGGTTTTAGAATCTCGTTATATAATATTTTCTCACATGTGTACAATCGACAAGTTCTTTTCATAAGCCAGTACACTTTTTTATACGAATAGAATGCCTCCCTTTCTCCCTTTCTTTTACTTTAATTATCTGTTTATGGCGAAGTCTACGTTTTCAGCATTATTTAGATAGGATACTATGTTTGCACTGATCTGTACAACTGACTGGTTTCTAATTATAACTTAATTCTCCACCTTTTTGCCCAGTAAATGACGTCTAAATTGTTGCTTGAAAATATACTTAGGGTCTGTCTACATTCTTTCCAATTGTAAATTTGGCTGCATCATTTGCGAAAGTGGGTGTTGTTGTAGTTCGAAATCGGTTGGTACCTCACTGGTACAAAGTTGGTGTAATAACGAACCTAGGACATCTCCTTGTCGAACGCGTGCTCTGATTCCGTAAGTTCATAAAAGTCTTCATCGTGTTTTATTTTAAGACATTAAATAGTAGATGAAAATGGAAAAGTGTAAATGAATGTGCGGTAGATGATCCAGCTTTGATGAGATTACAAACTGACAAAAGGCTCTGGTATTTAGAACAAATAAATGACGTTCCATTAACGCGATTTAACGGTGGTGCCATCATGATTCTGTGCACCGTGTACACTCTTAACACAAAAAAGTGATAGTGTTTTTCTTTGTTAGCAAAACAGAACAAAAATAATCTCTGCTAAAATGTACCTGGTGACTGAATTAGCCTGATACTTTAATAATTTAGGCAAGATGAACTTATTTATAATACTGCACCTGTTCAAAATTATAGTGTACACACATTGTATACTTTGATTTTTGCAATAAAATCAATGTAAGTTAAATACTAATAGTTTGTACTTTTGTAACATTTACAATTAGTAAAAAGAGTTATCCGATTTCCGAAGTTCGTATGAATTCTGTAAGTACATATTTTTTTACTTAAGCAGGTTACTGGCCAGCTGTATAACCCCCAACCTGGAGGATCAGGAACTTTGATTTCGGGCTGCTCCTTCCCCTAGAGAGTTTCTTTCAAGTGTGAACACTTGATTCGCATGCCTGATATCCGTCTACATCTGGCTGCCGTGGGTTATCACCCTACTGGGAAGAGAGATGTTGGTAGACTGATGAGAAGACGGGTTCCGGACAGGTCTAAGGCCTAGTCCTTGGAGTGGTGGTGATAATGATGATGAAAGAAAGTTATCGATATGTTTTCTTTTTACCTCATTTAACCGAGATTGCCGGTATTCAAATTAAACAGCCCCCCCCCCAATCACTTTAGACAAGGAAAACACTAATATATGTATAGTTTCTTTTGACGTATGAATTTAAGAGGCGATAAGATCTGATCTTATAAACGAAGAACTGAGATAATTGTCAACTGAGACATTTGTATAGATCAATTCTGTAGATTATGTCGTTCGGTACACGTAGAGTATTTAATTAGTCAATTAATTATGTCGATGTAGGAAACGAGAGACATCATTTAATCGGTACGCGTTATACGGGAATTTCAGAGAGAGAAAGAGAGGGAGGGAGAGAAAGAGAGAGAGTGTGTGCGTGAGAGGGGGAGAGTTCGTGTAAGAGAGTGGGGGAGGGAGAGAGAGAGAGAGTGTGTGAGAGAGCGAGAGTGATGAAGTTAACGAGGAATAGGCGAGAGGCTGACAAGGTGTAGCGCGTTGTAATATCTGGGAGCTCAACCAATGAACTGAACAACAAATATGTACTTAACAAAGATAGTACATAACAATGACGCAATATTAAACAAAACACCTGTACAGCAGGCGAGCGAGAGAGCGCTACGCTATCAGTACAATTTCGCTCCGCCATCTGGTAAACACGACTCGTTTTTCGCTGAAGTTTTACGTTCAGTGTTTCGCGCGGACGCACGTGTGTGAAGTGTCAAAAAAGTGTTGTTTTGTGAATTTGTGTGTTGTGTGCTCAGTGTGACTTGTGTGACTCGCAAAAGGTTTGATTAAACAGAAACAGCATAGATTAGTAGTAGTAGTAGTAGTAATAGCAGTATTCAACTAACGTCAACGTGTTAACTGAAAATTGTGTTCATGCTCTGTGCCTCGCGTGCAATGTTTTCTACTGATGTCGCTATATAAAAATATACACAAAACACATTTACACACGCTTTTGTACCGAACAACAATTTAGGAAGTAATTTTTTTTATTTTTGCCTCGTTACTTGCGGCCCGACGTTAATTAAACTTGAATCTGTTTGAAAATAACAAAATGTAGGAAACTGTGTTGACGAGTTTTGTATTAGACTCTTTACTGTCAACTTTTGTTATCACAATTACGGTTTACTGTGACTAAATACTTGTAATTAAGTCCTAATGCATCACTAACCTCGCAAGTATTCATTATGGTGCTTATTTCACAGAATTATGAGTGTTTTGTAATGTACATTGCATTGTTTTGAGACGTCAGGTCGAATGTAACTCTCTGTTTCTTTTGCGCAGACTCCTCTATTCTCTATTGCGTGCGCGCGCGCACACATACATACATACACACACAAAATGTTTTAATTGTGGGTTGTAAACCAGACGTTTACGTAAATAACAATTCCGACTATACTCTAGTTGTAATTTAAATTACGAATATGATAATATAAAATTTTTATTACGCCAATTTATACGATTTTTCTCGTAGTTTTCTGTGACCGTTTGTATAAACAACTCAGTTCGTTTCTCCGTCTCTGTCATCTATGTACTTGTCCGTACTCTCTCTCTCTCTCTCTCTCTCTCTCTCTCTCTCTCTCTCTCTCTCTCTCTCTGACATACACCACATCGAAAAATGTAGTCTGAAAAATGTTAAATTAATTATAACAACCCAAAGTTTTAATCTTATCTAATTAAATTTAAACGAGGTTATCTTAATTGGCTCTTTGTATAATTACTGTACTTTATGGTTGGGTGGGAGGATTTACTGGGTGTACAGTGTGTTCACACGCACGTTCACCACTTTGTCTCCCGCTTCTCTTTTTCTGTCAGTCACAGCCCCTAAAATCTTGCACTTTAGTCTCTCACTGTCTGTCTTTATTCTATTGCTCTCTCTCTCTCTCTCTCTCTCTCTCTCTCTCTCTCTCTCTCTCTCTATCTCTCTCTCTCTCTCTCTCTCTCTCGCTCACTCACACACTTTAGTTTTTTGGCTTCACATGTTCCCCCGTCAGTCACAGTTTTCCCAAGGGATCCCCATCCTTCTCCCCGTAGGCTATCGTACTAATAACGGACGATCAAAATAAAGACGATATTAATTGCTTTACATTGACTTTTGTCAAGATTGTCGTTTGGCACTCTTATTCGATCGTTTCTTCCGGCACTCAGTATAGAACTACCTCAAGAATTAAGAAGTTCAGTTTCGTTTTATGAGGATTACTACATGACAGCACAGAAGCAACATCTTTCATCTGCTACGTCATCACAGCATCTGTACTTTTCCTACTCACAAGTGCAAACTATAGTCTATATGTTTACCTACTTATATTATGTGTATTGTGAAAAAAAGGAAACGAGTTGAAGAAGCGGAGGAAAAACACCGAGATAGATCGGTAGACAGACAGAGTGAGTGAGAGAGTGAAAGGTGGATGGAGAGAGATACCGTATTGTTAAATATCGTTTAGTAATTTAATTTCGACTTCCGTTGAAAGGATATATATACGGCCTTCAACGTCTCAGAGAATTAATATTGTGTTTGCGTTATACAAATATTGGCTATTTTCACGTCTAGTCGAAAAAGAAGGAAAACGTATCAGATTAGCAGAAACATTGTCTCAGGAAGGTAGGATTGGACTCGGTTAAAAAAAAATATATTGCCGTTGATTTTCCGTCTTTTCTAAGACGCAAAGAATGCAGTTCTAATAAAATCAACTGCGTGTAACAACGACTTGCAACACCGATCACTACCGGGCCGTGTGTACCGCAATACCGCAATAAAAAAGTCATAATCTTCCGCAAGCCGTTCTGTTCAGATAAAACGTCGCCTTCTCTCTTATCAAACGTGAATACAGCACCATATTTACTCTTCCCAGCTGTTGGCGGATGTCGTCACACGTATCATTGCTTTTTTTGAAAACTATTTGAAGTGATCATAGTCACCGCTTCTATAAAAGAATTGCCCTAGGTTTCTAACTATAGTCGTAAACGGCTCGCTATCACATTATTACACAGTATTCTACATGAAATAACAACTAAAAATTTGAACAATTCGATACGTTAATTTTGGTATTTTTGTACAGTTTTCGTAATCTTAACTTTTGTAGTAATGTCACAAAACATGAGATGTGAAGTATATTCTCATATGCCGGCATATACCACATTATTTTACAGATGTTTTGCCACGTGCATACGTAATTAAAACGAATTGCTCCGTAGATAGTTTTTAAGCACTGCTCAAAATCAAGTTTATTCGTTTTTCAAAGTTAAACCAAAATCAAACAAAAGTTTATACGTTTCTATCATGGGTAAATGGAGAATTGTATTTCTGTGGGGGGAGGGGAGAACAAAAATGGAAGGAATAAATATAGTGATAACCCAGCTCTTAACAACATTTCTGTATAAGCCTTCAGTTCTTTGTTAGCAACATTTCTGTGTAACTGGTAAATGAATTGTATACAGTATTCGACTTACGTAAACATGGTAATAGAACGACACGATATTAGCGATTGTTATCTCATTGGAGGTTTGCTGATGGCGGGGGCGGGGACACCCAAGAATTCCGTCTGCCTATTCTCATGGTTTTTATCTCAACTTTTTCGTTTTTTCAGTTTAATAATGTAGATGTTAATTGATGACTCGTTGGGCACTTGGTGACACGTATTAATAGAAAGGTTTTTAAAAATATATAAACACTTGGTACGTTTCACAGTTTTTATTTAACTCTGACAGCTGTTTCCTCAAGCTGAAACAGCTATCAAAGTCAAATAAAACCTGTGAAAGGTACCAAATAATCTAGATAATAAAAAATTAGAAATGATTTCATTATTTCACTGATAATGGTCATTTTTTTTTAAATACGAGAAATGTACAAGATAACAAGAATTACAGGGCTTTAGAGTGCATTTCGATTTATACTTTTTTATTTTACAAAGCAATAAACATATGGCAAGAAAAATGAACTGTTGTTTTCCAAGACAGTTCCTTTTAATATAAAATATTGTTTAACGGACATTTTTTATATAGTTTTTATGATAGTTCTTTCTTTCTTTTTAAATGAATATAATGTAGACAGTTATTACTTATTATTTCTAATCAAAATTTAAATATTTTTCTATAGCCTTATTTTGAATTGAAAAATTAATTGTTATAACATGAAACTTTCTGAACGCACCGACAACACGGCACTGAAGGCCCGCAAATATTCCCATAGGAGAGATAAATTTGATTTTCGAGTACTGAACGTTAATGAGAATGTGGAAATATTCATCAGTCTAATATACCACACTCTTAAGTACATTTTACGTCACTTTTAAGTAAACGAATTTATCGTTCGTAGTCCTTGTTAACTTTTACAAAGTTAATTATTAACAAACAGATAATCACTGTTCGTAGTTCAATTATTATTAACAAAGTTAATTTATTAACAAAAAGAATAATCACTGTTGCACACCACTATAGAAAAATTATTCCGATTAGCGCTTTCAAGCTCCACAGCTCATCGTCAGATCGGAAATAACAATCTGATCGGAAGCTTGAAAGCGCTAATCGGAATAATTTTTTATAATGGTGTGCACCCGTGATTATTCTGTTTGTGGTTATAACCACTAACGCAACTTTCTTAATTAGAAGTTATTATTTAATAAAAGTCTGAATCAACTTATATTACATTTGGTAATAGGCTCTAACTAAAATTTGTATTATGCATTAATGTACACAATAGTAAAATGGAATACTGTCGATGAGCTGGTCCAGTGGTTGTACGTTTTGAAGGTCAGAATTAACAGATGAGGTGATTTGTTACCTGTAACACCGAACGCCTGTTCGTAGTCCACGATGGCCGAGTACCCGGAACTATAAATTCATATTTTAAGAGGCTGTTTGCGTTGGGTTGATTTATATCCTACGTGGAGTGTTGGGGTTTATGAAATGCTTGTTTTGTCTAAGCGTTCAGCTGATTAACTCGTTTTCAATGTTTACAGACTATGACTTGTAAACATAAACATAACGTGACTTTTCTCCCTGTTGAGTAATTCTGTATTGCCTGCTGTTACGTAGGACCATTTTAAACTACACGGTACAGGTTTCGCTTGGACTGAGAGGTGCAGTAAACAGATTCTGTTGTAGGCCTGCTGCTGCGTGTGAAGCGATTTGCCGATCGGAAAGTGGAAGTGGCCGATATTGCACGCACAAGGCGTTCATGCGGAGAGCAATTAGGAACAAAGCAGCGAGCCGTTTGCAAAGTTCATTGCCGTTTGTTTTATGCAGCCAGCTCCTTTCACTGTGCGGTACACATTTCACTCCGTACAACTAATTATTCCCGAGTCGGTTGCGGGATTGAACGGTTACGTAAAGAACTTCGTGATTGGTTGCAGAAAAAGAACATTGTCAGCGCCTTCCACGTTTTCACGTTCAAAAGTCGAATATTGAAAGATCTTATCGACATTTTAATATCACAGAAGTGTGCAACCTGCTGTTTTCCTATCTCTCGAAATGATATTATGTACTTTGAGGACTATTTGTTGATTGAATTTGTGTAATGTTTTGTAATAACCAAGTAGTTTCCGACCTGCGCCCTTGACGTCTTAAGAGGTCAACAAAAGGTCTTGACGCCCTAGACTACAAAATCATATATGTTTGGTGTTTTTTAAGTTACAGACGCCTTAATAAATTCTCTGATTTGTAGTAATATTTTGCAATTTGGTGAAACATGACCACTTACTTTATTTAAAACACAATCTCAAAAACGAATGTTGATAAAACAAAACAAAATTTAATCGGATTTATAGAACAAGTGTTCAGTTATTTCTTCTGTTCACTATTGTACTCATTCAATAAGGAATTATTATTATTTAAGTGTTTTATTGTATTGTCGAGGCTGAATATCACTCTCTCAATTGTGTGTGTTTTGTAAGTAACTCTTATAACTATTTCGTGCAGGTTTTTATATTATGAATAGTTCTTCAAATATTACTTCTGGAAGTAAAATTATATTATCACCTTACGTCATCATCATCATCATCATCATCTTCAAGGATTAAACCAAGGATGGTTTGTTCCGGTCTCAAACAGGCAAAGATTAGAGCTGGTAACTCCAGCGCTTCCTCGGACGTCCCACACCTCTCCGTCCCCTCGGCTTATAGTTCCATAGTGTTTTGGGGATGCGGCAGTCATCCATTCGGCAGAGATGTTCACACCAATTCAGCCGATACTGGGCGATCCTATCGAATATGCTCATAATATTCAGTTCCTGTCGTATATCTGTGTTTGTTCTATGATCATGGAGAGTTTACCCTGCCACGTGCCTGAGAAATCTCATTTCAGCCGCTTGAATGTGACTGGGCTGGCCTTTCGTTAAAGTCCAATTCTCAGACCCGTAAAGAAGTGTGGGAAGAGCTTCACCTTGTAGAATTTTAGGTGTGTTCCTTTACTTGCTGACATAAGGGGTCGCCTAATGGTCCCGCACATATGTTGAACTTATGCAGCTTCTTCACAACGTCGTTGCTTGCATTATAAGACACACTGTAGCCCAGATATTCAAAATTGCTAACTTGTTCCAGGACAGTACCATCTATAACAATTTTTACCCGTACGGGATCAGTTCCACGAAAAGCCGTCACCTTGATCTTAGTGGATATTTGGAATCCAGAGTCTACAGATTCGATTTAACAAATGTATACCCATCTGCAATCTGTTTTCAAAGTCCGACAGAATAGCCTGATCGTTCGCAAACAACAAACGTGATAATATTATTCATTTATAATGAATAAATGTTAATGATGGTGATTTGATCTGTGAAACGTGCGTTTAGTCTTTATTTGTGAGAAGTGGTATTTAATCTTTAGTCTACGTAACATTAATGTTTTCTGTTTCAAATATTCTATTATATGTCTGCAGGATTGTGAATTTCCTGAAACGAGTATTTTTTTAATTGAGCTTCAGAAAATGCCGACTTTTTCAGTTTGAAAAGTAAGTCTACAGTAAACTGAGAAAAAGCATAATTTAATAAGTCATTCAAATAATTATGCAGTCGAAGTCAATAACAATAATCCATAAAGCAAAAGAAGGTAGTTTTTGACGAGTTATAACGTTTGGAATTAGTCAGCACAACGTTTGGAATCTTCATTTGTAACTACAATCCGAGGATAGGTAAATGATCATATTCCTAATTTATCAGTTCGTTCTGTTGATTGTTCTCTGTTAACAACCATCGTTTCTTGTAAAATGGATTTCCTTTAATTCCGTGAGATCTGAGAACCTTTAACTTGGCCTCTTACTAATATTTATCGCATCAGTCGTTCCATACAGCAACGAAAAGTATACCTGTTGTGTCTAATCGGTTGCCCCATCGACAGACATTTCCTTTTGATGAAGTTTTTCTACAGTAATTTTTGTTAGTATTCGCTTTCACATTTGCTTATTCGATTCCTTTACAATGTAAGAAGAATAATGTGGGGTTTTTTGTCTTTTTTTTGACCAAAATATCCACTCATTTGTACGAGTATAGTTAGTTTTTACTATGTTATTCTTATTAGACGCTTATTGGACGCTACTTTTGCCAAGTTTGAAGAAAGTAGGCCCAGTGTTTGAAAAAGGCTGTAGAAACTTTACGTGTTACATCTTAAAGATTACATCCTGCTGTTCATTAATTGAAATAAGAACAATTGACATGAATTCAACAAGTACGTGTCATTATTAATCGGTAATTATCCGATTTACGTATCCAGCCTTCCATTCTTTCTGCCGTAAGCCACTTACTTAGCGTTTGTGCGTATGCGCTATATTTTTACAAAAGTAGCCTTTTTAATTTCTGTTTTTAAATAAATTTTAGGTCTAGGCGTCCCCGTTGGCAGACACTAATTCTCCGACGAACGTGTAATAGAAACACACACACACACACACACACACACACACACACACACACACACACACACACACACACACACACACACACACACACACACACACACTTGTAGAAAAATCTCCATCATTTCGTCGTCGTCATTATCAGAATATTTCCTTTTTGATTTTTATTCCAGAAAAGTGTTCGGCTTTAGTATGTTCCAGTAACCGAGAGGCGTATCCCTCTATTCTTAAAGCGGATATGGAATTTCAGATCAAAAAATTGAAGATAATTGTATGAAAACATTTCTTTCCATGTTATTTTAAAGTCTAGATTGTAATACACTTTACATGGTGACATACACGGTAAGTAGCCTACTTGATACCCACGTTTTCAGACTGTAGCCGATCTGCAGTTACCGCCCTGCAGATTCGGTCTGTTTAAATGTGTTAGGTTATTGTTTTGGTAACGATATGTCGAACGTTTTTACTTTCTATTGGGAACGCTTGGCATGTGGAGGGTCATGCAAGGAATCTCGTTAGGCATCCACCTCGACAGTTTGCAGCTTCACGAATTTAATGCTGAAACGGTAGTAAAAAAAAACTGGCAGAATAGCGCTATTCACAACAATCACTGCCTCGGCAAACGCACAATTCGTTTCATCAGCTGATTATGGAAGAAATTAAGTTCAGATTTAAACTGTACACTTCTTGATATTTTCCTTGTGTTTTGTCACCGGTCAAAAGGCTTGCCGCATGACAAATGGCGCCAATCGTACAATCTAGTGTTTTTGGTGGCCCTAAAAAGGACCTGTGACAGAAGGCTGATGTTGGTCGTGCCGCGCTGAGCTGTTCGGCGGCTGCGCCCGCTGATCGTGGCGTACTGCAGTCCTCCTCTTCTTTCGGCATCGGTTGTAGAGTCGGCTGCCGGCCCAGCGACGTCCATCGCTGGCGCGTGACGGGAGTGCGAAGACGCAAGAACGGCGGCGGTTCTATTCTTCGGCTGTTCCTTCCGGCTGACTCCGCCTCGATGTCGTCCGAGAGAGGAGAGGAGATGAAGTGCGTCCGATGGCGTGGCGATGAAGAGTGCTCAATTTTTTTTTTCTCTGGGTTGTGCGTCGCAGAGACGAACCGCTCGGGATCTGAGTTCCGAGCTATCTTCTGGAGCTCCTGCCTCGTGGCCCTGCCCAAGTAGGGCGTGTGCTCTATAGCAGGCCGATTCTCGGTTGTTGTGCTAGCCTACACTAGCGCAGTATACACCGAGGGCGTTTCCACGAATCACCTGGACGTATACGGTACCTTCCCAGCCCAGCCACTAGAGGATTGTCGGGGAACCTCGCCGCACGTGCATAAAATTTGCGTGCAAGCCACCTGAAAGTTTCGTCTAAGGAGCGGACGCCAAGTCCTCTCCTTAGAAGGCGTGATGAAAAGCGACGGGGGACTTTGGCCGCTAGCCGAAGACCCCTGTCGAGGACGCTCTGCAACTTCTTTTTATGCATTGCGGCGAGGTAACCCCAGACCGGGCAGGCGTAGGTAATGACCGGCAGCAGATACGCGCCGACGATCATCCTGCCCAATTTCCTGGTCATGGCTGAGCTGATCAGGAGTGGAAACAGTGCGCACAAACGAGCGGATGCTCGCTTGAGAACTGTCTGCGCGTGGGTACGCCAGGTGAGCCGACGGTCGAGGTGTAATCCGAGGTACTTGACCTCTTTGGACCAGCGCAAGTACGTTCTGCCGATACGTAACTGGCTAACAGGGTTCTTCCGTCGCTTAGAGAATTCGACGGCTACACTCTTGGTAGCGTTGAGTTGCACTCTCCAATTCTCAGTCCAGTCCACGAGCGTGTCGAGCTGGCGCTGCAGTCATAAGACGGCCCTTTCCACATGACGATCGGCCGTAAATACGGCCGTGTCGTCCGCAAAGAGGGCCATCGAGACTGCAGGCTGTCTCGGCACGTCGTTGACGTAGATCGAGAACAGAAGGGGGCCTAGAACACTACCTTGAGGGACGCCGGCTGTGATTCGTCTCTCGGAAGAGACTGAATCTCCAACTCTCACGCAGAAGGTACTCTCCGTCAGAAAGCTAGCAACCAGATGGAGGTAGTAGTCCGGGAGCTGGACGTCCCTAAGCTTGAATAATAGGCCATCATGCCATACGCTGTCGAAGGCTTTTTCAACATCTAAGAAACAGCCAACGGTCCGTTCTCTCCGACACCCGGCTTCCGTGACGCATTCCACCATTCTCATCAGTTGATGAGTGGTCGAATGCCCCACACGAAAGCCGAACTGTTCGGGGACCAGCACGTCAAAGTTGGTTATATGTTCTCGTACACGACGCTGCACGAGGCGCTCAAAAACCTTGGACGTAGCGGAGAGTAGGCTGATAGGCCGGAGGTTGTCAGAGCGGGTGGCATCCTTTCCCTGCTTCGGGATCACGATGACCGTCGCCTTTCGCCATTTCTTGGGAAAGTAGGCCAGTCTGAGACACGCGTTGAACAAATCAGTCAAGAATTGAACTCCAGGCTCGGGAAGAAGTCGTAGAGCAGTGTTCGTAAAACCGTCCGGGCCTGGAGCTTTTCTTGGCTGAAGTTCAGCGAGCCGATCTGAGACCTCTTCCAAAGAGATGGGATCGGGCTCCGCCGTGATCGGAAGAGACAGAAAGTCTTCCACAGCCATCTCGACTTGTTCGTCGAAGTCCCAGTCCATGGGTGGGTTGGGAGCGAACTGTCGCTCGAAACACAAGCCCAAGTACTCGGCCTTCTCCTCCGGGCGACCCAGGAGTCGTCCGAACGGTCCAACAATGGCGGGGAGTGGAGGTCGTCGCCTCCGTCCCGTCAATGCGGAAGGTATTCTGTACGGGTGACTTTGCGGGTCCGCATCCCCTGTTCGGGCCACGTCGAATTCCCAACAGCTACGTCGGAACGCCTTCAGACTGCCACGCAGTCGTCCGGTGAGCCGATTGTATGCTGCCTTATCGGCTGGATCACGGGTCCTCTGCCAACGTTTCCGGAAGTAATTCCTCTCGCGAGCGAGAAGAGAGACTTCCTCAGGGATGCGTTGGTAGTCAGGCGTGAAACCAGCTCGCGTACGTGAAGACACGCCTATAGCCGAGATGATTGCCTCTTCGATTCCCGCTACTGCTTCGTCTAGGAGGCGAACGGAATCGAGTGGGCCGCTGGAGGCAATCTACGGCACAATGCCGGGCCGTAGCGATCCCAATCGATAACCTTCTTCTGGTCAGAACGTGCATAGGCGTGCTGGGTAGCGACGTGGACCAAGATAGGGTTGTGGTCGGATGTCAGCTCCGTAAGTGAGAATACCTCGACCGGACAGACAACTCCTTGGGTCACCGCGATATCCAGAACATCGGGATCCGCGTTAGGCAGTGTCGGAAAGAACGTGGGTTGCGCTAGACCAAATACCATCGCCCGGCGCGGTTCAACAAAACTGAGCAAGCGCCTCCCGTTCGGACTAGTCAAGCGACTATTCCAAACGCGATGCTTGCAAGTCAGATCGCTCAAAATTTTCTGCCGGCCCGGGTTTTATGCACTAACCGGAGTCGCTGATTAGCTAGCTCCGAGCACGTTAGATGGTCACATCTCGGCTGCTGATCGCTGATTGGCTCGCTGTGTCCGCCGCTGGTAACGGAAAGCAGATGTTCGCATACCGCTGCCGTCACAACTCCACCGGGTCTTGAATGCTCTTCGGTAGCCAGCCTACTGCTCTTCTCCAGATGTTGTGGAGGGGTCTGTTGGGCGCCATGTTGATTGGTGTGCCGGCTGGTAGCTCGCTGGCGTGGCTGGATCTTGCATCCGAAAGATGATCGTCGCCCCACGTTGGGCGCCACTTGTCATCGGACAAAAGGCTTGCCGCATGACAAATGGCGCCAATCGTACACTCTAGTTATTTTGGTGGCCCTAAAGAGGACCTGTGGCGAGATGGCTGATGTTGGTCGTGCCGCGCTGAGATGTTCGGCGGCTGCGTCCGCTGTTCGTGGCGGACTTCATCTCCTCTCCTCTCTCGGACGACATCGGCACTTAGTCAACCGGAAGGAACGGCCGAAGAATAGAACCGGCGTTCTTGCGTCTTCGCCCTCCAGTTCCGTGCCAGCGATGGATTTCGCTGGGCCGGCAGCCGACTCTACACCCGATGCGAAGAGGAGGACTGTAGTACGCCACGAACAGCGGACGCAGCCGCCGAACATCTCAGCGCGGCACGACCAACATCAGCCATCTCGCCACAGGTTCTTTTTAGGGCCACCAAAATAACTAGAGTGTACGGTTGGCGCCATTTGTCATGCGGCAAGCCTTTTGTCCGGTGACAGTTTACATAACTTCCTTATAACCGTTATATTAAATATACAATTTTTTCCTTAAATAAATTTCCTTATAGTTGTGCAATGTTTAAAGACCCTACAGTGTTTTGATTTGAAGACAATAGTGTGATACGTGTCTCGTATAATACATGATAGGTGCTTTCATTGTATTTAAAGTATTAGACACTTAATTGTTGTCATTGTTATAATTATCAGTTTTAGTATTCGTAGAAAAAAAAATCGTGATTACGTTATCAGCATACATTTTATTATCACATATCTTATTAATTAAATTATTTATACATTGCCTTGTATGATGATATTTGTACATTTTATTCGAACCCTTGAAAACACACACACACACGCGCGCAGGTAACCACACACGCGTGCGTGCGCACACACACAATCACTATCCCATATTTCTTCTCGTTGTTACTAACCGCCCGATAGGGTTGCGCCTATTTTCCTTGCGTTCGTTAGCTTCAGTGGCATGAGTGCCAGATAAAGGGGGGGGGCGAGGCAAGCAAACCGGCCGGTCCTATACGCGTAATAAAGGGGCTCCGAATTCAAACGAAGTTTCAGTAGACTTGTGGAACGAGCGAAACGAGTTCTCAGTTTTGACTCAACCGTTTGGCATTTATCTGTATCTGTATCTGTATCTGTTTGTCTATGTATCTGTCTGTTTAGGGTATGTCTCACGATAACGTTTGAACTCATCAACCGATTGTCGTAACAATTGACACGCCTGTCCATACGTTTGTCCTACATAACTCTTGTTGCCTCTGAGATTGATCCCTCAAGAAACAGGGGCGTAGGAGGCAAAAATGTAGGGGTGAAAATTGTGAAAAAATCGCAAAAACCCACGTGGGGTATCAAATTAAACGAATTTTCATCCACAATACTAATATAGTGTTAATTTTTAAAACTGACTAAATTTTTCGACGTCACCGCCCAAAACGTGGGTGAATTTTTTGACAACATCGCACAAACTTAGGTGAGAATCAAATTAAAGAGAATTTTAACTAACATCTTTACGTAATGTGTAAATTTAAAAATTTTTGGACTCCAGGAAACCAAAAAAAAAAGAAAAATCAACCTATTGAAAAAAGTGTGCAAATCCATCACTAAAAGGAATTGTATCCAAATCCGAATTTTTAGTGTTTATCGTATTATTGTGTGGTCTACAATTGTTACGATACTAAAAATAACAGAAAAAACCGTTTTTTGTTGTTTTCCCACAATTGAAAAACTATAAAATATCGAAATTTATGTAAATGAATTTCGTTCATAATAGTTTGCGAGTTCTGCAGCTCAGGGAGCATAATACTAGTTTGTCTCCATATTATACCCCATAACTGAAATTTTTTTGCCCGCTTTCGACTGTAGGAACGGTTACTTATAAAGAGGAAACGATTCCAAATTCGCCTTGGAAATATCCTGTGCGAATTTGAAGTAACCTATCCTTATATAATCTATATGAAAAGCTGTAAAGCAGAGTTACTAACATTGTTTTTTGTTTATATTTCGCTAAAGTCTATAAAAAATCGTAAAATATTTAGAAATGTATTACTAATATACTATAAGCTATAAGCTTACGAAATATAAATGTATATTTATCAAAAATATCCATCCTTTCACTTCGTCTTGTGTTAATCACAATTTATTTCGTGGCACATGCCTCCGAAGAATTCGGCAAAACACCAAAAAAGACAATGTAAATCAGACCAGCATAAAACACACACACGTAAGCATGCAATGCGAACACGCCCAAATACAAAAACTTAAAAGCTGGACACTTTTCTGAAAAAATGCCGAATTTTTTTGTTAAAAGGTCGGAGAATTTGGAAAAAATGATGTAAATCAGTAGTATAGCGGATATTTTCAAAATTGTTATTAATAAATACGTATTACACATAACTTGAAAACTAAAGGTAAAAACAGTTAAAATCAAATATAAACAAAGGTTTACACTACCACATTAGAATAATGTATGAAAAGTATAATTCATTTACAGAAAATGATTGGAAAATTCAGACTTTTGAATTTAAAAATACATATTCATTGCAATTGATTATTGTCTTTTTTAAGAATCGGTTCATCACATTTCTCTCAAGAGCTTTTGTAGAAGTGCGGTTTTATAGTTCATAATGTAGGCTTAGACATGAAAATAATCACACTGCATCTTGGAAATGTTGTATTTTACCATAATCAGCCCTCTCGCAGATGGCGATTGCAGGCGATTTCTCGCCTTTGTCCACTGGGAGTTTATTAGGGAAAAATACTTTTTCAACATTTCCGTTGTGACTGGGAATTGAGAATATAAACTGGCTATCTTTAACAGTTCTTAATGGAGATCTTGATATGAATCTCTCTTTAAATATCGGTATGGAGAACCATACATGTCTTCCATGTTCTAAGATTTATATTTAAAATCATTTTCGAAATGAAATATTTCCATAGAAACTACTTCTTTCTACTTATTGCTTCAGTCTTAACCACAGTAACCACAGGTCACTAACGTCTACCACCTCACGTTATCGCACTTGGTTTTCACTGATGATGGCAGTCGATGGCAGTTTTCTGCCGAATGTGTTCTGGTTTTGCAGAAAACATTGGACTACGCCAAACAGCCCGGGAAGGAATTTTAACAACAAACTACTTCTTTGTTGCCGACAACGTAGTACACATATACAAATTATCCTCTCCCCCTTCAACTATAATTTTCATTTATAGAATATTACCACCACCCCGTTCAACTAGCCTCTTCATTTATAGATATTTCATCTACGTTTCTACAGTGGATTATTATGATCTTCTTATCAGGGTAATTTATTTACCAAAATTAAGTACTTTACTCTTGTTAAAACATAAAATGTTGCAGGTAAACTACCCCTTCGTTGGCGTTTGAGTATGAAATTTCAAATTGAAAAATTAAAGATACTTATATGAAAACATTTAAACTCTAGATCTATAATCCACGTTATATGACGATGTTAGGCTGAGTACTTGACATATATGTTTTTAAACTGTAAACGGAAGTCACCGGAACAGACGCAGTCGAGTTGAATATCTCATTATGATGACGACAAATCTCCTGTTTTTCATGGACGGGGGGGGGGGGGTTATTGACCAAGATATTCTTTATGAAACGGTTATAGAGACCAGGAATTCTCCATTGTTGGAAATTATTTACGAAAAGAAAAGGGGAGAGCTGTTGTTACAAATTGGGGATTCGCCAGTTATAGCGTAGGCCTACTCTGCAAGTCATATCAAGGCGCAAGCTAGCTAGTACTGAATGTGCAGATTTTACCAATAAGACTTCATACTCTTACCAAATGGAGGGGTTGTAAACCCCCAATTACTGCCCCTTGGTAACGCTACTATTTAATTTTAAGATGTTTTTGAAACAGTGGGTTCGGAGTTTAAGGGCGACCCCTTAAGGTGTTAAGTTCGGAATCCTGATGACGTTCGTTGGTTTCATATGATTTTAAAGAATCATTCAAATTCTAGGTATTCTATGTTATCGAATTAATCACTGAATGCGAATCCAAACTCTTAAATATTTTCCTCGTCGTAATTAGTCTGCGAACATTATTGAGATAATTTGCAGGAAAGAATTAAATTATTCGTGACTTAGAATGTGATGACAGGGCAGACTGTTCGACGACTTCTGTAGAGAGATGCGGCATAAAAGATAATGCTTCAGTTGCTTACATTGAGTGACCTTTATAAATACGCTACTGTTCTGAACAGCATCATATAGATCGTATCGTATACATCAGTGTTACATATGATGTCATGTACAATATGTTATGTATTACGCAGTTGTTCACCATATTATCCAGATGAATAAATTAGAAGTGAGTTTAAATTTATTCTTCTGCTGATTCAGTTTTTGTCTTTGTCGTATGGGGAGGGTCACATTAGTAAATGGAATTAATAACAATAATTAAGCACAAAAAGTAACGTGAGTAGAGCCATCGAAGTGACTGGAACGAATAGTAATAATAATAAAACGCGAAAATTAATTTGCAATTACTGATGATAACGTACAGTAAATAATTTAAAATTTAAGAAGATTAAATTTTATGAAGAAAGTTTTTCCATAGATAAGCCTCAATGGTATCTGCCCCCTCCCCCAGGCAACTGGCTAGAACGGATCGTTCTATGAATATTATAGTCATTCTGGTATTACATTTTTTCTGACATGTTTTGTTTCCGTGATCGTGTAAAGATGTGGGCGTAAAGTAGTCATACTTTATTTCTGGTTACAAGTAGTGCAGTCAATACAGATGATATTTAGTTTATTAATTTATAATATTAATTTACATTTATCTTGTTAAAACTTGTTATGTATTAAGGTTGATTTTTCGAAGTTCTTATGGCGACCTTGAGCTGACTTTTGTTTAGTTGTAACTTGGCATAATTTTTTATGTTACACGAGGAATGAAATTTTATGCTCCCTCGACAATAAACATACACGAGATAAACAGAAATATCATGAAAAAATTCCTGGGCGTTATCAGGAGGCCTAATCCATAACAACGTTATTCTCTGCTATCTGTTGACTTGAAGGCCTACTGTGATATTTTTTGTTAGAAGTAGACCTGTAAAGTTTATGAGTAATACATTTAGTGCTTATTTTATGTCTCAGAAAGTCACAAGAACTTAGTAATGTGTAAGTAAAGTGGAATCCAATTTAGAGGCACAGAAGGCGAAAGCTTCCTTAAAAAGCTTGAGTTTAAAGAATATTCATGAATAATAATGGGCAATATAAATCCTTAACAAAAATTAGTGAATGAATGATGAGAACGGAAAATTGAGGCTGCTAATATAAAGAATTAAATTATGATGGTATAAAAAATTGCCTTCAGAATATCTGCTAAAGTTAAACTGTGATTATCAACAGCTTGGACGCCAATAACTTTTAAAAAATCAGTTGGGACTTTTAACTTACTTTTTGAAATTTGTTTCTCTTGGAATGAAAAATATATATCTTAAAATCATTAAGTTCATAAAGTCATATATCTCTTAAAATCGGTGAGTAGTTCATACAACTCGGCGATAACGCTGGGAAAAATAATCGATTCTCTAATTGTTCTGGATTCTGATTACCGTACAGTTCTTTGCAAATAATGCATATTGTGTCACCAAAATGCCTGTTGTGCGCCGTTAAAAATGGGAAATAACGGCACATGACAGGATTAAATGGAGAGGCATTGCCAATGACGCTGTATTCCTACAAGGGTTGCGTAATCATAGGGAGTAAGTAAGTAAGTATCACCAAAGTGTTCAAAATATCCTTCCTTACGTTACACTGGTTCTACAGCATTCTTTACCTCCTTCCGATAGAAATCTCTCGTTTGCCTATTCAGTCACTGATTTTGTTCAATACTTTGTGCACGTCTCATTTGTATGTTATATATCCAGGCCTTTGTTTAATTTCTTCTCCTTTGCATGACCGTAGCATCTCAGTTAATTTGATTTTACTTCGTTTGTTAGTTTGAGTTAAGCGTTCATTCTGATGGCTGGTGTCGTGTCAGGTCTTCATTTTCCAGCTGCTTGACTCCAAACGTCCATATCCGTTCGTTAAGTTTTTTTTACGTTTATATTGTTTTCTTGTGTTACAGAATCTCGCTTGGATATGAAACAATACATTTTTCAAGAATACTTCATAGTGTTTTTTTCTACACAGTTTTATCCTACAGAATACTGTTTATCTGCGAGTGCTTGCTGTTCACTGTGTTTTTGTCCTTGATCGCCTTGTCTAGAGCAATAGACTTTCGTAAGAAAACTAAAATATTCAGCATAAGTAGGGCATACATTTCATAATTACAGTTTCATCAAATCTTAGGTAGACTATATACGATCCTTATAAAAGAAATTATTTTTAATGTAAACAATATAATTAACTGTTTTAAATTTTTTTAAAAAGAATTCTAGTGTTTTTTATAATACTTCTTGTTAATAAATTTGTACAAATTGGTTAGACAAAAATAAATTTTCTTAACATGCGATACAAATAACATGCGATTCCTCATATTGCTGAGTTGATTAGTTATTGTGCTAACTGTATATGTGCATTATCATAGCAGAAACTACTTACAGATGAGGAAATTACACAAGTACTTTTTATGTATGTTCTGACATAGGCTGGTTTGTAAGAATTTATTAATATATAGGTCAGTAAACTTTCAAGGAAATAGATGGGAAGAATATGAAAACGTTGCGTTCTACTGACACAGTGAAGTGATAATAGCATGCGAAGTAAACACTTAATGTGACCACTGAAGGATTGTTCGGTTGTACACACACTGCTCGTGCAACGAAAAAAACGGACGCACGTAAACAACAACAAATCGAACGCAACCAGTTCTGGTACAGTAAACGTGAATTTCTGTGCGTATTCAACTCGGGAGTGCGACGGGCGACAGCGGTAGTCACGGTGAGAACTCGACGTACTGTGTGTAATTAAAGCGGTGTAGCAGTCGACACAACGGTTGGAAACTCGACGCCTGTTAAAACAATTATTTATAGTTGCTGATAAAAAGTTTTACCGTCGAACACCGGCGCTGTCGTAAACACGCGCAAATTACAGCTAGCTCTGGCTGTCGCTTTCAGCAACTACCGGTGTCATTATGATAATTGTCGCCGCCTCGTAGGTTGACGCACGACTTACCACCCGTAGTATTGCTCCGTGAATTTTCCTCGTTTGTTCAACGAATTTAATTGTTGCGCGAACACGGCACATATCCGACGAGGTGCATCTTGTAGCCGGTGTGCACCGCGTAAAAGCCCGAGGGGTGAGTGACTCAACGCAGCGACAGTACGGATACCCGTTCTTAGCGCCTGCCCTCGAACAGGCGACCTTGAAGCTACGCTCGGATTAGTGCTTAGTACGGACTGACACATTCAGTATTTATTAACAATCTAGTAATCGCTCATCATTGTAGGTTACGGTAAGCGAAATAAAGACAAATTTTTAAATCTTTATTTTATTTTATTTTTTTTTAAACTTGCTTTTCGTACCTGACGAAATAAATTGTCCTTCAAGAAAAGGCATTCGTTTGGGTGCAGATTGAATCAAGGAACGAAGAAATTGTCAGTTACGTATATATGTAGAAATATCATGAGCAGTGAATGTGTCTTAAAAGACTCATTCCTTCCGTTGGTTACGTTCATGCGTTATTGGCATGCAACGATATCGTTAGCACTGCTTGTTTTTTTCCATAGAATGCAGTTATTTTAATCATAAACTTTCATATAAAGTATTTTTCCCGTTCATTATTCCATTATAAAAGAGTTCCTTATCATACATTTTTGTAAACGAAGTAGTATGACGTAGGACTAATCTAGTCGGGAAATTTCACTTCCAGGAAAAATAAATCTATATCGGAAAACAGCGTCCTCAGTTAGTTTCTACAGAACACGTTTGCATAACATTACTTTCTTGTTGTATTAAAAGTATGTACCGGGCTGTTTGGCGTGGTCCATGGTTTAAAGACAAACCAAACAAGCCCTCACCACAGTACTGTGGGCCTGAGGTTTAACAAGCCGGTTTCAGGTAGACTCGAATTCCACTGATGACGGCAGCCGGCGGTGCTGTCGAAACGTTTGGTCTGTCTTTAAACCATGGATCACGGCCAAACACCCCGGTACATACTTTTAATCAACTGACACCGGCCGTGAAAGCCTTACAACAATATTATTACTTTCTTGTATCGATGCCAAGTCACCAAAATCTTTTTCATTGCTTTGAATAGTGCCGTCCCATAATAACCGTGTGTTCCTATAAACACTGAATACAAAATATTAAAGTTACGGGTAAATCCTCTATTCAGACTGCTTGCATCGTAATTCTTTTCGCATGACGTTTCGATCCCTGGAAACAACAGATGTTCAAAGTTGTTGAGTCTTTCAACAGGGTCTTTCAATAGCCACACTCACAGGTTCTGAGGACGATCCCAGATTCCAGGGATCCAAACGTCAAACGAAAAAAAATTACAATGGAAACAGACCGAATGGAGCATTTACCCATAAGAAATCACTCTTCGCTTTTTTAAAGAATATTAAACTTAGTGAGTAGGATTTACCATTAAACAAATTTCTGCAAAATAGAGATATACGTTTGAAAAATATGCATAATAAGTATTACCTGAACGTCGCGTCGGTATGGATAAATATTTGGTTGTAAAGAAATAATATTATTTGAAATCTCATAGAAATTTATTACGAGCGTTTGAATCGGGATTCAATGCAAGAAACGGCGGATTATACAGTTTCAAATCGTGTGGCGCAGAGCTGGGTGTGTGGCAAGATGTAAGCTGGCCGTCTGCTTTTCTACAGTTTTATGCCGCATTTTGTAGTGTTTTACTTCGCAGTATTTATTCCTGTTTGGGGAAACAATGCAGAAAACCAACTGTAATACGATGTCCTTTACCTAATAGTATACCGGAGGAGTGAATAAGTAGATCTGGGGATTGCCAAACGCTGTAAAGGCAGTCATCATGCCTTGTAAATCTGAAAACTGATTGAATCATTCGATTGAAAGAGAAGGGCTTAACCTAAGGTAAATAAGTTTATAAGGGTCCACAGTTTGGTACGTGACAGAATAAAACCAAGTTAATTTTACTTTAAAAAACGATCAAGGAAAAGACGTAGAGGTTAGAAAGGATAACAAGTAAATGTTACTCTAGAAAATAAGGACAACACTCTAGATGATAATAATAAACGTTACTCTAGAAAATAAATGTAGATAATAAATGTTACTCTAGAAAACACTCTGTGTTAGTTCACATTATACACAGAACTGTGAATAACAGCAGAATTATGAGAACACAACATTTAGTTACCCTTGACAGGGTCGTGGTAACGCAAAATTACTCGGGTAAGCAAATCAGCTCGGATATCTAGCGCTGTGCCTTGACCGCTTTAACTTCCTCAGCTGATGAGGCTAGATACTTATTACCGTTGGGTGGGTCCACAGACCTAGAGATAGTGTTTAACGTTACCGCAACCTCACAACTTCCAGTGTACCTACACTCACGTACACATTTGCACACGTACTGAATTCAAGGGCACTTGGGAAACAACAGTAATAACACTTCTACATCAACTTAGATAGTTAGTATTTTATATTAACAATTGTTCTGAGTTTTTTTCGTGGTACATTGACTGTTCAAGAGAAAGCCGATAAGTGTGTCGCGGACAGCTTGAAGTTTCGATCAATCCGAGTTTCTCCAACCGACGACGAGGGTACGCATTAGCGTTGGGCAAGTCGCCAACGAGACAGTCCCATGTGCATTCTAAGTACCTTGCGCTGTATATTCGATAGTATTGAAACTCCGTTTTTGGAAGGGTAAACGTTGGCGCCAAAGGGAACTGACAAGTTTTCCATTCCTGTTAATATTTAGTGTTTGATCGTATTTAATTAGTGGTGAAATGCGATTAGTAACGACACTATGGCTGTATACAGCCATACAGATACAGCTGTATCTGTAAAGATGCAGTATAACAAAATCAGATCAATGATACAGAGTAACTGACAATGGTGGGAGTTAGTTAAGTCAACACTTTGAAACTTACCGTTTTTGTTTGATTATTGGAAAATCGAGAATAATGCCTTTGCGATTGTACAAGTGATTCATCTGTACAAGTGTGCTTGTGTAACGCGAACCGTACGTCTAGTCAGACAAAAAGTCGATCAGAAGGTATTGGTCGCAAGTATACGTAGTTTTTCGACGCGCGCACGAGTGTGTGACAATACCTTTTGTAGCGCTGGGGGAGAAATTAACTTGTAATAAAAATAAAGACATTTCCCGATTTATAAGCTACTGAAAAGTCGATTGTATGCCCAAGTCCAAGTTGTACGGAGCAGCAGGTAGTCGTGCTCCGGTGGTCGCAGTGTCCGGTCCAGGTCCAGGTGTACGGAGCAGCAGCTTGTCGTGGTCCGGTGGTCGCAGTGTCCGGGCGAGCCCGATGACTGCATGTTGCCTGCTTGCTGCCTTAACTAGCGATCTCGCGCTATCAAAGGAATGGAACCTCCATCGATTTTATTTTGGAGGGACAGGATGATGTTACTTTTATTGGACCCTGGGACCTCGAAGAGACCACGATGGCAGAATGGGGGAGACCTCGGAGACCTTTCGTATGAGAAGTAGGAATACCCCCCCCCCACACGGGCAGGGCGCCTCTAACCGCTCAGGAAAAGTCGCCGAGGGCTGCCAAGTGGCAATGTCGGCGCACGGGAGAGAGCGTAGGAGGAGGCGGCGTCCACCAGAGGTGGCACTAAGCACACCTAAGGCAAGCGTAGGCCCCCTCCTAGTCTGTCGCCGAGCCCCAGCACGGGCAAGAGAAAGAAGGAAAGAGTAGGATCGTAAAAATACTCAAGGTCGGGGGGATGGGGGCAGACGTTCTGTAAACTTATGGGGGGGTCATCGAGCAATGCTCGGGGGCGTTTGTGTCGTCTATGTGGTGGGCCGACATCTGTGCTTTGTCGACGGATGTGGGGATGGGTCGAGACAGAGGCTCGGGTAAATAGTTTGAGGGCAAGGGACCGAACGAATTCGGTGAGTGAAAGAACCTTCAACCGTCGCCTGATGGCATCATTTATGACAAACCAGGGAGAGTTGAAGATGTAGAGGAGGGTTCGGGATTGAAACGCTTCCAAACGGGCTACAACGGATGGACTGAGTAGCACCCAAAAGGCGGGAGCTGCGTAAGTGAGGATTGCCCTAAGAAAGAGCAAGTAAATGGTGAGTTTAGTGCACACAGGCACTGAACCTCGATGAGAAAGAGAGGGAAATAGTTTGGCTCTGACGCCTCTGGCGTGCTGGAGACTCAGGGAGACGTGGTTTGCAAAGCTTAGGCGTCGGTCAAGAGTGACGCCCAAGTACTTTACAGACGGTTTCCATTTGATTGGGCTCCCGTCAAGGGAGAGGGACTGGCATCGGGAAGTAAATTTACGAGAAAAGGCAATCGCCTCGGACTTCTCCGCATTGATCGCCATCCTCCACTTCCTTAGCCAGTCCGGAAGTACGGCGAGCTGACTTTGCACCAGGCCAGCTGCGAAATCAAGACTCGCTGAGCTGGCGTGGTACATGGCGTTATCCGCATAGAGCGAGAGAGCAACTCCAGGCTGTACGACCTGTCCAGGTCGTTCGTGTACACTAGGTACAGAACGGAGCCAAGGACAGATCCTTGAGGTACGCCTGCGGCGACTGGTCGAACGGATGAGTTCGACGCATACCCTAAAGACGCGATCGCACAAGTACGATCGGAGAAAATGAACGAAAGAGGCACGGAGAGGGGAGTGGGCCAGTTTGTAGAGAAGGTCTTCGTGCCAGACTCGATAAAAGGCCTTACTCACGTCGATCAAAACAGCGACGGAGGACAGATTCTTGTTGTAGACGTCCGTCAGATGGGTAACAACCCTGACGAGTTGAACGGTCGTCGAGTGCCCTCTGCGGAAGCCGAACTGCTCCTGCCGAATGAAACCATCCAACAGGGGCGCGTAACGACGGTGCAGGGGCCGCTCGAGTACCTTCGATATGACTGGCAACAGTGAGATGGGTCGATGGTTTGAGGGGAGAATACGGCTTGCGAGGCTTAGAAATCGTAATGATTTTTGCACGCTTCCACAGGCTGGGGAAGTAATGGAGCCGGAGACATCCAATGAACAGCTTGTGGACCAGATTAATGAGGCTAGGGGGAGCGTGTTGTAGCGCCGCGGCACCGACACGATCATCGCCGGGCGCCCGCTTAGGGCGAAGTCGACCAATGGCCGAAACAACATCGGCTCGGTCGAACGGGTCAGGTGTGTCAGCAGGAGGACGGGAAAATATCCAGATAGGAAGTCTGCGACCTCGGCCGAGTGGACGGGGTCCCAGACGCCTCTGTGGACGGTGAATTGCTCCTCCATGGTAGCGGCAAAGACTTCAGCTTTGCCGGCCGCGGAGTACACAATGCCGTCCGGTGATCTGAGGGGATGGCGGGTCCTTTTGTCGCCATTAAGTCGGCTCGCAGCCTGCCAAACAGACTTGGGCCGGACGTCAAGAGACTCGAGGTACGAGTCCCAACGATGTGCAGTGGCGTCAAGCAGAAGCTGTTTGACAAGGTCAGATTGGGCGTTTAACAGCAGGATCCCGGGTTTGTTGCCATCTCCGGCGGAGCTGGTGCCGAGTTCGGATGGCGAGGAGCACCTCTTCAGGTAGTTGAGACCTGCGATTTGTCTCTGGGACAAGGTAGGTATGTTTGTCCATAGCGGACGTAACGACTTCTTGGAGATAGTTGGCCATACGGTCCGCATCAGCCGTAGAGGCGATGGTGGCCGGGGGGGGGGGTCAGATGGAACTGTTCGTTGGAGTTCGTCATGATAGTAACGCCAGTTGACTCTCCGTGGACGAGAAGGGGGTTGGAGAGGTGAGTCCAACGTGGGACGAACAGTGATAAGTACCGGGTCATGGTCGGACGAGAGGTCCAACACAGCAATTACAGTGATAGGAATGGCCAGGTCCTTGACAATGACAATGTCAAGGACATCCGGAAGGCCCCTAGTGGGCACGTGGGTCGGTGAATCAAGACCAAGAACTGAAACCTGTAGATGACGCTGAATGTAGAATTAGAGCGAGCGGCCACGCGGATTCGTGACACGGTTGTTCCAAGAAGGATGCTTGGAGTTGAAGTCTCCGGCAGCTATAGTGGGTAGTTCGTGGTCGAGGAGGGCGTCCCACTCCTCAGGCAGCGGAGGCCCGCCGGGCCAGGGAGGGATGTACGCCGAAATAAGGCGAACCTTCCGGTTCCCGATCCAGAGGGCCACCGCCGTCGTCTCCAAATACCTAGTATCTGGAGGGGGTAAAAGACGATGGGCAATACGCCTGTGGACAAGAATAGCAGTACCCTCGCTGGGATGAGGGGGGGTGGTCGCTGAGGCCTATCCGTGCGATACGTTGTGTACGCCGAAAGCTGATATGAAACAGCAGGGGTAAGGAATGTTTCAGAGAGTAGTATGCTATCTAAGTCATAATCAGTGGGAAAGTTAGCCAATTCGGCTCGGCGAGACGGAACGCCACGCGCGTTCCATGCCACCAGCCGAAGAGGCCTAGACATTGGGAGGCAGGAGGGTCATGAGGGAGGTAAGAATTGTGACTAGCAGAGACTGGACGTCCTTGGCAGCCAAGATCTGGGGAATGAGGTCTCAACCCAGGCGCGCAAACGATCGGCAAAGGTCGAGTCCGAGGACCCTTCCTCAGTCGATGGCGTCTGCGGTGTGGGCAGGGGGCACTCGATACATGATACCATTATCGGGCCGAGGTTTAGGTTTAGGCTGCCGAGGCTCTTTGGGAGCTGGGGCAGATGCTGGCTTGGGTGCAGCGGGCCTATGCTGCGCGAGAACTATGGTCGATGATTTCTTCTTCTTTGGCGCAGGTTGCTTTCGCGACGGGGTCAAAGGAGGGAAAGATGCATCGGAGGCGGCGGCTGCCGCATAACTGAGCGCTTCGGCAGGCGCTGGACGGCAGGGGCGACTACAGCGGCTGCAGGCGCAGACGAGGTAGTCGGAGCGGGGGCCGCCGGGGCGGCAGATGCAGGGGCTGAGGGTTTCTTGGGAGCAATAGGGGTAGGCTTTTGGGCCTTATTGATGCGCTTCAGGGCATCACGATAGTGCTGGCATTGGCGAGAGCTTGCCAGGTGAGGGTCTCGACAGTTTGCGCACGTCGCGGTGGCGGTGCGTTCACGAGGACAGTCGCCCTTGTGATGACCTTCGCCGCAGCGAACGCAGCGTGTCGGGTAGTGACAATAGACACTGCTGTGCCCGTACCGCTAGCAGTTGTAACACTGCTTGGGTCAGGGTCGGGGCTCAAAAGCGGACACTTTTACCCGAAGGTAAAAGAGAGAGTCGAGTAGGTAGTTTTCCTGGTATTTCCCTACCTTGAGAATTTTGATGAGGAAGGCATTTCTGGCGATGTGTCTGCCGGGGGAGAAGAGAGGAGTAACTGAATTTACAGTGTAGCCCAAATGTTCATGGGCGTGAGTTATAGACGGGACGGGAACATCGGCGGGGATGCCGATGATCTCGACCTTGAGGTCCCTCTCCTCCGGCAGTGCGTAGGTGTGGAAGCGGATTCCACGATCGGTCAGCAGTTTCTGGGCGAGCCAGAAACTGTCGGTGGTCGTGGTTTCGACGCGGACGGAGCGGCCACCCTGACAAACTGCAGTCAGGGTATTCGCAGGAGCAGCCCGGTCAAGTCGCCGCATGACCTTATCCCAGTCCTCGGGCCGGTCAAAAATCAGAGGCGGCAACCGCCGTGGCGGGGTAGGTTGAGAGGTGGCCGTAGAGGGTCTGTCCGTGGCAGGACCCAGCTGGGAAGACCGCCCGGATCCCGCGGAGTCGCCAAGGTTTCGCCGTTTCCGGCTACTAACAGTCTGCCACTCCTTAGTCCCAATGACGCTCGTCCCGACATCGTCTCGGATTCGGATGGAAGTGGTCGCGCAAGAGCGCCGGGAGGGATTTCGTAGTCCTTAGAAGGACCGACGGGAACATTGGGTGCGGCCATCGGCGAGGTAAACCTACGCCTAGGCTGGAAAAATACTAGGAGACCCTAGTCAGGTAGTGAGGTAATGTTACGAGTAATTTACAGCACTTACCAGGCTACAGTCAGCAGCGAAGAACACCAAAACACAAGTTTACCACTGCCCGCACTAATTGTACACACAGCACTAGTTAAATAGAGCACTATGTAAAAGTTTCAACGTAAAACACTGAATAATAAACGAGTTATACAGCTCCAGATAAGCTGGAGCCACCGTAGTATAATGGAAAATTCCACTCACAAGAAAACAACGAACGCAGCCTACCGTGGCAACTGCTCAAGGTAGACCCCCGCAGTGTCCGGGCGAACCCGATGACTGCATGTTGCCTGCTTGATACCATGACTAGCGATCTCGCGTTATCATAAGAATGGCGCCTCCATCGATTTTATTTTAGCGGGGTCTACCTAGAGCTGTTGCCAGGGTAGGCTGCGTCACTTTGTATGGCAATTTTGCAGGTGAATTTTACCGTTGTTTCTTATTCTATCAAAGTGATTTCTTCAACACATCATCATCAGTGTTCATCATCATCATTGTGCATCAATTCACCAGTGTATTGTGTCGTGCGCGTGTGTTTTTGTGACTCGTGTGCAGTGCGCGTCTGGTGTTCGTGTTCTTTGTCTGTCAGTGTAGTGATTCAGTGCTGGTGAAAGTTACTCTTTCCTAGCCCTTTTTGCGTCTTCGACGTTCATTTCGGTTAATCCCGAGATGGCGTCGAACGCAACGCCCGTTCCTTTACCGGCACCGCTGGTAACCTTAATGGAAACCTGCGGTACTGGTCCTCATTCTACCCCGTTACCTTCCCATACAGTTAGTGCAAGTGATAGTGAAAGTGATGATTGTGCGTCGATGTGTAGTGTGGGGACGGGGAACGGTGAATTTTCGCTTGTGGAGGGCAAGTCTGCCAAACGCAAGCGAAAATTAGTCACCAGTCCGCCACCGGCCGCTCCTACGCATCGGGTATCTAGTCATGGTAACAGCGCCAGCCATCCGACTCAGTCTCCCTCTCAATCTGTGCCTAAGCCTAAAATTCCTCCGATTGTCATTCCCGACAATCGCAATTATAGGGAAATTCTCCGTTCCCTGCAGAATCTGCTTCCTTCGGCCAAACTCGAGGCCAGGTGCCAAGGCGCCTCGCTTCGAATTGCGGCCACAACAGTCCCGGACTTCCGATCGGTCCAACAGTTTCTTACCGATCGGAAGATCTCCTTCCATACTTTCGCGCTTCCTTCAGAGCGCGAAATTAAAGTTGTTCTTTCCGGACTTCCTTCCTGGACCGCCCCCGATACCATCAGGCAGGAGCTTGTCGCTTTAGGCTATTCCCCGACGGCGGTAAGTGTACTGCATGCTGGCAAGGGGGAAGATCGCCGTCCTGTGAATAGTTTCCTAGTGAAACTACTCAAAGTAGGCCAGTTCGAGGAGGTCTATGGCCTCCAAAACTTCCTGCACCTTCGGGTGCAAGTTCGTACTTTTGACCCGCGGCCAGGCCCCTCGCAGTGTTTTAACTGTCAGAGGTTTGGCCACTCCAGCTTATTCTGTAATCACCCTCCGCGTTGCGTGCGATGTACTGAACCTCATCGTGGGTGTGATAAGCCCAAGACGGGGTTCACGGCCATTTGCTGCAACTGCGGCGGGGACCATCCGGCTAGTTATAGAGGATGTAGGGACTTTATATCAGCCATGAAGCTGCAGCGGACTCCTGCTCGCCCTGGCGCGCAGGCAGGCCGTGTTGCAGGTCCCCTCCCTAACCGCAGAGAGGCCTTCCCACCTCTCTCCGGAGCATCATCTCAGGCCCCGGCAGCAGTTCCGGCTGCTCCCAGGGCCCCAGTTCCGCCTGCAGTCGACGTTTCGGCGCCGCCTGCAGCCCCTTCTGTGCCGGCGCCTGCCGGAGCGCCCGGTCCTTCATACGCGGCTGTGGCCGCTACATCAGTCCCGCCTTCCGCTCCTCGGAGCTCCAAACCGAAGCGCACTCGTCGCCGTCAGCGACAAGTTCCACAGGCCTTGCCTGTAAAACCTCAGCGGGCCCCGCCCGCCCCCAGCCATCAACCTAAGCTCCCAACTGAGCAGACCCCACGTCCGTCCCCGAGCCCTGCGCCATCTGCAACACCGGCCGAGGCCAGCCAGGTCCGTCTTCCGGAATCTCGGGAATCTTCCCGGGCCCCGGTGGACCCCCTGACTGCCTGGGCTGAAACTTTGGTAAACAACATCAGGTCTGCTCCAGATACAACCACGGTTCTCGCCCTGGTGTTTCAATCACTGTCTACCCTCTTTCCTCTTCTTCCTTAGCATGGCTAGGAGTCTTAGGATCGTTGCGTGGAATGCCCATGGGGTAGTCCCTCGACGATCTGAACTGATGACTTTCGTAACGGAGTACGACGCTGATGTCGTCCTCCTTTGCGAGACTCATCTGGCTCGCTACCATACCTTCAACCTGCCATCTTACATCTGTTTTCGTCAGGATCGTCCCCAACGGCCTGGCTGTCGCCCCTCGGGGGGGGACAGCCGTCTTAGTCCACAGGCGGATATCCCACAGGCCACTACCCCCTTTAGATACATCTCTTGTTGAAGGTTGTGCGGTGGCGATAGACGCTGGCGGATCGGAGTTGCGCGTTGTTGCGGCGTATCTCCGGCCCGGCCTGCGGCTATCTCCACCACCCGAGGAGTGGGACGCTCTCCTCGATCATCCCCTACCAACCATTGTAGCCGGCGACTTAAATGTCAAGCATCCCTCCTGGAACAGCAGAGTAGCCAACGCCTACGGAAAATCTCTGTATCGGTTCGTCTCCGACGACCCGGTACTTCAAGTCATCCGCCCAGAAGACCCTACTGACTTCCCCTTTTTCGGTCATCGACCGGACGTCCTTGACATTGTCATAGCCAAGGACGTGACCCATCACATCCAGGTCTCGTCAGTGTCGGATCTCTCATCCGATCACAATCACCTTTTTATAACTGCCCGTGAGCTGTCGGCCTCACCCCGACCTCCCTCTCAGATTGTTAGGAGAGTCAACTGGCGCTCCTACCATGATGAGCTCTCACGGCGGTTACCATCACTCCCCGCGGACCCGATCGTCACTTGTGACGATTTGGATCTCCGAGCCACTCATCTTCAGGAGTTGGTCCAAGGTGTCATGGATCGACACACATATACTCTCGAGGTGAACCATCGTAAATCGGCCTTACCTGCGGAAGTACTCCACGCCATCTGGCTCCGGCGCAATCTCCGCCGCAGATGGCAAAGAACTCGTGATCCCGGCGTCAAAAGGCGCTTTCAGGCCCAGTCTCTTTACGTCCAGCAGCTACTGCGGGACGTAAACTCTGATCGATGGGACTCATACCTTGAGTCTCTTGAAGTCGACCACGCCTCCGTCTGGAGAGCGGCGAGTAGACTGACCCGCGAGAAGAGAACTCGCAACCCACTTGAAACTCCGAACGGGGTTGTATCTTCATCAGAAGGCAAGGCCGAGGTCTTCGCCGACTGCATGGAGGTGCAATTTACTGTTCACCAAGGCGTCTCGGACCCTGCCCACTCGGCAGAAGTCCGTGACTTCCTATCTGGACATTTTTCACGCCCTCCCGAAATCCCAGCCCTCCCGTTCGACAGGGATGAACTAGTTTCATCTATCTGCCGACTAAATCTCCGTCGCGCCCCCGGTCCTGACCGGATCGGGGCCGCTGCTCTACAAAATCTCCCGGCCTCAGGCGTTGACCTCGTTCTTGAGCTGTTTAACTCCTGTCTCCGGCTACAGTACTTTCCCCGCCTGTGGAAATCAGCCAACATCGTAATGATTCCGAAGCCTCGCAAGCCGCGCATGTTTCCTGAAAGCTATCGTCCAATCTCTCTCTTGCCAGTCATCTCGAAGGTGTTCGAGCGTCTCCTGCTGGCTCGCATCTCGCCGCTGCTAGATGGTTTCATCCGCAGCGAACAGTTCAGGTTTCGCAGAGAGCACTCGACCACGCTTCAATTGGTCCGCGTTGTTACGCACTTGTCAGACGCCACCAACAGGCGAGCGGCTACGGCCGCCGTACTGTTGGACGTGAGCAAGGCCTTCGATAAAGTCTGGCACGAAGGTCTTCTCTTCAGACTTGCCAATTCCCCTCTACCATCGACCATAGTGTTTTTCCTCCGGTCGTATCTCAGCGACCGAACCTTCAGGGTGAGTGTCGACGGGTCCTGTTCTACAGTTCGACCCGTCGCCGCCGGCGTACCTCAGGGATCTGTCCTCGGCCCCGTTCTGTATCTTGTGTACACGAACGACCTGCCTGTCTTGCCCGGAGTCACGTTGTCTTTGTTCGCTGACGATGCTATGTATCACTGCAGCTCCCTGTCCCCGCGATTTGCGAGTACAAAGCTGCAGCGTCAGGTGAACCAGCTTCCGGACTGGCTACGGAAATGGCGGGTGACGATCAACACGGAGAAATCCGAGGCGATCTGCTTCACCCGTAAGTCCATCTCTCGATGCCAGCCCCTCTCCCTAGCAGGGAGACCCATCGCCTACAAAGAATCGGTGAAGTATTTAGGCGTTCGGCTAGATCGTCGCCTTTGCTTCAACGCCCACGTGACGGAAACCCTTGCCAAGGCTCGCGGCGTCCGAGCCAAATTATCTCCTTTCCTCTCGTGTCGCAGCCGCCTGGCCATGCGCACGAAACTTACCATCTATCCACTATTTCTCAGGTCTGTATTGACCTATGCGGCACCCGCCTGGTGGTCTCTTTTATCCACCACCAACAGATATAGGCTGGAAGCTTTCCAGTCCCGAACACTCCGATCCTTGACGGGGTCCCCTTGGTTTGTAAGGAACGACGTGATTCGAAGGGGTCTCCGTGTTCCTACCTTGACTTCCTTTGTCCGGTCGCTGGCTCTAACTTTCTTTGCTAAAGCCTCGACCTCCACCTTCCCGTACCTACGAACCATCAGTGCATCAGAACCACCACCGCCCATTCGGGTCAAGTGCCCTCGGGCGCTTCTTGATGACCCGCCATAACGCCATCCTCTTTAAATTAAACAAAAACAAGTAATCATCAGTCCTAGACCAGAGTATTTCACCAAACTGTCCTTCTCTCCTTCCTGTCCACCTCCTAGCACGCTGAGCCGGCTGCTTGTCGCTGTCATCAATCACTGGCACGGAGGCTCTCCGCCTCGCGGGGAGCGACCGACGCCCTCAGGGCGTCTGCTGACTGGACTTGAAACGGGCAACATCTGTTGCTCGAATCGGTACCAGCGGCAGTGCATTAAACAAAAAAGTTATACTCCCCCGCCTTCTCAGTTAACTGGTTGGCGGTTTCCTTTTCCAGTTTTAGGTCACCAGTCGACAGTACCAGCACTATGTTTACTTCTGGCAGCCATTGGACACGATCCAGATGCTGCAATCAAGCCACGGGTGCAAAGACACCCCGCATCCATAATGCAATGCAATGATTTTATTTTGGAGGGACAGGATGATGTTAATTTTCTTGGACCCTCGGACCTCGAAGAGACCCACGACGGCAGAATGGGGGAGACTTCGGAGACCTTTCGTTTGAGAAGTAGGAATTCCCCCCCCCCACAACGGGCAGGGCGCCTCTAACCGCTCAGGAAAAGTCGCCGAGGGCTGCCAAGCGGCAATGTCGGGGCACGAGAGAGAGCGTAGGAGGAGGCAGCCTCCAACAGAGGTGGCACTAAGCACAAAGAAGGAAAGAGTAGGAGAGTGAAAAATACTCAAATCGGGGGAACGGTCAGACGTTCTGTAATCGGTTTATGGGGGGGTCATCGAGGAATGCTCGGGGGTGTTTTTGTCGTCTAGGTGGTGGACCGACGTCTGTACTTAGTCGACGGATGTGGGCTGGTGGTTTGTATGTCCATCACAAGCGTGGGTATAAATATAACCCCCCCCTCTCTCTCTCTCTCTCTCTCTCTCTCTCTCTCTCTCTCTCTCTCTCTCTCTCTCTCTCTCTCTCTCTCTCTCTCTCTCTCTCTCTCTCTCTCTCTCTCTCCCTATCTCTTTCGCTAAACATCCTGACTCATATAAATGTAGGCCTACACCACATACAGATTAAGTATATGTAACCAAACTTCTTGATCCAAAGCCTGCATTTCCTTAATTCACAGCTGCCACTGCGCGTTTTGACGCTTTCGCTCTTTCAAAGCTGAGGCCTTTTTGTCTTCCAGTTTCCTCGTGGAGTCCAGAAATAATGTCTTATTGAACATGATCTTACGACAACTTCGAGTGACAGTGTCTAGAACAATTCAGGTTCTCTTCTCTCATACCACCACCACAGCTGTCTTTATGATGTTCGTTACAGCTATCAAATAGTCCTTTTCCTCGTAAACATATTCACAATATACACATCGTAAAGACCCGTATTATAACAAAACCGATTACCGAATGTATAATAATGACACCCGAGTTATATATGTAACGTGTCGTAAATAGTTCTCTATTTTATACGTTCTTTTTATTGTTTTTTTTCTCAGTAGTTGTCTTGTTCGAAGCATGGCTCTAGTATAGGCATACAGTAGATGTGTACACTAAAGTAAATAAAAACAATTTCGTATATATATTTAACATTCTGTAACATTCTGCGTGTATTTGCCGAAGTTGTGTTTTCAATTCTCCTCTCACCGAGCAAGAGTGTAGGTAATATATTGTTATTATTGTGCCCTATGGCATACGCTGTGATAAAACTTGTTCTTCCGACAAAAAAACCTGATGCGGAGATATCGTACAGGAACTCCGTATCCAGTATACACGGTATGTTTCCGCTCCTCTATCGCGTTACTATCTTATCGCAACTGAACTTATACATTAAATCGATTCCAAACTCTACTGTCTACAACGTTTTCACTAAACTCCTTTCGAATATTAATATTTAGTTTTGTATACCAATAATACGTTTAAAAAAAGGTTCTTAATGTTTGTGTGGTTTTTGATGGTTAATTGGAAGGCTTATAATTATTTATTTTACAGGTATGGTTTATAATCTTACAAGATTAAATTAACTTTTCCTAAAAAAATACACATCCTAATATTTCAGATTGTTGGCGTGATTTCGGTGTTATAAGCAGTATTAAAAATATAAGGCCTTGTTAAATTCTGACCAGGTAAAAATGTTTTATGTAATTAAACAAAATGTGGAACGTTTACTGTGATAATGTAGACATATGTGTTGTGATAATCTGTTGTTAGTTAGACAATAGGGGGGTTAATAAATTATATTTTGTCTGTTTTTGGTAAAAAATAATTTCTAGAACAGTTGACGTTCGGGAAGTTGGTAATATCTGTCATACAACACAGTGTTTGTTTTTTAATCGTTTTCAGGATGGTTTTCTTGTAGAATATTTGAATACTTTCGTCAAAGGCAATGCGCATTATTTTTTAACTACTTTGATAAATTAAAAAAAAAAAATAAACCAAAAATAATTTGTTAGCTTCCAATTCGTTACTTTTTCAGTAGTGCCGTTAATGGCAGATAGGAAAGCTCATAAGGAATTTCCCTTGAACTACTGAATAGACGAGGATGGGTTAAGATTCTACTCACCAAAGAGCGCAAAAAGAAAATCTAAAATCCTGTCAAGAATTTAAACGTTATAGACAATAGTTCTTCGTTCTCTCTTTACACAAAGAGACCTCAACCCCCCCCCCCCCACAGAACACAATTCATTTACACATTGTTTTTCCTTACAGGAGGTAGGGTACGAATTGTTACGCGAATCGTAGCAATAATAAGACTTTTTTTACCTACCATTATTTTGGATAGAGCTTGTAAATAGTAAATGATTTTTGCTTTTTAATTTCAGCCGTATAATTCTTTTTGTGAGTGACATGGCGGTGTAGGACTGTTGTTAATATTGACTGTTTTAATTATTCTTATGACTTTCTGTTGGCGTATAATCAGTCACTCAATCATTATTTATTCACACTAATCTGCCTTTCGTTGCTTTAGCATACTTCACTTGCTGTAAAGAAATAATCGATCCAGAGATTATTCTACTTTTACATTGTAAGTTATACGATATTAGTGCCAAAATTTAAAATTGCGAAATAATACAAGGGACAGAAGTTATTCTAATGATTGTGCGAATTAGAACAATTAAGTTCTATTTTATATTAATTAGAAAAATTACACAGTCTCACCACAGATGTCTTGCAATTCGTTTTAATTTTTTATATAATTATATCATGTTTATTTTAAAAGCCGGATCACTTGTTTATCTAAGTTATGTAGCAGTGCAATTAGCATAAAAATACATGTTTGTAACGTCGGCGTAATGAGCGTGGAAATATTCCACAGTAACGTAACTGCAGACTCATTACTTGGCGTGTTTTTCTTGCTGTGTAGGATGTGAAAGAAGAATTTTATTGTTCCGTTACCAGAGTTTATCGAATATTATTATTAATACAAAAATAACGCTGGTAGATTATCCACCCATAATCAGCAGGGACGTGTTTAGTAACGAAACACTAAATTTCGCGTAACAGTTCGTTAAATTATGAAATTGTCAGAGCACTTCATTGTTCAGCGCAGGCAGTCAGATTGGTGCACGCCCAGTGCAGTCCTCGGTCTAGGAGAGACTGAAGCTTTCTCTTATGAGTTTTGAACAAGTAGCCCCATATAGGAATCGCGTAGGTAACCATCAGCGCCACATAAATAGTGGGACGATGAGTTTCCCTAGGTGGCGGATCATAGAATTTCTGCAAAGAAGGGGTAGGAGTTTATATAGATGGTTGGCAGTTTTGCGGGCTGCCAGGTGAGACGACGATCCACGTGAAGCCCGAGGTCCCCCTACTTAACATCGTGAGATTAGGTCAGGGGAGTATCGCCTACGTAGAGTCTGTCGGGGAGTCTTTTGTGATCTTTACCGCGTTGACAACGACCCTCCATTTCTCTGGCCACTCAACGTAGAAGTCGAGCTGTTCCTGGAGCCAGATAACGACTGTCTCGGCCCGACGATCGACGGAATAGACCGCCTTGTCGTCGGCGAACTTGCCAATACGGTTCCGGCCAACTTGGGCATGTCATTGACTTGCACAGAAAAAAGAAGGGGGCCCAAGACACTTTCCTGCGGTACACCAGCTGTAATAGCCCTTTTCGCAGAAATGGTGTTACCTACTTATCTACCCTCGTAAGGTTCTGTTCCGAAGAAAGCTTGCAATCAAGTAGCAATCTGAAAGCAGAATCTTCGTAAGTTTGTACAGTAAGCCTGAATGTCAGACACGAATGAAAGCCTTCTCGATATCAAGGAAAACGGGGAGACGATCTGTTCTCGCGAGAAACCGGCTTCGGCTATGGTCTCCACGAACGTATCAACTGATGTCGAAGTTCTAAAAACCGTTCCGAAACTTCTGCCTCTGAAGTGAGTTTGGGTTCGTCGGTGAATGGGAACTTTGAAACGCCATTCGATCGAGAAAACGGAATCATGTTTGTGGCAAAACTCTGGAAGTATAACTAGTGCCCTGGCACGTAATGATTCGTCAAGAATTATCTCTGGCAACACGTAATACTAAGCGGAATCAGTTTACGTTTCATTGTATGAAGTTTTTGCTCCATTTATTTTGGTCTGCCAAATACATTCGGGACTGAGACAGACATTTATAAGCAGTCTCAATTCTATCGAGGTTAACATTATTCGTCCAACTGGTTTGTACTGGCCACGGCCTTTCGGTGTCCCACCATTCTCAAAGACTGCCAGACCAAATTTTAATTTCTGCGTAGAGTAAGCCCTGTTAGGCGTACTGATGAAGTTCACTTGTAAATTTCTACCTTAAAAAACACGTTTAATATTCAAAAGAATTTTGAGTTATTTTCTTTGAGTGCTAAACAAAAACCCGAAATGAAAACTAATTGAAATGCAGGCTATATTACAGATTTAAATATTAATAATCGTATTACAATAACAACTAGATAAAACCATTAACAACGAGAGAATTTATAATGAGAAAAAATGTCGAGTAGAACAATAAAATTTAAAAAATCATGGAAACACTCGTCACAGTGTTGGTATGGAGTTGGCGTAAAAGACATACAGAACATACAGCTATGATGTATAATAATCGGCTAGTAGTAGAAGTTATAAAATTTCTGCACGCACGTGTGAGAACCCGTTTTCATCACTAAATTAACCACAACAAAAACCTAATATACGCGGCGATAAAAATCGTGTACGGAATTAGTCGAACGTAGGTGTACGTACGGTCGAGCGGAAATACCGCTGTGGAAACTGAACGCCGTCACTCAAAAAATAGAACACCAGAGTTGCGGCGTTGCGTCACACAATTCGGTTACCGACAAAAACGAGAGCCGTACTACTTGCGAAACAGTTATTGTTGTGGTAATGAGAGCTACCAGATTCATAAACACCTCATTGTTACCAAATTGAATGTATAATTTGTAACGATCCGTGTAATGTCATACTATGTGGATACGACGTCCGGATTGCTTGAGAGATGTTAACCTTCAGTGCTAGTTTCAACAGACATTACTGTAGCACGACTTCATACTTGTAGATTGATCACAACGTTTACAGTCTAAACGATAAAGCTATACGTAATATAGAAACACGAAAAATCAAAATGAAAATCAAAATACCAATGGAATTTTTCCATTGCCATTAACTGTGTTCGTCTTATAATTCATGTCACAGTAGCATTTCAAAATTAATTTTTGTTTAAATTGATGGGTATTGATTTAATAACAAAGTTGATATATAATAGGACACAATTGGTATTACAAAAATTATAAGCTAGTTTTGATACGCATATGCTTAAACTGTTTTAAAGATATCTAGAGCTGTTTTCACTAATTAACGTACGTAATGACAATCTACCTATTCTTACATAATAATTAATTTATAATTAGATAATTTTGATCTAATGTGGTAAATATTTCGACATGCTAAAGTAAAAATATTATGGTATTTTAATTATAGTATTTTGATTTGATAGTATTTCAATTTTTGTCATTAATGATAATGCTTGCATTCTTAGATGTGTCTGAATTTCTGTCTTTTTTGAGTAGGTTTCTGGGTACACCGTTTTTAATTTCCATTAATTTTGCGTAGAGAACAAGAGTCGGGATACTACGTTTGATCGTTTTTCGTTAGAGTCTAACTGGAAAGCCTACGCTGTCGTTAAGAAGTGTCAAGTGTGCGTTTCGTATTCGAGATCTATACACATTGTCTGCGGATATATAGCTGGCTATACTTATCCAGACTGTCGGTGTAGGAGAAATAAAAAGGAATATTATATCGTAGTTGTTACTGTATACGATGAATAAAACCGTCAACTAAGTTAATGTTTTTTTTTAATTTAATTTAATTTTTATTTAATTTTATTAACTTGACATAAAAGGGCTATAAATTAACATTAATTTTAAACATATTTTTCAGTTTTATCAAAATTCTACTAACTTAACCATCTCGTACTTTGGCCATCATCGCCATAATTAGTTCTATGATATTATATACTTCATTTGGTTTTATAGTTTAATCTTCACGACAATATTGCACTAAAATGCTCAAAGGAGAACGTACTGGATCAGGCTACAGGGTATTGTTCTGCATACGCTTACGATATAATCACACTTATCATTACCAGTTTCATCGTCATCGCCACAAATACCATTAACGTCTTTAAAGTGTGAACCGGCAATTCAATTAATAGAAAAATGAATCTCATCCTGGAATGGGCGTGCAATAATTCATCACCATCATCATCTTCTTAACCACACGGTGCTGCCTGTTCCGCCTTCAATGGTCCTCCAGCCATCTCTTCCTGGGTCTACCCACACACCTGTGTCCTATAGGTTTGTATTTCCAGACTGGTTTGGCCAGTCTGAAATCTGAAATTCTTTCTAGTTGTTCTTTCCACCGTTCTTTGTATTCTTTTAATTTTTCGCTCAAGTAAAGACTTGTAACTCTTCTCTTATGGGCTCATTCTTTATGCGGACAAGTTTAGAACACCTTTTAATTCCCCTTAAGAACGTCATTTCCGAGGCTTGTTTCTTGGTTTTTGTCCATAATTCACACCCATAGGACAGTACATGTGCCATAATTTTATTGAACTTTAATTTTGTATATCGACCTACCTTATTTCTATAAATACCGGTACGGTTGATTGTCCCACAGATCATCTGACACTTACATAAATCAACATCAATATTATGGATACAATAATTATTCTTGTTTATTCATTTTTTTAGGGGAACGTGCTATAACGGATTTATGAACTAGCGCGAATAAGCTTAATATTGGACAAGTAGGCTGACTAACGTTCCGAAATACCCAGGGTTTTACGCGTTGACACGGTAACGCCGTTGCGCTTTAATAAATCCAAGAAAGCATTCCCCTCAGTCCGTCGTCTCTCAGAATCCACGTTAAAGCCTAAAGCCGTAGAGACGCGCTGTCGTGAGGTGACGGGGGCCACTTCTGACTAGAGTCGCTCTTAACACGCGAGACGACGGAGTTCCCCTCCCAACCCGCGTATCAAATGCTACTACACGCGTACTGTAGTGCGTGTTTGCACAGCAGTAGCGAAGCAAAGCCAACGCACGTACGTTTGTTTACATTTGTTAATTTCCTTCGCAAAGTGTTGCGCTCTATCTGTTTAATCTAGAATCCTTCGTAGCCTGCGAAAATGTTTAGGTATTTTAAATTGATTAAATAATGTTAAAACACACACACCCGCGTGCGCTCATATAAAAGCACCCAGTCATTATTTTTATTTATTCACGATGGTTTTTAATAATTTCACTTGTATATGTATGTTGTTAATATGTAGGCGTGTAATTGAAAACGTTTCGTTGGAAACGCAGAATCGAAAGAAATAAGAAATAATCAGTTTTCAGGCTGCCTAAAGCCTCAGTAAAAAGGGTCGAACGACTTGTAGATATCTGGAATACTTTTCCGTAGTCAGTATTCCGAAGACACAAACGACTTCTCTGTGCCTTCTGTGATTAAAAACGCACAGGTATCGGCATTCACTGGCGTGTAGACCTGCTTTTGTTACAGGATGAAAATGGCAGGTTAAACGACGAGACGTAGGCCTATCGTAAAACGAAGAAAAACGTACGGTACCCATGTAGACAATATTTTGCTGTTTTGTTCTTCATTACGAAACAGACTCTAGGATTTATTACAAATGTAAATTACACTGTGAAATATTTACAGAATACAAGTTCATTTCTGTTCCGCCTTTCTCAAATACGCTCACTTATGTGCCCCCGACAGACTTGACGTAGGCGATACTCCCCTGCCCCGGTCTGCCGGTGTGAAACACCTCGGGCTTCACTGGGATCGTCGTCTTACCTGGCGGACACATTCCGAGCAAGTAGTCCGCAAAATTGCCAATTGTGTATACCAGCTCCGACACTTACTTTGTAGTAAATCTATGACCCGCCGCTTAGGGAAACTCATTGCCACCACGTATGTGGCGTCGATGGTCACCTACGCGATTCCTGTATGGGCTGTTTGGCTAAACCCGTAAGCGTCCTTGAATGAGGACTGCGCTAGACATGCAAAGCCCATATTTTGAATTCATACCAGACAATCGGAGAATAGTTTCGTGTGCGTTCCGTGAACGCCACTATGCGGGCATTTTCCAGAAAGTTCTATTGCAGCTGTGCCCGCCTTGAGGGCTATCATTTGATCAGCGCACTCGGTCGCAACCCATCTGTGCCAGGTGAATCTTGGACCCGGCTTCGGCTAATCCTCACGCTCAGTTAAGTTAGACTTGTCTAATTGAAACCCCACAGCCGGTAGCAGGCCACACCTAGTTATCCAGCGCATCGCCGCGGCTGGAGCCGTATAAGAAGCTCGGGACGCGGCACAGCAGCGGGCGACGGGCATGCCCTTCGTGTCGCACAACCCATGGTCAGCAGCAGCACTGATGTGCAACACATCATATCTGTTCAGTGTTCAAATTTCAGTAATTGTTTGTGGATCAGTGAGTAACGAAAGTAGCTGTTTAATTCAAAATTATGATTTCTGAAGACTGTTAACAGTTCATGCAGAATAAATGTAAACCGAAACTTTGCTTCCCTTTGTAAGTGCGTTGTTTGAAAATACCTGTATACGTTTCAATCATACACAAACTGTATTTGCACAAACCAAATTCCAGAGCAAGTCACATTGTCTCAACTACTTTTATTTTTTTAACGTTCTCTTTCCGAAACTTTTCCGTATCATTTAGGCCGATGGTGGTGAAATTCCATCTGTTTCTGACATTTCCCGTATACATTTGCATCATCCACTTTTTTTAATACTTTTATCCCTTTTCCGTTTGGAAAATTTTGCAAGCGTAACACTTGAGTTTTCGAAAGCTAGGTTCAGTCTGTTTTCACAGATGGAATATTGATTTTAAGCAGTCACTAGCTACAGGAACGCGTATATTCATGATATAAGGGCAACTTGTTTATACAATCACATTTTTTTACTATAAATGACATTTTTCTGTAATGTTGTGTTAGTGGAGTGAAGCTGCTTGATACATTCCTGGGTGATAAAGTTTCTATCATTTTCAAATCACATCTACGTGACCGTTAGACCCCCAACAAACGTTTCTACAGATTTTTTGTTTAATTTATAGACATCAACGAGGTGGATTACCAAGTTTAAGAACTCGTGAGTTTGACTTCCTCCTAAACCTATTTACCTTTCGCAAGCCAACTAAAGATGTTCCTAAACCTATTTACCTTTCGCAAGCCAACTAAAGATGTTCCTAAACCTATTTACCTTTCGCAAGCCAACTAAAGATGTTCTTGACAGGAAAATTTTGTTTTCCTTCCCAAGGCAAGCCAAATGTGGACTATTTACCGACACAAGGGCTATTGTACACGCTCCATAGGAGTATACAGAGATAATTCTTGTCGCGTTATGAATATGAGCATGATTCAGTTGGTATACGGTACTAAAAAAAGAATTAGTAAACAGTATACATTTATCATTCTTGGCAAATGATGTCGTTAATGATTTTATTGCTCGTAATAACATTTATGCAATGTTTCCGTTGTCGTGGTTTTTGTAAGAAAAGTTTTTATAAGCGGAAAACGTGTACGGTATAGTAAGTGATTATATCGCGATACACTTTTGGCCTTGGAGTGTCCATGACAGTGTAACGCGGCACAGAGAGGTACCATTAAGCAGTCGTTTTTATTGCTAACGTTTTTCCTTAAAATTATTTTTTATTTTACAGCGTTTTTTTTTTAATTATTTATTTTTGTTTTGTTTTTACGATTGACCGGTTTCTGAGATAAACAAATTGCTTTCGTTTGCACACCGCGCATCACTAGATTTTCTCAGTCAAGTCTGCTTTTGTAGAATTCTGTAGCTGATATTTCACAGTAATGTTATTCTAAATGTCGTGTGGGTGGTAGCAAAGATAATACGATTTTACTAATCATAATTTTTTTGTTCTACTCATGTATTTTATCCTAATTAACCTTAGTTGTCAAACAAATGCTTGTTAATTGCTTTAACGTGAAATCTACACATGTAGGCGAGTGTAACAAAAAATAAGACGACCTCGTCTCGGGTTTCAAGTGCACTCTAATGAGTTTAACTGGTGCATAAATTGAAGTGTCATTGTATTAAACTGACATCGTGAACAGATAACACAAATTTATTCCTGAAAATTGCTCTTTGGAATTTTCAAAACAGTACAGAATTTTGTTTTATTGTTTAGGAACGGTTCGTTTGCTCTTGTTTGGCAATACATATAAAACAAATAAATCGGAATACGCTTTTCAACTCTCCTCGTGTTTTCTTTCTGGGTACTGGAGTCACGATTAACAACACTTTTAGAGATAACTTTGCTGTTTGCTTTTTATGTAAGTTATCAATTTCTAAACATAACCCTCTAAAATACCCTACACTGTGATATACTAGCAAAACCTCTCGTCTCTGTCGTTGCGTTTTTTTTTCTTTTCGGTTATCTATGACATTAGCTTTCTCTCTCTTTCTTTTTATCCATTCGGTATTTTATAACCACAGAGTCATATTTACGGGGGGGGGGAGCGAACGGGACAGGACCCCCCAGGGGCGAAAGCTAACGAGAAATTTTTTTAATCTCTTAATTGTTCAGCTGTTTTATTAACTTCTCAGCTGTGTACGCTAATACAGTAGTAACACTTACTTTATATAAAGGTCTACAAACAAGTACAGTATATTACACAGCATTAGCATGTACGTTTGAAATATGAAATATAGGAAAATCAATTAACCCAATAAGTATCTTTTAAACAATGTTCACTAGTGCTTATTTTTTATTTTGTTATTACTTTAATAGTATTGATTTCAGTATGTTATTACACGTTTTTCAGCCACTGTAAAGTCTGTAATTAGTTAGACTTAACTTTTTTTTTGTATGAAGCCGACTCGATCGGACCTCCATCCCCAAAACCAATTCTAGATTCGCTACTGTATAAGGAACTACCTTCATTGTTATTACATTGCACCTGTTATTTTAAGCCTGATCTTGTTCTAATAGAAAGGTTGTTCTAGCATATTAATTAAATTCTAATAGAGTATACAACAATGTTTCTTGTCTCCAATCACTATCAGTGTTCCTTCTGTTTTCACTACTATTTTATATTTGGCTTTTGATTTATATTATGCGAGATCCTTGTCAATTTTTTAGCATTTTTTGGTATTGTAGTCTATTTCAGTGTGTTCTTCCAATCATTGAAAAATAATATTAATCAATACAAATAATTAATAAACACAATAATTCTCTTTGCTTCTTTCTTTTTATACAGTTTTCATCGTTTTGTGTCTCTGTGTTATTTTTGTTTATGTTCATTTTACGAAGAGCAGATTTTTTTTACTGCGTTGCTAACGTACTTTTGTTTATAATAACCTTGTCAAATATGAGACGTCCATGTAATATAAGAATTATTGAACCGATTACTTTACAACAGTTTTTTCTTGAAATACTCAATTTGTTTCTGCTGAGTCATTGTTACCATTTGCAGGAAGCCTTCTGGTCACATTGCTGCAGGTTAAAACTGTTTAGACATTATATTAAACCATATCGTCCTTATTATATTGGTCCTTATGTATTCCAATAAAATGCTAAACCCTCCGTTACTTCAGACAGCTGTATTGCACAACTACGGTTTCCGTGCAGTTTTCTGTAAAAATATTCACGGTTTATGTAAAAACAGCTCATGTTATCTGGCTCGGTACTGCTGACTAACCGCTGCAGATAACACCTTTTATTGCTTCAAACATTTAACTTAAAACTCGCCAGATAACGAACACTCGTGTGCATTCAGTGCAAATTCAACACTTATTATATACATTGTGACAATATGTCATGTTGTTTATAAAAAACTGCAAAAAATAATTGCAAATAATGAGAAAATAGCATTTTTTGCTGTAAGAATTAACTATAAGTTTTTCTGCGTCATACCGCACAGAATTCAACGGTATGGTGACGGCTAGAACCGTGTGACGTCTTCTTATATCGTCAGTATAATACGACATTATCGGCGCAAATATCTGGGTTTCTTTTCAGGCGTGTGGCGTACAGCTATATTTTCATCATTATTTTTTACTTTTAGCTACTTTTCTTCATTCCATAATACAGACGTGTATTAGTGAAAATCGCTATTTTTTGACTGAATTATTAATATGTAGGCTTGCCATACGTTGCGGTTTGACCGGGATAGTCCCGGGTTCAGAGTGCAGTCCCGGTGTCCCGCCCGGTTGCCGAAATGTCCCTGTCGGTGCATTTGGTTCCTAGAAAAAATAATGGGCGAGAGAGTGTAGAGACTGTATTCTCATTGATAAACAACGCTTGGACAGATGACAGAGGTTTAACGCAGGAGTCAACAGTGCGTGCGTTGATGCTGTGTAAAGTAAATTTTGGACTTCGTTGTAATGAATTTTTTGACAAAATATAAAACAAAAAGGAATATTGAGAAGGTTGTATTCAAGTGAAAAGTTTAAAAAACAAATTTAAGTTACACACTTCTTGAAAATTCTTAATGCAATGAATAATTTCTTGATTGAACAATTTAAAGTACTGCACTTAAATTTGTAAAAAATATTTTCCATTATTTACACTTTATTATGTATTAAGTATTATATTTATAATTATGTACACCCAATAAAATAAAAATAGCAATTTAATAAACATAAATAGCAATTTATGGCAAGCCTATTAATAAGCTATCACGGCCGGCGTCAGTATTCTTAAAATTTAAAGTTATTATTATTCATAGCCGGGCTGTTAGGCCATGGTCGACTGTTATTGTGTGTGACAGACGTTTCGGCCATCTTCAGTGTCAAAAAGTGCTTGGCTGCTGTCCACCAGTTTACCCTACTGGGGTAGAGATTGACGTACTGGGGTGAATTCTACCTCAGTTGTGGGGTACAGACGTCAGTCTCTACATCAGTACTGTTAAATTAAATATAAATTAGGCCTAGTATTCATATAAAAGAAGAAATTTAAATTTATTAGTTATATGAGAACTGTTTTTTTTTTACATTAGTTAAAAATAAAAAACTACCCAGACTTTCGGTCAGAGGCATATTAGACAAAAATGTTTAGAAACTGCGGTTTGCAAATAAATTTGAACTGAAAAATCTTACCTGCTGGAGCTCTTTACGTCATGTACGGGATGTAGTTTTTCCTGTTTAGTTTATGAAAAGGTATATAAAGTAATGACTTCCCAATTATAACAAGAAAGCAATCAGTCATTACTTAATAGTACACATTATTATTTATAGAATACGAGTTTTAGGATTAATAATGTACTTCATGCCTTTCACTTTAACAAAGAGTTCATTACCGCCTGTTGAGTTTCACCGGTTTTTCAGAATCCGTTATTTCCAGAAATTAGCCAAGGCAATTAACCGAACTCGTAGGAAAAACGCGTTACATAATCAATGTCGCGGAATTTTCCTTGGCCACTGGTACGATTGCATTGATAACACAATGAATCTGTCTATTGTATTTACATAATGAATGCAATTTAGTCTATTTACAATCGCGAATCATTTTTGTAATTGTGACTGGGAGACTCAAAGAATATGAGAAGCACTATGAAAACAAATATATTGAAATGTTTACATAATTTACACTGAGAATAGCCTATGTGACGGCAAAAACTCGTATAGGTGAATCTGTGTCATCTTGTTGGCTACCGCCTACGCATTGGGAGTGTTTCGTACTAATTTAGTTTAGCCACATGTGGCAGATCAGATGCAACGATTGTAAAATAAATTCATAATGACGAATCAGAAGCCATGTACTGATATCAACTTCATAGTCACATATTAATATCAGCTGTGGCATCGTGTTCTTTTCTAAAATTGTCTGCTAATAATTAGGGTTGTCAGGGCTGATTCCTGTTATACTCACGGTGAGTGAATAGGGTACATTCATCGACTATCACGATGAGCGGCTTTTATTTATTTTATACTGATTTTTATGTTGTGGGAACTCGCAGTGATGTCTTCAGTAATTCCTGTTATTAGTTATTCCTCTTTTTAATTTTTAACCCATTGCGTATGCTAAATGTCGTAAGTGTACATGCACGAGGATAAGCTACCAAACAGAGGCTATGCCGTATTTGAAAAATTTCTCATGTGGGTACTGTCCATTTAATATTTTTGTAACTTTCTAATCGGTTAAAATGACTTCGTGGGCTGGATCTGACTCGCGGGCCAAACTGTGTAGAGAGTAGACTAAGTAGGTATTCTATGAAAAAAATTCTAGACTGGATCCCATTCAGTAGTGACAAAGCGATTGTAGGAGTGAAGAAGCGTAACAATCAAATCGTAATTCATGGATGCAGAAAAAGACCGTGATTTTTTCTTAAACTTTCTGAGATTAAAATCGGTGTAATTATCATACTCAACATAATTATATAAGCGTTACAACATTACAGTGGAATTTGGATTTAAATAATCAGGTCTGTTTTTACTCATACCAAAATTTTAACACGAACAAGGAAGTCTGTTTATGATAAAGATCTGTCAATTTGGAGTAATCGTATGAGGGTTTCTGTATTCTCGACTTCAGTTGTCAAATTCATACAAGTTATAAAATTTATTTTAAAAATTGAGGAAAACGCACACTGACTCACGCAAATACATACCCGCGCATGCATATAAATGTTACAGGTTATTTACTGAAATTCATTGGATTTATAAATAAATTCTAGAAATCTACAAGACCCGTTACTGCATGTTACTTGAGTGTGTGCATGTGTAGCTCACAAATACATGGTTTAATTTTAATTATTTATTCGTTCAGTTAAATTCACTTCACAAGTATGTTTACATTCATTTTGTTATAAATCACGAGGCCTTTAGGTATGTGTGTGTTCCTGTTATTTGTTAAACACGGCACGATATTTAACATTCAGCTCTTTGATCTTTCGTCGTAATCATATTTAATTGAGTTAAGGCCTCGGAATGGGACACGTATCAGTGTTTGATAAGACTTATCAGAATTTCACTGCCTGTATTACATAATTAAATACAATTTTTTGTTGTTGGCCGTGACATGAAGAACCGAATGATTACATGAATGTAAAAAAAATTATTTCGAAACAGATTTTGAAAAAAAAAATTAGACATCTTTATTTACTGTTCTTTGTTTGCCTGAGTTTATGTTAATGTCGCTTTGTTTGAATTAGAATGTTCTTCTCGAAATTTTTGTTTCTTTACGCGTTGAATACACACGCTATTCTGTGTTATCATGGTCGTGTATTGTTATCATACACTGTTTATATCATATGTACTGTTTACTAAACTGACGTTCATTTTGAATTCCTTTGCAGCACGTTACAATGCTAAGATTAGCTGAACAATTAACAACATATTCAAGTAAATTACATTTTCCTTACTTCTTTGTTTCAACAGACACCCGCGTACACAGTTTCAGCATCTGTAACATACTTTGCATACATGATTTGCGGAATAGTCCTACTCTCTTTTCGCGAAATAATGCGAACACACACACACACACACACACACACACACACACACACACACACACACACACACACACACACACACACACGTACTTACGTTTTTTATTACCATAAATTATGTTTGAATCATATTTTATAATTATTAATTACTTTTTACACCAGGTAAAATATTTTCTAAACGTTGTATGTATCTAGATAGTTTTAATACAGCAGACTGTAAGAAGTAACTGGTCAGAGAATAAGAAAAAGGTTTCAACTCGATAGTCCCAATTCTTTAATTTTGACGTAGAATACGTCTTACCTTTCAGGCCAGCAAGAGGCACCCCCAACCAGAAAATCGAGCGTTTCGTTTTCGCGTCACGTTTGAAATTGAAATATTATCTAAACGACAAAAGATTCACGCTTATATGAGGTACCATTCGACAGATAAAGGAACAAAGATAATAAATAGCACAGTATAAGCGAGCTATTGCATCATCCAGCGCTTGGTGAGCGGGGGAGAAATAGAAATGTTTTGCGCCGCTCGGCGCGCACTAAAATTAGTATTTCTCCGGTTTCCGATGCGATAGAACGTTGTGTGACGTGTCGTTAAAATAGTCTCATCGAATACTATCTACATAGTGTACCGTAATAGCGGTGACATTATTAAGACGTTTGAATAATCGTAATTCAAGTTGTAAAAATCGTGTGTTCGGACAAAATGTCGCGGATGCTAAACGTGCTCAAAAATATCGTAAACGCATACAGGAGAGTAGAGGAAAGTTGTGAAATGGCCCCCAAAACGTTTACAATTTTTTTTTTTATTTTATAAACAGGGGTCGTTACTTAAATTTTAAAATATGGCACAAAAAATTTTACTTAAACTAGGCACTTGTCCTAGACGGAAGAAAAAAAAAGGTACTGGGCCCAGCGTGACAGGACTTGCAATAAAACAATCATATAACAGTAACAGTAACAACATTTTATTGGTGCTTTCTTTTTATAACATTATTATACCATATCATTTCATCTGAGAGACAACTCGTATAGATGCTTATATATATATATTACATTTAATATTTATAAATAAATTTACTTCAAGATATACCTTTTTTTTTCTTATTAGGAACATGTTTCGGGTACTATCTTGTACCCATCCTCAGCCTTCCGGTTTTTTTGTCTGGTGAAGTACATATGTGTTGTTGGTTGACTATTATTATTGCTTCTTCCTGTTGGCTTCTGTTATTTCAAATTGGTTTTATTGTGTGTGATTGTGGTGTATGTGTTATTTTTTTGTGTATTTTCAATGTTGAGTGCTTTGAATATTGTGTCATGTTTTGTATTGATTTGTATTTGTTCAGAAAACAAACTAATACCTGAACAAATACAAATCAATACAAAACATGACACAATATTCAAAGCACTCAACATTGAAAATACACAAAAAACTAACACATACACCACAATCACACACAATAAAACCAATTTGAAATACCAGAAGCCAACAGGAAGCCACAATAATAATAGTCAACCACCAACACATATGTACTTCACCAGACAAAAAAAACCGGAAGGCTGAGGATGGGTACAAGATAGTACCCGAAACATGTTCCTAATAAGAAAAAAAAAGGTATATCTTGAAGTAAATTTATTTATAAATATTAAATGTATTATATACATCAAGAAACGGACTGTAGCAGAAAGTGATTGAATTATATATATATATTAATACTTGTATTCCAATAATGAGAATTGGTGCTACCCCATAACAATAGGATACCTTTACTACGACTGAGATTAATTTAGAAAAGATATTTTCACACCCCTTTTACAATAATTTGTCTTAATCATTATAATTCAATTCTGATAGCAATAATTAATCTTAATTATTCAATTATTTAATTTAATACATTTAGTTAGTCAATTGAATTACTCAATCAATTAATGTTAATTATCGAAAATCAATTAACTGTGCACCTTCTTTAAACTTTTGAGACATGAATGATCATATTACCCCATATCAACACCAGTCCTTAGCTATATCTAACATTACAGACATATGTGTGGGCCTATACATAAAATACAGCCTTGCTCTTGTACAAAGTATTATTAATGAAGTTTATCACTGAAGTTTCAAACATGTGTCCATGAAAGTTCTAATGTCTCTTTTATTATTATAAATTTAACAATTTTTGAATATTATATATATGTCCCATGTTCCATGAAATGATGCTGTGTGATGTATTTAAATTTAAATTGGAAATTTCCCACCTGGATTTGGAGAACGAAAGGCGGCTATGAATTCTATGATGGTCGTTTATGATGATGGTGCTGATAGGTGAAGAAGAAAGTGGTTACATGTTGAATGGTTGTCCTTCGGGAACTACTGGTTCTCCCTCTGTGGCTGGCGACGTGGGGAGCCGTTTACTGTCGATCTATTTCCATGATGATGGCTGGTGTAGGTGCCATCATGTCAGCTGTTTCCCATCCTCGACGGTCCGGGGACCCTGAGACCTTTTAAAAGTTTAAGTACTCATGTAGGTCGGAAAGAATAAGTTACAGTTCAAGTCGCCAGACCACAAGCGAGCACTTCGGAAGCTGAAGAGAAAATGGAGACTGAACACGCGTTTTACCAATGCACAACGGTAACGGAAAACTTGTAGTAGGAATGAAACAGCTGTTACGACTGTGGTTCCAGATGGACGTAAAGATAGTGGCTGTTAAAGTGATGCCGTTGCAACACCATGGAGACCAGAATTAATTACCATAGTAACAAGAAAATAAACAAATGGTATTTAGCGGCATCGGAACTATAACTTTATCCGTTCCTGCAGTTTTTAATGTTTTTACTATGCGATTGTATTGATATATTTTGTAATTTTTTATACAGATACGTCTATATACTGTATATTGTAATTGTCTTAAGCGATTATAAAATGTATGTTTATACGTATTTCTGATGATGCAATGAATAAGTAATGAAATATATTAAGTACTACTACTAAAGATGTCAACAAGACCAGAATTAATTACCATGGTAACAAGTAAATAAACAAAAGCTATTTAGCGGCATCGGAACTACACATTTATCCATTCCTGCAGTACAGTTTTGATGTTTTATACAATATGCGATTGTATCAACATATTACGATGTGGAAAGTGTACTAATTGTAAATTGTCCTATTGCTTAATGCAAAGCAATTATGAGGTACCATTCGACAGATAAAGGAACAAAGATAATAAATAGCTCAATATATAAATAGCACAGACTAATTTACCTGCGGTGGATGTCATGAAGGAACAATTCAATTTAGACCACGTGCTGTCGCCACAGACTACGCTGGGTAACACCACCATCGATTTGACTTTCACCAGAAACATCAGCGTTGATATCTTACCTTACATCAGCTACTGCTCCTATCATGGGCCCATTATAAATAAAGTCTTGCTTGAACCAACTAATTAACTTGTGTGATGATTTTGCAAATAAAATTGTGTACTTTGTAAAACTAAATATGTGTTTGTTCATTTTATTCATAATACATTAGCAACCCTAAAGCACACAGACGTATTTCTACGCTTTGCGGCCGTGGCTCCGACACAGCCCCCGCCGATTTTTTTTTTATTTGCGTATGATCAGTTAATTTATACATTTACATCTATGCCTTATTTATTTGTACTTTTGATGTTTTTAAAGTGAATTAGTTAATTACTTAATGTATTACTAGTTTTAAAATATGATTGAAATTTAGTAAGTATTAGTGAAACAAAGTAATACATACATAATTGTCTTCTCAGACCGACAATTAAGTAAAACCCTATTGGAGTGTGCGCCTATACTTCAATTAAATTGTCTAAAATTTAATATAGTTTTAAGAAAAATTATTAAAGTTTATGTGAATAGATGCAGTTTAATTACAGATCAGTGTTTAATCACAGTTTCCTCAATCTGTTACTTAATAGCTATTCCTTTAATTAGAGGTTAGTTGTAGCTAATCTATGGAAATATTCCTACAGATATTCCTATGGGAATAAATACATTATAAATACTAACCAAAGGTATTTTCCTGGTTTCGGAGAGTTTGTAAATCGTTAAAACGACTAAAGCCGTTGAAATTAAATTTGTATTAAAATATATCGTCTACTTATTGTTTATTAACTATAAGAAATCTTTTAAATTATTGCCGGATAGCTCAGTGAAAGAGAATTCGCTTTGCGTGATGTCATGTTCGTCATGTTGTGCTGTTAAGTCAAGGTCGAGTCAATCCGACCCCACTGTTAGGATAATGCAACACCCTGACTGAGATAAGCGGGTCTCAGTCAGTAACTACGCGACACCTACACGTGAACACTCGCAACAACGTACCTTCCCAACGTATTACTTCTGATAGTTGAATGCAGTCAGACAGTCTCTGGATTGATGACCCACATCAGACAGTCTGGTGACGTGATGTGAGCTAGTGGACGCAGCTGGACATGGGCCTAATGCTTGAGGAAAGATGATTTCTTTTATAGCAGCCACATTTTAAAAATTAACTGCGCCACTTAAATGACGTTTTTCAGTCAGATGTCGTACATGTAGCTACGCTGTTACCGCTTTTCTCTTTCTCATTCAGATGTAGAATGAGAACGTCAGATGTCGTACATGTAGCTACGCTGTTACCGCTTTTCTCTTTCTCATTCAGATGTAGAATGAGAAAGAGAAAATACACAAAATATAACAATCTATTATTGTACTCTTTCTAATACAGTTTGTTATTAACTTGCATAGTTATTAATAAAAATACTCGTTTGTTCTTTACCACTTCCTGACTACACATGGAACTTTCGACGCTAAATTATAAATAAACAAACAAAAGATCAACGCAGTCTATTTCGAATTTATAATGCATTTAATACAAGAAAAAAATTTGGGTACCTTATTATTTTCCTAACGTCGGTATTTTAAACTACTATCTTCCTCCCTGAGACTGCTTTCGAAATTTAAAATGAATAGTCTTTGTCTTTCTCCATATCGCGTTGCAAATACTCCCCTTATGTTAACGTGGTATGTCTCGCACACCTTCCCCCCTCCTAGATATGGGTCTATTTCAAGTACACGTTCCAGGAAAATCTTTCAGACCCTAGAACTGATTGATGGAGTGACATTCAATTTTCACACCATTCCTATTAAGCGCGCACTGTCTACCAGCTCTATAGGATTTGTTGCATTGCTAGGGAGGCAATCTTAACGTTTTGTGCCCATGGCGTTGTACAGTTTCAACAGTAATGAACTCTCTCTTAATAATAGAATCTTTATTAGCAGCAACATAGATTTAATGGGAAACTAGATCTTTAAATTGCGGTCTTTCATAACGGTTACAATGTGATAGAGGACGTATTTGGTGTTCTGAATTTTAACTTAGAACGATAACTGGCGTTATCTAAAACAATAGATTACTTTTGTTTGGCGAGATATTCTTTAACAACATATTTTTAACCAGTTCTCAAAAACATCAGAGTTAGAGTTCATTTCATCATGCGAATTACCTTTGGAGTGACGAATGTTGTTTCTTTATTTGGAATATCGCAATTTTTGTAAAGTTTAATAAACATTTCTCCCGTTTCTGGACATATTCCTTTCTGTAAACATTTTACACCTCTTGAGGAAATACGTCAAACCTAAAATTTGTCCGTCGAACTGAAGCCGTTTGTTTTACATTTACGGTGGTGTCTATATTTTGCTTATTCTTTGCCGACTTACTCCTATTATTTTTGTGGTTTCGCCAAAATTCCCCTTTATCACTTTTATCTGTAGTATGTTTGAAAACATTATAGATAATTTTCTGTAATAGTTTAGATAAAGTTTTGAGAGATGATAATTCCCTCCGAGAACTGTTCTTGCTGCAACTATTATTATTATTGCCATCAACATCATCATCATTATTATTTATATTATTGAAATAACTGATATCGCACTACCATTCTCCCAAGGTCTCCATACGGCGTGAAATTAGCTTGTTAACATTAAATATTAGCAATATAAGTTTATAATTATATTTACTAAACATTTATATACTAAATATTATATATCACGTAAGAATATGAACTATTAACTAACTAAAATAGCAATCATCAACCGTGGTCCAAAGCTGTTGAATCGATAGGCTAGTAGGCTAATTGTAGCAGCCTCGTGTCAATGTGGACTTAACAAGAAAACGTGTTTGTATTAACGGGCTAATCTGATTGGCGTTCACGAGAGTAGGACTGCTCTAAGAAACATTATCACATCAAAGCGCTCCGCGTGTAAACGATTTGAGCGCGCAAGCTTTTCATGAGTTGAAGTCTGGTTATATAAAAATAGATTTATGAAAACCATAGAGATTTTTTTGAAGGAGAAATAAGAAGAATGAGGCTCCTTAAGTATAAAAATGTTGAGAAAATATATGAGTAACGGCGATTAAAGAAAAAAAATCGTAAGGAACTTCTGCTAGTGAATCGAACAGGGCTATGCTTGTGGAAAGGATTCGAGTGTTTCTGTTTGGAACGGAATAGGGTCGTGTCGGGTTGTCTAGGTTCAGACCAAACGGATCTCAAGACCTCAGAATCAACCTTTTGTTTCCCAGGACATGCTCCAGGACATTATTAATCTATTTTTTCTGAATTGTTATATTGGTAAATAAATTTATAATCATATATTTTTGTTTCACGCGTACAAGTTTCTTAACCAATTAAACAGTACATATTTTAGTCATATTTTAATATTTTTAATTGAATATAGGGCTATATGATTTTAAGGGTAGTAAGTTGACGAAAACAGATTTGCAACTAAAACGAGGCACAGAGCAAAGTATTTTGATTGAAAAAGGTTTTTCTAGTCAACAGAAACTTATTTTTACTCTTTTAGTATTTTTATACACTTTTTTTACTAAGTTTTTAAACATCAATAACGTTTTCATTTTGTGTTTAAATTAAAGTTTTTTCTGCTCTATTAAAACTATAAGAAGAACATGCTCAGAAATTAGTTTTTACTCTTCTGTTTAATAAATCAACATTTTTATTTTTACAAACAGAATTATCACTGTTGCACACCACTATAGAAAAATTATTCCTATTAGCGGTTTCAAGCTTCTCAGCTCACCGTCAGACCGGAAACCTGATCATCGTCATTTCCGATCTGACGATGAGCTGAGAAGCTTGAAAGCGCTAATCGGAATAATTTTTCTATAGTGGTGTGCAACAGTGATAATTCTGTTTGTGATTATAACCACTAACACAACTTTCTTCATTAAAATTTTTATTTTTAATCATACCTTTTGTGTTTTCAGTTGAAAAAGTGATAAAATGTGATTATAATCCTTAAGACAAAACTCAATAAAATGACGCTTAGCAGCCAACTGGAAGCTCTGAGAAAACAAAAGTCATCAACGTTGCCAAATCTACGTCACGGTGAAAATGTGTTAAATATAAATTTAAACAGGCCGGAAAGTGGTGAGTTTTCTTTCTTGAGGAGGAAACTTGCGCAGTTCCGGTCCGGCAAATGGAGGCGGCAGGCAGGCACTGATAACCTGATACGTTCTCAAAGCTGGAACCAGGGCCTGCAGTCGGCTAGAAATCTTCAGTCCGAATGGTCTTCATCATTGACTTCGCTGAAAGAACACGAGCCTTCAGAATCGAGCTCAAGCAGCAAACAGGATGTTATTGCCGAAGAACCAAAACCGGTTGACGAAACTGACGCGACTCCAGGCCGTCAGTGTAAAGTTACCAGGAGCCAAAGCGTTTTGGTCAAAGGCGGTTCTGAAAGTGATGCAGTTAATTTAAGAAGAAATTCACAGGTCAGTAAGAATTTTGTTTAATTTACCTTAAATTGAAAAAAAAAACAATTAACAAATAACAAACCTCAGCTGCATCTGTATGTTTTCGTGTTTGCGAATGATTGTTTCTTTTATCAATAATAATGTCTTCATTCTGTGTGCTTTCACTTTACTGCTATTTGTCTGCTGTAATAAATAATTTAATTTTTGTATTCAAAAGGTTTAGATTAAATTAAAAAATTAAGTTTATTCTTATATTTTATTATATTATTTCTGATCTGATCTGAGAACCCGTTCACTTGTTAGTTTATTCAACCACTTTATTGTTAACATTCCCCTAAAATGTCATATTTCAAATGGTTCTATTCTTTCTTCCTGCCCATGCTTCGGCTTTACCTGCCCGTTCCCCATCGGAAATTTTTTTACAATTCATAGTCCAGTACATTTTATAGCAACAAATATTCCTTCTTGAAAGAATCCCTCTTAGTTTGCTCCTGTCTGCCTTGTCCGCTGCTTGTGGATACTTCTCCTCAAACAGACAAATTTGACCAGTTCCTTACGCTATCCTCCCAAATTTTAATATTTAATATCTAAATTCGTTTCTAAGGCTTTTGTTTTATAACGAGTGCTATAAATTTGACTTTAGCAAATTCCAATTCTTCTAATAACTACCTTTTCCCTTTCGCTTCCTTTTTATTATTATTTTTCTGGCTGTACAATGTTTACACATTTTCCGGAACCAAAGATTACAGAAGTGATTGAATTCTCATCTTCCACTGCTGCTTGTCCATTAAAAGATCTTCAATTTTTCGTTCCCTCAATATAGTCTGAATTTCTTCTATCCAGTTGATAGGTTGTCTTCCTCTTTTCCTTCTTCCTGATGGGGTCCATTCCATAACTCTCCTTGGCAATCTTTCCTGTGCCATTCTTTTGGTGTGTTCATACCATTGCAATTTTCTTGTTTGGATAAAATCAACAATTGAATTTTTCACATTCATTCTGTACTTAATGACTTCATTTCTAATTTTATCACGTCTGGATACTCTTGTCGAACTTCTCCAAAAGTCCATCTCTGCTGTCATTAATTTTGTTCTTGTGTGTTTATTAGTAGTCCAAACTTGTGAGCCGTAAGTCATGATACTTCTAACAATGATTTTAAATATTTTGGTTTTAGTTTCTGCTGCAAATTGCTTATTCCAATAATATAATGTAATATAATAATATAATATAATATAATATAATATAATGTAGATATAGCCTCTAAATTTGTACACCACGCACTGCACATCAGTCCTTGTCTTTTGCATCCATTTTCATCTTTTTGACCATGTGGAATAAATATTTAATTATTTTAGTGAAAGGTCTGCCGGTACAAAATATAATGTAGAGAATTTTATAACGGTAAGAAACTGTGTAAGTTAATTATCTTGAGGTAGGTAATTGAAGAAACCAAGTAAATAATACGACAGGCATCAAAACTGCAGTAAAAATGATATAATAAAGTTATAGGCTTGATAATTAACAGAGTATATAGGTCACGACTGTATGACACGCTGCCAACAGACTGTGAATGTCCGCCAGAAACGCTTATTGTTGAGGACAAATCTTTAAGCAACAAACACCGTTCCCATATAAAGAAAAGCCAAGTATAAATCTGAACGTTGAACGTAATCTTTTCTTCTTTTTGTTTAATTCTCCTTACCGACAATAATTACAGGACAATAACCTCCCAAAACATAGTGTGGCCACCTGTTTCCAAGGCGGGCCGGAATGACAAGCGTCACACAAATGAACGTTGCAGTCGTTTACGAAGCATCCAAACGGTCCGTCTGTCTATATACGGTATGTAATCAGTTTTAACTATATTATCAAACAAATTGGTGTCTAAAGCAGTCCGTGTCCTGTGACATGTCCGCCTAGCACTTTCTTGCAGACTTATGCAGTTATTTTGTGATAACCTCACATTCTAGGTCCACTTGAAAATAACGACCTGATTAAAATTAAAAAATGGGCAAATGCGCGCGCAAACATGTGCGTGTCTGTGGCTTTATGAGTAGAACAATAACAAGAAAAGAAACATCGCTTAACAAGTTAGAACTTTTTAATCTGTTACGTTTACAGCTTGTATGTGGAAGCAACATACGAGGTCTGTAAATTAAGTAATGAGACTAATTCAGCAAAACCTTTTATTTACAATTAAAGTACATATAGACTCTATCGTCTTCAAAATAGTTCTCTTGGGAAACCACACACCGCTTTAGATGGTTTTTCCACTCTTCATAGCAGTTCTGGAACTTAGAAACTGGAATCTCCTTCAAATGGTCGGTTACATTTTTTTTAATGTTATCTACCGTCCCAAAATGGTGTCCTTTGAGATGTATTTTTCAAAGAGAAAGTAGTCACAAGGTCTAAAGTCAGGTGGAAGAGGGGGCTGAGGAACAACAGGAATATTTTTCTTTGCCAAAAACTCATTAACCGAGAGTGCTGATTGACAAGGTGCATTGTCATGATGCAGCATCCAGGTGTTCACGATGGCTGCCTCACGCGGGCAACTCTTTTCCGCAGCCTTTCACGAATTTATCAGTAAACATGTTGATTGACAGTCTGTCCTGTAGGCTAAAACTCCTTATGGAAAATACCATTACTATCGAAGAAACAAATTAACATGATTTTGATTTTGGATTTGCTCATTTTTGCTTTTTTGGGGACGTGGTGAGTTTGGTGTGTACCACTCCTCACTCTGGCGTTTTGTTTCTGGATTGTGCTCAAAGAGCCATGATTCATCACCAGTAATCACATTTTTTAGAAAATCAGGAACATTTTCAATTCGTCCTAGAAGATCACGGCACACTTCCCTCGTGTTGTCTTTCTGTTCAAGAGTGAGGTTTTTTGCACAAACGTTTCTATTCCCAATTTGTTTGGGATAAACTGTAGTGTGGTTTAAATTTAATTGTTCTGCGATGATTCTGACGGTTATCGACGGTCAGACCACACCAAGTCCCTATCAATGTTGTCATCAGTTCTTGATGTTGACGGTCTTTCAAAGTGTGGATCATCCTTAATTGATTCCCGGCCATCTGAAAACTTTGTTTACGTTTCACGTAGCAACAATAGACAATTAATATTAATACTCAATACCAATCAGCTGTTTATCTAACCATCTGTGTTAATGGAAACCTTACAGTGTTGCCATATTGACAGCTACATGATTGTCTCAGTACTTAATTTACAGTATTTAATTTTCGTATATCGAGTATGCCTACCTTTTAATCGTTCGGTTTTTAAGTTTTCATTTTTTTTTAAACTGTAATTACTCTTAGGTACAATTATTATGAAAACTATTAGGTCTATGAGATTAAAATTTTTACACAGTCATTATAAAACAGCTGCTAATAAGGTGTACTAAAAACGTCCTGGTATAACAAACATTTTTCCAAAAAGAGTTTTTAATTTTAGTTTTTCTTATAAAAGAAGAAACAAATTCAATTTTTTATTAATAGGCAGTTTTAAATGAATGTTGATAATTCTAATATACTTTGTAACATAATGGTATTAGTCTACATTATCCACACACAAAATTCAAGTTAATATGACCACTCATTCTCGAGGAAAGTGTACGTAAATACAAAAAGTCACATTTTTCGAAAACATAGTTGAAAGTAAACTTTCTCCACTAAAATCCTTCAGTGCAGTTTATTGGCTTCCTTCAATTATCCAGCCACTTATCCGGAGCCTCTTTCATTGGCTTCTGTTTATCTCCTATCGCTTTCTTCTGACTCTTTGCTCCTTACTTTGTTCTTGTGCATCTTTTTCAGCTTTAAGGATCGTGTCGCGATCAATATTTTATAAATTCTAAATCATAAGTTTACTCGGTCTAATTTTTACCCTTTCTGGGGCATTTGCCTTGCCCATGGATCGTTCAATGAAACATATAACTGCATCTATAACGCCCAGTTTTAGTGTTTGTAGTATACAAATATTCTTTTTGTACCATCTGCGATATGCAGCTATGGAAGCTTTCATTCGGATTCTGTTTGTGTCTTTCCATCCAGCCAAAGCTTCAGTAATTCATATTTTGACAACTCTCTCTATACAGACTTTATGGATTTTATGATTGCTTCTGGTGAAAAGTTCGTATGTGTATAATGTGTGTTTCTAGATTTTGATTTACTATAGAAACATAATAAGCATACCTTAGCACATACAATATATGTTGTACAATAAGAATATACTGGTGGGCCTTTTTACAAAATCTGCTTTAAAAGCGCGACGCTGGTTTACGTTTTATACTTTTTATACCAATTTCAGAATTAAAGAGTGTATAAAAGTAGCCTACATATTTTCTTAATCAGAAAGAATCGGTGCTTCTTATAAAATATTTAAAAAGTTTGATTTTTTGACCAACAAAAGTGATACTCTCTCTTTAAGCGCTTCGTGAAAAATAATCACATTACAAATCTTTGTTCGTGTTCGTTTTCACACATACGTTACATTTTCGTGGTCAAGCTCGTTAATCATCTTGTCTTCGTTTCACCTCGGACACATGTATTCTTTTTCCCCTGCACGTTTAAAACAACAATATCCCATTTTGAAATCTGAGAGTTGATACATATATTCTGTGCACGTTTTTGAATTTTTAATTCTAATCAACTTACTACATAAATATGTACGTGTAGGAAAACGTGTGTGTGTATGTGTTTGTCTATGTACGTGTACAAGTGTGTGTGTGCGCGCATGCGTGCGTGCGTGGAGGTAGGCGATGATACTTTATATTCAGACTAGAACGCTTCCTCAAGTAACCGAATTCTCAGAAGATAGCCTAATTCTTTCTTCCCATTATCTTCAAGAAACCTTTACAGGTATACATCACCATACCTTGAACACGTACTTGAAAATACGCACCTTGAAAGGTTAAAAAAATGCAAATTTAAAAATTATGAAAAAAGAAAGGAAACAGCTGGCTATTAGAACCTCTACAACAGGCAGAACGACAAAGTGTATGTAAGAAAGGTCATAGTAACGACTTTGACAAATTGCACCTGTATCAAGCAGCACTATTATTTCAGTTTTCCCCTTCAAATAAACGTTCTACTGAACTTGAACCGTTCACAATTACTGTTTCAATAAAGGGCAATCGAACCTGCAGTTGAGTATGTGTGTGTGTATTGGCGTGCGCGCGCTTGAGAGTGTTTTCAAGCACAGAGTATTCCGTTACATGTATCGTTATCTTCATTATTACCACGTATTTTCCCACTGCCGAGCGAATGCCAAGGCAGTCATACTTCGGCTTTGGGGTAAATCCTGTCCAATTTAACAACAATACTTGAGCAAGTTATTCTTCCAGCTTGCGAAGAGCAGTAGTTCTGGCCTGCTGACATCTGCTGGCCTTTAATCTAGCAAGCTATGAGACAGACCGTCAATCAGCACCTTCCCTAGCAAAATGACTATTCTTTTTCATCATCATCTCTACTTTATGTTTTAGGCTTTCGGCCTATTATACGGTGCCCATCTTTTCCGCGGCCCATTTATGCTTCCTTTTACTTGTCTTTACCCTTTTGTGACAACATGCTTATTTCTTCACAAAAGAGGTGAACACATCTCTTGCATTCACTCATTACCTCTGTGTGCTTATTTTTTTCGATGTCGATTCAGCTGAATGTAGGTTGAATATTTTTAAGTCTTTTCTTTTTATTTCGTATCTTAATCTGTCCCAACCACTACACCCTTACACCTTTGTAGATATTTAATTTCTTGGCCCTGCATTCAGTCGCCTCCGCTGTTCTCCACACTTGTTTCCATATGCTAGTAATTGCACCATAACCGTCTTATAGAACTTAAGCATAGTTTCTTTCCGTACTTTATTCTTCAAAACGTTGCTTACAATTCCGCAAAAAAAGTGTAAATTTATTTGTTTTTTGCTTAGTGTCTGTACTACAACCGTCTCCTATTTACAGCCTAGAAAATGAAAGTGCTGAGCTGTTCGTCAATGACTTCAATCGGCTTCTTGTTCATAAATGCTATCATGTTGGGTGTTTGCATCAAAATTGTCATTTCTACAATAAAATATAAATTTGTTTTTTTTTCAATCCATATATGAACATAACGATTAATGTATTAGGTTAGAGTCCAAAAGATGAAGAGATACCAGAACAACGTCGCTTCAACTGATTACATACTGTCGTACAGTGAACGACAGTGAGTGTCGTATGTAACGGTACATATTGTATGAATAATGTACTACGATGGATACGTAAATTATAAACAAACGTAGAACAGGAAAAACCTGTTGAACATTCTACACGGTCAACAATCTCGGACACGCATGTCACCTGATGTGATGTCAGGAGGGGTGATATCTCTATGTACATTGTTAAATATTTGTGTGTGTGTGTGTGTGTGCGTGCGCGCGTGCGTGCGTGCGTGAAGCAGGTACACACTTAAAAACTAGACGCCATCAAAACTATACGTTTTCAAGAAATTGTACAAGACTCGTTAACGCCACGCGAAAACAGCAAGTGACAGCAGGTTGTGCGGAATGTTACACGCCCGTTGAATCGCGGTAGTACGAATTCCTGTGCGTGTAGGGCGACAGTGTAATTATTTGTTTATTACTCCTTTATACAAATAATATCAGAGCACTAGAAACACTCTCATAAAGTGCAAAATTTAATGAATCAGGAACTGCCAAGAGTCTTCTACAGACGATGAAAATCTCCAATATAGGCAAATAATTTTTCATATTGTGAAAGTGACGCCAAGCCTTTTATAACATTCCTTACCGGGCCCAGAACTGTTTAACCAATCTTCAACAAGTATGGAGTGCCAGGACTACTTATACCCAAGTCTGGTAAACCATGTTCCAAGACTTCCAGTGTTCTCATACATCTGTCTATCTTAAAATGTTTACTTTTGCCCCCCCCCAAAATCTTCTGTTCTGATAGTACACTTGAGAAGCCTTTGACAGCACATACATAACAGTTTACGGTTATTGGTTCCTGGACACTAAGCTGCCCTTTACACTAATCTGACAAAGTTCCCTAAAACTATTTTATATATAGTAAAATAGTATTAATTCGTTTTTTTAACTTGAACATAACATAACTTGAACAACTATGAACTTAATATTTTTAAGTTATGAGAATATTGTAAGGAAACTATTTACATAAACCCTTAGGCACATTATATAACTCAACACATATACAGTTACGGCAGTCCCTGTACTGTCCTATGGGTCTGAATTATGGACAACAACCAAAAAACAAGACAGTAAAATACATCCCTCGTAAATGGATGTAACTTCGTAACTCCTCTGTAACTTCTTAAGAGGAGTTAAAAGGTGTTCTAAACTTGACCGTATAAGAAATGAGGCCACATGAGAAGAGCTACAAGTTTCTAACTTGAATTAAAAAATTAAAAGATTACAAACAACGGTGGAAAGAACACTTAAAAAGAATGTCAGATGCCATACTAAGTGTCTAAGTGTCTGGAAGTAGGCCAAACAAGTCTGGAAATACAAACCTGTAGGACACAGGTGTGTGTAGACCCAGGAAGAGATGGCTGGAGGATTTTTGAAAGCGGAACAGACAGCACCTTGCCTATGCCGTGTTGTGAAGATGATGATGATGAACTCGACACTATTAATTTCTCTATACTAACCTGTAACACACACACACACACACACACACACACACAGAGAAAGAAGAGAGACAGACAGACAGGCAGGCAGAAGAAAGATAGACAAAAAGACAGCCAAAGGAAACAGATAGATTCTGTCTTTGTATGGATGTTCATCATTGCTCTTAGTAAATGTTACAAGAATTAACAGCGTATGAACATAATTCGATCAATCTTGAGTATGAGTTGGCGTTTGTGTTGTGTGTAGAGTAACAAACTAAACATTATATGAGTTAAGTTTATATTTGTATTATACAAAGTTAATACGATTATCACTCATTTCATGGATTCTTTTAAAAATGTAAAAATCTGGATTGACCTGTAGATACTCGAAATCATAAGAGATAGCAAACCAACACGACTATTCAGTTCACCTTTGTAAGTGTTAACACTCTTTATACAAACATACGACATTGAACTTTAATAAGCGTCAGTACTTTTGTACCGTAATAAATATCTTTAGCGTTCGCCAACGGGAAGGTTCTCTTTGAGAAGGTACAAAAATGCAGTTATGTTATAAATTGTAGGCTGCATAGTTTATTTATACCCAAAGTGAAGTCGAACCAGTGAAGACACAGCTGAAAACCATTATCGCTCCGGACGCTCTGATTACATTTTGCGAAACGTAAACACACAGCGTGTATTACTCAAACAGTAATAAAGACGCGTTTGCACTTAAAATACATATTTCTGATTCCGTTTAGGCCTTGAAAACTGAATTTTACGAGTGATGATCCAAACAGTATAAGTTGAACAGTGCGTAAGACGTGCCATTCCTACTGTAACAGGCTGGTGTACAATTCTTATAACTTGAAAAACATGTTTGAATAGGTATCCAAGTCACTTATTGAAAAAATATATGTAATATTTACCGTATTTCTTCCGTCGTGTGACTTGGTGTTACGTTCGATTGATTATCTTTACGCGTTTCGAAACATATGTTTCATTTTCAGAATAAAAAATCACTCAAAATGAGGTCGTTAAACATCAAAATTGCAAATATTAAGAACATCTACGGACGTGCGGAAGAGTGTTAGAGGAGCAGACCTCTTCAAAAACCTGGGTTCATCTGGATCCGGATGATAGCACTCAGTAAGGGTCCCTGCCTAGGGTTACAGGTGAAAGAGGTATAATACAATAAAGAGGTATGAAGATTAATTAGAAACTGCATGTTGCAGATGGAGCTGTTGACCTTGTGTAAAGTGATAATTTTTGGACTTTTATTAAGGAAAACAGACGCAGATGACAATCCATTCAGTGTAACAAAAGTAAGAAATAATCCTGGTGTATATTTCGAAAAAAATTGGAACAGTTCAATTGACTAATGAAAATTGGAAATTAATTACGTATATAGAATTATTTACAACGATTAGAAAATGTTAGAAACAGATATAATAAGCTTAAGAGATTTTGTACTAGAGAATACTCTGATTATTGTAGTAAAGTAAGTATTGCTATGCAAAAGACTATGAATGACATTAAAGAAAATGTTAATCAGTTAAAAATGCAATTAGGACATAGCGAACCAAAGAATCGTAGATTTAAAAGAGGTATGTTTGACACTATAGGTGAAGCAGCGAAAATTTTATTTGGTACTATGGATCATGACGATGTATTATGACGACAAAATTAAAGAGGTTAGCTACAATCAGTATGAGCTATCAAAATTAGAAAAAGAACAAGGCGCTGTCATGATTTCAACCATTAAGACTATTAATAAAACAATTAATGATGCGAATATTAATCAAGGTAAAATCATAGAAAGCTTTGATAAAATTATTGATTTTCAAAATTTGACTCGAAAAGTATTAAATGAAATACTTAATAATATAACTTTTCAGGCAGCAATGACTGAATATGTGGAATATATCCACATTGAAGCTATTCAATTAGAAATTGATGTTAAAGAATTGTTACAAGCTATTACTGATGCTAGACAAGGAGAAGTTCACTCCTCTGTTATTAATTTAAAAACTCTACAATATGAATTAGAATCTATTAGAGGAAAATTACCTGCAGGACTTTCATTTCCTCTTGCGGTGAATGATGACAATATTCACTCATTCTTAGACTTATTTTCTATTTGTGTGTATATTAAGGACAATAAGTTAGTGTATGTATTCGTTTATTCCTTTGATTAACGATTTATTATTTGAATTGTATAAGGTATCACCATTACCAAAATATTTAAAAAATAACGAATACCTATTCATTCAACCAAAAACTGAATACTTGGGTATAGATGATATTAAACAATATTTTATTTATTTAAAATCAGACGAATTGAATAATTGTAAAAAATTAGAAAATGATGTAATTGTTTGTCAACAAATGAATCCTGTTTATCAAGTACATTGACATGAATCTTGTGAAGTAAAATTGTTTAAAGGTGATTATGATGGAAAGAGTTGTGATCAGAGAATAACTAGAATTAATAATCCTTTATGGCAGAGAATGATGAAATCAAACTCATGGCTTTATGTTTTACCAGAGGATGAGACATTGACAATTAGTTGTAAATTGGCTGGTATGCCATCCATTATACATTCAGTACAATTATGTAATGTGGGAATTTTTAATTTAGCACCAACGTGCAGAGCGTATGGCTCAGGCATAATGTTATTGTCAAATACTAAATATGAAAGTAATGGTACAATACCAATTATCCCACCTGTGGATATAGAAATTGACTGTTGTGACGAATTGGATAGTGTAGTTAAAGATGATGTAAAACTACCTACGTAAAAATTACCAAAGTATTTGTAAACTGTGGCAATGCATGCTGACGATTTAGATGCAGCCAGTTACAGATTAAATGAAATTAGAAAAGCTATTGAGGAAGAGAATATGCATGAAATTTACAAGTCAAAGGTAACGCATCATTCAGTAATCATGTATACAATCTGTGGGTTAATAACAACAGGAATTTTGTACTATGTATATAAAAGATTTTGTCCAAAATGGTTGTTACCATTGTTTGGTAGATGTTGTAGTAAAAGGTTAGAAGAGAAGTTTGAGGAATCTTTTAAACAGGTACAGACATTACGTACTAAACCAATTGTAGTAAAGCTGTATCAGTATGGAGCGACAGTCCATGACCTGACTGGAATAAGAGGAGAGAGCCCAACAAACGGTTGTACTCAGCTAGAGGATGAAATTGTAGAACTAAAAGAGTTTGAAAACAAACTACGACCAAGGTCGAAAAGAACACAATAATGGAAAAATTGATGTAGTATCAAGTAAAGTCATACGGTGAAAGTACAGTAAGATGTAAATAGAATTGTTTGTGTTTTTATTAGTGTGATTAGTTCAGTAGTGATAGTAATGTATCATTGTAGGAATTTAAAATTTATAAAAATTATGTAATCACTTATAAAATTAAGCAAGATATTTGAATTGTAATAGTAGTTTAGTATTAAGCATTAAGCATTGTGTAGCTTAAAGCTTAAAATAAGGGGGAAGGTGTTGTAATTGTCAATTGTACTTACTGTACTTGTAGCATAATTGTTACTTAGAAGTGAGAAAATAAGAATTTCTTAGTTGTGTGGGAAACAGAGACAGGTGTCAGGTGTGTATACGAGACTGTAGCATATGTTTTGAACATAAAAATTAGTTTTAGGGAATTTTCCCAGGGTTGTGAATAGTATCTCACCCTTTCTCAATAAGCGTGACTGTCCAGGAAGTGATAATCATAGGAAATCTGGCGAGACACATCAAATAAGAATCAATGGTGACAAGGTCCAGACAGGAAATATAAAATGTCGCACAAATTTGATATCCTTTTGGGGGAGTCAAATAATGGGTCACAAGTGTGAAGCCATGTGTATTCCGTGGGAACATTGGTTATAGCATGTGTTTTATTCCGTGAGAACTTTTAATCTAAAGTAGTGAAACACCCCCAAATCGTGACGTAGGGTCACATGATACAGTCTTTGACGAATAATAGAAAGTCTTATAAAAATTCTATGAAACTACCCTTACTCCAACTAGTTTTAGCCTATCATAGTTAAGGATTTAGAATTAAGAGGAGGGAACAGTCCCACCACTAAATCTAAAGGGTTACACCCACGATGATGTACTATAAAAACTCTAGCATTCGCTGGAGAAGACAGATCTGATTGGTAAGAGGTCCAAGAGAACATACTCATCTCTTCTCATTTTTATTTTGACTTTGATGTGTGTTGGAAGGTGTTCTTAGAGAGCCGGAAAACCAGATGTTGTCAATAGTTTGTTTTTGTAATTTTTGAAGTAACTAAAAGTAGTTACATTAATTTGTGAACTAAGTACTAGTAACTGAAGGTACTAAAGAGTTTAAAAGAGTAATTGAATTAACTGACTTATAGTTTGTCAAGAGGAGTTTGTATAAAGTAACTTGTAAAAGTTCGTTTGTATTTTGCTAATCACAATAAATTGTCTTCAAGAAGAACGGTTCATTGTAATGATTCAACTTCACCTCCGGAAACACGTCAAACAAACAGTTCTAACTTAGCAGCCACTCGATATGTTACAACAGGATACCAGATTCTTAGAGGAAAATGTAGCAGATACACAGAACTACAGAATCTTGAAGGGTAAACCAGCAATCAAAATTATGAAGGGAATGCCATTACTAGGCACAACTTTTTATGTCCATATAAAAGTATAATAGAGAATGTAACAGAATTCAAATCTAGTTCAGAAAGAATATCTCTTCTAACAACTAAATGTAAAAACAAAAAATACACACTTGTTAACTGCCACGCACCAATAAATGAAGACAACAGGAAGAATCCAGAAAAAGCAGAAGAATTCTGGCATCTTTTAGAAATTGAAATATCCAGGATCCCCAAATCAAATATTTGAATACTACTGGGAGATTTCAATGGTGGAATGAATTGTGTGAAGAAGCATTAGCAGAGAGAGCAAAAAAGTGGAAAAAGTGGAAAAGCTCAGGGAAACCTGAACACTACGAGCAATTTAAGCAAAAAAGAAAGGAAGCAGCAAGGATAATAAGGGAAACTAAAAGATCTTTTGAAAAATTAAAACTTATTGAAATGCAGGAAAATTTTATAAAAAACAATTGTCGAGATTTCTATCAGCCTTTTAAAAATAAACTAAAGGGTTATCAAACACCAAGTGTTTGTTTTAAAAATTAAAGTGGTAGAATTGGCCTAAGCAATGCGGAAAATTGTGAAATACTTGCAAAATATTTTGATAAACTTTTAAATTGCCCGGGACCGGTTCAGAGATTGGAACTGTCAGACATTTATGAAAATCTGGAAGAAGATACACCTCCAACTATCGAGAAAATTAAAGAAGTAATTAAAACTTTGAAAAATAATGAAGCTAGTGGAGAAGACTCCATATCAGCTGAACTTTTGAAATGGTCTCTACCAAAGATCAAAAATGATCTACAATTAATTTTTGAAGAAATTTTGAAAACAAAAATCCCAGAAGAATGGAAGGTGGCCTTAATACATCCGCTGCATAAGAAGGGTGATAAGCAAGAGGTTAATAACTACAGAGGAATATCTTTACTGCCAGTTGCATATAAAATATTTTCAAAGATTCTATTAAAGAGAGTAGAAAAAACATTGGATAGCCATTTGGGTGAATATCAGGGTGGCTTTAGGAAGGGCAGATCCTGTCCAGAACAAATATTCACTCTGAAGTCAATAATCCGTCACAGGCTACTGAATTCAAAGGAGATTATAATTTGTTGATTTCAAAAAGGCCTTTGATTTTGTTGATAGAGAAACTATAGATAGAATAATCCGAGAATTTGGTGTTAAATCTAAACTGGCAAATCTAATCCGTGAAACCCTTACGGCACACTCTCAAAAGTAAAATTCATGGGAGAAATATCTCAACCATTCAAAATAAATACAGGTGTAAGACAGGGCGATGATTTATCCCCAATTCTTTTTAACTGTGTCCTGGAGAAAGTAGTGAGAATTTGGAATGAAAAATGAAAAATGCACAATATCACCAATCATGTTGGGAAGAAGGAACAAACGTATTGAAGTAAACTGTTTGGCATTCGCAAATGACTTTGCTATACTTTCTGAACATCTGACATCTCCAGTAACACAAGTTAATTTTTTAGAGGACATAGCCAGTAGAACAGGCTTAAGAATTTCTGCAGAAAAACCCCAAATTTCTCACAAACATTAAAAACGCACCAAAATTCCTGGTAACAGATTGTGGTCGAATAGAGAGGGTTCGAAAATTTAAGTATTAAGGAGAGATAATTTAAGAGAATGATTTGGAAAAATCTGCTAGAGAAGAAAGGCTTCATAAGATGGAACGGGCATATGGTATAACTAAAGATATTTACAATAAAAAGTGCATATCTAAAAATGCAAAAATAAGGCACTACAGTACAGTAGTGAAGCCAGAATGCCTATATGCAAGTGAATGTTTAGCACTGAATTATAATTTAGACAAACAAGAAATTTTGGAAAGGCGAATTATTAGGAAAATATTAGGCCTACGAAAAACTTCAGAAGGTTGGAAATTAAGAAGTAATGATGAAATATATCAAAGTATAGAAAGTATAACAGAAACAATGAGAAAAAGAAGACTATTGTTTTTTGGACATTTATATAGAATGGACGACAATAGGTTGACAAAGCAAATCTTCAAATATCTGTGGGGGAAGAAGTCAACATCAAGTTGGATTAAAGAAGTCCAAAAGGATTTAGAAAAAAATATACACGCACAAGAAGCAATTGAAGGAGACGTTTTTCGGGCAGAAGTGTTATAAATGGAGGGAGTCCAAGGTAGGAGAGAGAAAAACGCAGGTTCAAAGTGGACTGAAGACAGGAAGAAGAGACACAGTGAGAAAATGAAATAGGAAAAAAAGGAATATTGGAAAAAAAGGAAAGAACAAAGAGTAAAAAATTGAAATTGGCATGTGGTCCCTAGATGGCCGTTACGGAAAAAACCAGATCTACACATACCCGCATTACATGAGTGCGCACTCCTTTCTTTGTTGCTTAAATTGCTCGTAGTGTTCAGGTTTCCCTGAGCTTTTCCACTTTTTTCATTTTTTTGCTCTCTCTGCTAATGCTTCTTCACACAATTCATTCCACCATTGAAATCTCCCAGTAGTATTCAAATATTTGATTTGGGGATCCTGGATATTTCAATTTCTAAAAGATGCCAGAATTCTTCTGCTTTTTCTGGATTCTTCCTGTTGTCTTCATTTATTGGTGCGTGGCAGTTAACAAGTGTGTATTTTTTGTTTTTACATTTAGTTGTTAGAAGAGATATTCTTTCTGAACTAGATTTGAATTCTGTTACATTCTCTATTATACTTTTATTTGGACATAAAAAGTTGTGCCTAGTAATGGCATTCCCTTCATAATTTTGATTGCTGGTTTACCCTTCAAGATTCTGTAGTTCTGTGTATCTGCTACATTTTCCTCTAAGAATCTGGTATCCTGTTGTAACATATCGAGTGGCTGCTAAGTTAGAACTGTTTGTTTGACGTGTTTCCGGAGGTGAAGTTGAATCATTACAATGAACCGTTCTTCTTGAAGACAATTTATTGTGATTAGCAAAATACAAACGAACTTTTACAAGTTACTTTATACAAACTCCTCTTGACAAACTATAAGTCAGTTAATTCAATTACTCTTTTAAACTCTTTAGTACCTTCAGTTACTAGTACTTAGTTCACAAATTAATGTAACTACTTTTAGTTACTTCAAAAATTACAAAAACAAACTATTGACAACATCTGGTTTTCCGGCTCTCTAAGAACACCTTCCAACACACATCAAAGTCAAAATAAAAATGAGAAGAGATGAGTATGTTCTCTTGGACCTCTTACCAATCAGATCTGTCTTCTCCAGCGAATGCTAGAGTTTTTATAGTACATCATCGTGGGTGTAACCCTTTAGATTTAGTGGTGGGACTGTTCCCTCCTCTTAATTCTAAATCCTTAACTATGATAGGCTAAAACTAGTTGGAGTAAGGGTAGTTTCATAGAATTTTTATAAGACTTTCTATTATTCGTCAAAGACTGTATCATGTGACCCTACGTCACGATTTGGGGGTGTTTCACTACTTTAGATTAAAAGTTCTCACGGAATAAAACACATGCTATAACCAATGTTCCCACGGAATACACATGGCTTCACACTTGTGACCCATTATTTGACTCCTCCAAAAGGATATCAAATTTGTGCGACATTTTATATTTCCTGTCTGGACCTTGTCACCATTGATTCTTATTTGATGTGTCTCGCCAGATTTCCTATGATTATCACTTCCTGGACAGTCACGCTTATTGAGAAAGGGTGAGATACTATTCACAACCCTGGGAAAATTCCCTAAAACTAATTTTTATGTTCAAAACATATGCTACAGTCTCGTATACACACCTGACACCTGTCTCTGTTTCCCACACAACTAAGAAATTCTTATTTTCTCACTTCTAAGTAACAATTATGCTACAAGTACAGTAAGTACAATTGACAATTACAACACCTTCCCCCTTATTTTAAGCTTTAAGCTACACAATGCTTAATGCTTAATACTAAACTACTATTACAATTCAAATATCTTGCTTAATTTTATAAGTGATTACATAATTTTTATAAATTTTAAATTCCTACAATGATACATTACTATCACTACTGAACTAATCACACTAATAAAAACACAAACAATTCTATTTACATCTTACTGTACTTTCACCGTATGGCTTTACTTGATACTACATCAATTTTTCCATTATTGTGTTCTTTTCGACCTTGGTCGTAGTTTCTTTTCAAACTCTTTTAGTTCTACAATTTCATCCTCTAGCTGAGTACAACCGTTTGTTGGACTCTCTCCTCTTATTCCAGTCAGGTCATGGACTGTCGCTCCATACTGGTACTGCTTTACTACAATTGGTTTAGTACGTAATGTCTGTACCTGTTTAAAAGATTCCTCAAACTTCTCTTCTAACCTTTTACTACAACACCTACCAAACAATGGTAACAACCATTTTGGACAAAATCTTTTATATACATAGTACAAAATTCCTGTTGTTATTAACCAACAGATTGTCTACATGATTACTGAATGATGCGTTACCTTTGACTTGTAAATTTCATGCATATTCTCTTCCTCAATAGCTTTTCTAATTTCATTTAATCTGTAACTGGCTGCATCTAAATCGTCAGCATGCATTGCCACAGTTTTCAAATACTTTGGTAATTTTTACGTAGGTAGTTTTACATCATCTTTAACTACACTATCCAATTCGTCACAACAGTCAATTTCTATATCCACAGGTGGGATAATTGGTATTGTACCATTACTTTCATATTTAGTATTTGACAATAACATTATGCCTGAGCCATACGCTCTGCACGTTGGTGCTAAATTAAAAATTCCCACATTACATAATTGTACTGAATGTATAATGGATGGCATACCAGCCAATTTACAACTAATTGTCAATGTCTCATCCTCTGGTAAAACATAAAGCCATGAGTTTGATTTCATCATTCTCTGCCATAAAGGATTATTAATTCTAGTTATTCTCTGATCACAACTCTTTCCATCATAATCACCTTTAAACAATTTTACTTCACAAGATTCATGTCAATGTACTTGATAAACAGGATTCATTTGTTGACAAACAATTACATCATTTTCTAATTTTTTACAATTATTCAATTCGTCTGATTTTAAATAAATAAAATATTGTTTAATATCATCTATACCCAAGTATTCAGTTTTTGGTTGAATGAATAGGTATTCGTTATTTTTTAAATATTTTGGTAATGGTGATACCTTATACAATTCAAATAATAAATCGTTAATCAAAGGAATAAACGAATACATACACTAACTTATTGTCCTTAATATACACACAAATAGAAAATAAGTCTAAGAATGAGTGAATATTGTCATCATTCACCGCAAGAGGAAATGAAAGTCCTGCAGGTAATTTTCCTCTAATAGATTCTAATTCATATTGTAGAGTTTTTAAATTAATAACAGAGGAGTGAACTTCTCCTTGTCTAGCATCAGTAATAGCTTGTAACAATTCTTTAACATCAATTTCTAATTGAATAGCTTCAATGTGGATATATTCCACATATTCAGTCATTGCTGCCTGAAAAGTTATATTATTAAGTATTTCATTTAATACTTTTCGAGTCAAATTTTGAAAATCAATAATTTTATCAAAGCTTTCTATGATTTTACCTTGATTAATATTCGCATCATTAATTGTTTTATTAATAGTCTTAATGGTTGAAATCATGACAGCGCCTTGTTCTTTTTCTAATTTTGATAGCTCATACTGATTGTAGCTAACCTCTTTAATTTTGTCGTCATAATACATCGTCATGATCCATAGTACCAAATAAAATTTTCGCTGCTTCACCTATAGTGTCAAACATACCTCTTTTAAATCTACGATTCTTTGGTTCGCTATGTCCTAATTGCATTTTTAACTGATTAACATTTTCTTTAATGTCATTCATAGTCTTTTGCATAGCAATACTTACTTTACTACAATAATCAGAGTATTCTCTAGTACAAAATCTCTTAAGCTTATTATATCTGTTTCTAACATTTTCTAATCGTTGTAAATAATTCTATATACGTAATTAATTTCCAATTTTCATTAGTCAATTGAACTGTTCCAATTTTTTTCGAAATATACACCAGGATTATTTCTTACTTTTGTTACACTGAATGGATTGTCATCTGCGTCTGTTTTCCTTAATAAAAGTCCAAAAATTATCACTTTACACAAGGTCAACAGCTCCATCTGCAACATGCAGTTTCTAATTAATCTTCATACCTCTTTATTGCATTATACCTCTTTCACCTGTAACCCTAGGCAGGGACCCTTACTGAGTGCTATCATCCGGATCCAGATGAACCCAGGTTTTTGAAGAGGTCTGCTCCTCTAACACTCTTCCGCACGTCCGTAGATGTTCTTAATATTTGCAATTTTGATGTTTAACGACCTCATTTTGAGTGATTTTTTATTCTGAAAATGAAACATATGTTTCGAAACGCGTAAAGATAATCAATCGAACGTAACACCAAGTCACACGACGGAAGAAATACGGTAAATATTACATATATTTTTTCAATAAGTGACTTGGATACCTATTCAAACATGTTTTTCAAGTTATAAGAATTGTACACCAGCCTGTTACAGTAGGAATGGCACGTCTTACGCACTGTTCAACTTATACTGTTTGGATCATCACTCGTAAAATTCAGTTTTCAAGGCCTAAACGGAATCAGAAATATGTATTTTAAGTGCAAACGCGTCTTTATTACTGTTTGAGTAATACACGCTGTGTGTTTACGTTTCGCAAAATGTAATCAGAGCGTCCGGAGCGATAATGGTTTTCAGCTGTGTCTTCACTGGTTCGACTTCACTTTGGGTATAAATAAACTATGCAGCCTACAATTTATAACATAACTGCATTTTTGTACCTTCTCAAAGAGAACCTTCCCGTTGGCGAACGCTAAAGATATTTATTACGGTACAAAAGTACTGACGCTTATTAAAGTTCAATGTCGTATGTTTGTATAAAGAGTGTTAACACTTACAAAGGTGAACTGAATAGTCGTGTTGGTTTGCTATCTCTTATGATTTCGAGTATCTACAGGTCAATCCAGATTTTTACATTTTTAAAAGAATCCATGAAATGAGTGATAATCGTATTAACTTTGTATAATACAAATATAAACTTAACTCATATAATGTTTAGTTTGTTACTCTACACACAACACAAACGCCAACTCATACTCAAGATTGATCGAATTATGTTCATACGCTGTTAATTCTTGTAACATTTACTAAGAGCAATGATGAACATCCATACAAAGACAGAATCTATCTGTTTCCTTTGGCTGTCTTTTTGTCTATCTTTCTTCTGCCTGCCTGTCTGTCTGTCTCTCTTCTTTCTCTGTGTGTGTGTGTGTGTGTGTGTGTGTGTGTGTGTGTTACAGGTTAGTATAGAGAAATTAATAGTGTCGAGTTCATCATCATCATCTTCACAACACGGCATAGGCAAGGTGCTGTCTGTTCCGCTTTCAAAAATCCTCCAGCCATCTCTTCCTGGGTCTACACACACCTGTGTCCTACAGGTTTGTATTTCCAGACTTGTTTGGCCTACTTCCAGACACTTAGACACTTAGTATGGCATCTGACATTCTTTTTAAGTGTTCTTTCCACCGTTGTTTGTAATCTTTTAATTTTTTAATTCAAGTTAGAAACTTGTAGCTCTTCTCATGTGGCCTCATTTCTTATACGGTCAAGTTTAGAACACCTTTTAACTCCTCTTAAGAAGTTACAGAGGAGTTACGAAGTTACATCCATTTACGAGGGATGTATTTTACTGTCTTGTTTTTTGGTTGTTGTCCATAATTCAGACCCATAGGACAGTACAGGGACTGCCGTAACTGTATATGTGTTGAGTTATATAATGTGCCTAAGGGTTTATGTAAATAGTTTCCTTACAATATTCTCATAACTTAAAAATATTAAGTTCATAGTTGTTCAAGTTATGTTATGTTCAAGTTAAAAAAACGAATTAATACTATTTTGCTTTAGTTATTTAAAATTACTGATTTAAGTAAAATGTATAAATACTTTTGTATAAAATGTATAAATTCTCTTACATTTGAATTATGTTTGTATATAGTTATTTTAAATTAATACTTTTAAATGTTTGTAGGCCTTAAGTGTTTATACTTGAATAAATATCAGCTTCCTTGGTCTGTAGACTGATGAGTATCGCTTGAGGTTGAAAATTGAAGACTCTTGCGTCTTGCGGATGAAATATCCCATAGAACAGCTGTATGCCTGTAGTCTGCAGATTAGTCTGGGTCAGGGCGGCTTTTGGTGATTTTTTTGAATTTACGATATAGATATAGTTAACAATTTTACTACGTTCTGTAATCTTGAATTTTCTATGCCATAAGCGGATATTTTCTACTACCGTGGACATTAACAAGTGTAATTTGGCAGTGATACCATGTGAACTTAACTTATGAAGTAGTTTAGCGCGGCGAATGTAAACTAGCTGCTTGCACTAAGTTCGGAGAGTATTGTTCTTGTCATTATATAGTTAGATGCATAACATACGCGGTCTGGGAAACTGAGCGGTTGGGCCGACGGAGATGTGTTTACATGTCTAAAGACTCTGTAGGAAATGGTCTGTCTTGCAACTTTCTTTTAAACTTTGTACTCAACTCCCAGTTCTCAGATTGGTGTCACAAACAAACCTTTTCGTTTTATATGCACTTTAACATTTTCTTGCTACTGTGTTGTTATAATTGTCAAGTGTATGTAACAATATAATTATAAATGGTGAGTGGGGGTGCTGAAATTGTCATCTGTACGTAGACGTGTGTGTCAAACTTTAAACAAGACTAGTAGATGTATATAAAATAGTTTTAGGGAACTTTGTCAGATTAGTGTAAAGGGCAGCTTAGTGTCCAGGAAACAATAACCGTAAACTGTTATGTATGTGCTGTCAAAGGCTTCTCAAGTGTACTATCAGAACAGAAGATTTTAGGGGGGGGGGCAAAAGTAAACATTTTAAGATAGACAGATGTATGAGAACACTGGAAGTCTTGGAACATGGTTTACCAGACTTGGGTATAAGTAGTCCTGGCAGTCCATACTTGTTGAAGATTGGTTAAACAGTTCTGGGCCCGGCAAGGAATGTTATAAAAGGCTTGGCGTCACTTTCACAATATGAAAAATTATTTGCCTATATTGGAGATTTTCATCGTCTGTAGAAGACTCTTGGCAGTTCCTGATTCATTAAATTTTGCACTTTATGAGAGTGTTTCTAGTGCTCTGATATTATTTGTATAAAGGAGTAATAAACAAATAGTTACACTGTCGCCCTACACGCACAGGAATTCGTACTACCGCGATTCCACGGGCGTGTAACATTCCGCACAACCTGCTGTCACACGCTGTTTTCGCGTGGCGTTAACGAGTCTTGTACAATTTCTTGAAAACGTATAGTTTTGATGGCGTCTAGTTTTTAAGTGTGTACCTGCTTCACGCACGCACGCACGCTCACACACACACACACACACACACACACACACACACACACACACACACACACAAATATTTAACAATGTACATAGAGATATCACCCCTCCTGACATCACATCAGGTGACATGCGTGTCCGAGATTGTTGACCGTGTAGAATGTTCAACAGGTTTTTCCTGTTCTACGTTTGTTTATAATTTACGTATCCATCGTAGTACATTATTCATACAATATGTACCGTTACATACGACACTCACTGTCGTTCACTGTACGACAGTATGTAATCAGTTGAAGTGACGTTGTTCTGGTATCTCTTCATCTTTTGGACTCTAACCTAATACATTAATCGTTATGTTCATATATGGATTGAAAAAAAACCAAATTTATATTTTATTGTAGAAATGACAATTTTGATGCAAACACCCAACATGATAGCATTTATGAACAAGAAGCCGATTGAAGTCATTGACGAGCAGCTCAGCACTTTCATTTTCTAGGCTGTAAATAGGAGACGGTTGTAGTACAGACACTAAGCAAAAAACAAATAAATTTACACTTTTTTGTGGAATTGTAAGCAACGTTTTGAAGAATAAAGTACTTTACGGTGCCCTAATAAAGTATATATGGGCACCGTATAATAGGCCGCAAGCCTAAAACATAAAGTAGAGATGATGATGAAAAAGAATAGTCATTTTGCTAGGCAAGGTGCTGATTGACGGTCTGTCTCATAGCTTGCTAGATTAAAGGCCAGCAGATGTCAGCAGGCCAGAACTACTGCTCTTCGCAAGCTGGAAGAATAACTTTCTCAAGTATTGTTGTTGAATTGGACAGGATTTACCCCACCGCCGAAGTATGACTGCCTTGGCATTCGCTCGGCAGTGGGAAAATACGTGGTAATAATGAAGATAACGATGATGATTGTTGAGTGAAAGAGGAAAAAGAGATTCAGTTAAGAATGAGTGAAGTCAAAAAGCTACCAAAATGTATGGTAAGAAGATGTCTCAATGATCTTATAAAATCCTGTTTTTTTTCTAGTTAATTTAAAGTCCGAAGTAATAAATGTTAGTGTACTGTAAGTGTACACCATAGTTATTTAGTTTCATTGCAGACGGATGTAGGCTACATGTAACAGAATACTCTGTGCTTGAAAACACTCTCAAGCGCGCGCACGCCAATACACACACACATACTCAACTGCAGGTTCGATTGCCCTTTATTGAAACAGTAATTGTGAACGGTTCAAGTTCAGTAGAACGTTTATTTGAAGGGGAAAACTGAAATAATAGTGCTGCTTGATACAGGTCCAATTTGTCAAAGTCGTTACTATGACCTTTCTTACATACACTTTGTCGTTCTGCCTGTTGTAGAGGTTCTAATAGCCAGCTGTTTCCTTTCTTTTTTCATAATTTTTAAATTTGCATTTTTTTAACCTTTCAAGGTGCGTACTTTCAAGTACATGTTCAAGGTATGGTGATGTATACCTGTAAAGGTTTCTTGAAGATAATGGGAAGAAAGAATTAGGCTATCTTCTGAGAATTCGGTTACTTGAGGAAGCGTTCTAGTCTGAATATAAAGTATCATCGCCTACCTCCACGCACGCACGCATGCGCGCACACACACACTTGTACACGTACATAGACAAACACATACACACACACGTTTTCCTACACGTACATATTTATGTAGTAAGTTGATTAGAATTAAAAATTCAAAAACGTGCACAGAATATATGTATCAACTCTCAGATTTCAAAATGAGATATTGTTGTTTTAAACGTGCAGGGGAAAAAGAATACACGTGTCCGAGGTGAAACGAAGACAAGATGATTAACGAGCTTGACCACGAAAATGTAACGTATGTGTGAAAACGAACACGGACAAAGATTTGTAATGTGATTATTTTTCACGTAGCGCTTAAAGAGAGAGTATCACTTTTGTTGGTCAAAAAATCAAACTTTTTTAATATTTTATAAGAAGCACCGATTCTTTCTGATTAAGAAAATATGTTGAAACGATACTGTATAACTGTATCATAATTTAATATGTATGTAAATACCTATAATAAGTAAGCAAAATTTAATGATAAATTAAATTATTGAAATGTACGTAGTTTTAAGTAAAGTTATAATTGAATAGTGAATCTAAAGAGGCTCGGCTGTGCGACAGACCGGCGCCGGCAAAAATATGTATAATAGACCTAAGACACCCTACATGTCGTAAACACATAAATTGTTTTGTACTTTAAAACTAGCAAAAAACGCCTATATACCGTTAGGTTAACGGTACGGTGTCCTTCAACAGACAAAAGAGGCCAAGCCTGGAAATATGACAATTTTAGAAAGTCGCATCACTTTTTAGGGAGTATAACGAACACCCGCGTAAAATTATCGCCCGCACTTTGGGAACTAATCACCAATAGCGTCAGTAGTGAGCGCGAAAGAGATACGACACCAGACTGGATACATTAAAAAATACCGGCAAAATTTTGATTGTAAGACCAATAAGGAACGATCAACAGAAGATGTAGTGAGGGAAGAATTGAAGAAACTATAAAAATAACACGCGGAGCTCACAACGAGGGGTCTAAGTTGAATTTTCACGCAAAAAACACGGGAAACCTGCGTCACTCGATGTGAGCAATTTTAATACTATTACTCTAAGTTCAAAGCATTAGATGATCCCGGTTCAATAGTTGAGATAGAATTATAGCCATCAAGAAGTTTATTTTATATATGTGCGCGATAGTACGTACGGACCAGAAGATGTTTAACTTGTGCGCGTAGATTGCAGCAAGAAGTATATTATTTATTTGTGCGTGACGTATAGTAATAACGCGAGCGTGTGATGTGGTTAAAGAAAGTTAATAAAGCGTGAGCAGTGAAAGTGTCGAGTGATAGTTAACGCAAGAATACAATTCGTCATTCGCCTATCAGGAATCCTGCAACAAGTAACAATGTCTCATTTATAAATTACAATATAATTGATTAACATAAATTTCATATCTCAATAAACTCATCTCATTTTAAAAAGACCCACGATGTTCAGATACTAAACATTCAATTTATGCTAGACGACATGTTTGGGTGACTTATGATATAGCAAAGTAAGAAACCAATACTAATAATTATTGAAACGATAAATGAATTAAATAATTAAATACAGATTGAATAGTATAGAAGTCGTAGCAGTTCAGAATTGATGATAGATATACTTATATACACATATATGTTTGTTTGATTGATAGCGATGATTTAAGTTTGTTAATGGAGTAAATTGAATCTACTAAGTACTCCTTTGAATATACTTGATTAATCTGATTTCGAAGAAGCTGTAAACTAGAAATATTAATAAATTCTTTTATTGTTATTAACTATAAAGATGATAGTAATGATTAAGTCTAAGATGTATTCAGTAACAAGAATCTAACAATACAAATATTAGTATCTGAACAGTTTGTTATTATTTCATAAACAAACCTGAGATCTCCTGCTCTGGCGCCCAGGTAATAATTAATAACATAAATTTGAGTGGTGCAGTTCTCAATAAATCTTAATAGTTATTAAAATATTATAATATTTGTCGCCATCATTGTGGAGCTCCTTCAAAATAATAATCATAATTAACGCCACAAAACGTGGAGCATATAAAGAGAAAAGTTATATTTGGCGCATCCAAACGTGGTGCAGTAGTTGTTCCAACAACAAGTAGCATTATAGAAATAAGTTATATTTGCCGCCCAACTGGTGGAGCTTAATTATAAAATTAAGTAAGCTCGGTAAAATGAGATGAGTAGAGAATAAGAAATAGAATATAAAAATTTAAAATTAATGTTAACTAGAAGTAAAACTAGAGAATTAAGGAATTTTAATAGACATATAAATAGTGAAGTAAAAATGGCAAGTAACTATAATACCAATAATACCAATGATAATGATGAAGGGGAGGTCGAAGTTAATAACCAGATGGGAGAGACGGAAATACTTGAGGAACTAACCGATAACGAAACCGCACCGGTTCCTTCAGAGGCAAGGGGACGGGCAGAAGAAAACGTAACCAGCGCAACACAACATACAATAACAAACATAGACATAGTCACAATGCTACAACAAGTAACACAACAAATGACAGAACAATTAAAACAACAAATAACGGAAACCAATAAACAGACAACAGAAAAACTAACAAAGCAAATGACAGAAATCACTAAACAAACAACGGAAAACAATAAACGGACGGAAAAATTGGAAGAAAAATTAACGCAACACATGGCAGAAAATACCAAGCAGCTAGAAAAAAGAATTGAAGATGTTAAAGAGAGCATGCATGAAAACAATATACAATTAAGGACGGATATTGAACAGTACATGACACAACAGTTAAACGAGCACAGATTGCAAGTAGAACAACAACTTAGTGAGATTAGGCGCGAGAACCAAGAAGTATCAACAAAAGTGAGATCGGAAGCAAAGGAAGTGGTAAATGAAGAGATGAAAACATTTCAAACGCACGTGAATGAACAACTGGAGAGAAAAGAACAGGTAATCCGGCACACACGAGAAGAAGTCGCACTAGAAATTAACAAGCTAACTAAAAAGGTAGATCGAAATAATAAGAAACAAGAAGACCAAGTTCAGCAACACAGACAAGAAGTTACCCGTGAAATAAATGAGGTAAGAGATGTAACTATAGAGCAGATACAAAGACTCACAGAACGATACGAAAACAATTGTGTATAAGTGGATGGACGATTAACCCAGGTAAAGGAAGACGTGAGAGCGAGATTTGCGCAGTTGGGAGCTGTACCAATGCAACGCAGTATCACGGTGGAGCATCTGAAGAGTGTGTCGTTCAACGGGGAAGGGGAATACCTCATGAAATTCATAAAGGAGTTGGAGGAGATCCGGAAGGAGTATTACGCGAACGAGGGGGTAAACTGGGTCGCAAGACATCTAGAAGGTGAAGCAGCGATATGGTGGCGGTTGATACGAAGTGATATTAATACATTTCAAGAGTTCCAGAACGCATTCATTGCGAAGTATTGGAACCAAATGGTACAAGAAGAGGTGCGTGACCGGCTGGAATTCGGGAAATACAGGTATGAAAGTGGATTGAGCATGGTTCAATACATGGAGAGATGTATTTTACAAAATCGCCAACTGATTCCACCCATATCTGATCAACACCTGATAAGGAAGTTAGCACGCCATTACCACCACGATATAGCTGTCGCTACTATCACTAGAGGAGTCAGTAACATTGCCGAATTCCAAATGTTATTGATGGAGTTTACAGCAATGCGAAGTATGAATACAGTACAACGACAGCAGGTAAGACGAGAAGAAGAAAGTACAAATCGCCCGTGGCAGAATAGGAGGGCAGAAAGGCCGGCGGATAACGGCAATAACTCATGGCGGAACCGGGTGCAGAATAATAATGAGCACGGTCGACGGGACGTAAACAAGGGTCCACAAAAGCACGTATACGAGGCGCAGGTCAACGCCGTCGCAAGTACAAGTCAAGCTCAAGGACAAACAACCAGCCCAAATACACAATATCATAATTCAAAAGAAGTAAAACTGAGTAGGGTTCCACGTAGTGATAAGGTAGATTTAGTAAGTAGTTATAAGGAAATTAGCACAACATTTGTAGATGTAAGGGATGACTTATTAGAAGAGGATAAAGAGACGATAAGAACACGAAGATTGAAATGTCCGGAAGTGGAGTTGTATCTAAATGGGGTACCGGTTATTTCTTTACTTGATACAGGGTCCCAGATTAATGCAATTTCCAGAGAATGGTTTAATAAAAACAGAAATAAAATGGGAAAATTGACTATACTAAGACTAACAAATACAATAGTGAAGGGAGCGGTTGGTAAAAAATCGAAGCAAATTACCCAACAAATATTGGTAGAAGTAAAATTCGGTGCGTGCGTGATCGATAGTGTGTTTATTATAGTACCCGATCTAATAAGAGATTGTATAATGGGGATCGAGGTGTTACAAGAAGGTGGCTGTATCATCACTTTCAATAACAATCAAATAACATGTAAGAATCACGTCACGGAAATAGGTGTACCTGAAAGTTTAGAAATGCTAACACTGGAAATGAACCAGGGAGAGGAACATACCACTACAATGATCCGGGAAAAACTGGAGGAGGTGACTGGGATTGGCCAGCAAACGAAGAAGGAGCTGGAAGAGGTATTATTAAATAACCATAGAATATTTCGGGAGCAGCCAGGTCGAGTAAATGGATATGAGCACAAGTTCGTCGTAACGGATAACACGCCATATTGCATAAAGGGTTGGGCTATACCCATAAAATATCAAAGTGCCGTTGATCAAGAAATAAAAAAATGGAGGAATGCGGAGTGATAGAGCGAGCTGCCAGCCCATATATAAACCCTATCGTGACTGTCATCAAGAAGGACCAGTCGGTACGGCTATGTCTGGACGCCCGGCGAATTAATTCGGTGACTATACCAGATTATGAAGGGGCGGTACCAATTAATGAGGTATTAGCGAACTGCGGTGACATAAGGGTAATGAGCAGTATTGATCTGACTAGTAGTTTCTGGCAGATGCCATTGGCCAAAGAATGTCGTGACTACACAGGGTTTTTATATAAGGGACGATGTTACCGCTACACTGTTACTCCGTTTGGACTAAAAACCAGCTTGGCGAGCCTGACCCGTGGATTGGACCATGTGCTGACTGACGAAGTGAAGCGATACACAATTATATATGTGGATGATTGCTTATGCGTATCCCGGAGCATTGAAGAACACATAGTCCACCTGCGATTGCTACTCGAAAATTTGAAACAAGCTAACCTCACCGTGAATCTACGGAAATCAAAGTTCTTCAGACAGAAGATAGATTATCTAGGGTACGAGCTATCTACTAAAGGCATCAGTGCGTCACCAGAAAAGGTAGCTGCAATAATGAACTTCCCTAGACCAAGGAATCCAAAACAGCTAAAAGGATTCCTAGGATTAACAAACTTTTATAATAAATTTACGAGTCGTTATGCCGAAGAGACTCAGCCACTGCTACAACTGCTGAAGAAAGGAGTAAAGTTTAAATGGTCGAAAGAGCAGGACGAACAGTTCGAGAAGGTGAAACAATTGTTCGTAAACACGGTGATGCTCAGACATCCAAATCCTAACAAAAGATTCTACCTACAAACAGATGCAAGTAAATATGCGTTAGGAGGGCAGTTGTATCAAATTGACAACGATAATCAGATAGGAGTTGTTGCATTTACTAGCCGCGTTTTTAGGGGAGCAGAACTCAATTATTTTACCACAGAGTTAGAATTATTAAGTGTAGTACACTGTTTAAAGAAATTCCGAACCTATGTGTTAGGGCGGCCACTAACAATAATAACGGACAACAAGGCCCTAACTTTCATGGAAAAATGTCAGTTAACGAATTCAAGAATTACGCGATGGATACTCGCTATCCAGGAGTACGACTTCGAGGTCCTACACTGTAAGGGTAGTGAGAACATCGTAGCGGACATACTCAGTAGATATCCCGAAGATTCACAGATGGACAGGCCCATGGATTATGATGAGGAATTAGAAATAAATGCGATAGAAATAAAGATCAACCCAAAGCTAAGGAAACAATTACAAAACATATCACAATTACAGAAAAACGATGAGAAACTGAAGAAAATCATAAATCAATTACAGAGTGATCCGCGCAGTAAACTACACAAGATATATACGTGGCTCAACCAAAAATTATACCGTCAGGAGAAGCGGAAATGGAGACTGGTACTGACGAAAGAGCTGGGTGAAGATTTAATTAAGGAGATCCACACAATATATGGTCATATTGGTATAAAAAGAACATATGAACTAGCCAAAGAATACTTCACGGGGGACCACTTGTCTAAATTTACAAAACGATTGATCCGAAACTGCGAAAGATGCCAAAAATGTAAGGATCACCACAGAAAGGGAATTGGTGAGACCAAACCAATATTACCAAAGGCCCAAGGAGAGCTGGTCAGCATGGATTTCTATGGACCACTACCGACATCAACGGGCGGTGTAAAATATTTATTAATAATTATCGATAACTTTACTAAATATGTAAGATTATATCCCATGAAGAGAGCGAGGAAACATAATGAAGGGAAAATGCAGCTGAAGTTCAATATTGGAGACCTGGTGCTGATCAGAACTAACCCGATCTCTGAGTTAACAAATAAAATCACTGCGAAATTTTGTGAGCTCTACGAAGGCCCATACAAGGTCAAGGAGGTCAAAGGGGGTGCAACATACGTGGTAGCTGAGATCGACGACCTTGAATCGATGCGGGGAATCTTCAACGTCAGACAGATGAAGCCATATTACCACGAATGATTCGCTATGAAAAGGGGAATTTAAAGATAAATAATATTAAAATGCCTTAACATAAACAAATTTTTATGTAATCAATTTAACTTGATACGGATAAAGTGTATTAATATTTATCTGTAATTAACATAACTTAAATATTATGTAACATAACTTAAGTATTATGTATGTAAAGAAGATACAAAGAAATTTGATGTTAGAAATGAATGGACAAGCTTTAAAAAAAAAAAAAATAGTAATCGAATGTTATACGTTAAGGAAAGAAAGTAACTTAAATCTTAGAAAGGGATAGTGATTGTTTAAAATGTGTGGTAATGTAGCGAGGAAGCGAGGGTATGAGAAAGTAATGTTATGTAAATTAGAAGTAAGGGTGGTAAGATATGTAGCACCGCGTATACCCTTCGGGCGAAAGCGAGAGTGACTAGCTAAGGGGACCGGTTTTGACCGTATTGTTAAAGTGTGTCACACCAAAAGTGTAACTTTCATTGAATGGTTGTGCTGTTAGAGGCATACGAAATGATTCCACAAATTATATAAAACAATTACTGGAATCAGTTCGGGGGACAAATGAAACGATACTGTGTAACTGTATCATAATTTAATATGTATGTAAATACCTATAATAAGTAAGCAAAATTTAATGATAAATTAAATTATTGAAATGTACGTAGTTTTAAGTAAAGTTATAATTGAATAGTGAATCTAAAGAGGCTCGGCTGTGCGACAGACCGGCGCCGGCAAAAATATGTATAATAGACCTAAGACACCCTACATGTCGTAAACACATAAATTGTTTTGTAGTGTAAAACTAGCATAAAACGCCTATATACCGTTAGGTTAACGGTACGGTGTCCTTCAACAGACAAAAGAGGCCAAGCCAGGAAATATGACGATTTTAGAAAGTCGCATCACTTTTTAGGGAGTATAACGAACACCCGCGTAAAATTATCGCCCGCACTTTGGGAACCAATCACCAATAGCGTCAGTAGTGAGCGCGAAAGAGATACGACACCAGACTGGATACATTAAAAAATACCGGCAAAATTTTGAATGTAAGACCAATAAGGAACGATCAACAGAAGATGTAGTGAGGGTAGAATTGAAGAAAATATAAAAATAACACGCGGAGCCCACAACGAGGGGTCCAAGTTGAATTTTCACGCAAAAAACACGGGAAACCTGCGTCACTCGATGTGAGCAATTTTAATACTATTACTCTAAGTTCAAAGCATTAGATGATCCCGGTTCAATAGTTGAGATAGAATTATAGCCATCAAGAAGTTTATTTTATATATGTGCGCGATAGTACGTACGGACCAGAAGATGTTTAACTTGTGCGCGTAGATTGCAGCAAGAAGTATATTATTTATTTGTGCGTGACGTATAGTAATAACGCGAGCGTGTGATGTGGTTAAAGAAAGTTAATAAAGCGTGAGCAGTGAAAGTGTCGAGTGATAGTTAACGCAAGAATACAATTCGTCATTCGCCTATCAGGAATCCTGCAACAAGTAACAATGTCTCATTTATAAATTACAATATAATTGATTAACATAAATTTCATATCTCAATAAACTCATATCATTTTAAAAAGACCCACGATGTTCAGATACTAAACATTCAATTTATGCTAGACGACATGTTTGGGTGACTTATGATATAGCAAAGTAAGAAACCAATACTAATAATTATTGAAACGATAAATGAATTAAATAATTAAATATAGATTGTATAGTATAGAAGTCGTAGCAGTTCAGAATTGATGATAGATATACTTATATACACATATATGTTTGTTTGATTGGTAGCGATGATTTAAGTTTGTTAATGGAGTAAATTGAATCTACTAAGTACTCCTTTGAATATACTTGATTAATCTGATTTCGAAGAAGCTGTAAACTAGAAATATTAATACATTCTTTTATTGTTTTTAACTATAAAGATGATAGTAATGATTAAGTCTAAGATGTATTCAGTAACAAGAATCTAACAATACAAATATTAGTATCTGAACAGTTTGTTATTATTTCATAAACAAACCTGAGATCTCCTGCTCTGGCGCCCAGGTAATAATTAATAACATAAATTTGAGTGGTGCAGTTCTCAATAAATCTTAATAGTTATTAAAATATTATAATATTTGTCGCCATCATTGTGGAGCTCCTTCAAAATAATAATCATAATTAACGCCACAAAACGTGGAGCATATAAAGAGAAAAGTTATATTTGGCGCATCCAAACGTGGTGCAGTAGTTGTTCCAACAACAAGTAGCATTATAGAAATAAGTTATAATGTAGGCTACGTTTATACACTCTTTATTTCTGAAATTGGTATAAAAAGTATAAAACGTAAACCAGCGTCGCGCTTTTAAAGCAGATTTTGTAAAAAGGGCCACCAATATATTCTTATTGTACAACATATATTGTATGTGCTAAGGTATGCTTATTATGTTTCTATAGTAAATCAAAATCTAGAAACACACATTATACACATAAGAACTTTTCACCAGAAGCAATCATAAAATCCATAAAGTCTGTATAGAGAGAGTTGTCAAAATATGAATTGCTGAAGCATTGGCTGGATGGAAAGACACAAACAGAATCCGAATGAAAGCTTCCATAGCTGCATATCGCAGATGGTCCAAAAACAATATTTGTATACTACAAACACTAAAACTGGGCGTTATAGATGCAGTTATATGTTTCATTGAACGATCCATGGGCAAGGCAAATGCCCCAGAAAGGGTAAAAATTAGACCGAGTAAACTTATGATTTAGAATTTATAAAATATTGATCGCGACACGATCCTTAAAGCTGAAAAAGATGCACAAGAACAAAGTAAGGAGCAAAGAGTCAGAAGAAAGCGATAGGAGATAAACAGAAGCCAATGAAAGAGGCTCCGGATAAGTGGCTGGATAATTGAAGGAAGCCAATAAACTGCACTGAAGGATTTTAGTGGAGAAAATTTACTTTCAACTATGTTTTCGAAAAATGTGACTTTTTTATTTACGTACACTTTCCTCGAGAATGAGTGGTCATATTAACTTGAATTTTGTGTGTGGATAATATAGACTAATACCATTATGTTACAAAGTATATTAGAATTATCAACATTCATATAAAACTTCCTATTAATAAAAAATTGAATTAGTTTCTTCTTTTATAAGAAAAACTAAAATTAAAAACTCTTTTTGGAAAAATGTTTGTTATACCAGGACGTTTTTAGTACACCTTATTAGCAGCTGTTTTATAATGGCTGTGTAAAAATTTTAATCTCATAGACCTAATAGTTTTCATAATAATTGTACCTAAGAGTAATTACAGTTTAAAAAGAAATGAAAACTTAAAAACCGAACGATTAAAAGGTAGGCATACTCGATATACGAAAATTAAATACTGTAAATTAAGTACTGAGACAATCATGTAGCTGTCAATATGGCAACACTGTAAGGTTTCCATTAACACAGATGGTTAGATAAACAGCTGATTGGTATTGAGTATTAATATTAATTGTCTATTGTTGCTACGTGAAACGTAAACAAAGTTTTCGTGAAGTAAGTTTTCAGATGGCCGGGAATCAGTTAAGGATGATCCACACTTTGAAAGACCGTCAACGTCAAGAACTGATGACAACATTGATAGGGACTTGGTGTGGTCTGACCGTCGATAACCGTCAGAATCATCGCAGAACAATTAAAGTTAAACCACACTACAGTTTATCCCAAACAAATTGGGAATAGAAACGTTTGTGCAAAAAACCTCACTCTTGAACAGAAAGACAACACGAGGGAAGTGTGCCGTGATCTTCTAGGACGAATTGAAAATGTTCCTGATTTTCTAAAAAATGTGATTACTGGTGATGAATCATGGCTCTTTGAGCACAATCCAGAAACAAAACGCCAGAGTGAGGAGTGGTACACACCAAACTCACCACGTCCCCAAAAAAGCAAAAATGAGCAAATCCAAAATCAAAATCATGTTAATTTGTTTCTTCGATAGTAATGGTATTTTCCATAAGGAGTTTTAGCCTACAGGACAGACTGTCAATCAACATGTTTACTGATAAATTCGTGAAAGGCTGCGGAAAAGAGTTGCCCGCGTGAGGCAGCCATCGTGAACACCTGGATGCTGCATCATGACAATGCACCTTGTCAATCAGCACTCTCGGTTAATGAGTTTTTGGCAAAGGAAAATATTCCTGTTGTTCCTCAGCCCCCTCTTCCACCTGACTTTAGACCTTGTGACTACTTTCTCTTTGAAAAATACATCTCAGAGGACACCATTTTGGGACGGTAGATAACATTAAAAAAAATGTAACCGACCATTTGAAGGAGATTCCAGTTTCTAAGTTCCAGAACTGCTATGAAGAGTGGAAAAACCATCTAAAGCGGTGTGTGGTTTCCCAAGAGAACTATTTTGAAGACGATAGAGTCTAGATGTACTTTGATTGTAAATAAAAGGTTTTGCTGAATTAGTCTCATTACTTAATTTACAGACCTCGTATGTTGCTTCCACATACAAGCTGTAAACGTAACAGATTAAAAAGTTCTAACTTGTCAAGCGATATTTCTTTTCGTGTTATTGTTCTACTCATAAAGCCACAGACACGCACATGTTTGCGCGCGCATTTGCCCATTTTTTAATTTTAATCAGGTCGTTATTTTCAAGTGGACCTATAATGTGAGGTTATCACAAAATAACTGCATAAGTCTACAAGAAAGTGCTAGGCGGACATGTCACAGGACACGGACTGCTTTAGACACCAATTTGTTTGATAATATAGTTAAAACTGATTACATACCGTATTAGATAGACAGACCGTTTGTATGCTTCGTAAACGACTGCAACGTTCATTTGTGTGACGCTTGTCATTCCGGCCCGCCTTGGAAACAGGTGGCCACACTATGTTTTGGGAGGTTATTGTCCTGTAATTATTGTTGGTAAGGAGAATTAAACAAAAAGAAGAAAAGATTACGTTCAACGTTCAGATTTATACTTGGCTTTTCTTTATATGGGAACGGTGTTTGTTGCTTAAAGATTTGTCCTCAACAATAAGCGTTTCTGGCGGACATTCACAGTCTGTTGGCAGCGTGTCATACAGTCGTGACCTATATACTCTGTTAATTATCAAGCGTATAACTTTATTATATCATTTTTACTGCAGTTTTGATGCCTGTCGTATTATTTACTTGGTTTCTTCAATTACCTACCTCAAGATAATTAACTTACACAGTTTCTTACCGTTCTAAAATTCTCTACATTATATTTTGTACCGGCAGACCTTTCACTAAAATAATTAAATATTTATTCCACTTGGTCAAAAAATGAAAATGGATGCAAATGACAAGGACTGATGTGCAGTGCGTGGTGTACAAATTTAGAGGCTATATCTACACTAAATGGAATTCTGTGGAATAAGCAATTTCCAGCAGAAACTGAAACCAAAATATTTAAAATCATTGTTAGAAGTATCATGACTTACGGCTCACAAGTTTGGACTACTAATAAACACACAAGAACAAAATTAATGACAGCAGAGATGGACTTTGGAGAAGTTCGACAAAAGTATCCAGACGTGATAAAATTAGAAATGAAGTCATTAAGTACAGAATGAATGTGAAAAATTCAATTGTTGATTTTATCCAAACAAGAAAATTGCAATGGTATGAAGACACGAAAAGAATGGCATAGGAAAGATTGCCAAGGAGAGTTATGGAGTGGCCCCCATCAGGAAGAAGGAAAAGAGGAAGACAACCTATCAACTGGATAGAAGAAATTCAGACTATATTGAGGGAACGAAAAATTGAAGAAGATCTTTGGATGGACAAGCAGCAGTGGAAGATGAGAATTCAATCACTTCTGTAATCTTTGGTTCCGGAAAATGTGTAAACATTGTACAGCCAGAAATAATAATAATAAAAAGGAAGCGAAAGGGAAAAGGTAGTTATTAGAAGAATTGGAATTTGCTAAAGTCAAATTTATAGCACTCGTTATAAAACAAAAGCCTTAGAAACGAATTTAGATATTAAATATTAAAATTTGGGAGGATAGCGTAAGGAACTGGTCAAATTTGTCTGTTTGAGGAGAAGTATCCACAAGCAGCGGACAAGGCAGAAAGGAGCAAACTAAGAGGAATTCTTTCAAGAAGGAATATTTCTTGCTATAAAATGTACTGGACTATGAATTGTAAAAAAATTTCCGATGGGGAACGGGCAGGTAAAGCCGAAGCATGGGCAGGAATAAAGAATAGAACCATTTGAAATATGACATTTTAGGGGAATGTTGACAATAAAGTGGTTGAATAAACTAACAAGTGAACGGGTTCTGGAAATAATGGACGAAAAGAGAAATTTGTAGGGAAATACAACTTGAAGACGAGACTGGTTACTAGGCTACTGATTGAGGTGCCGGGATTAAAGACCTTGGTGCAGTGAACGGGAAGAACGGCAGAAATGCTGCAGATTGTGACAGATTGTTGAGGATGTGGGATGTTGTAGATGTTCTGAAATGATGAGATTGATAAATGGTGGAATGAACTGGAGGTCTGCATCCAACCAGTCAGGCAACCCAAACGCCATTTATGACTTTATAACGAACATTCCTGAAGACAATGTCTTTGGAAAGAAAGGATGTGTGAGATTTAGGACAGTGATTCTCAACCTTTTCTTGTTCACGGAACACTATCCTTTGTAGCGAGCTCCTGGGGCACACTAAGTACAAGTTGGTAACAATGAGTGAGACATGATTCACCGATCTCCGTCAACAGAAAGAAGACCAACTCGCAAACCTTCAGTCAAACCGATCACTTCAACTTAAATCTGGTGAACTACCACTTCTGAAGTTTTGGATGTCGTCGAAGAAACAGTACCCAGTTATAGCAATATAAGTAATTACTGTCCCATTACGTTTTTCTACCACGTACTTGTGCGAGATGGGCTTTTTGGCACTAGCAAACAGAAAAAAAAAACAAGAAATGCAAGAGACTTCTCTCAGTTGAACAGGAATAGCGTGTGTGTTTGTCTTTAATTCCATCACGAATTTAACTTTTATGAAAGAAATGACAAGCTATATTTTCCCGTGAAAATTTAAATCTTTTATTGTAAGGCAAAAGCCAATAAATCCTCTGTAAAATAAATTCGTTTAAGATCGTCAATATTGATTAAAATTATTTTGATTACTTTTACTACTAATACCACAAATTCTCGAAAGTTTTGCAGCACACCTAGCGAATCTCGCGGAACAGTAGTGTGCCCCGATACACCCGTTGTGAACCACTGAGCTAAGACATGTGTAGGCCTAAGTAAGTATATGTGGGTAGGAATTAGTGATGCGAGTTACCTTCAGTTGAAAACAGCCCAGCAGAAATCAGAAGCGAGTGGTTTACATTGATAACCGACGATATATGGTAGTAACATAATTTGACAAATATTTTTCAAGTTAGGTTACACCTACAGAATAGAGACTGATTCATTCGTTTAATTTCCTATTGTTGTTTTCAAAACGTTAATTCGGAAAACGACTCGTGGTTTCAATTGTAAAACGACGTTGTTAAATCGGTTCACTAATAAGATTTTCCACGGATTGTTTACTTTGGCCAGTTTCCAAAGCAGCCGCTGACACAGCAATAGTGGGCTGGAAGCACGCAGTGTAAGGAACCACACGTGTGCAGTAATAAGAAGGTCACAAATCCACACAATAAACGGTAACGAAAACGCAGGGAAACTCAACGGAAACTTTAAATATCAAGGAGCAAAAACACGATTTGAAGTGTTGCCGTGAAAAATTATTCTCCGCGATATGGAATGTCAACCATAGTCGAAAAACGAACGAAGGAAGACATAAAAAACACAAAACAAAGAAGGATTAGATTAGTGTAAAAACAATCTTGCGCTTTGTTGTGTTGTACAATTTTCAGCAAATGGAATAATTAAATCGGTCTAATCTTTTTGCCACAGAAATGGATAAAACGTTTTTATAAAGTGTAAATACAGGCGCTTAAAAACAAACGTTTGGAAGTTGCGCTACAAGATGCGCAAGTATGTTTTTGGCTGCACATTTTATTGAAGTTGTAAACAAGTCAGTTGAACGGTGGAAATGTTCCAAACTCCGCGGTCTGTCGTGGGTTACGCGTGTGCGGAGTAGCGATAAGTTTTTAGATGTTAAATGTTGCTTTGTTTTTCAAATAGTAATAAATCACTAACTTAAAAAATACGAAAACATTATACGAAAAAAAATGGAAAAATCGTGTACAGCAGTATGAATAACAAGCACAAGATTGAGTAACAAGCAAAAAGCTCTTTAGTGTAAAAATTTGTTAAGTTGCTGAGGCATAAGTCCGCATTATACATTTAGCAAACCGAGTTGCATAAGCCGCGGATTAGATAAACATTCGAAGACTACCCCTTTCCCTTTCTATAAGTGGGCATAACTTCAACTGAAAATGTTGGTACGCACATCAGTAGTTATACTAATTATTTAATACGACACATATAGTCTCATTTTTTCCGGCACTTTTTAGTATAAAGTTTTAAATTTTCCATTCCTCATAATCCAATTGGGCAGGTGTAAACGCTAAAACATCTTTTGTAAGGGGCGCCACTGATGTAAATGTATATTATGTATAATTTTATATATTTTATTTATGTTATAAGTATAAACACATACATGCAGGTAAAGTACATATTTTTATTAAAATTAACTGCCGGGCTGTTTGGCCGTGGTCCAAAGTTTGTGACAAAACCACGTTTCGTCAGTGCCACTGATTGTTATCTTCAGTGGAAACGAGTCAACGTTAACGTGGGATGATATACGTTTGGACCGCAGTACTATGGTTAAGGCAGCCTGTGGTTAAGACTCGTTTCCATTCATTGAAGATGGTAGTCAGTGGCACTGCCGAAACGTCTGGTTTTGTCACAAACTTTGGACCAGGCCAAACAGCCCGGGAGTTAATTTTAATAAAAATGACACCGGCCGTGTAAGCCTTAGTACAAATGTAAAGATTTAATTAATTTTATAGTGTAAGGTTGGTAATTCTGAATTCTTAAAATAATCTATCAGAAAGCCTATATATTTTCTTCTGTTGGTTTGATGCTCATGTGACAAACAACACAAATTTTTTTTTCAAATTCACACAGATAAAGAATGACATAAAGATTCTTAGGCCAGTATTTTATGTTTTATTCGTCAGTTTTGTCAATTTTATTAGTCATACCGAATTGTAGATGTTCAGCAAACTTTCAAGTTAAAAATTATGAAGCAGAACCCGAACTGATGTCAGTATGTAATCACAGATAGGTTTATCAGTGCCAGGTTCAGTTTACAGATAACAGTCGAATGAATCACGTCTGATTTTTATTAATAACGCACAAGTGGGATATTCGCAGTGCTCGTGTCCTATTTGTGTGTTAATTCGGAAGAAGCGTTTCTCGGTTTACGGAGGGAAGTGTTTGTGTGTCGGCTTCCGGCAGACAAAGGTGTCGTGTGCCATTCGCACTTCGTGTGTCCGCTTTGCCGCTGCCGCCTCATTGTTTCACAAACACATCGTAATATTTACACTTGTTTTGCCGGCTTAACAGCCTGCAACGTTTGGCGGGCTTTTATGCTACTTGGACTGTTTTTTTTTTTTTTTTTACTACCTGCAGTGTTCATTTATAACTATGAGATGCTAATATTAACTGATGTTCATGGAATACAGCATATCATTTAATAAGGTGTGTAGTCAGAAAAGATGAACTTTTTTACCTGCACGCACACATGCACCCTCACACACACGCGCACGCGCGCGTCCACAAACGTACGGACCCACTATTAGTAGAAATTTGAAGTTCCTTTTCAGGTCTATTATCTTTTTTATCTGTCTGTTCATCTATCTATCTGACTCTCTCTCTCTCTCTCTCTCTCTCTCTCTCTCTCTCTCTCTCTCTCTCTCTCTCTCTCTCTCTCTCTCTCCCCCTCCCTCTCTCTCTGTCACCCCCTCTCTTTCTATTATTATATGAACACGGTGAAACAAATGAGATGCAATAAAATATCATAATATCCAATAATATAATATAGATGTGATAATATGAAGTAACAGTATTTGTGTTACAACTTATGTGCATACACAGTCTTGACACTGGCAAACACAGCCCGACATGTTTGTCATTCTAGCATGTAGAAACTTAATGTTGTTCTTCTTCTTCACCTCTTCCTTTCTTCGTTTCTTCAAAGAATATCTTCTCCTCCTCCTTCCCTTTGTTGTTCTTCTTCGTCTTCCTCTTCTTTTTTGTGTGTTCTGCTTATGCTTATGCGCCTGCTTTTTCTGTTTTCTTCCTATTTTGTTTTTTGTTAAGATATTTTTTTCACACATCTCTTATCCGTACTGTGGAGTTTGTACAAAAGATCATTACTTTATAGAATTTCAAGAGTGCTTTTCTTAGACTTCCTTTGCCATAAATTAACTAAAAATTCCCAAATATTTATTATATCGGTATTACTGTCATAAGGATATACCAGAGTCTAAATATTGAAAATGTTGATTATGTCAAAACAAAATTATTTCAATGCGGTAGGTCGTTTATACACAAAGCGGTAATTAATCTTATTAACAGAAATTATTACATGTCTATGAAGCTGACGTAACATGGACATCGGTTTTTGAAGAGCATTCTTACATTTTCATCCAGTTTACAATCAGGTCACCATATAATAATGTGTTGGAAAACAAAAAAGATCTATATCAATAACCATGTTCCAGTCTTTTTCTGGATCGTTAGTAATAAATAGTAAATAATGAAGACGACAAATAAATTACATCTTGGGAAATGACGTATGAAGTGAGCAGTGTATTTGCTCGGCCGCGACATCCCACATAATAGAAGGCTTGATTCGACTCCTGCTAAAATTATAATCTGGCTTTTAATACTTACTCCCTTCTTGAAAAGCGATGAAACTTGTGAAGTTAAACCTTCTTAGACAGTGTTAAAATATAAACCCCATAGAAACGTGAGACAGTCTTTGGTACATCCGATACTCAAAGAAACATTAGTATGAAAAAATATTCTGACATATAGTAAGCCAATATGTGATATTAACGAACTACCGTAGGTTTCTAAACAGACAGAAATACCTTTTTAGAGTCAAAAAACCGATTTTTTAAAAAGTAGGTCTATATTTAAATATATTGGAAAAATAAAATAATAACAATAGTACTTAATAGTAGTACTACTAACGTGACAATTCAGTTATTAAACGTTTATTTCAATGGGCTAGGGTAAAACGGTAACATGTACAATAAATCACTAAACGTATAAATTAGTTTTTTGTCGTTCAGTCGTCTGTCAGTTGTGAGTTATGAGCGACATCTCTGAAACATGCCGTATAACCAGTTTGCATTTCGTTTGATTGAGTGTCTCTCGTCGTCCTTTGTGTTTCCTGTCTCTTGCCGTTTTAGTTTGTAAGATGATCTCGTTTTAAATTTAATTTTTATTCCTTCGTCTTGTCATTTATCTTTGTTACTTCCATCGCTCTCACTGTAGCTGATTTCCTCGGAAAACTTCTCTTCCCTCTTTTCCTTCATGTACCCTCTGTTATTCATTGTACTTAACTGTTCAGTAAAGCTCGGTCATTTACACTTGTTCTATGATGTATGTTCACGCGATGTTCTATGATGTATGTCGTATTAGAATTTGTAGTTTTAATTTGGAGTAGGTCATATCTCTCTTCTATCTATTTCCGCCCCTTTCAGTCGAATTTTCTTCACGTTTTTGTACTCCGCCACCCTCCTTCACCTACCTAGTGAGTACTGACCTGATTGTAAAATGTGATATGGATATCCAGTATGTTTTGATTTCTTACTTAATTATTTTTATTCCGTGTTTATCTGTTTTCCTGCGTTTCTGTTGCTTGCGGTTTTACTGAAATTCTGCTCTGTTTACTGTTGACAGGCTGGCAGCAGCGTGAGGTTACGTAAGCGTCCTCAGTCATTTGCTGGACCGGAGCCCTGTCAGGGCAACAGTCACTTTTACACTAGTCTCGACAACTATGGAACCTCACCAGGTAAGCAAAAGCTGATATTTAAACTACTTTCTTTTTACGCACTTCTTTAATGTATTAAGTACTACTTGGTAGCTAAAATCTTATCCATGTAAAGGCAGGATAAGCCATGATTTCTATCCACTGGTAACGTCACCGGATTTTATGTCTTTCATCCGTTCATTTTGGAAAGTAATGTAATTCTCCCCTAAGGCATTAAAAATATTTTCTTATTGACAAAGGGATCATGTTGACCAGCAGGGACCTCGGCGATGTGGCGTTTGCTATCTGAACAGCAGCAGTGCGTCGAAATCTCCCACCGCGCCGTGTGGTCAGGCTGGCTTTACAGAGCCGAAGAACGCTAGCGAGTCGATATTCTACAATCTCTTCCCGCCAGAATCCAGATATTGCACACCAAACACTGCATGCACGCTTTATGTCGATCGTCTGTTACGGTACAATGGAAGACTGGTTTACCGCGCGTGCACTTGGAAGACAGTGTGGGCCTAAGTTGAGTTTTAGGGAAAAAGGGGCCACTACCAATCGACAATACAACCCTTCGTCTGCCCTCCATAGGTATAAGCATCGGACCGACTAGACAGGGGTCGCTTCCCACGGATGGAAGCCCACTGATAGGAATGGAATCCACTTGTGGACAGACAGGAAAGTGCCACTAAGTTTCACTGGGGTATAACAAGGCACCACCGGATTGAGGTCAAAATCAAAGAAAGAGGTCAAAATCATCACAGTCACCTGTCAGGAACCTGTAATTCTCGCTCCCTTTCGCACGAAACACACACATACAGAGACAGACCCACACAGATACGAACATACATGGTCCGCACACGTCGGTTGCAATACATCCTCAGTGCCGATTCACTCCTGCGCCAACGATGAGACGGAGTATGTTGGATGGCATTTTCGGGGGGAAGGGAGACAAAGATCCTACAACGAAGTAATGACGGTATCGCCTCCTGGTGTTGCTATTCTTGTGGCCAAATACCGGAATTAACCAGCTGAATATGTTCTTAAGAGACACAAGGTACAGTAAGTTAACAGAAAGGGACGTAAAAAAGTTCCCTGTAGGCGATCAGTGAAAGCGTCTGATAAGCGCTTACTGTGGTCTCGTTAGCGATTATTTTGATTCACGGTGTTTTAATTGTGACAGCGTAATTGCCACGCTGTTTTAGTCCTACTCTGGTAAACGTAATACAATTTGTGCTTTCCATGTCTTTCGATCGTGTATTAATACTACATATTTTATTATAACAACCACAATAATAATAATAATTATTATTATTATTGAATGAGCGAAGCGAGTTTTCACTTTTAACTTGAATGTTTGGTTTTTGTCTGCGTTGTGTGTCTATCTGTCGTGTCTCACAAAAAAATTTAGAATACGTCAACCGATTGTTGTAAACCTTTACATACCTGGCCATACCTTTAATCACCAACTTCTTTGAGATAGATACATTTTGAGATTTATCCCTCCAAAAATAGGGTGGCAGGGGATAAAAATGCGAGGGGACAGATTTTTGAAAACTCAGTAACATGTCCATGTGGAATATTCAATTAAACGTAATTATAACTACAATTAGTATATAATGTTTAGGTTTGGAGATTTCAAAACTTCTAGATACCAGGGCCCTAGTGTACAAAATTTTTGAAACATTGAAAAATCCATTTGGAGTATTATATTAAAAACAAAATTTGAACCACAATAAATTAAAAACAGAATTTGAACCACAATCTGAATGTAGTGTTTAGGTCGGTTTGAAACTTAAAAGGTTTAGGACACCAAAAATGTACTAAAAATTTGAAAAACATTGTAATTCATGTCGAACATCAGACTAAAGAGAAATATGTTACTTAAACCCGAAAGTTGTGCTTTGAAAATTTTTATCTTTAGGGGCACCATGAGCCAAAAATGGAAGTCAAAATTTGCAGAAATTGTAGAAGTCTGAGTGACACTGCAGCTCAGGGAGCTTACTAGTAATAACTGAACGAGTTCTCAGTTTCAGTTCAACGGATTGGCAATTGTTTGTCTGTTTGTCTAACTATCTGTCTATTTGTGGTATGAATCTCAATAAGTTTTGAATCAGACCCTGTTGCTTTTAAGATCAATTCCTCAAAACGTAGGGAGTAGATGCAAATATCTGAGGAGGTCAACATTTAAAACATTGCAAAAATGCTAATGGGGTATTTGCATACAGTAGTCGTTTTTAAAATTTCAAAATTTTGGGACGTCAAGGGCCAAAAAGATAGTCAAAAGTCTTATGAGACCACAAAAATTCTGTGTGTGTTATCAAATTAAAAAAAAATGTAACCACAATTTGAGTATAATGTAAAGTTTTAGAAATTTAATAATTTTAGTACTCCAGGCCGCAAAGAAAATGTAAAACTCAAAATCTAGCATTACATTACTTGTCATTGATACAAATTTAACAAAAATCCAATGCAGTAATTTGAAATTTTTAGTGTTTATTATGTGTTATTCTCTGTTTGACAATTAATTATTTCTGTAAAAAAAAAAAAAAAAATAGCTGCTGCTAATTTGAAACAACAGTAAATTGTTATATCAGTAAATTTTGCTGCTAATTAAAAAGTTATCTATTACTGTAATGTACTTGATAATAAATTGTTATTTAATAAAAATTATTTAGTGTATTTCGTTTAAAATCGTGAGCAAGTTCTAAAGTTCAGGAAGCTTACTAGTAACAATAGCAGTAAAATAGTTATAATAATATATAAAATTAATATACTTATTTTATGTAATAACATATATATTTATAAGAATAGCAGGTGATTAATGTGGTTGTTTAGCACAGTCAAGTACAGAATTTCGCTTTGTTCGAGCACATTCTCTTCTCGGTCTTACCATTTAACACTTCCCTCTGTGGTGACGTAAAACACAAAATATTTTGTCAGAATCTGAACTGTCTAGGAAAGCCACCGATAGCTGACAAACAAACGCAATCTTCAGCTTCGATATATATTGTCACGACGGTCTACTCGATCGTCGTAGGTACAGTGGAAAAAAAATAAGTACAAGACACCAATTAAGTCACTAATCACACCTTTAATTGTTAGAGTAAAATAGTTCGTAATTAACAATACAGTCTCTACAACAAATCAAATGAAATTTGCTCACACGCAATAAAATGTCCACTAATATTAAAACTCAATTGTATTACAATTATACCGTCTGATTATAAAACGCAACACTTCACTAATAACTACTTGAACGTATACAGTAATAACTCGAACCGCTCTGGAAATATATCGCAGCTGTACTCTCGAACCGCACTATCCAATATCTCGCATTGAACTGAAAACTAAGGCCGCTACCCCATGTATTTATAGTCACACTCACACACCAGAAGCTTCCAAACTGCGTCTTATCTCTCGTGTGAACTACGTAATTAACTACGGCCTTGACACAGGCGGTTGTGTCGTGTACTGATGATCTAAACACCATTGGCTGATCCAAGTTTGCTTGGTTCTCGTCAACAACCTCTTCCGTAACCTCATCTTCAGCCACTTTGCCCTCGGGCGCTTCTATCAGCTCAGGAACAAGCTAGAGTTTTGTCTCGACACCCATAGTTGGCTTTCCAATCACTTCTTTTGTCGTTACACTTATTTGTATTTCCTCTGCTAGTTCTTCCTCCATTTCCGCTTGCAATAGGGAGGGTTCCTCTTGACCAGACATGTTGACTTTTTCTTCGACTAATGCCACTCGCTTAATCGAATGGTTGGTAGACCCTGTCATTTTAGCCATGCAAAGCTTTATCTTCTCTTGGCCAACCTTCAGGACATTCTCTCTTAAGTCCACAACGAATCCGTAGGCATTTATAATGTCCGTGCCAAGAATCACTTCATCGACAATGTCTGCAACGAGCATTGGTGGTTAAACTCGAGAAGACCCAGGCGTACACGTACGTCTACCTTTCCTAGCACCTTGACGGGGCTTCCAGTCACAGTCTGTATTGTAGAAGAGCTAATTAGAGGCTGGCGGTTGCTGACTAAGTCAGGGCGCACAGTGCACACTGTAGCGCCCGTGTCAACTGTAAATGATCGTCGTTTACCTTCCGCAAATCCATTAACGATCAGGTTTCCACTAATCTTATGTAGCGTGGAAACTGTGTGCTGTTCTGAGGCTTTACTTCTCCAGTTGGTGCGATCACTCCTTTCTCTCGGTATTTTCTTCTCCCAACAGTCTACCTGTAGATGACCACGTTTCCCACAGTTGTAACACTTCGGTCTTCTGTTTTTGTCCTTTGGTTCGAAAGATCGTTGTGGTGCTGCTGACTTCTTAAACTGTTGTTTCTGAATCGTCTCTTTATGCCGTCCGCTATGACGATACTGTGATATTGGATCCGTTTGGCTACAACGTGATGGCATACTTTGATTAATGTAGGTCGCCGACTTGGCAACTATAAAACGGAGAGCATGAACAAGAGCGTCTGATTTATTATCTTGCCGAGCCATTCTTAACACTTGTTGTAACTGACGATCTCTGATACCGTCAATAAACATAGTGAGAGAAATCCAATTCCGGGAGTCCTCCGATTCTTCGGGATAAGTCAATCTCGTCAGTCGGTCGATATACGCTTCAAACTCTTGAAGGCTCTCCCCTGACGCTGTCGCCTCGCTTTAAGTTGTTCACGGTACACTTCGCACAAATGCTGGTCACCGTACCGTAATTCCAGAGCTTTAGTTAATTCGGCATAGACGTTGTGACTGTCAGATGGCACTTTGTGTATTACCTCTGCAGCAGGTCCTTTTAACGCAAGAATGAGTGAAAGGCCTTTCTCTTCTTCCGTCCAGTTATTTAAGCGAGCGGTAGCTTCAAATTGGCGATGATAAGTTGCCCAGTGAGTGCTTCCATTAAACGATGGGGCCTTTGCAAAAACTGACCCTACTTTAGTTAATAGCGTTCTTTGATTTCTCTGATATTTTGAATCTTCTAAGATTGACATACTTGTTTTCATAGTTGACACAGATTTTTCTATTTCAGATATTATCTCAACTTGTTTGTTCAGCTCACCTTGTAACAGGACGAATTTTGCAGTACTATGTTCTTGCATCTGTTTCTGCTCCTGTATTAATGCTTTGATGTCTTCTGCTTCCTGCTTACGTTTTTCATCCTGTCGTTTTTTCCGTCTGCAACAGCAGCGTCTGTAAATTTTCCATCATCTGACTGGCATCCATTGTTTATCGATTAATTACGAATCACACTCGTCTTGTACAAAGTATCCACTGTTTCCACTGTTAACCGTTCTATCCCAGTTCTGACACCACTGTCACGACGGTCTACTCGATCGTCGTAGGTACAGTGAAAACAAAATAAGTACAAGACACCAAGTAAGTCACTAATCACACCTTTAATTGTTACAGTAAAACAGTTCGTAATTAACAATACAGTCTCTACAACAAATCAAATGAAAATTGTTCACACGCAATAAAAAGTCCACTAATATTAAAACTCAATTGTATTACAATTATACCGTCTGTTTATAAAACGCAACACTTCACTAATAACTACTTGAACATATACAGTAATAACTCGAACCGCTCTGGAAATATATCGCAGCTGTACTCTCGAACCGCACTATCCAATATCTCGGATTGAACTGAAAACTAAGGCCGCTACCCCATGTATTTATAGTCACGCTCACATACCAGAAGCTTCCAAACTTCGTCTTATCTCTCGTGTGAACTACGTAATTAACTACGGCCTTGACACAGGCCGAGCGCCCGAGCGAAGCCCGGCACAGTCGAGAAGATTCTCGCAAAATGCGTCTAGTAGCACGCTTACATTCTGGATCTCTCTGGAACGTTCGATGAACACGTAGATTGTTCTATGACGTCGTAACAATATATATATATATATATATATATATATATATATACACAGTAGTAACATGTTATTTTTGCAAGTCGGCCGTGTTATGTAGTGTAAAACCACATTATAATGACGACCGTTGAAGGTAAAATTGATACAGAAAGAATCAATAATTAGTTGATACAGACGCGGTGTAAGGTTACGGTACCAGCGTCTCCATCTGGGAAAGACCTATTTGACGTACTTGATCCGAGTAGGAAGACGCAATAGGCCTACATAATACTAGACATAAGACGCATTGGCTTAGTACATGCAATTAAAGTTCAATACAGGTGATACGAAACAAAAAAGGTGTTAGATTATCTTCGTTTTAGTGGGGTTTCCGGTTACGGGGATACCGTATTGTACGTACACATGTAATATAAATATACACGCGTACTATGTACCAGTGTATGCCGGAACCAACTTTCAAGGAAGTACTACTTGCCTGGGTTTAATTTACTAACGCAGTAGGCCTACGTACACCCGTTTTGTTTTCCGTGGTATTAACTGAACTGAATTTAAAAGCGTAGTAATTGTTGTATCCTTTTTTTATTAACATTCGACCCAAGAACATTTAATTTTACCACTCAGTAACTAAGTGTAGGAATTTCTTATAAATACAGGTGTTTTTTCAAAAAATCGTTTCAGACGACTGGGTGATTTAGAGTAGACGAATTCGGATTATTGGGATTTGACTGTATTCTGTATCCTGTACTTGAAACGACAAAAAAATATGCATGTCGTACAAAGTGTGTGTGTGTGTGTGTGTGTGTGTGTGTGTGTGTGTGTGTGTGTGTGTGTGTGTGTGTGTTAGAGAGAGAGAGAGATTTCTCATAAAAAAGATTTTTGACACAATCACGCGCTCACACAAGGAATACAGGACAATATTCTGTTGCCTCGATCGCACACGTAATAACACACCTAAATATAAATAGCATAAATAAATCATCTACTGGTGCTAATAAACTACACGCATATAACGTACCACTCAGGCATTTGCGTGGTCGTATACTTGCATGCAGTCTCTCTCTCTCTCTCTCTCTCTCTCTCTCTCTCTCTCTCTAACACACATAAACAAACACACTCTCTCTCTCTCTCTCTCTCTCTCTCGCGCGCGCGCGCGCGTGTTTATTCATAACTGCATGCTTTTCTTTTTTGTGTCAAAGTGTGCATATTTAAAGGTAACCTTCGTATTTGATTAGCGTACTAAATTCTTATGTATCCTACCTGAACATGTATGATGTCATACGTACATGAACTGACGCATTCGTATCTGTTGTCATGCTACACTCATAGGTTAACGGTATTAGTTCCGCGGCTAATCGTGCTCCGATTATGGGTGTGTTATCTTTTTGTATCATTCGGGAGCATTTTGGATCATCATCATCATCATCATCATCATCATCATCGTCGTCGTCGTCGTGATTTGTAATTTTATCACGAACATATGCAAAATTTCGTTTCTGGAAGGTTCAGCAAATGGTGAAATAAATATTATTATTATTTCTTTTATGAATTTGCTAACTGCTATAATTTTTTATTGTTCGACTAAGCTTTTCGTCATTACTGACAGTTGTTAGTAACAATAAACAATAAAAAATTATAGCAGTTAGCAAATTCATAAAAGAAATAGTAAGGATGGCTGCTAATTTAAACAATACGAAGAATATTATTATTGTTAACCACCTCCTAACAACACTTCTATGGATACATAAAGTTGATTATTTCTTATTATAATCAGAATATAGATCTTCCTTGAAGGACAGTAACTATATTACGGTGCTTTTAGCTGACCGGGAAATTTAGGGTCGTGTTTAAAGTCCTTCCCCCCCCCAACACCCCCTTTTTTACTGTTTGACATGAACGGCTAACGTGCACAAAGAATCATGAGTCATTAAACACTGACAGTTTATTTCCAAGAAATATTTCCCCTTTGTCTGTCTCAGATCAGTTGATATCAAGGTTATGTTTAGGCTAAACAAAAAGTGACTTTCCACAATCAAACTACGATAGACACAGCAGTGTAGACTACAGTATACGTAGTCAGCGCTTACGCAATTGCATACGTTTGTTCCTGCTATGATAACAGTGCAATAATGACGCACTTCGGATTAATACGTATATCAAAAACATTTGTTAACTATATACGACTTATAGTTACGGTGACCATATTTTTTCAGTTGCAATCCGGGACATACGACACACCAGTTGTTGTTTGGAGGGGGGAGGTAGGTTAGATTGCGTTAGATTAGGGTGGAGGTATGAGGCATTTCTCGAAACAGTGTTAAAAATTTATATCCGTTTAGAGGTTATATTTGGCGTTAATTATTAACAAAGTGATTTGAAATTTGGCGGTGAAAGTTTAGATATATTATTGCTATAAATGTGTAAAATTTCATTCATTTATATCCATTATTTTCAAGATAACATTGTTTAAAATAACCTGTTGCTAGCTTTACAAGCGATTTGCATACAAACTGTTTATCGCATATACTTTTAATAAATTCAGTTTTACTTGAAATTTTATCCTGAACAATTTTTAATTAAAACTTTTTTCCGTGTGTTAACGTACTTTACCAGACCGTGGACCACGGCTGCTTTGTTTGCGTAACTTGAGCACAATTTTTGCTTTAAAACGATAAAATATTTTAAAGCCTAAATGCGGGACTTTTTAACGAATTTCGGGGCCTAGGTCCGAAATCCGGGACTATCCCGAAAAAAAACGGGACGTATGGTCACCGTAGGCCTACTTATAATACAACAAGATTTATGATACGATATTCGTGTGGTTTTAACTAAAGGAAATTTTCGGTAAGTTACAACTCCAAACCCACCTTTGCCTAAGCACGTGCATTTTGTACTTTAAGTAAGGTTAAAGCTGCTCCTTACCAAATATTCACATTATTATTATTGTCATGGTTGTTGGGTATCCTAGAGTAGACGTTTTTTTTCTTTCTTCATGAACTATTCAGTTGTATAAGAAAGATGGAAGTACAGTATTTCCAACATTTGTGGGTGAGAGATAAAGCGTATTTTAGTTTGATTACAAAATATTTGTTCGTTTTGTAGTCATTATCCTATCAGTTTTCATCGCGGGCCAGTTAGACTGAAAACAAATTTTTACCAATTTCTCTCTGTCGCACTTCCGGCAACAAGGTTACATTTTTGTTTCATATCTCTTCTAAGCTATTGTTTTGTGAACCAGTGTTTATGATGCCGTGTTGTCGAAAAAAGACTTGTATTGGTTTGTAACATTTTATTTCGAATGTCTCAGTCGTTCAGTATATCTTTTATGTATGTTCGTCCTCATATAATAGGGAAATAAGGACGTTACATTGTACAGCTGCACAGATGGCGCTTCCATCTTTTTGTCAGAACGTTCTCTTCTTATGTGATAATTGTTTGCCGTTAGTTATTTCTCATTTCAACATTAAGGTTTTCTTTACTCAGAGTTAAATATGTTTTATAAATCTCCCATTCTGATTAAGTTGTTAAAGGATACTAAAGGATCGTAAGTATTTTGTAGAGCGCTTTCAATTTTTATGACTTTTATGTAAAAGTAAGTCATAAAAAGTAAGCCTTAATTTGTTGTGAAAATTATTAACTTAAACAAAAACACGAATCACATATAAAAATCAGTATTATTCATTTTGCTTGAAAAATTGTTATATTTTGAGTTATTGCGTGATACCAACCAAGCTGTAGTAGACAAATGATTAGAATCATCTGTCCCCCTGCCTTACCTTGTCTCACACGACGAGAAAGGTCGTGATAAATCATTCACAAAGGCATAAAGGTTCAGCACTCCGAGCTGCAACGTGTAACGCTCAAGAACTGCCGTCGTGTGATACAATATTTGTCGTCTGTCGCGCTCGTTGCCCCGATTCCGTGAACTCTGTTCTTTTATTGTTTGGAAGGAAAACGATTCTTTTTTTCTTTTTCTCAATGCTTATTCTGCGAGCAATATTAATCACAGGTAATGTGGCGTGTTGAGAGTAGGTCTACTAAAATGAACTTTCGAATAAATACACCTAACGTCCACTTGTAGTAAAACATTTGCTGGAAAATAGTTTTCAGTCAAAACTACATAATGATAAAAATGACCAGCATTATTACAGAATTACCGGTATTATTACCTAAATCGTGTTTAAGTCTTGATGGCGTTATGTTTTCTCATTATGTTTAGTTTTCAATGAAGAAATTGTAGTATACCTAATACAAACTTTGAGACCGACTATGGAATTGATGCTTAATCAGTTCCCAGTGTAATATGAATTATTACGTACCTATCTTTAATGAAAATAAGTAAACATTAAAAGAATCTAATATAATAAGTATTTGAATATTAATTCTGTAATAAAATAAACTACATCAGACAGCTATTATAAAAATCAAGTAAAATTATAATTAAATGAGGTAACAATGTTAGGCACAATACTATTTAAATAAATAGTAAATTACGTTATAGAATTTTAAATGAAATCTAAATTGAAGGAAAGTTGGGAAAGTAAATGGGAATTAAATTTAAAATAAAGTTGGCAAAGTGAGTTGTGGAGATGATATTTACTGTATGCTACATAAAATGGGTATAAGAAACTAAGGGAACTGGGTACAGAAAGGTATAGAAAAAAATGAGATGTAATTGTAAACATAAAAAAAATAGAATTTATGCGCATAGAAGGAGAGGAAGAAGAGGATCTTAACTTATAACTGCGAGATAGTGGCATAAATACCTAGGAGGTAGAAGGTACTTCGTATAATATCTAATGATGGAAGTCAGATAGGAATATAGCGTAGAGAGTTCAATATATCAAAGATGCGAGTGAATAATTAATTCGTTACTTTGGTTGAATCATTGAGACGAATATGCAAGGATTTTGGATTACAGATCTCCACACTGAAGACCAAGTTGATGGCTTTTCATGGAGCTGATCCTATACGAGCAAAAATTGTTGTTGATGATACAGATCTGTAGCACCTCAGTAATTTTGAATATTTGAGCTGTAGTGTGTCTTACTTTGCAAACAATGATGTGGTGAAGACAAGTTCAACCATATGTGCGGTACCATGTGTCTTACTTTGCAAACAATGATGTGGTGAAGACAAGTTCAACCATATGTGCGGTACCATGTGACTTACTTTGCAAACAATGATGTGGTGAAGACAAGTTCAACCATATGTGCGGTACCATGTGTCTTACTTTGCAAACAATGATGTGGTGAAGACAAGTTCAACCATATGTGCGGTACCATGTGTCTTACTTTGCAAACAATGATGTGGTGAAGACAAGTTCAACCATATGTGCGGTACCATGTGTCTTACTTTGCAAACAATGATGTGGTGAAGACAAGTTCAACCATATGTGCGGTACCATCAGGGTAACTCTAAAAATTAGCCCGTAAAGAAACGCCTAAAGTTTTACAAGGTGGTGGCCCTCCCCACACTTCTCTATGGGTCTGAGAATTTACCTTAACGAAATCCCAGGTCAGTAGTGTTCAAGCAGCCGAAATGAGATTTCTCAGGCATGTGGCAAGATCGCGAAAGAAATGTCGATGTACAGCAGGAACTGAATGTTATGAGAATACTCGACAAGATTGCCCAATGTCGGCTAAAATGGTTGGAACATCTTAATCGAATGGATGACTGCCGCATCCCCAAACAGCTATGGAACTATAGACAAAACGGACGGAGAGGTGTAGGGCGTCCGCAGAAGCGTTGGAGTGACCGGCTCTAAGTCTAACTGCTTTGGACTGGAAAAGGCATCTTTTGGTTTAAACCTTGCTGAAGATGATCTGGATGACTTTTGTCGAATCAGTTTGCACTTAGTGGACGATCTAACAGAGCAATTCCGATATTGAAATACGGAGGAGTGTGCTGGCCAGTTGTCAGTCATCGATCAGTCAGTCACAAAGTGTGTTTCACTCACAGTCATTTAGTCATAAAAGTACTTTTGCATTATTTGACAGTTCTTAAGAAAATCTGTTTCTTGTTAATCACACTAAGAGATAACTTTATCTATTAAAGTAGATGACGAGTTCTTTAATTTGAATCGGATTTCCATTTTTCATGTCACTAACATTTTTGCGCGGCATTTTCTTGAAGTATTTTGCGATATTTTTTCTGACATTATCTGCAGACGTTAAGTTACTCAGAATAGACTGTATGAGTTTTCAGTACTGTTTTACTTGTTTACCAGTACCTTCGTTCTGTTACTGTACATTAATTTCAAATGTTTATGTTACTTTTCATTTTTGAACACCGTTTAAAGTTCTATCGTATTCATCCTGTATAACTTTATTGAGAACTGTTGCTGTCCTATTTGGCGCAAAGGATATTTTTCTTCATTTCATTTTGATTTCATTTAAGCTAAATCATGGAAAGCGAAATTCACGAGACCCGACTGATGTAGTTGAGACGATTACTGCCTTTGTTTAGTTGCCAGCTACGTAAATCACTTCTCTAGATTTATCCATACGTGATGTTTCTCTAGTGTTATTTTATGATATTACAGCATATTAAAAATCACCAGTGAAATTAAATTACCTTAGTTTTGCAGATTGCTTACTTTAGGTATTACTTGTTAAAGTCGAAGTATTGATGAGCCCGTACACACCAATTGGAGAAGCCTATCAAGTTCACGTGTTTGTTACTTAGATCTTATGTATTCTAAGAACCCTTCACCAAGCCTTCAATTAATTTATTATGAAGTTTATTCCAATTTCCATATATGTATTTTATTGTCGATTCCATCTGTATTTCCAACTGTCGATAAGGTACTGACAAATATTACAAACTCCCAAAACAAATTTAGCATTAAATTTAAAGGCAGAAGGAGACCAGAAAGAAAGGAAACGCTGGATAGAAGGCTGGAGAAGGATATGAAGGACAGGAATGAACATAGGAAGCCGGATTTTATTCCTTCCGCTTTTTAATTATTCCTTTTGTTTATATGCGTAATCCTTTTATCTGTTGTGTCACATGGGTTCAACTTTAAGCCATATTCATTTTAAGCAAAGTAACATGGGCATTCTAGTCAGATTGACTTGAGTAATAGACCTTCATAATATTCAGAGGACTACTATACATTTTTAGTTTCAAACAATGTACATTGCGACGTTACGTGGACGCGCGCGCTGTTAAACGTATCCCTAATATACGAACACAACAGGGCCATGAAATATGAGTTTGAGTTACCTCCAAGCATTACGTCACATATAAAATAAATGTTGCAGAGAAGAGAAAGTATCGTGAAATTAACTTCTTCTTCTTCTTCTTCTTCTTCTTCTTCTTCTTCTTCTCTTCAAGGACTAGGTTACATAAACCTGTTCTGGCACCCATCTCATCCTCGGACAACCCACGCTGCTTTGGGTAGTACAAGTATTTTAAAGTTTTACGTGAAGAGGTTACTGGCCTGTTGCACAACCCCCTACCAGGAGGACCAGTGACTCTTCTGTCAGGGTTACCATACCTTAGCCGAAAGGCCCCTGTTTCGGGGCGCAGGAGATTCTCCCTTACCCTTCTCTTTCTGAGATAGGATTTGATGGCTTAGTATGAATTATTCTGATACTGAACGTTCCTTAGTATTTCTAGTGCTCACCTATCGGGATCAGTGAGCACTCTAAGATCCTAAGCCACCCAAAATTAAGAAATTAGAATTGAAAGAGGAAGACACCCTAGCCTTCGATTACTTTAATAGCGTCGGGGTCAGAAAAGAACAAGAGTCAGTCAAGAGAGACTAGACAGAAAAGACTAAAGGACTTCAGGGACCTCACCCAAGACAAGTTGAAGCAAAGTGAGAATCCAGCTAGGGCACTTCGGGATTGCCAAATCCGTATCCACAAGATGTAGACCCCTGATGTATGAAATTACCCCTGAAAACTAATTACTACAAATTTGAGAAAGAATAAAATTATCTTCTACTAAAAAAATAATGAAATTTTAAATTATGCATGTAGGCCTAAGTCTCCATGTTCGTCATGTTTTTATGTATAGTTCATCATGTAAATTTTGATGTCTATAAACAAATTACATCCTCTATTAAAAACATCGGATTAACATATAATAAAAATGAACATTAATTTACATTGGGTGATTGACAAAAAGTATTAAATAAAATAATTGAATAACACTCAGAACATTTTGCAAATTAAAAACTCGCTCTAAAGAAAACTATGTTCACCCATAGAAGTATATAAATACATATTGTTCTTACGTTCAGATAAACGTTATGTAAAATTACTCACTCCCATTATTTTTAAAAAATTGTTACATTAACTACTGTTTTTTCAAATTTACATTTAAAAAAATTTGAATTCTGCAATTATTGTCTCCGTATTGTTTTTTTTTTGTGTTTATGATAATTGAATCAGTTCATCGTCCCTGATGTCTGCCATCAATCACTTTTTACCACAGTGCGTGCGTGTGTGTGTCTCGTGTGGTCCTCCAGAAGGCTGCGTGTGTGTATGCTGCAGCGCAGCCAAATAACCCCATGCACCACGCGTTCTAGAGCTGTGATACGGCACCGGCATTCACACCGCGATGAACTGATTGCAAGAGAGAGTATTGGCTGCCAAAATTTGATTATATGTAGTCCTTCCTATAAAATATTGATCAAACTGTCCCAGTTCTATTCCTATTCCGGATTGTTAGAACAGGCTTTTAGCAATAATTTCAACCGTCTATCTGTTATCCACGTATACCAGCGATTTATACAATATTATAAAACTCATGAAAAATCCAACGATCGTAATTGATTTATAAATTTTTACACTGATCACAATGTTTTATTACTGCTTAATTATTTTATTAATAGAGTACCTACTGAATAAATAATTACATTGTCAATTTATTTATGCATAATTCACACACCGCAGGTCAACATGTGCGTAAAATCTCGTCGGCACAATTCGTTTTTACGTTGTATTGTCCAGTTTATCGCATAAACGTATGATTCTTTAGGTTGTTAACTTTCCTGTCAGTGGAGGTCTCACAAACAATTACGCTATATACAGAGTTTCCATCCCCTTATGAAGACACACACGGGACTTTCATCTGCCTGAGATTATATTAAAGTTTTTACATTTTCTGCTTGTTATGAATTCACGTATTCATCTTTCTAGATGCAAAACTTGTATTCTTGTTATGTGTGTGTGTGTGTGTGTGTGTGTGTGTGTGTGTTGCGATGTATGGGTGTCGCATAGAATAAGTAGTCGAGATATATTGCACTGGAATGAAGTGGGTTTATTAATGATGCTATTCTTTTATAACAATCAACTGAGCTTTTAATACAGTTTATAAAAAAATAAGAATTAGTTTGTCTCTGTTGACCTTTGTAACACCACTAAATCTTTTTCTATATACAATGAAATAAATCAATATTTAACAGTTGTTTTGTCTTGTTTACTATAAAGTCTACCATTATGATAGAGTCCCTCTTTAAATAATTTTCTTTGTTTTATTGCACATAAATAAGCTTCACTTCCCTTTACTGTCGACTGCAGATCCTTCAGACGACGGGCTGATCCTGTATCTGGATGAGTACGTGGGTTGTTATACACCGTCCAGTCTCAAGGTCGCTTTCGGGCGTATAGATATTTCTCACGAGCACGGTTATATACTCCCACCGCGAACAGACGTTGTTACTGCTAGATTTGTGTATTATGCGTATAATTTTTTTTAATCCAGTAAGCTTAAAGTGTTTATGTATCCTATCCTAATCGGGTATCTTGAACTTACACGGGATAGCACTTACAATACTACTTGCAGTAACTCTACGAAATTTTAACTCGTGTTAGTCGCAATTAGCAGACCGATCGTCATGGACCGCGCGGCGCTTACACGTTATCGATTCCCAACATAGATTGCTCTATCAGTTTCAAATAATTATTCTCGACTGAATTCTAGTAATATGATTGGTTCTCGGTAACCCCTACTTATGATTTTTCTACAGATAACCAATATTCTTGTTCAAGAAGGCTTCCGAAAAGAACAATTTTTGTTCAAAAAACCTGATAATTTTTACGACTGAAATCATAGCCATAAAACGTTTTTACTTACAATATGCATAGCTACATTCAGTCACTGACTTTTAAAATAACTATTGTCATTAGTTGGGTCTTTTTATCACGAACATTCTAATGTAAGTCCAATCTAAAAATTTCCCATATCGTGAAAGTTATTTAAATTAACGTTTTTTTATGAATATCCCTAAAATAATTACGTACCCTCTCACACCCACACTTCACGTGCTTCACGCATCGTTTCGCACATTTTCACAGCACTTAAAACTGTTTTATTATCCTAAAAATACTTAAAACTTACATTTCTAATAATAATGATCCATATCAACTAATTTAAAATGTTTTTAAACCTACTATCTCTACTTATTCACGCAGTGCCTGTATGTGGTATCAATGCTTTTACTCTCTACTACATTATATATGCATTTAGAATGTCCATTGCAATATATATAAAATGAGAGAGAGAGAGAGAGAGAGAGAGGTTACATTTTACATTTTCTAATACAGTTGTATTCAGTATCTAGTTATTAATAGACTTAAATTCCTAGTTGCGTCAACTAATTATTCCCGGCCAATTAATCCCGGTAACTTCAATTAATTATAATCGTTGTTTTTATTCTAAAATAAATTTATATACAATGCCAGCGTTTCTCAACCTATGGGGCGTGACCCACTGCTGAGTCCCAGTGGGGCGTTTGGTGGGTAGCGAAATCTGGCTCGAAAATGAATTTACTGTCTCTTAAATACATTCTACATATTTACTTTTATAGAATTAAGTGTTTATAATTGGTTTAAGCGTAAAAGAGGGCTTGAAGTACTTGATGTTAACAAAAATATGATTAAAAACTGGATGCACACCCCGGCAAGTAGTTTTGCTTATCGGCCCCATAAAGTGTAATGTCCTTCAAGGTGGGTTCGGGACTTCAAAACGTTGAGAACCACTATGGCATATATGGCATATATGAGAACATATGGCTATGGCATATGCTTCAAGCAAACTGACATTACACAGTGTGCTACTTTGTTTTGATGGGGGAGTCATAATAATATTTAAAATGTATTCTCAAGTTTGTTAACAAAGTATTAAAAAATCCAAAAACGGCTATATCCAAAATATTACGTATAGAATGAAAAACGGCTTTGTTTGTTACAGTTAACTGTTAAAATTGACGGGCGTGAAAGGGGGTGATAGTACAGTGCCCGCGACGATCAACGTCTGAATGTGCATATGATTGATTTCGTTATCCGTTTTACACACAGACAGAAAGTCAGAGTAACAGATGCTCCCCCCCCCCCACACACACACACGTGTTCGTTAGTTAAACAGTATTATTACGGGTTTTGCTTAGGATTTGAAGATTAGTAATGCGTGTTGAACAAGTCGTATAATTTTTTAATTAGCGCTTTTGTGGCCATATCACAGTTGTTGGGAAATTTCAGAATCTCGAGTCACAATTCTAATTGTTAATATCGACATCACTGCCTACGATGGATCTTCCAGGCGACCAGATGTCACCGGCTGTAATTTATAGATTGAACTATCGATTTAACGTACTCGTTAAGCCGATAGCTGCCAGTTAAACGGATACAGCGTACAGCGACCGAAACGCTTCGTGAGACACTGAAAGTGACAGGCAAAACACGAAGTGATGCAAGCAGCAGTAAGAACACGACGCCACTGCCAAGCCCAGTCACTGGTGTCTTGATGGAAATTTTCTTCTGCCATTAGTACAAAGCCCCACTTAAAGTCGTTAGGAAGGTCAAAAGCAGTAATTTAAAAACGCATTTCGAAAGTAAATCTTTATAACGTAACTTGGTTATGATACGGTTTGCACATATTTAACAATTTGATTTATTGTATTTTTTGTTTCATCTCCTACTTTTGTCTTTCTTGTCTAGTGATTTATGAAATATAATATGTCTGCATTAGTTTAATGTAGGCTATACTTCGTGAACGTCTCCTACGTTTGCAGTCAGTCGTAGGAGGACAAAACAGGTTATAAAATATGACATAACCTAGCTGATAGTTTAGTAGATCAGATTAACGTTTTTCTGTAGTCACTGTGAGATAGTCAGAATTTAAAACACGAAAGTATTTTATTAAAAATGTTACACGCACAATTTACACTTGCTGACACGCGCTACGTGTAAAATATTTATATACATCTGAATTAAATTTCGTTTCATCTAAACTTACCGCTCTATTTCGTATCATGTACACAGAACTAATCCAACAGGTTAACAGCTGTTAGGCCGTAATGTATGGTGGACAGACGTTTCGACCTCACCTTCAGAGCTCGTCTTCAGTCGTCCACGTCCTGACAGCCCGGCTAGTAATAACAATAGTTTTAACAATGTTGACCCCGTAAGAAGGTTCACCGAAAATAAAAATTCAAACCAAAGGGAACAGGATTTTGAAGAAACTAGAAACATAAAACCGTGGGTAATATTACAAAACTTGACTAATAGGTCGTGACGGTAAAGAAGATTTCATTAAATTATTTTTACTCTCAAGTTTCATTTCAAACAGTTCTTAAACAGTAGCAACTACTAGTCTTGATTATTTAAATGTCGAAACACATGTTACGACCTTTAATAAAAATTATGGAACACAAATTCAAATTAAATTATATTATATGATTTTTTAGCTATCTTTACATGTTTATAACATCCCAAACGTTTTGCTCTTCACACGATAAGCACTAACTGTAGGTGATGTATCAGCATAATATGGCCGATACTGAGTGTACGAAAAATTCATTTCAAAAGTCCGTCCCAAACCAAAAGATTTTTATACAAAACTGTATTAGTTATTTAATTTTTGTTTATTGGCGGGGGTCCTACAGTCTATGCCGCATCCCGCATTTCGATCGCCATTTCTCCCTATCCTTCCAGTCATCATCTTCAATAGCTCGATCTCTCATGCTTTTCCTAATTCCTGTTCTCCATTGTGTTGTCAGTCTTCCTTATCTTCTCCTGTTTTGTAGTGTGTAAGTCAATGCTTTCTTCGGCCATCGCTTCTCCTCCATCCTAATTACGTGACCATACCATAGCAACTGTCTGGATTCTATTCTTTCTGCTGTTGTAAATATGAGCCCTGTTTTCCTTCTTGTATCTTCGTTTCTAACATGTTGCATTCTAGAAATATAACACGCTCGTCTTAAGAAGTCCTTTTGCACAGTTTCTATCATCTGTTTCTCTTTATCTGAAAGTTGCCGGCATTCGCAGCCGTAAGTTAAAATGGGCTCCACAATAGTTGTGTAGATTGTCAGTTTAGTTTGAAGTTTCATTTTGTTCGACCAAAGTAAACGAGTTTAGCAAACGAATAGCCTTTTTTCCCTGTTGTATCCTATTTTTGATGTAATTTTTTGTTGTCCCATCTTCTGAAATAATGCTTCCCAAATATTTGAATTCGCTACACTTTCCGATTCTATGGATTTACAGATCAGGGTCATCTTCTTGCATGTCTCCTATTTTCAGATATTATGTTTTAGTAGTGTTTATGTTTAGACCCCATTTCTCGTACTCCTATTTCAATTTTCGAAACATATAGTCTGTGTCGTCCTCGTCACACGCTATAATTACCTGATCGTCGACAAATAGGAGAGCTGTTGAGCACTGCTCATCCGTTTGAATTCCCATTCGTGATGTTTTCTTCTCCAGTTGCTGATGGCGTCTTGGATATACATTTTAAACAGTGTAGGTGACAAGCTACACCCTTGTTTAAGCTCTTTTATAGTAGGAAACAATTCCAGGACATTTCCTACTCTCACCAAACTCTTTGAGTCCTTATATATGTTCCACACAGCGCGAACATAAATTTTACTCAGGCCAGACTTGCGTATTAGTTATTTAATATGTAAGTTAATTTATTCTGTGATATATGTTTTTTTGAGATTATTGAAGTAAATAAACTAATTAAAGTAGATCATTACTGAATTAATATTAAACGGCTTAAGTTTTGTTATTAACTAGAACAATACTAAAGTGTTGGGGACAGGTTTAACCTTGACGTGAAGGCTGGTGTACTGTCCACGGTGTTGCACAGTTAAGTCGTGACACAACAAGTCACTTTGTGATTGATGGTCGACTTTATTGGTTGGAAGTAACTCGGTTGTGTCAGTGAATGTGCCGGTGAACAAAGCAGAGACTGCACTAAACCAGCACTGTAAAACTGACAGTGAAATATTAATTACATTTAATTTAGGTCTTTACTTTGACAAAGCAAACGAATGTTCACGCTGCAGTTTGAACACCGAACAGATATTTTAACCACTGTTGTGCCGTTCTTACAGTTTTTATAACTAAGACATATCCCATCCTTCGCTACCTTCCCCGCCATCGTGTTTTTTGTTTTGTTTATACGTTGGATTCCACTCTTCATTCATATAAATTCCCCTCAATATATAAACTTACAACAGTGTAAGGCTGCTGGTCATCCCAGTCTATTTGGGACACTCGTTTTCTTTAAAACAGTTTTTATGGATGCCGAGACCCAAAAACATAGTGATTTTCAGTTTTCATAAATATTTATTTTTTGTAGGTAGTATTAATGCGGGTCAGCATTACAGGAACATCCAAGAGTACCTTTTGGACAAATGATAAATTTCATCTGTCAATTTGAACCCTGAAAACGATGCTACTCAATAAGGTAAACTTTTATTAAACGCATTTCTATTAAATGTTGTGTGATAAAAAAGAATGTCCTCAGGATTTAATAAGAAAAATACCATAACTATAGCCTTAAGTGTAGTACTGAAATACTGTACGAATTTCCCAGTTTTAATGATATACTTATAAGCGAACGGCAGTGGTAACGTCTAGAGTTATATTTGCGTTCTTTTATTTGAGTATCGTTTTGCACATTCCAATCTTTCATCCCATAACCCTTAATTGATTGAACGTTAGTAAAAAGACTGGCCACGTTTAATTTACTATTTTTAAGTGAAGGTGATTGGTCAGAGCACTTGTCTACCAAATTCTGTGGATTTTAGTTATTCGTAGCGTAGGTTTTGTTTGGAGCTCACCTGAGTCTGGATTATTTCGATTGTTTCTCGAAGATATCGAAAGCGAAAACTCATAGGTATTTGGTTGTCAAAGCATGCTTATACTGCTTCCTGTTCTTCCATATTTGATTTTCATACTAGTAAGCACCCTGAGCTGTCGGAGTCGATCATTTGTTGTTAGATGGACTCAAATTAATACATTGTAATTTTGTAACCTCTGAATGTCAAGTTTTTCGTAGGTATTAGACGTTAGAATTAGTCGAGAAACACCGTGAAGAGATGATCGTACATCGTTTCTCATACTTTTTGGCTTTAACTATCGGACGTTAAAAATTTCAGGGTATATGGCCGTTGTTCAATTTTAAAAACTCCATATCTGGTCAGTTTCAAAACGTTTCGACGGCTCAAGCTTCGTCATTATAAGCCTTTTGATGTTAAACGTCTCGTTGAGTTTCATAACATTATTTTTTACAAATAATATTTAATTCCTTTTTAAGTAATTCGTTGAATTTCGTGCAGGTCTCCCATGTAATATCTTCAAATAAATAAACTGTTTATTTGAAGATATTTATTTATTTCTCATACTTTTTGGCTTTAACTATCAGACGTTAAAAATTTCAGGGTATATGGCCGTTGTTCAATTTTAAAAACTCCATATCTGGTCAGTTTCAAAACGTTTCGTCGGCTCAAGCTTCGTCATTATAAGCCTTTTGATGTTAAAGGTCTCAATGAGTTTCATAACATTATTTTATACAAATAATATTTAATTCCTTTTTAAGTAATTCGTTGAGTTTCCTGCAGGTCTCCCATGTAATATCTTCAAATAAATATACTGCAAGTAGGTTTATTTTCACCAGACGCACGTTTCACAGAAATTATTCTGTATCTTCAGAGGTTTGTTTGAATTGTGATTACAATTATTCATTAGAATTACAAATTACAATTCAAACAAATCTCTGAAGCTACAGAATAATTTCTGTAAAACGTGCGTCACATGAAAATAAACCTATTTGCAGTGTATTTATTTGAAGATATTAAATAATATTTAAGTAGCTAACTTCTAAGTAGGTTACGCATAATATGCCACGTATCAAAGTTAATTTATTATTCTGTATGCAAAACTAAAAAACTTATGACGTCGTTATGGACTGTAGTCGCATTTTTCTGGCCCATGGTGCAGGTAAAGGTAAAAATTTGAAAGTAAACGTATATTTGGATTTGGGTTAAAATTACCTTTATTCTGATACCGTACTTGGAGTTTTACATTTTTTTTAAATATGCTTCTTTTTTGGACCCTGGTGCCCAAGAAGTTTGCAATTTCCAAAACTGAAATATGTTTTCTGTTAATCAAACTGAACTATGTTTGATTAAAATAAACATAATTTTGATACCCTGCATGTATTACTGCGTTTTCCTTGAAACTATTGCTCTTCACATTTTTCCTTCCGTCCACTTATTTGGGGGGGGGGGGAGAACTAATCTCAAAACAACAGTGATCTGTGGAGTAAGGAAATGTGAACATTAGAGCTAAGTTTTACATACATAAATCGGTTGCTGTATTCAAAAGTTAACATGAGGCATACTCCCCTAAAAGATAGATTAACAGTCAGACAGATACATGTACACAGATAAATAGGCAGACAAATGTCATTAGGCCTAGTTAAAACTGAGAACTCGCGTCGCTCGTTCATTTACCCACCTTGTGAACAGTGTAATGAAATTTTAACGTGCCTTTAAAGTAAATCAAATTGTTTTAAAAGGATATGGAGACATCTTAATTTTTAACCATATGATTAGCTGACTAGTAAGAGAAATGTTTTATTAAGTTAACATATTTCAGCAAAGGTACATAGGCTACGTTTGAAGTGTGGTGGAGCAAAGGAGGTTCAGTGTACTTCTGAGAGAAGCTTTAACAGTCTACAACACATAAATACTTAGTTCGGAGCCCTCAAGGGAGAGCCATTCTCTGTCTACATTACTGCAGTTCCAACGGAACTAAATTTAGTAAAGTGCTTCTTCTGGAGTCTTAAGTCGGTTTTCACGTCGGTGTTTAACTTACATAATTTTATAGGAACCTAACTTCGACCGTCTGAACATGGAACACACACACACACACACACACACACACACACACACACACACACACACACACACACACACACACACACACACACACACACACACACACACACACACACACACACACACACACACACACACACACAAGCGCGCATATTCACACGTGCGGAACGTTCACACGTCCCTGCTTATTGTTCAGTGTGTGGAGTGGTAACTTTTGATTGTTAGTTATAAAACTGCCAGCCCGTGCTATTATAAAATTTGTGAATTCCCGTATTAGTCGTTCAGACAATTACAAAAACAAGCAGACTTTATAATAGTAATCTGTTTAATGTGGCGTAATAAATCGTTACATTATATGTACGCTATATTAATCGCCATGTAATTAATATTTTGCGTTAAAAATTTTTGATTCAACCATTTCACAAAAAGTTTAGTTTTTTTAAATCCCAAGGCTTATGCTGTTGACTGTCGCTACTATAATCATTTCCATGACGAATTTAATGGTTCAGTTACTGCAAAGTGTATTTGGAAACTTTTCTCTCAATCTTCCATGACCACTTTCTTGCTTATTCCTAAAGGCAATACATTGTCATTTCAGGACATAATCCTGTTCCCAGCATCCTCTTCATCACCACATAAGAACCACATCTCATTTCACGGAGAGTTCCCAAGTACGAAAAACTAGTCAGTCTCTCCCTCAACACCTTGCCTTCCACAATGTGTTGCAGAAAGGTGTTATGCGTGAATACATGCCCCAGAAACCTTGTTCCCTTAATTCCTACAACGTTTATCGATGCACGTTTGCTCTTAATTCTACTGTATCCGGAGAATATTATTTTATAACGGCGAAATGATAAATAAAATAATGATCAGATATGAAAAATTACTTTTATAATTAGCAATTTACCGTTTACTACATAAATCGGGTAGTGTCATTCTGTAGCTCTAAGTCGTCGCTAGTTAGTTGTTTAACAGAAATCTTTTCAGAATATTTATCCCAGCGTAAATAGTAGGCTTAGCTATTTCATACGACTCACAGTGCTACAACAGTGCAAGAAATAAAATAACGTCGTTAAACTCAAACAGATTATGTAATATACGTATGCCTTTGGAACATCTAATTCTCGGACGTTGCGAATCGAAAATCTGAAAATTCTTCCAATGTGAAAGATTACTATAGCGAACAAAAATTTAAAAAAATTTAATTTTCCTTCTCGACCAGTCTGTTCACACGCAGCTGTGGCAACGACTCCAAGAACAGGGCTATAAACAAAGTTAATTGGGAAAGGCGACAACCAACGCCAATATCAGACAATGGAAGTGTTTTCAGCACGATGTAACAAAAGGAACGACGACTCAAGTTGACAGGGGAGGACCAACTGAGAATTATGACACCAAAAGAAACCAAACAATGTACTTGGGCTCATTCACACGTTTACGCAGAATCGAATTGAGAATTCATTTAAGGGTTTAGTTAAGAAACGAGATCACGACAAAAACGAGGCGAGGCACAAAGGATTGAAGAAGCGTAGCAGTCTATAGAAACGATGCGAGCAACAAATTGTGAATAGAAGCAACGATGTTGCACAGCGGGATGTAACGTCTAAGTGACAAGCTGAGATTTACAACGAGAAAGCGTGGTGGCTGCAGTAGATGACACTTGACGGAAAATGGTTAATTGCCAGAACGTGGGGTTACAAACATGAACACTGCTCCAGGATGTTAGGGCAACCCTTGCGTAAAACTCTAGACAATAAGTTGACTGACAGGCGCGCAATGTCTTGCATTTCTCCGAACGAGAGTGACGCCTGGGCAGCCGATTCACAGGACATATCCAACCACCTATCAGAACAGAGTATTTTACGAAGAGAGCGAAGGAGAAGCCAGTTTCCATAGTAACCAGGAGAAGAACAAATCAGAGGGTAGAAGACTAGAAGACTTCGAAATGGTGGGAAAAGATTTCGAGAGAGGGTAGTTGTTCAGCCTATCATGGTGATCTTAGGCGTGGACAAGCCAGAGACCAAATTCTAGTAGGGAGACGTTGATAAAAACTAAGTGTCCGACTCGGGACGAGCCAGTCTTATAATAATTTTTGGGGAAGTCTTACACAATTTTACGAGCCGTTCGCGAGGCAGTCTTATAATATATTTGGAGAGAGTCTTACATAATTTTCCGAGCAGTTCGCGACAGAGTCTTATAATATTTTCGGACTGTAATAGTATTTAGGAGACACATAACTCCCGTGATCAATCTTATAATGTTGCAGACAGTTTCATAATTTTATTAAGTGCAGTACTCGTATCAAGAACAGTCACGTAAAAATTCGAACAGAGAATCGTTATATCGATCAGCCGTGAAACCTTGAGGTACGCGGTATGGAGAATTAAACGAACATAGTGAAGTTAGGATTGAACTTTGTTGAACTTAGAAAATTAGAATCGTTTCGCGACTTAGTAAAACAGTATGACGAACAACAATTTACAATGTGTGTGAACGACACAGTAATGTTCATAATTTACAATAATCAAGACACACTTATTTAAAATAACTATTCTACAACCACACACTATTACCTAATGTAGTCACACAAAGAACCACATTGAACACTTGAGTAAGCATTTATTACTTAATGACGGTTGTACGCGGAGACGAGATGAATTGTGCGGATAGTCGTGAATAAACTTAACACACCTACACTATTCTGTTGACGACGCGTGTGCATAAGTGAATAGCCAGTGTAAGTGATCATCATCACCATCCAATGGAGCATCGTCTTCAAAAGATCGTCATCACCTGGAATCTAGCACTGATGGAGTATAATGGATAAACTATTGTCAAGCAACACTTTATGATTTTAGTAGTATAATTAAACTACTGCCCTGTCTCTTTCAAAGAATCTACCCTGAGTAATTCTAGTAAAAGTATTAAATGAAGGTTGCATTTAAAATATAATCATGACCTATTAAAGCTAATCCATCTGGATGAATGAACGTATTAAATAAAGTAAATATTATTTGATTTTATTGTATGTATATTTCATATATGTTATATGTATTTCAGAGAGCGATTAAGAAGGAAATTATATTTTGATATGTATATGTTCGATGTTTTGATGTATTTACAGGAACCAGGAATATATATATTATGTACTGCTGTTAAAATGCAACACAGTACATAAGAGGAAAATAATAAATTTTAAAAGAAAAAATATATAAATTTATTAGAATTGGAACATATGTTTGAAAATGTAAACAAAAACATTGTATCGACTCACCCATCAATATAGGTAGAAGCCTATATGAGATAAAACAGTATAAAGATATATGTTATGAAAAGAATATATGAAATTTGAAATGAATATTATAATAAGAGGAAATAGTAAGAGAATGATCATATTATAAATAGAAAGTAGAATTCAGAATATTCGAAATAAAATAAATATATTTAATAAGAAGTAGAAAGTTATATAAGTTTTTAAGAGGTATATGATAAAAAGATGTAACGAAGGTAGGGAATTATCAATGTGGCAAATATGTAAATTGTTAGAGATTGTTTTGGAGAGTGATGAAGAAAAAATGTATTAGTCTAATTTAATACCAAATACTATAAAGAGGAAAGAGAGGAATTATGTAAAATGAGTCTAAATTTATATCTAAGGAAAGTAACATGAGTAGTCTAATTTTATATTGAATACTATAAAGATGAAACAGAGGAATTATGTAAATAGAGTCTAATTTTTAATTCAATCAGAGTCACATTAAGAATATTAAATTATAATAACTGTTGTACATCATCAAAGTAATGTAACTTGGAAAAGAAAATAAAGCAAAGGATTTTGAATAGTGATTCCAGAGTTTGATTATCATATCGAATAAATAAATAATAATACAAAAAATATAACAATATCCTGAATAGAACAACGACAGAAGAGGAAAATCTTGGACTGGAGAAGAGTTTCAGTGGCCCTAACGAATAATTAAGTGTTCAAAGGAGACATCGGTGTTGCAGTAATCTTGGAGAGCGGTATCCAGCGGTAAGAGCAATAAGAGATTCGTGTGAAGAAACAGATTGCCAAGCTGAATATTGCTGTTGAAGAAAGGGAACCAACAACCAGAAGTGAACCCGTGGCAGCTGGAAGAATTCAGAGACGGTTACGTTAGTTATTTTTTACATGGTTAATTACCAAAGTACTACCCACTAACTGAATCTGGGTTGGTTTAAAGAAAAGAAATTAATAGATATAATCGTAAATACGATAAAATAACTTAATAATCATTAACCCTGAGAAAAAGAGTTTCTTTACATGTACTGGTAAATAAAAAAATATAATAACAGTAGGTACAGATCTTTATTACAATACCTGTAATAAAAAAATAAACCAGTGCTATATTGTAGCGTGACAGATAAACGCATAATAATGAATGGCATTGATCATTAGAATAATAAGATTATAACATTTAAATCCGAAGAAAGCATTAAATTTAATATAAAGAATTAATTCATAGCTACTGTGCAGAACAATCATTGTTATTAAAAAGTATAAGTTCAAATAAAAGCAAGTTACTAGTGATGAATCATCCAAAACCAGTCTGATAACCCAAGGTTTGTTTAAAAATATAACCCAGGAAGGTAAGGAGTATATAAAGAAGCAACAGAATATGACTAAACCCACAACGAGGATAAGTAAATAAAAAGAAACCCTGAATAAGGCAAGATCCACCATAAAAGGTGATGTATTTCTAGAATCAAGAAGAAGATGAAGAAATCCCAAGAAACCCGATGGCATCAAGAAGAAGATGGAGAAGATACCAGTCCAAGAAGACAGAAGAAAAGAAGACACCATTGAAGAAAGAAGAAGAAGACAGCATCCTGAAGAAGAAGGAATGCTCTTATAAAAAACACCCATATCCCCATATCACAAAATAACTAAAAATCACTATAATAAAAAGTATAACGAAATAGTCTTGAACAGTAACCACATGTACAATAAAATTAAGAAAAAAAAGTGTATAGAATAAGAGTTGCCAGTGAACCAAGGTAGAACAATAATATAATGCCCAAAGAACAAATCTTCATTGTAACACACAAACCAATTTATTGATGTTAATGAGACTAAACAACCATTTAGAAATAGCATCAAAAAGTGTAAAGTGAACCAGTGCTAGTTTGGGTATTATAAAAAATAAACCTTATGTTTCATCCTTGGCATCCACAAACTGTGTATATAATGAAATATACAACTTTAAGTGACTTATAATTTGTACCATGTGAATGTGATACATGTAGTAATATCAAGCTATAAATCTGTTTGAAGTAACATTTCTTTAAATAATGAATACAAACAGATTTAAATATACAGTGACAGGGTACAATTACCCAATACCATATTTAAAAGACAGTTTAAAAACTGCATAATCAAACTTAGTATAAGAGATAGCAAATAAGAATATAGGTATAAGGTTTTGTGAATATAGAATAAGGATTTTAAAAATGTATTAGGTATAAGGACATTTATTAAGTTTGGAACCACTAGCATCCTAACTGTAAATATATTTATTACTTGTATTTATAGTAATAATTAAGTAAGATGTTAGATGGGAAAAAACCTCCTTTGTAAATAATATTTCTATGTTAGTAATAAGTGTTGATTGTAAAAAATGTCTGAATGGTTGAAGACAACCATCATTTGAAAATATTTCTTATTTGTTTAACCGTTTATAGTATTGAAACCAATACTAATTATTGTTATGTTTAATAAAAAAAAAAAGTTTAGTTTATAATACCATGTTTAAAAAGTCAGAGAGGGTATAACACAGTATGTATTGATTATATAAAAATTTGTAAGAAAAAACTTGATAAAAAATCTAGGCAAAATAATGAAAACCAAACTTCATCAAAACAGAGAAATTACTCACTTAAATACATTTAAACTAAAGGGATTTAGATAAAATAAACCCGAGATGAAGACATATAATTACAGATACCACTTATAGCCAGAATTATAAATAAAAATGGAAATGACAGAACTCAAAAATTTGGAGAGGGGAGTCATATATTCCAACATAATATTTTAAAAATTAACCAATTCAAATAATTGCAAGAAACTATTATTTAATAATTTTAATAAACCTTTTAATAAAATATGAGATTATTAATCATAAATATAACTTAAAAATGGCAGAATTTGCATAATAACAGGAAGCTGATTTTGAACTTTTGCCAGAGACAAAATGAAGGTAAAATTACCAATTTTAGACAAAAAAACATAATAAAACGGCATTATTCAATATTAAAATACGCCGAATGAACTGAAGGATTAAATTAAGTAACATCTAGCAAATAAATTTGAATAATAACCAAATTTTAAGCAGTTATATAATGTAATATAAAACATGCACAGGATGCAAAGTTAAATTCGAACAATGTAAGGAATAATATTTGTATTGGCTAAGATTTTAGTCGAAACTGAAGGAAGTAGAGAGTTGATTATTAAACATTGTACGGTGCACTTGACGAGCGTATTTTAAGCGAGTTAACCTAACTAATAGTACCGTAATGGCGAGTCAGTGAATGACAGAATTTTGAAAATCGCGAGTGGCGAATAAAAACATTTTGTAACATCGACCGAGTGACATAAACAATTACCAGAGACGAAATAACATTGTACAGCAGTAAACTACACCAAATAACATCATTAAACACCAGAAAACAGTATACATCTTAACCATAAATTAGTGCCCGGACGATAGAAAGTGAACTAACTTATACATACACCACTATACAAAAATACAACACAGAAACTTCACCCAAGACACTACCACACATCAGAAGGAAGATTTGCTGACACCAGGACGTGAATACTACGAGAAAATCTCTTTATTGGAACGTCACATTTACTAGAGACATTTTACCAACTCGACGGCGGCCATTTGCAATTTCCGTCTTCACTCAAAATGAACGCAGCCTTCTAGTTCCGCCAGCTATACGGTTCGACAACAAATTATTTTTATTTCAATCTCAATTAAATATATGTACCTAGTATTAAGAATTACTTGTTGTAACTTTATACTTTTTTAATATTGGCCCGATTTCTCTGACTTTAACCATAATTAGCTGTTAAAAGAACCTGATTACCTTTTATATATCAAAAACTTGTAACATTTCGATACCCTGAGAGTCGATTTTATAATCGACAAGAGTCTTGTTAATCAATTATTCAATAAATTATTTATACTTTTCACATAAAAATAGTTCTTTCTTTACCAAACATAACAATTTACCATTAATATAATTTAAACGATAAACTACCAGAATTTCACCACATCAGAAGGAAGATAACCTCCAAAACGAAAAGTAAACAAATATCGATTGTACCTGGAGACAATCTAATAAGTGGTTGGAGTTTATTGGAAATACCAAAACATTAATAAAATTTCTTAGACAAGTGAGACACGTTTCAAAACTTCAGGAAACACAATTAATTAATTGTTTTTAATTAATTAATCTATAAAAAGGAAAATTTTTAATTATAAAATTTTTTTTTTAAACACGATTTTTATTTCTTCCTCAAACAACATTTTTAAAACATTTTTTTTGTAACACTACACCTTAACACTTTAACATTATTAACAGGTTTAGTTACAAATTGGATAGCTCAACAGTGAAACTAAAGGAAGAGTTTCAGACCAGGAAGACTTTGAAAACCACACCAAGTATTGATTAGTAAACACCAGGATTGAGTTCTATTACAAATTGGCTAGCCCAAACAGTGGGGCTTGATTAAAAAGGAAGATCAGTTTTCAGAATTTGTAATTTTTATTACAAATTGGCGCACAACTGAGGGGCTTTAATTAGCGATTGAAAGGCCACTACAATCTGCCCAATCACTAATTGAAGTTCGGAAGCAGCTATAAAGCCAGAGAAATTAACGGAAAAATGCAACGACGGGCAACTTCAAAGAAACGGGCGGCGGAGGCCGAAAAAGAAGTAGAGATTGACATGGAGAACAAAGAGGCGACGCCAGTAGATGTGGAAAGTTCATTGCCACCGGTGTTGTCCAAACAACTTACTACCAAATATTTGAGAAAATACTTTATGGCAATTATAAAAGAAAGAATTTTGAATTTAAACATATAAATTCTAAAACAAAAGTAAGTACATCTTGCTACATAATATTTTTGAAAAAACTTTATGGAAAGAAGAAGAAGGCAGGAATTTTGAATTTTTAAAAATAACATAAAAATTCTAAAACAAAAGTAAGCACATCTTACTACCAAAAATTTTGAGAAAAAACTTTATGGAAGAAATAAAAGAAAGGAATTTTGAATTTAAAAAAAAATAAATTCTAAAATAAGTAAGTACAACTTACAACCTAATATTTTTGAGAAAATACTTTATGGCAAAATAAGAAAGAATTTTAAAACATAAAAATCCTAAAATGATGTAAGAACAACTTACAACCTAAATATTTTTGAGAAAAAACTTTTTGGCAGAATAAAAGAAAGAATTTGACATACAAATTCTAAAATGATGTAAGAACAACTTACTACTAAATATTTTGAGAAGAAACCTTTTGGGAAGAATTATAAAAGAAAGAATTTTTAACATGTAAATTCTAAAATAATAGTAAGTACAACTTACTACCAAATATATTTTGAGAAGAAACTTTATGGAATTATAACAGAAGAAATTTAGAATTTGAATTTTAATACCAACAAAAAATTCTAAAACAAAAGTAAGCACATCTTACTACTTAATATTTTTGAAAAAACTTTATGGAAAAAATAAAAAGAAGGAATTTTGAATTTAAAACAAATAAATTCTAAAATAATAGTAAGTACAACTTACTACCACTGATATTTGAGAAATACTTTATGGCAAAATAAAAGAAAGGAATTTTGAATTTTAAAACACAAAAATCCAAAAATAAATGTAAGTACATCTTACTACCTATGATTTAGAAGAAACTTTATGGAATTATAAAAGAAAGAATTTAAAACCACAAAATTTAAAAACAATTGTAAGAACATCTTACTACCTAAGATTTAGAAGAAACTTTATGGAAAAAATAAAAAGAAAGGAATTTTGAATTTCATAACAAATAAATTCTAAAATGATGTAAGAACAACTTACCACTATATATTTTGAGAAAAACATTATGGAGAATTAAAATAGGAAAAAATTTGGAATTTTACATAAAAATTCTAAAATGATGTAAGAACAACTTACAACCAGATATTTTTGAGAAAAACTTTATGGAATTAAAAAGAAAGAATTTGAACCAACAAAATTTAAAAACAAATGTAAGCACATCTTACAACCAAATATTTATGAGAAACAACTTTATGGAAAAATAAAAGAAAGATTTTGGAATTTAATATACAAAAAATTTAAAAATGAAGTAAGACCAACTTACTATAACTAATTTTGTGAAGAAGCTTTATGGTAAATAATTAAGAAGAATTTGAATTTAGAGAAATACCAAAAAAAAATTCAGAAATAATTGTAAGATCACCTTACTATAAACAATTTTGAAGGAAACCATTCTGGGAATAAATGAATTAAACAGAATTTGAATTTTGATAAAACGTCAAAACTCTGAAACGAAATAAGATCAACTTATTACAATGATTTATGAGAAATGTTATGCCATTAGATGAAAAGAAGAGTGTGAATTTTGCATAAAACTAACAAAGTTCTAAAAATAAATATGTTCCATTTATAATTCAATTTAGAAGAAAATAAAATGATTAATTCAGAAAAAAGAATTAACTTTAATCCAGAATAAATGTGAATACCTAGCATTTGAAGGAGTAGAGAAGAAAAACAAAAAAGAGTGTGATATACAAGAGAAGGCAAAAATTTGGAAGCAAAGAGAAGAATTTGTTATTATAATAAAATTATAAAAATCCAAGAAAGAAAAACAATAAAATAATAATGAGAACAACCTATGATTAATTACTTATGAAACGATAATGGAAACAGTTAATTAAGAAAAAGGAATACGATATTACTCAGTTCTGAAGAAGCGAAGAAGAATAACCCATACCAAACTTATGGAGAAGATGATTTTGGACAAATGATCATAAAAACCTATATGAAATGCAAAGAGAAGAAGTACCACATGAAATATAATATAAATGAATTAATGTTAATGAATGCGAAGGCGGATTAATAACTTTCTAAGAGAAAGGTAAGAACAAAATGTTTAAATAAAATGATCAAAATAACAACCTGAATATCTAATATAAAGATACAAATTTAGAAATTAAATATAATATATTAAGACCATTCAAATAGTGAATAAGAAAATACTATATATAAAGACCATGCTAACACTAAGTAACCAGAAGGAAGTATAAAGAGAATTCAGCTGGAGAAGAAAAAGAGTTACACTATAAGCAGTAACAAGAATTATTAAGAAAAGTTTTCACCCATAATTAAAATAAATATGTCAGACAAGTTAAGAGTTCAGAAAAATATATATATAATGAGTATAATAATAATTATGAAGATTTATTAAGATAGAAAATGTGAGATAATCTGAGAAACTACGAAGTGAAGAATCCAAAGATATTTTTATTAGTCGAAAATGAGACTACTTTTTATTTATTTATTCGATGACTGACTAAAGATAATTCCAGCAGCATTATGTTTTTTTGAGCAGAGATGAATGTGCCTCTGGAATCAAATTGTAGAAGTGGTGTATGGTCAGCAGAGTTTGTGTAGCCTACAGTGCCCCTCTGAACTGCCCCAGCCCACGTGATAGGGAATGTTAGGGAATTAATATCCCAAGGATGCAACACGAAGTTTATAAAGAAAGAAAATGTGTTACAATAATAATAATATCTCAGAAGACACTGACTATCCAAGAAGGATCAAAGTAAAATAAGTAACTATATATATAAAATTAATTAAACTCAAATATAAAAAGTCGATATAGAAATGGAGAGGAAAATGAAATATAAGGAATAATTAAATTATCATAAGAAATTATTTCATCCATAAACATGTCTGAAATAATTACTTCTGGAGGAGAGCAAACTGTAGCGTGACAGATAAACGCATAATAATGAATGGCATTGATCATTAGAATAATAAGATTATAACATTTAAATCCGAAGAAAGCATTAAATTTAATATAAAGAATTAATTCATAGCTATTGTGCAGAACAATCATTGTTATTAAAAAGTATAAGTTCAAATAAAAGCAAGTTACTAGTGATGAATCATCCAAAACCAGTCTGATAACCCAAGGTTTGTTTAAAAATATAACCCAGGAAGGTAAGGAGTATATAAAGAAGCAACAGAATATGACTAAACCCACAACGAGGATAAGTAAATAAAAAGAAACCCTGAATAAGGCAAGATCCACCATAAAAGGTGATGTATTTCTAGAATCAAGAAGAAGATGAAGAAATCCCAAGAAACCCGATGGCATCAAGAAGAAGATGGAGAAGATACCAGTCCAAGAAGACAGAAGAAAAGAAGACACCATTAGACAACATAAGAGGAAAATAATAAATTTTAAAAGAAAAAATATATAAATTTATTAGAATTGGAACATATGTTTGAAAATGTAAACAAAAACATTGTATCGACTCACCCATCAATATAGGTAGATGCCTATATGAGATAAAACAGTATAAAGATATATGTTATGAAAAGAATATATGAAATTTGAAATGAATATTATAATAAGAGGAAATAGTAAGAGAATGATCATATTATAAATAGAAAGTAGAATTCAGAATATTCGAAATAAAATAAATATATTTAATAAGAAGTAGAAAGTTATATAAGTTTTTAAGAGGTATATGATAAAAAGATGTAACGAAGGTAGGGAATTATCAATGTGGCAAATATGTAAATTGTTAGAGATTGTTTTGGAGAGTGATGAAGAAAAAATGTATTAGTCTAATTTAATACCAAATACTATAAAGATGAAAGAGAGGAATTATGTAAAATGAGTCTAAATTTATATCTAAGGAAAGTAACATGAGTAGTCTAATTTTATATTGAATACTATAAAGATGAAACAGAGGAATTATGTAAATAGAGTCTAATTTTTAATTCAATCAGAGTCACATTAAGAATATTAAATTATAATAACTGTTGTACATCATCAAAGTAATGTAACTTGGAAAAGAAAATAAAGCAAAGGATTTTGAATAGTGATTCCAGAGTTTGATTATCATATCGAATAAATAAATAATAATACAAAAAATATAACAATATCCTGAATAGAACAACGACAGAAGAGGAAAATCTTGGACTGGAGAAGAGTTTCAGTGGCCCTAACGAATAATTAAGTGTTCAAAGGAGACATCGGTGTTGCAGTAATCTTGGAGAGCGGTATCCAGCGGTAAGAGCAATAAGAGATTCGTGTGAAGAAACAGATTGCCAAGCTGAATATTGCTGTTGAAGAAAGGGAACCAACAACCAGAAGTGAACCCGTGGCAGCTGGAAGAATTCAGAGACGGTTACGTTAGTTATTTTTTACATGGTTAATTACCAAAGTACTACCCACTAACTGAATCTGGGTTGGTTTAAAGAAAAGAAATTAATAGATATAATCGTAAATACGATAAAATAACTTAATAATCATTAACCCTGAGAAAAAGAGTTTCTTTACATGTACTGGTAAATAAAAAAATATAATAACAGTAGGTACAGATCTTTATTACAATACCTGTAATAAAAAAATAAACCAGTGCTATATTGTAGCGTGACAGATAAACGCATAATAATGAATGGCATTGATCATTAGAATAATAAGATTATAACATTTAAATCCGAAGAAAGCATTAAATTTAATATAAAGAATTAATTCATAGCTACTGTGCAGAACAATCATTGTTATTAAAAAGTATAAGTTCAAATAAAAGCAAGTTACTAGTGATGAATCATCCAAAACCAGTCTGATAACCCAAGGTTTGTTTAAAAATATAACCCAGGAAGGTAAGGAGTATATAAAGAAGCAACAGAATATGACTAAACCCACAACGAGGATAAGTAAATAAAAAGAAACCCTGAATAAGGCAAGATCCACCATAAAAGGTGATGTATTTCTAGAATCAAGAAGAAGATGAAGAAATCCCAAGAAACCCGATGGCATCAAGAAGAAGATGGAGAAGATACCAGTCCAAGAAGACAGAAGAAAAGAAGACACCATTGAAGAAAGAAGAAGAAGACAGCATCCTGAAGAAGAAGGAATGCTCTTATAAAAAACACCCATATCCCCATATCACAAAATAACTAAAAATCACTATAATAAAAAGTATAACGAAATAGTCTTGAACAGTAACCACATGTACAATAAAATTAAGAAAAAAAAGTGTATAGAATAAGAGTTGCCAGTGAACCAAGGTAGAACAATAATATAATGCCCAAAGAACAAATCTTCATTGTAACACACAAACCAATTTATTGATGTTAATGAGACTAAACAACCATTTAGAAATAGCATCAAAAAGTGTAAAGTGAACCAGTGCTAGTTTGGGTATTATAAAAAATAAACCTTATGTTTCATCCTTGGCATCCACAAACTGTGTATATAATGAAATATACAACTTTAAGTGACTTATAATTTGTACCATGTGAATGTGATACATGTAGTAATATCAAGCTATAAATCTGTTTGAAGTAACATTTCTTTAAATAATGAATACAAACAGATTTAAATATACAGTGACAGGGTACAATTACCCAATACCATATTTAAAAGACAGTTTAAAAACTGCATAATCAAACTTAGTATAAGAGATAGCAAATAAGAATATAGGTATAAGGTTTTGTGAATATAGAATAAGGATTTTAAAAATGTATTAGGTATAAGGACATTTATTAAGTTTGGAACCACTAGCATCCTAACTGTAAATATATTTATTACTTGTATTTATAGTAATAATTAAGTAAGATGTTAGATGGGAAAAAACCTCCTTTGTAAATAATATTTCTATGTTAGTAATAAGTGTTGATTGTAAAAAATGTCTGAATGGTTGAAGACAACCATCATTTGAAAATATTTCTTATTTGTTTAACCGTTTATAGTATTGAAACCAATACTAATTATTGTTATGCTTAATAAAAAAAAAAAGTTTAGTTTATAATACCATGTTTAAAAAGTCAGAGAGGGTATAACACAGTATGTATTGATTATATAAAAATTTGTAAGAAAAAACTTGATAAAAAATCTAGGCAAAATAATGAAAACCAAACTTCATCAAAACAGAGAAATTACTCACTTAAATACATTTAAACTAAAGGGATTTAGATAAAATAAACCCGAGATGAAGCCATATAATTACCACTTAGAAAGATTTTGCAAAATTATAGCCAGAATTATAAATAAAAATGGAAATGACAGAACTCAAAAATTTGGAGAGGGGAGTCATATATTCCAACATAATATTTTAAAAATTAACCAATTCAAATAATTGCAAGAAACTAAGGGAATATAAACCTTTTAATAAAATATGAGATTATTAATCATAAATATAACTTAAAAATGGCAGAATTTGCATAATAACAGGAAGCTGATTTTGAACTTTTGCCAGAGACAAAATTAAGGTAAAATTACCAATTTTAGACAAAAAAACATAATAAAACGGCATTATTCAATATTAAAATACGCCGAATGAACTGAAGGATTAAATTAAGTAACATCTAACAAATAAATTTGAATAATAACCAAAGTTTAAGCAGTTATATAATGTAATATAAAACATGCACAGGATGCAAAGTTAAATTCGAACAATGTAAGGAATAATATTTGTATTGGCTAAGATTTTAGTCGAAAGTGAAGGAAGTAGAGAGTTGATTATTAAACATTGTACGGTGCACTTGACGAGCGTATTTTAAGCGAGTTAACCTAACTAATAGTACCGTAATGGCGAGTCAGTGAATGACAGAATTTTGAAAATCGCGAGTGGCGAATAAAAACATTTTGTAACATCGACCGAGTGACATAAACAATTACCAGAGACGAAATAACATTGTACAGCAGTAAACTACACCAAATAACATCATTAAACACCAGAAAACAGTATACATCTTAACCATAAATTAGTGCCCGGACGATAGAAAGTGAACTAACTTATACATACACCACTATACAAAAATACAACACAGAAACTTCACCCAAGACACTACCACACATCAGAAGGAAGATTTGCTGACACCAGGACGTGAATACTACGAGAAAATCTCTTTATTGGAACGTCACATTTACTAGAGACATTTTACCAACTCGACGGCGGCCATTTGCAATTTCCGTCTTCACTCAAAATGAACGCAGCCTTCTAGTTCCGCCAGCTATACGGTTCGACAACAAATTATTTTTATTTCAATCTCAATTAAATATATGTACCTAGTATTAAGAATTACTTGTTGTAACGTTATACTTTTTTAATATTGGCCCGATTTCTCTGACTTTAACCATAATTAGCTGTTAAAAGAACCTGATTACCTTTTATATATCAAAAACTTGTAACATTTCGATACCCTGAGAGTCGATTTTATAATCGACAAGAGTCTTGTTAATCAATTATTCAATAAATTATTTATACTTTTCACATAAAAATAGTTCTTTCTTTACCAAACATAACAATTTACCATTAATATAATTTAAACGATAAACTACCAGAATTTCACCACATCAGAAGGAAGATAACCTCCAAAACGAAAAGTAAACAAATATCGATTGTACCTGGAGACAATCTAATAAGTGGTTGGAGTTTATTGGAAATACCAAAACATTAATAAAATTTCTTAGACAAGTGAGACACGTTTCAAAACTTCAGGAAACACAATTAATTAATTGTTTTTAATTAATTAATCTATAAAAAGGAAAATTTTTAATTATAAAAATTTTTTTTTTAAACACGATTTTTATTTCTTCCTCAAACAACATTTTTAAAACATTTTTTTTGTAACACTACACCTTAACACTTTAACATTATTAACAGGTTTAGTAACAAATTGGATAGCTCAACAGTGAAACTAAAGGAAGAGTTTCAGACCAGGAAGACTTTGAAAACCACACCAAGTATTGATTAGTAAACACCAGGATTGAGTTCTATTACAAATTGGCTAGCCCAAACAGTGGGGCTTGATTAAAAAGGAAGATCAGAATTCAGAATTTGTAATTTTTATTACAAATTGGCGCACAACTGAGGGGCTTTAATTAGCGATTGAAAGGCCACTACAATCTGCCCAATCACTAATTGGAGTTCGGCAGCAGCTATAAAGCCAGAGAAATTAACGGAAAAATGCAACGACGGGCAACTTCAAAGAAACGGGCGGCGGAGGCCGAAAAAGAAGTAGAGATTGACATGGAGAACAAAGAGGCGACGCCAGTAGATGTGGAAAGTTCATTGCCACCGGTGTTGTCCAAACAACTTACTACCAAATATTTGAGAAAATACTTTATGGCAATTATAAAAGAAAGAATTTTGAATTTAAACATATAAATTCTAAAACAAAAGTAAGTACATCTTGCTACATAATATTTTTGAAAAAACTTTATGGAAAGAAGAAGAAGGCAGGAATTTTGAATTTTTAATAATAACATGAAAATTCTAAAACAAAAGTAAGCACATCTTACTACCTAATATTTTTGAAAAAACTTTATGGAAAAAATAAAAAGAAGGAATTTGGAATTTAAAACAAATAAATTCTAAAATAATAGTAAGTACAACTTACTACCACTGATATTTGAGAAATACTTTATGGCAAAATAAAAGAAAGGAATTTTGAATTTTAAAACACAAAAATCCAAAAATAAATGTATGTACATCTTACTACCTATGATTTAGAAGAAACTTTATGGAATTATAAAAGAAAGAATTTAAAACCACAAAATTTAAAAACAATTGTAAGAACATCTTACTACCTAAGATTTAGAAGAAACTTTATGGAAAAAATAAAAAGAAATTAATTTTGAATTTCATAACAAATAAATTCTAAAATGATGTAAGAACAACTTACAACTATATATTTTGAGAAAAACATTATGGAGAATTAAAATAGGAAAAAATTTGGAATTTTACATAAAAATTCTAAAATGATGTAAGAACAACTTACAACCAGATATTTTTGAGAAAAACTTTATGGAATTAAAAAGAAAGAATTTGAACCAACAAAATTTAAAAACAAATGGAAGCACATCTTACAACCAAATATTTGTGAGAAACAACTTTATGGAAAAATAAAAGAAAGATTTTGGAATTTAATATACAAAAAATTTAAAAATGAAGTAAGACCAACTTACTATAACTAATTTTGTGAAGAAACTTTATGGTAAATAATTAAGAAGAATTTGAACTTAGAGAAATACCAAAAAAAATTCAGAAATAATTGTAAGATCACCTTACTATAAACAATTTTGAAGGAAACCATTCTGGGAATAAATGAATTAAACAGAATTTGAATTTTGATAAAACGTCAAAACTCTGAAACGAAATAAGATCAACTTATTACAATGATTTATGAGAAATGTTATGCCATTAGATGAAAAGAAGAGTGTGAATTTTTCATAAAACTAACAAAGTTCTAAAAATAAATATGTTCCATTTATAATTCAATTTAGAAGAAAATAAAATGATTAATTCAGAAAAAAGAATTAACTTTAATCCAGAATAAATGTGAATACCTAGCATTTGAAGGAGTAGAGAAGAAAAACAAAAAAGAGTGTGATATACAAGAGAAGGCAAAAATTTGGAAGCAAAGAGAAGAATTTGTTATTATAATAAAATTATAAAAATCCAAGAAAGAAAAAAATAAAATAATAATGAGAACAACCTATGATTAATTACTTATGAAACGATAATGGAAACAGTTAATTAAGAAAAAGGAATACGATATTACTCAGTTCTGAAGAAGCGAAAAAGAATAACTCATACCAAACTTATGGAGAAGATGATTTTGGACAAATGATCATAATAAAACCTATATGAAATGCAAAGAGAAGAAGTACCACATGAAATATAATATAAATGAATTAATGTTAATGAATGCGAAGGCGGATTAATAACTTTCTAAGAGAAAGGTAAGAACAAAATGTTTAAATAAAATGATCAAAATAACAACCTGAATATCTAATATAAAGATACAAATTTAGAAATTAAATATAATATATTAAGACCATTCAAATAGTGAATAAGAAAATACTACATATAAAGACCATGCTAACACTGTAAGTAACCAGAAGGAAGTATAAAGAGAATTCAGATGGAGAAGAAAAAGAGTTACACTATAAGCAGTAACAAGAATTATTAAGAAAAGTTTTCACCCATAATTAAAATAAATATGTCAGACAAGTTAAGAGTTCAGAAAAATATATATATAATGAGTATAATAATAATTATGAAGATTTATTAAGATAGAAAATGTGAGATAATCTGAGAAACTACGAAGTGAAGAATCCAAAGATATTTTTATTAGTCGAAAATGAGACTACTTTTTATTTATTTATTCGATGACTGACTAAAGATAATTCCAGCAGCATTATGTTTTTTTGAGCAGAGATGAATGTGCCTCTGGAATCAAATTGTAGAAGTGGTGTATGGTCAGCAGAGTTTGTGTAGCCTACAGTGCCCCTCTGAACTGCCCCAGCCCACGTGATAGGGAATGTTAGGGAATTAATATCCCAAGGATGCAACACGAAGTTTATAAAGAAAGAAAATGTGTTACAATAATAATAATATCTCAGAAGACACTGACTATCCAAGAAGGATCAAAGTAAAATAAGTAACTATATATATAAAATTAATTAAACTCAAATATAAAAAGTCGATATAGAAATGGAGAGGAAAATGAAATATAAGGAATAATTAAATTATCATAAGAAATTATTTCATCCATAAACATGTCTGAAATAATTACTTCTGGAGGAGAGCAAACTGTAGCGTGACAGATAAACGCATAATAATGAATGGCATTGATCATTAGAATAATAAGATTATAACATTTAAATCCGAAGAAAGCATTAAATTTAATATAAAGAATTAATTCATAGCTACTGTGCAGAACAATCATTGTTATTAAAAAGTATAAGTTCAAATAAAAGCAAGTTACTAGTGATGAATCATCCAAAACCAGTCTGATAACCCAAGGTTTGTTTAAAAATATAACCCAGGAAGGTAAGGAGTATATAAAGAAGCAACAGAATATGACTAAACCCACAACGAGGATAAGTAAATGAAAAAGAAACCCTGAATAAGGCAAGATCCACCATAAAAGGTGATGTATTTCTAGAATCAAGAAGAAGATGAAGAAATCCCAAGAAACCCGATGGCATCAAGAAGAAGATGGAGAAGATACCAGTCCAAGAAGACAGAAGAAAAGAAGACACCATTGAAGAAAGAAGAAGAAGACAGCATCCTGAAGAAGAAGGAATGCTCTTATAAAAAACACCCATATCCCCATATCACAAAATAACTAAAAATCACTATAATAAAAAGTATAACGAAATAGTCTTGAACAGTAACCACATGTACAATAAAATTAAGAAAAAAAAGTGTATAGAATAAGAGTTGCCAGTGAACCAAGGTAGAACAATAATATAATGCCCAAAGAACAAATCTTCATTGTAACACACAAACCAATTTATTGATGTTAATGAGACTAAACAACCATTTAGAAATAGCATCAAAAAGTGTAAAGTGAACCAGTGCTAGTTTGGGTATTATAAAAAATAAACCTTATGTTTCATCCTTGGCATCCACAAACTGTGTATATAATGAAATATACAACTTTAAGTGACTTATAATTTGTACCATGTGAATGTGATACATGTAGTAATATCAAGCTATAAATCTGTTTGAAGTAACATTTCTTTAAATAATGAATACAAACAGATTTAAATATACAGTGACAGGGTACAATTACCCAATACCATATTTAAAAGACAGTTTAAAAACTGCATAATCAAACTTAGTATAAGAGATAGCAAATAAGAATATAGGTATAAGGTTTTGTGAATATAGAATAAGGATTTTAAAAATGTATTAGGTATAAGGACATTTATTAAGTTTGGAACCACTAGCATCCTAACTGTAAATATATTTATTACTTGTATTTATAGTAATAATTAAGTAAGATGTTAGATGGGAAAAAACCTCCTTTGTAAATAATATTTCTATGTTAGTAATAAGTGTTGATTGTAAAAAATGTCTGAATGGTTGAAGACAACCATCATTTGAAAATATTTCTTATTTGTTTAACCGTTTATAGTATTGAAACCAATACTAATTATTGTTATGTTTAATAAAAAAAAAAATGTTTAGTTTATAATACCATGTTTAAAAAGTCAGAGAGGGTATAACACAGTATTGATTATATAAAAATTTGCAAGAAAAAACTTAATAAAAAAATCTAGGCAAAATAATGAAAACCAAACTTCATCAAAACAGAGTAATTACTCACTTAAATACATTTAAACTAAAGGGATTTAGATAAAATAAACCCGAGATGAAGCCATATAATTACCACTTAGAAAGATTTTGCAAAATTATAGCCAGAATTATAAATAAAAATGGAAATGACAGAACTCAAAAATTTGGAGAGGGGAGTCATATATTCCAACATAATATTTTAAAAATTAACCAATTCAAATAATTGCAAGAAACTAAGGGAATATAAACCTTTTAATAAAATATGAGATTATTAATCATAAATATAACTTAAAAATGGCAGAATTTGCATAATAACAGGAAGCTGATTTTGAACTTTTGCCAGAGACAAAATGAAGGTAAAATTACCAATTTTAGACAAAAAAACATAATAAAACGGCATTATTCAATATTAAAATACGCCGAATGAACTGAAGGATTAAATTAAGTAACATCTAGCAAATAAATTTGAATAATAACCAAAGTTTAAGCAGTTATATAATGTAATATAAAACATGCACAGGATGCAAAGTTAAATTCGAACAATGTAAGGAATAATATTTGTATTGGCTAAGATTTTAGTCGAAAGTGAAGGAAGTAGAAAGTTGATTATTAAACATTGTACGGTGCACTTGACGAGCGTATTTTAAGCGAGTTAACCTAACTAATAGTACCGTAATGGCGAGTCAGTGAATGACAGAATTTTGAAAATCGCGAGTGGCGAATAAAAACATTTTGTAACATCGACCGAGTGACATAAACAATTACCAGAGACGAAATAACATTGTACAGCAGTAAACTACACCAAATAACATCATTAAACACCAGAAAACAGTATACATCTTAACCATAAATTAGTGCCCGGACGATAGAAAGTGAACTAACTTATACATACACCACTATACAAAAATACAACACAGAAACTTCACCCAAGACACTACCACACATCAGAAGGAAGATTTGCTGACACCAGGACGTGAATACTACGAGAAAATCTCTTTATTGGAACGTCACATTTACTAGAGACATTTTACCAACTCGACGGCGGCCATTTGCAATTTCCGTCTTCACTCAAAATGAACGCAGCCTTCTAGTTCCGCCAGCTATACGGTTCGACAACAAATTATTTTTATTTCAATCTCAATTAAATATATGTACCTAGTATTAAGAATTACTTGTTGTAACGTTATACTTTTTTAATATTGGCCCGATTTCTCTGACTTTAACCATAATTAGCTGTTAAAAGAACCTGATTACCTTTTATATATCAAAAACTTGTAACATTTCGATACCCTGAGAGTCGATTTTATAATCGACAAGAGTCTTGTTAATCAATTATTCAATAAATTATTTATACTTTTCACATAAAAATAGTTCTTTCTTTACCAAACATAACAATTTACCATTAATATAATTTAAACGATAAACTACCAGAATTTCACCACATCAGAAGGAAGATAACCTCCAAAACGAAAAGTAAACAAATATCGATTGTACCTGGAGACAATCTAATAAGTGGTTGGAGTTTATTGGAAATACCAAAACATTAATAAAATTTCTTAGACAAGTGAGACACGTTTCAAAACTTCAGGAAACACAATTAATTAATTGTTTTTAATTAATTAATCTATAAAAAGGAAAATTTTTAATTATAAAATTTTTTTTTTAAACACGATTTTTATTTCTTCCTCAAACAACATTTTTAAAACATTTTTTTTGTAACACTACACCTTAACACTTTAACATTATTAACAGGTTTAGTAACAAATTGGATAGCTCAACAGTGAAACTAAAGGAAGAGTTTCAGACCAGGAAGACTTTGAAAACCACACCAAGTATTGATTAGTAAACACCAGGATTGAGTTCTATTACAAATTGGCTAGCCCAAACAGTGGGGCTTGATTAAAAAGGAAGATCAGAATTCAGAATTTGTAATTTTTATTACAAATTGGCGCACAACTGAGGGGCTTTAATTAGCGATTGAAAGGCCACTACAATCTGCCCAATCACTAATTGGAGTTCGGCAGCAGCTATAAAGCCAGAGAAATTAACGGAAAAATGCAACGACGGGCAACTTCAAAGAAACGGGCGGCGGAGGCCGAAAAAGAAGTAGAGATTGACATGGAGAACAAAGAGGCGACGCCAGTAGATGTGGAAAGTTCATTGCCACCGGTGTTGTCCAAACAACTTACTACCAAATATTTGAGAAAATACTTTATGGCAATTATAAAAGAAAGAATTTTGAATTTAAACATATAAATTCTAAAACAAAAGTAAGTACATCTTGCTACATAATATTTTTGAAAAAACTTTATGGAAAGAAGAAGAAGGCAGGAATTTTGAATTTTTAATAATAACATGAAAATTCTAAAACAAAAGTAAGCACATCTTACTACCTAATATTTTTGAAAAAACTTTATGGAAAAAATAAAAAGAAGGAATTTGGAATTTAAAACAAATAAATTCTAAAATAATAGTAAGTACAACTTACTACCACTGATATTTGAGAAATACTTTATGGCAAAATAAAAGAAAGGAATTTTGAATTTTAAAACACAAAAATCCAAAAATAAATGTATGTACATCTTACTACCTATGATTTAGAAGAAACTTTATGGAATTATAAAAGAAAGAATTTAAAACCACAAAATTTAAAAACAATTGTAAGAACATCTTACTACCTAAGATTTAGAAGAAACTTTATGGAAAAAATAAAAAGAAATTAATTTTGAATTTCATAACAAATAAATTCTAAAATGATGTAAGAACAACTTACAACTATATATTTTGAGAAAAACATTATGGAGAATTAAAATAGGAAAAAATTTGGAATTTTACATAAAAATTCTAAAATGATGTAAGAACAACTTACAACCAGATATTTTTGAGAAAAACTTTATGGAATTAAAAAGAAAGAATTTGAACCAACAAAATTTAAAAACAAATGGAAGCACATCTTACAACCAAATATTTGTGAGAAACAACTTTATGGAAAAATAAAAGAAAGATTTTGGAATTTAATATACAAAAAATTTAAAAATGAAGTAAGACCAACTTACTATAACTAATTTTGTGAAGAAACTTTATGGTAAATAATTAAGAAGAATTTGAACTTAGAGAAATACCAAAAAAAATTCAGAAATAATTGTAAGATCACCTTACTATAAACAATTTTGAAGGAAACCATTCTGGGAATAAATGAATTAAACAGAATTTGAATTTTGATAAAACGTCAAAACTCTGAAACGAAATAAGATCAACTTATTACAATGATTTATGAGAAATGTTATGCCATTAGATGAAAAGAAGAGTGTGAATTTTTCATAAAACTAACAAAGTTCTAAAAATAAATATGTTCCATTTATAATTCAATTTAGAAGAAAATAAAATGATTAATTCAGAAAAAAGAATTAACTTTAATCCAGAATAAATGTGAATACCTAGCATTTGAAGGAGTAGAGAAGAAAAACAAAAAAGAGTGTGATATACAAGAGAAGGCAAAAATTTGGAAGCAAAGAGAAGAATTTGTTATTATAATAAAATTATAAAAATCCAAGAAAGAAAAAAATAAAATAATAATGAGAACAACCTATGATTAATTACTTATGAAACGATAATGGAAACAGTTAATTAAGAAAAAGGAATACGATATTACTCAGTTCTGAAGAAGCGAAGAAGAATAACTCATACCAAACTTATGGAGAAGATGATTTTGGACAAATGATCATAATAAAACCTATATGAAATGCAAAGAGAAGAAGTACCACATGAAATATAATATAAATGAATTAATGTTAATGAATGCGAAGGCGGATTAATAACTTTCTAAGAGAAAGGTAAGAACAAAATGTTTAAATAAAATGATCAAAATAACAACCTGAATATCTAATATAAAGATACAAATTTAGAAATTAAATATAATATATTAAGACCATTCAAATAGTGAATAAGAAAATACTACATATAAAGACCATGCTAACACTGTAAGTAACCAGAAGGAAGTATAAAGAGAATTCAGATGGAGAAGAAAAAGAGTTACACTATAAGCAGTAACAAGAATTATTAAGAAAAGTTTTCACCCATAATTAAAATAAATATGTCAGACAAGTTAAGAGTTCAGAAAAATATATATATAATGAGTATAATAATAATTATGAAGATTTATTAAGATAGAAAATGTGAGATAATCTGAGAAACTACGAAGTGAAGAATCCAAAGATATTTTTATTAGTCGAAAATGAGACTACTTTTTATTTATTTATTCGATGACTGATTGAAGATAATTCCAGCAGCATTGTTTTTTTGAGCAGAGATGAATGTGCCTCTGGACTCAAATTGTAGAAGTGGTGTATGGCCAGCAGAGTTTTTGTAGCCTACAGTGCCCCTCTGAACTGCCCCAGCCCACGTGATAGGGAATGTTAGGGAATTAATATCCCAAGCAAGGATGCAACACGAAGTTTATAAAGAAAGAAAATGTGTTACAATAATAATAATATCTCAGAAGACACTAACTATCCAAGAAGGATCAAAGTAAAATAAGTAACTATATATATAAAATTAATTAAACTCAAATATAAAAAGTCGATATAGAAATGGAGAGGAAAATGAAATATAAGGAATAATTAAATTATCATAAGAAATTATTTCATCCATAAACATGTCTGAAATAATTACTTCTGGAGGAGAGCAATCTGTAGCGTGACAGATAAACGCATAATAATGAATGGCATTGATCATTAGAATAATAAGATTATAACATTTAAATCCGAAGAAAGCATTAAATTTAATATAAAGAATTAATTCATAGCTACTGTGCAGAACAATCATTGTTATTAAAAAGTATAAGTTCAAATAAAAGCAAGTTACTAGTGATGAATCATCCAAAACCAGTCTGATAACCCAAGGTTTGTTTAAAAATATAACCCAGGAAGGTAAGGAGTATATAAAGAAGCAACAGAATATGACTAAACCCACAACGAGGATAAGTAAATGAAAAAGAAACCCTGAATAAGGCAAGATCCACCATAAAAGGTGATGTATTTCTAGAATCAAGAAGAAGATGAAGAAATCCCAAGAAACCCGATGGCATCAAGAAGAAGATGGAGAAGATACCAGTCCAAGAAGACAGAAGAAAAGAAGACACCATTGAAGAAAGAAGAAGAAGACAGCATCCTGAAGAAGAAGGAATGCTCTTATAAAAAACACCCATATCCCCATATCACAAAATAACTAAAAATCACTATAATAAAAAGTATAACGAAATAGTCTTGAACAGTAACCACATGTACAATAAAATTAAGAAAAAAAAGTGTATAGAATAAGAGTTGCCAGTGAACCAAGGTAGAACAAAAATATAATGCCTAAAGAACAAATCTTCATTGTAACACACAAACCAATTTATTGATGTTAATGAGACTAAACAACCATTTAGAAATAGCATCAAAAAGTGTAAAGTGAACCAGTGCTAGTTTGGGTATTATAAAAAATAAACCTTATGTTTCATCCTTGGCATCCACAAACTGTGTATATAATGAAATATACAACTTTAAGTGACTTATAATTTGTACCATGTGAATGTGATACATGTAGTAATATCAAGCTATAAATCTGTTTGAAGTAACATTTCTTTAAATAATGAATACAAACAGATTTAAATATACAGTGACAGGGTACAATTACCCAATACCATATTTAAAAGACAGTTTAAAAACTGCATAATCAAACTTAGTATAAGAGATAGCAAATAAGAATATAGGTATAAGGTTTTGTGAATATAGAATAAGGATTTTAAAAATGTATTAGGTATAAGGACATTTATTAAGTTTGGAACCACTAGCATCCTAACTGTAAATATATTTATTACTTGTATTTATAGTAATAATTAAGTAAGATGTTAGATGGGAAAAACCTCTTTTGTAAATAATATTTCTATGTTAGTAATAAGTGTTGATTGTAAAAAATGTCTGAATGGTTGAAGACAACCATCATTTGAAAATATTTCTTATTTGTTTAACCGTTTATAGTATTGAAACCAATACTAATTATTGTTATGTTTAATAAAAAAAAAATGTTTAGTTTATAATACCATGTTTAAAAAGTCAGAGAGGGTATAACACAGTATGTATTGATTATATAAAAATTTGTAAGAAAAAACTTGATAAAAAAATCTAGGCAAAATAATGAAAACCAAACTTCATCAAAACAGAGAAATTACTCACTTAAATACATTTAAACTAAAGGGATTTAGATAAAATAAACCCGAGATGAAGCCATATAATTACCACTTAGAAAGATTTTGCAAAATTATAGCCAGAATTATAAATAAAAATGGAAATGACAGAACTCAAAAATTTGTAGAGGGGAGTCATATATTCCAACATAATATTTTAAAAATTAACCAATTGAAATAATTGCAAGAAACTAAGGGAATATAAACCTTTTAATAAAATATGAGATTATTAATCATAAATATAACTTAAAAATGGCAGAATTTGCATAATAACAGGAAGCTGATTTTGAACTTTTGCCAGAGACAAAATGAAGGTAAAATTACCAATTTTAGACAAAAAAACATAATAAAACGGCATTATTCAATATTAAAATACGCCGAATGAACTGAAAGATTAAATTAAGTAACATCTAGCAAATAAATTTGAATAATAACGAAAGTTTAAGCAGTTATATAATGTAATATAAAACATGCACAGGATGCAAAGTTAAATTCGAACAATGTAAGGAATAATATTTGTATTGGCTAAGATTTTAGTCGAAAGTGAAGGAAGTAGAGAGTTGATTATTAAACATTGTACGGTGCACTTGACGAGCGTATTTTAAGCGAGTTAACCTAACTAATAGTACCGTAATGGCGAGTCAGTGAATGACAGAATTTTGAAAATCGCGAGTGGCGAATAAAAACATTTTGTAACATCGACCGAGTGACATAAACAATTACCAGAGACGAAATAACATTGTACAGCAGTAAACTACACCAAATAACATCATTAAACACCAGAAAACAGTATACATCTTAACCATAAATTAGTGCCCGGACGATAGAAAGTGAACTAACTTATACATACACCACTATACAAAAATACAACACAGAAACTTCACCCAAGACACTACCACACATCAGAAGGAAGATTTGCTGACACCAGGACGTGAATACTACGAGAAAATCTCTTTATTGGAACGTCACATTTACTAGAGACATTTTACCAACTCGACGGCGGCCATTTGCAATTTCCGTCTTCACTCAAAATGAACGCAGCCTTCTAGTTCCGCCAGCTATACGGTTCGACAACAAATTATTTTTATTTCAATCTCAATTAAATATATGTACCTAGTATTAAGAATTACTTGTTGTAACGTTATACTTTTTTAATATTGGCCCGATTTCTCTGACTTTAACCATAATTAGCTGTTAAAAGAACCTGATTACCTTTTATATATCAAAAACTTGTAACATTTCGATACCCTGAGAGTCGATTTTATAATCGACAAGAGTCTTGTTAATCAATTATTCAATAAATTATTTATACTTTTCACATAAAAATAGTTCTTTCTTTACCAAACATAACAATTTACCATTAATATAATTTAAACGATAAACTACCAGAATTTCACCACATCAGAAGGAAGATAACCTCCAAAACGAAAAGTAAACAAATATCGATTGTACCTGGAGACAATCTAATAAGTGGTTGGAGTTTATTGGAAATACCAAAACATTAATAAAATTTCTTAGACAAGTGAGACACATTTCAAAACTTCAGGAAACACAATTAATTAATTGTTTTTAATTAATTAATCTATAAAAAGGAAAATTTTTAATTATAAATTTTTTTTTTAAACACGATTTTTATTTCTTCCTCAAACAACATTTTTAAAACATTTTTTTTGTAACACTACACCTTAACACTTTAACATTATTAACAGGTTTAGTAACAGATTGGATAGCTCAACAGTGAAACTAAAGGAAGAGTTTCAGACCAGGAAGACTTTGAAAACCACACCAAGTATTGATTAGTAAACACCAGGATTGAGTTCTATTACAAATTGGCTAGCCCAAACAGTGGGGCTTGATTAAAAAGGAAGATCAGAATTCAGAATTTGTAATTCTTATTACAATATATATATATATATATAATTTGTAATATAATTAATATATTACAAATTTAAATAATAAAAATATAAATTAAATAATTGAATTGGTATGATATATAATTGATGAACGTTTTAATAAGCTCCACGTTGGAAACGCCAATTTGTAATATAATATAAATATTACAAATAAAAATAAAAATAAAAATTAAATTGAATTGAATTGATATGTGTTGATACGTATTGATATTTTGTTTTTCTTATCACTGGGTCAGTCTGACTCCTTAAAGTCCCACTGTTAGGCTAGTCAAATGGTAATATAATTTCAAGTGTAATAATAAACAAAATATAAAGATATTGATGACAAGAATATGTGATAACTAGGTGTGTTTGATTGTTAAATAACAAATACATCAAACTTTAAAAATTTTGCAAATATTTTTTCTTGTGCTTGTATCGAATTTGACTGAATGATTTAATTTAATTAATTAATAATTAATTAATTATTTGAGTTTGTAATTTCCTCCTATATCTATTCTCTCAATGTGAATTATGTTTTTGCTTAATAAAAAATAATAATAACATTAATGGTAGAAATAAAAACAATGCTGGTAACTGAATACTGATTTGCGTTTATTCATTCAAAATTGTGCGCCAGTCAAACTGCGCATGTCCCAGGCACTGGCAAATATTCGCCACAGTCGGCAGTGAGAAAAATCAACAGATATATTTTTTACAAGTTTAAATTTATGGTTCTTTTAACGAGTCGAAATGGTCAGAGGGCAAGGAACAAGATACATTTAACAGGTATTCTTAAACTAAATGTTAATATCTGAAATAGAACAGAATTATTATTATTACAATTGTCAATTAGAAAGAAATTATTTAAAATTCGAACCAAGTCGAAGAAATGACGTCACTCTGCTCCAGGAAGCACTGGCTGATCGTCTTTATCGAAATTCAGCAATGGCCGCCGTCTGCTCGGTTTTGACTGCTATGACGCCGTTGGAATTGAAGATCTTCTCCCACAGAAATAAAACGATGTTCCCTTTTCTGCGAAGTGGTGTTGTTCCAAAATATAGTGTTGAATGTCCCCTCGTCGTCTGCGATGTCGAATTCTGGATGGATCTCTTGTGTAGTGTGATGTTCAAATATGTGTGTTGGTTCTCTGTGAATTCGTTCCAAAAATTGTTCAAAATGGCTGTCGATTTCTGGCGTTGAGTTTTATGGTGTTATTCTGTGTTTTTGGAAACTTGTGAAGTGTTAGACATAGATAGATAATGTTATTTCACTTGTTAGTTCATCTCCGTTACACGCCACATAACCACACTTGGTTTTAATATAAATTATTTCGTTTTCAATACTCCGCTAATACATTTTTCAACTGTTCAGCTTTGCGATTAACAATAGACTAATAGACGCAACGTCGTCGTTTTAAGGCAATTTGTGGTATGATTTGTGGTATGTCTTTTTCCTCTTCATATTGTTTAATAATAAAATATCTGTCTAAGACTTGTTTCACTATCTAACTATACATAACAAGTTTTCTTATTTTTTTCTGTATTTCAAATATTTCTTAATTTTACATGAATCTAACTATTCAGTAATATTGATTATTTAATTTTACATCTTTTGATATATAGCTGGGTTTGTTTCAAACTCATTTAAGCCCAAAAATTACAATTTTACATAATAATTGTATTCCCCATATTTTGTACAAATTCAGTGTTTTAAAGGTTTTTATTTGTTTTTTCGGTATAATATTTCCATGGAATACACCTAATAACTCCGTAATTACTTTGTTGTTAATAATTTGGTTATTAAAACATTTCAATATTGATTAATTTGCTGTTTAGTCTGATTTGATTACTATCATAAGCCTATTTTTGACTGTTTCCAAAAGAAGTTAGTTTTCTTTCTTTTGTCATTCTATTTGCTATTAACTGTATCTGCATTAATTATACTTTCAATTTCTGTATCGTATGTATTGAATTCTATTCCTATTACATAGATTAATTCTTTGATAGATAATTTTTTGTTTATAGGCCATTCTGTGTTTACAAACATAGTGTCTTGGTGGGTCTGTTTGTACATTATACATGGTTTACTGATTTGAATAAAATTATTACATTTTTATGCCCTACTTGCCTCTCTGACTTACACAATGGAAAATTAAATGACATGATTTTAAATACAATAGAATATCTTGTATCTACTAAACTTTCTTTATACTAATAACATCATTGAACCATAACATGAACATCTTATGCCTAATTTTAACAAAAACATCTTATTATCAACTATTTTCCATATATCACCTAATTTTAACAAAAACATCTTATTCCTATTATTTTTTACTGTATCATCAAATGATAACAAAATAGCTTATCCTAGACATAATTTAATTAAAAACAATAAAAAACTCCTATTACTAGTAACACTGTCAGTCACTAACTGTCTCGTGTATTGATTATTCTTATGAAAACACTTTAACTGTGATAAAAAACCTCGTGTATCTATTTACACCTTACATCTAAAATACTATCTAATTAATAATAAATAGCAAACATCTTAATATTAGTCATACCTTTAGTTATGAACTGTCATTTGGTATTTTTGTCCTTACCATTTACTTAGCTATAATTAAAGAAAACATTTTATATATAATAGTTTTTCTTATATCTAATTTAAAAACTCTTATTACTAGTAATGTTGTCAGTCCTTAGACTGTCCTTCATTCCAATGGTTTTATTATTATTATTCTACACTCATGGTAGTCTTTATATAATACTTAAACTTCATTGAAGATTTTTTCATAGATTTTTTAACTATGTTTCTCACTATACACTCTGTAGTTTCTTAATTTTGTTATCTCACTTCACTTTATTGGATTGTACACTCTGGTAGTCTTTTTAGTGAGTTCTACTCTATGGTAGTCTCTTTTGACATATTTTTTGACATGTTACACTTACAACTAATATACAATTTGTGTTTTATAGTATTGTATCTTGTAACTTGTTTGGGGTTTACCTATATCGGTTTCAATTTTGTCTCATGGTATTTATTATATGACTAACATTTTGTTTCGACATATCTCTTCCTGTTTCTGGTCTCTTTGTTGGAATCTTGATATGTTTCGTCCCTTCTTCAAATATCACATAAGTAGTTTCCTTATTAAAATGGTTTCATGACAGATTATTTCCTTTTTTATGGTCCTTCCCTTTTTGTACTGCTTCCCCAATCTACTGGGTATACTGCTGGTTTAACTGGTTTTTTCATCGTAGGTTATTTTAATTAATGGTTTTCTTTATTATCTTCCATTTTTATTAACATTTTATAGACTTAATTATACAGTTTCTAGTGTAATCCTTAAACAATTTATTCCTCTCACTCACTATGGAACTTTTTCTTTTATTTATGTAACATTAATTCAAATGTTTAGTGTGATAATTTTGTTATGTTACATATGCTCTCCTGTAAAAGTGATTAGTTCAGATCATACTCTGTATGGATGAAATAATTACTACTAATTCTTTTGTATTTACATTTTCTCCGTGATTACATGTTTTCACTTTATATACCTTCCTTTTCCACCATTTCTTCCTCTCAGATGACGTGTATCTCCTTCATTAGTTTCTTTTTTTTTTTTCATTGATAAGTGATCTCTAATCTTGTGTATAACATTATCATTTTATATTCCTTCTTATTTGGTGCTTCCTCACCAGTATGTTTACTCCCTAACATTCCCTAACAAATTAATTGGAACAGTTCAGAGTGGCACTTTTGGCTTCAATCCCTGCTGTCCAATACTTCAATTGAGTCCAGAGGTATTATCATCTCTGCTCAACACATAAGACTGATGGCATTTTCTACATCCAGTCATAAAAATAAATAAACAGTAAAAGTAGTCATTTTTGACTAAAATAAACATCTTTAGATTCTTCACTTCATAATACGTTATATTAATTAATACTTTTATACACTTGACTCTTCTTCTCTCTTAAAGCTTATTCCATATTAGGTGGTTTAGGTATGTGGTATAATATACATTTCATCATGTTTACATAGTAAGTAGTATATATATTTACTCTTTCTACCATCTGGTATCCATTGAGTTACTTTTATTGCTCATGGTATAACATGAATTAATTCTTTATCACTTTCACTATAACAGTGGTTGTTGTAACAGCATTATCATTATTAGTATCAGGTTTTTTTGTTTTTTAGTCTCACTATTTGGTCTTTAGTGAGCTGGTCCTTCTTCATTGTTCCATTTTTATTAAATTATTTTCTTTGTGAGTTTGGTTAATTTGTTCGATTAAGTCATATGACATTTTGGTTTCCTTTCTCTCTTAGAATTTTGTATCTCTTTCTTACAAAATCCTTTTTCATATTTCAGAGTTATTTCTCATCATTTGTATGAGTAATGATGTGAGTTTAATGTTTTTTAATTTTAGACATTTTTATTCAACTACATTCTTTCTTATTCATAGTCGTTTTTCAAATATTTTGGTATAAGTGGTACTTATTATTGTTTTGAATTTTGAAATTATTATTCCTCAAAATTCTTTTCTCATTCATAATAGTCTTTGAATGTTTGTTGTAAGTGGTACTTACTAATTATTTTGAATTTGGACAATTATTATCTTCATCCAAATTCTTTTTACTTGCATAATAGTCTTTGAATATTTGTGTAGCTTGTACCTACTATTGCTTTTGAATTTTGAAGCTTATTATGTTCAAAATTCTTTTTATTTATTCACAATAATCCTTCAAATGTTTTGTTGTAAGTTGCACTTACTGATTTTTGAATTTTGAAATTATTTTTATCAAAATTCTTTTTGTATCACAATATTCTTTCTGATATTTGGTGTAAGTTGTGCTTACTAATTTTTGAATTTTGTAATTTTCTATTTATCAAAATTCTTATTTCATCATTCACAATTGTTCGAATATTTGGTGTAAGTTGTACTTACTAATTTTTGAATTTGGTAGTTTTCATTTCTCAAAATTCACAATTTCTTCATAATAGTTTTAACTCATAATTATGAGTCCTCCAAATATTTTTTAATAGACAACTGATTATAAGTTCCTTTTACTTTATTCGAAATGATATCCTTTAGTACATATGTATTATTATTATTGTTTTTAATAATCAGGTGTGGGCCGGTATACAGCAGTAATAACTTTTTGGTAATGCCTTCCAAAGTACTGTGTAATTCCCTGTTTTTTAGCAGTACCTTTTCTCCGACTTCATATCTTATTATTTTCTTAACAGCCTTTTGATATTTGTTCTTGCGCCTTTCCTGGTCTTCAGCCAATTTATTGTAGAATCTAATTCGATTGAATTTGTATTCTTGACTCCTGGGGAACTCTATTATGTCTTGTATTTCTCTCGGAGGTGGTCTTTCATACATTGCCGTGTATGGCGTGGTACCAATAGCGGTGTGATATGACAAATTAAGGAATTCTTCAGTCGCTAATAAATATTCTTGCCACTTCTTTTGTTGATTATAGCAATAAGTCCTTAATATTCTTCCGACCTCTCGCAGTACCCTCTCCGCTGGATTGCTGCTGGGGTGGTAGACAGACGTCTTGTATGTCTTAATGCCCAATGTATTCAGAGTATTTCTCCACCGCCAACCCTTAAATTGCGTTCCATGGTCGGTGATTATGGATGTCGGGCTTCCTACCTCTGGAATGTAATGATTTGTTATTATTCCTAGAGTCTTCAGAGTGGTGGCTCTGTTCACAGGGTATAGTTTTGTAAATTTTGTAAAATGATCCATCATAATAACAATATACTTGTATCGATGGCGTCCGCCACTGCGGGGAAATGGACCGCATATGTCCAGAAAGACCTTTTCCAGTTTGGCTTGTGAGGTAATTGGTATCATCATACCTTCCTTTCTTTCATTGTTGGTTTTCACCAATTGACATATCATACAGGTTTTAAGGTAGTTTCTAGTTTTTCTATTGATACTTTTTATGTGACAATTCTCTTCTATTGCCTTGATCACCTTCATGGCTCCCATGTGACCGTATCGTAGGTGATAGTCCAGGATGATATCCTTTTCGATTGTAGTAGGGATCATGATCTTCCAAACGTCTTCGTCAAGGGATGTCTTGATGAATAAAATCCCATTATGTATACAATAAAATTTGTTTATTGTGTCATCTTGGTTGGAGAGACGAAGTTTAATAGAGTTTAACTTCGGATCGGACTGCTGGTGTTTGCTGATGTCCTGCACTATCTTCTCTAAATCGGATCTGTCTTTAATAATGTTATAGATTTTCAAAATGCTCTCCTTTTCGCCTTCGAATGTTTGTTCCTCCAGATTCACTCTTGACAATACGTCGGCTACTACATTTTTACTTCCAGGAACATACTCCCACTGTATATCGTATTCCTGCAGGGCGAGTACCCATCTGGTCAATCTACCATGGCTTAATTTGCATCTTCTTAGAAATGATATTGACTTGTGATCTGTTCGGACGGTCACTGGATATCCGAGGATATACGTCCGAAACTTCCCGCAGGCAAAGACTACACTTAGCAGTTCTTTTTCCGTCACATTATAGTTCTTTTCACACTGGTTAAGGGTTCTGCTAGCAAAGCTCACTACTAGATGGTTTCCACTTTCATCTTCTTGGTACAGTGTTGAACCCAAGCTAATGTTACTAGCGTCACAGTTTAGAAAGAAGGGTCGGTTAAAATCTGGATGGTTGAGCATTACTGCATCTAAGAATTTCTCTTTAATTGATTTGAAGGTCTCGTCTTGTTCTTGACCCCATCGCCATTTATTCTTGGACGATAACTGGTACTGAAACTGGGCTGTTAGTTCGGAATAATTATTCTGGAACTTCCTATAATAGTTACACAGGCCCAAAAATGATTGTAGTTGCCTTCTGTTTTTTGGTGTAGGGAATCGTTGTATGGCGTCTACCTTTTCTGTTGATGGTGTTATTCCTTGACTGTTTAGTTGGAAACCCAGGAATTGAACTTCTTTAGCTATAAGCTTGGACTTGTCCAGTTTAAGGGTGACATTATTTTCAGCAAGCTTCTTCAAAACATACTCCACACGATAACAGTGTTCCTCCCAGCTGGTTGATGTTATTAGGAGATCATCAACATAGACAGTCGTGAATTGGAGCGCTTCTGGTCCTAGTATATGATCCATACAGGCGACAAAAACAGCTACTGAATTCACCAACCCGAAGGGCAATCTCTTAAACTGATAATTGCGCCCTTCGAAGATGAACGCCATATATTGCCGGCTTGCTGCGTGCAACTCCACTTGCCAATAGCCGCATACCGTATCCCAAGTGGTAATGAATCGTGTTCCGTGGAACCTCTTCAAAATTTCATCAATTTCGCCAGGTGAGGTACGATCGTTTATTATCATCTTATTTATCTCACGAGCGTCAAGGCAAAGTCTTACCTTCCCATTTTTCTTTTGTATTGCCACAATTGGGCTTGTGTATGGCGATTGACTGCTCTCGATGATATCTCTACGGATCATATTCTGGATCTCTGTGCGTACGGCTTCTTTCAAAGATTGTGCTATTGGGTACGACTTTCGGTTGAATTCTACCGGTTCTCTGAATCGTATGGAACATTGGTAGTTCCGGATCTTTCCAGGTTCGTCAGAAAATACAGCTCGATATTTCTCATATATTTCTACCAATTGATTCCGCTGGTTTTCTGTTAGTTGCTCGTTAGTATTGTGGCACTGGAAGTTACGTATCTCTTGGATCTTTTGTTGCCATAGGTCTTCCTCCGAATCTTGATGTACTGGCTTGTTGTTTGTTGAGTGGTTGGATAAGTAATTCACCTTATTTTGGTGGTCGAGAAGTTGTCTGGAGTCTAAAGTCTTGTTATCAGTTAAATTGGCTATCCAGGTTGAACCTTCAGCAAAGAGTGATACCTTTCCTCGGCACAAGTCGATAATTGCTGAGTTTCGGCGCAATATGTCGCATCCTATCATGATGTTGAAAGGTAATCCGGCTGCAACAAGAAATATCATATCCACACTAATGCCCTGACTTTTGACATTGAGGGATACCTGCTTTCTTATGGTCTTGTTCTGTCGGCCGGTAGCTCCTACAAGTACAATGTTATTAATAGGTAGTACCGGTAAGTTTTTGTGGCATTCCTGCTGTATCCGGTCCAATTCATTTCGACTTATTATGGAGACATTGGCTCCAGTGTCTATCATTATAGGAACAGAAATACCTTCAATTTCTGCGATTATGTATATTATTTCATTATCATTATTTTTAATATTAAGCTCACTTTCTTCTAATAGGTCCTTACGGATATCCTTTAAATAATTGCTGTATATTATGGTAAAATTTTTTCTGTTTTTCTTCCATTTTCTCCTCCATATTCTTACTATTCTCCTCCATCTTCTCCTCCATCTTCTTACTATTTTCTTCGATTTTCTTGTTGGTATCTCCGATTTTATTACCCAACTCTTCTTTCAATTGTTGGTTATCGTTTTCCAGCTTCTTACTATTTTCTTCCATTTTCTCCTTTAATTCTTCCTTCGTCGTTTTAAATTCTCTGAGTAACATCTCCATCATTTGATCAAATTTTGTATCTTCCTTTGTAGTGGATTTCTCCGGCTGTTCCTCCGGTGGTGCAGGTTTGTTTGGTTCTGCTGGCGGTAACATCGACTCCACATCTTCCACTGGTGTCGCTTCATTATCCTCCATGTTTATCTCCTGCTCGGCCTCCATAGCCCTTTTTCTTGATGTAGCTCTCCTGTGCATCTCGCTCCCTCTTCCGACCTGTTGACCGTTGCCAAGCTAAAAATAGGAAATTGGACAATCGTCCTTATTTTACAACACTATTACCTCCTATTTAAAGCCCCTTAAGTTGGACGCCAATTTGTAATATAATTAATATATTACAAATTTAAATAATAAAAATATAAATTAAATAATTGAATTGGTATGATATATAATTGATGAACGTTTTAATAAGCTCCACGTTGGAAACGCCAATTTGTAATATAATATAAATATTACAAATAAAAATAAAAATAAAAATTAAATTGAATTGAATTGATATGTGTTGATACGTATTGATATTTTGTTTTTCTTATCACTGGGTCAGTCTGACTCCTTAAAGTCCCACTGTTAGGCTAGTCAAATGGTAATATAATTTCAAGTGTAATAATAAACAAAATATAAAGATATTGATGACAAGAATATGTGATAACTAGGTGTGTTTGATTGTTAAATAACAAATACATCAAACTTTAAAAATTTTGCAAATATTTTTTCTTGTGCTTGTATCGAATTTGACTGAATGATTTAATTTAATTAATTAATAATTAATTAATTATTTGAGTTTGTAATTTCCTCCTATATCTATTCTCTCAATGTGAATTATGTTTTTGCTTAATAAAAAATAATAATAACATTAATGGTAGAAATAAAAACAATGCTGGTAACTGAATACTGATTTGCGTTTATTCATTCAAAATTGTGCGCCAGTCAAACTGCGCATGTCCCAGGCACTGGCAAATATTCGCCACAGTCGGCAGTGAGAAAAATCAACAGATATATTTTTTACAAGTTTAAATTTATGGTTCTTTTAACGAGTCGAAATGGTCAGAGGGCAAGGAACAAGATACATTTAACAGGTATTCTTAAACTAAATGTTAATATCTGAAATAGAACAGAATTATTATTATTACAATTGTCAATTAGAAAGAAATTATTTAAAATTCGAACCAAGTCGAAGAAATGACGTCACTCTGCTCCAGGAAGCACTGGCTGATCGTCTTTATCGAAATTCAGCAATGGCCGCCGTCTGCTCGGTTTTGACTGCTATGACGCCGTTGGAATTGAAGATCTTCTCCCACAGAAATAAAACGATGTTCCCTTTTCTGCGAAGTGGTGTTGTTCCAAAATATAGTGTTGAATGTCCCCTCGTCGTCTGCGATGTCGAATTCTGGATGGATCTCTTGTGTAGTGTGATGTTCAAATATGTGTGTTGGTTCTCTGTGAATTCGTTCCAAAAATTGTTCAAAATGGCTGTCGATTTCTGGCGTTGAGTTTTATGGTGTTATTCTGTGTTTTTGGAAACTTGTGAAGTGTTAGACATAGATAGATAATGTTATTTCACTTGTTAGTTCATCTCCGTTACACGCCACATAACCACACTTGGTTTTAATATAAATTATTTCGTTTTCAATACTCCGCTAATACATTTTTCAACTGTTCAGCTTTGCGATTAACAATAGACTAATAGACGCAACGTCGTCGTTTTAAGGCAATTTGTGGTATGTCTTTTTCCTCTTCATATTGTTTAATAATAAAATATCTGTCTAAGACTTGTTTCACTATCTAACTATACATAACAAGTTTTCTTATTTTTTTCTGTATTTCAAATATTTCTTAATTTTACATGAATCTAACTATTCAGTAATATTGATTATTTAATTTTACATCTTTTGATATATAGCTGGGTTTGTTTCAAACTCATTTAAGCCCAAAAATTACAATTTTACATAATAATTGTATTCCCCATATTTTGTACAAATTCAGTGTTTTAAAGGTTTTTATTTGTTTTTTCGGTATAATATTTCCATGGAATACACCTAATAACTCCGTAATTACTTTGTTGTTAATAATTTGGTTATTAAAACATTTCAATATTGATTAATTTGCTGTTTAGTCTGATTTGATTACTATCATAAGCCTATTTTTGACTGTTTCCAAAAGAAGTTAGTTTTCTTTCTTTTGTCATTCTATTTGCTATTAACTGTATCTGCATTAATTATACTTTCAATTTCTGTATCGTATGTATTGAATTCTATTCCTATTACATAGATTAATTCTTTGATAGATAATTTTTTGTTTATAGGCCATTCTGTGTTTACAAACATAGTGTCTTGGTGGGTCTGTTTGTACATTATACATGGTTTACTGATTTGAATAAAATTATTACATTTTTATGCCCTACTTGCCTCTCTGACTTACACAATGGAAAATTAAATGACATGATTTTAAATACAATAGAATATCTTGTATCTACTAAACTTTCTTTATACTAATAACATCATTGAACCATAACATGAACATCTTATGCCTAATTTTAACAAAAACATCTTATTATCAACTATTTTCCATATATCACCTAATTTTAACAAAAACATCTTATTCCTATTATTTTTTACTGTATCATCAAATGATAACAAAATAGCTTATCCTAGACATAATTTAATTAAAAACAATAAAAAACTCCTATTACTAGTAACACTGTCAGTCACTAACTGTCTCGTGTATTGATTATTCTTATGAAAACACTTTAACTGTGATAAAAAACCTCGTGTATCCATTTACACCTTACATCTAAAATACTATCTAATTAATAATAAATAGCAAACATCTTAATATTAGTCATACCTTCAGTTATGAACTGTCATTTGGTATTTTTGTCCTTACCATTTACTTAGCTATAATTAAAGAAAACATTTTATATATAATAGTTTTTCTTATACCTAATTTAAAAACTCTTATTACTAGTAATGTTGTCAGTCCTTAGACTGTCCTTCATTCCAATGGTTTTATTATTATTATTCTACACTCATGGTAGTCTTTATATAATACTTAAACTTCATTGAAGATTTTTTCATAGATTTTTTAACTATGTTTCTCACTATACACTCTGTAGTTTCTTAATTTTGTTATCTCACTTCACTTTATTGGATTGTACACTCTGGTAGTCTTTTTAGTGAGTTCTACTCTATGGTAGTCTCTTTTGACATATTTTTTGACATGTTACACTTACAACTAATATACAATTTGTGTTTTATAGTATTGTATCTTGTAACTTGTTTGGGGTTTACCTATATCGGTTTCAATTTTGTCTCATGGTATTTATTATATGACTAACATTTTGTTTCGACATATCTCTTCCTGTTTCTGGTCTCTTTGTTGGAATCTTGATATGTTTCGTCCCTTCTTCAAATATCACATAAGTAGTTTCCTTATTAAAATGGTTTCATGACAGATTATTTCCTTTTTTATGGTCCTTCCCTTTTTGTACTGCTTCCCCAATCTACTGGGTATACTGCTGGTTTAACTGGTTTTTTCATCGTAGGTTATTTTAATTAATGGTTTTCTTTATTATCTTCCATTTTTATTAACATTTTATAGACTTAATTATACAGTTTCTAGTGTAATCCTTAAACAATTTATTCCTCTCACTCACTATGGAACTTTTTCTTTTATTTATGTAACATTAATTCAAATGTTTAGTGTGATAATTTTGTTATGTTACAATATATATACCGGTATATATGTTATTGAATACAGTTGTGTTTAAGCATATTGTAAATTAGTACGTAAGAAGATCAAATAATGCGTTCATCATTATCAGAAACCCTAATGTATAATCTACAATTTAGTTAACTACTATAATGACATTAATTCTTGAGCATTGAATGAATACTCTTGAGAATTCGAGAATCTTATATTAGCATTTTAATTACACTGTTGTAAATGGCGACTAACGCACGGATCGATCTATATTATTGATTGATCAATAAACATAAATAACCATATTAATCATGAAGTAAGCAACCTGAGTAATTAAAAAGATTTGCATCTTAATTACATCGTTGTAATTGGCCTATGAAGGATATACTTCATTAATCAATGCGTAATTAAGTTAAGTAATTAATTAATTCACACATTAATTAATTACACCGTTCTATTAATTAATTTCACCGTTGTATTTGGCACCCAAAGAACGTGGGGCTCCACAAATTTAATTGTCGTAAATTTGTCGTTGTATTTGGCGCCCAATCGCACGGCTTGTTACGCGATAGAGTATCACTTACAAGTTTGGGTAAAGAGCAGGCAGTAGAGTAGATTAACCTAAAGTAAGATAGAGATAATTCGTAGTGTAGAGGCTAGTTTGAATGATCACTCGCAGTAGGGCAAAGGTGGCTAGTAATTCGGACAGTGTGGAATTTGAGATTAATAATCAGTTAGGTATGTCTAATACCGAGGAGGACAACACACCTAGCGATCCAGACAGCGTTGTAGAGACTCCAGACGACAGGGCGCGGGGACCGACGCCTAGACCCCAAGAAGTGAGCCTACAAACACTAATGGCATTAATTAGCGAAAATATTGATAAACAAAACGAAAATAATAGAATAATTCGTGAAGAAATCAGGACACAAATAGGCGAAAATAATAAAATAATTAGCGAGAAGCTAGAAAAACAGAACGAGAAGCTAGAAAAACAGAGCGAGAAACTCGACCAATACAAAGAAGAAGTGAAGCAACAGGTATCTGAGCACAGATGCGTTCGGAATTACGCGAATACCGACATACCTGGGAGGAGAAGTTTAACGAGATGCAAAAGGAACAAGATGACTCAGTTAAAGAATTGAGGGAAGACGCAGATAAGAAGTATGAAGAAATGCGGGAGGCACGTGAAACAGACCGCCAAGAATGGAAAGGGGCCATCCAGAGCACTCAGACAAGCATTAAAAGGATTAACAACAAAATAGAAGCGCACATCAAAGCCAGTAACAAGAAACAGGAAGAGCTAGCAGCCGAACTACACGAAACTATACGACAGAAGCAGCAGGAGCAGGGCCATACCAACAACGTCATGAAACAAAAACTTGAAGAAGTTGATGACAAACAACGCTCGACAGAACAGAAATTGGACGAAACGTCTAAAGAAAAAACTATACGCATAGAAGAACTAAAGTGCCACATAGCAAAAATGAAAGAAACACAAGAGCGACTGCAAAGGCAATTAATTGAAGGTGAGTGTGGGAACGGAAGCAGAATCAATGGACCGAACCACCACGATCTTAAGTATAATGGGACCGATAGGTATCCCATGGAATTCCTGAAGGAACTATCGGAACTACAAGAGACATATTACCCTAATGACAATATTAAATGGATTGGTAGGCACCTGGAGATAGCGGGTCATCAGGAATCAGATAGCTACTTTTGAAGAGTTCAGGGAAGCCTTTACACAAAAATACTGGGGGCAAGAACGTCAAGACGACATTAGAGACCACCTCGAATATGGGAAATTCGATTGGCACGGCCAAGTTAGCGCCATTCAATATATCGAGCGTATTCTCTTAGAAAGCAGACAGTCGACGCCCACGATAACAGATAGACAATTGATTCGAAAGATCGCACGTCATTTCGGTCGTGACGTACAATTGGCCGTTATTACGAGAGGAATTACCACAATTCCTAATTTCGAGTCATTGATCGTTGAATACACACAGATTCGACCACGCAATAATAAAGAGTTTCAGTACGCAGCGACAGCAGAAGGTGAAAGTCGGCGCGAAAGAGGCGACAATAGACCTAAACGGGACTGGGGTGAGAAGGTAACCGCCCGAACACAATACAACCGGAATGCAGGGGGGCAGCCTGTCAACACTATTAGTTTTGTGAACAAAGGTGCGTCTACGTCGAAGGCCGACGAACCCAAAATGCAGCACCAGGAAGAGAAAAAAAAAATCACACGACCTATTAAATAAGATAGTCAATTTACCGGACGATGACACTACCAACGACGTACATATCCTGCTACCGGATTTAAGAAATAACCTATTGTACGATGATGAAGAGGAAATAGTTCAGCGTGTATTAAAGTGTCCCGAAGTAATTATAAAATTTAATAATGATATAAATGTACTAGCTCTAATTGACACTGGAAGTTTAATCAACGGTATGTCAGAATCATGGTACAATCAAAATAAGAAGGGCATAGAACCGTACGAAATATTGCCTATGACCAACACTCTTGTAATTAGCGCAGTAGGAAACAAATCGAAATTAATTAAGAAACAAATATTATGCGTTATAGAAATAGATGGAGTTAGGAGTGAATGTGTGTTTTTAATTATACCGGATCTTGTTAAACCATGTATTTTAGGGATGAGTTTTCTACAGGAAACCGGATGCCGTATTGATATAGGAAGAAGAATAATCGAGCTGAAAGGAAAAGCTGACGAAGCAGAGTATGCGATACCAATCATGCATATGGCGGTGATAAGCAGAGAAGAAGATGAAGAAATCATGCGGAGTATTGACGAAAAGGTGGAAAGTATTGACTGTGGAGATGAAAATGTATTGACACGATTAAAGGAAATTTTAGTAAGGAACAAGAGTTTATTCAGGGAGTGCCCCGGAAGAATCGACGGATACGCACACGAATTCCAAGTAACAGACAGGACACCGTATTTCCAGAGAGGATGGTCAGTCCCACTTGCATACAAGGGGAAAGTTCAGGAAGAAATAAGTCGGATGTTACGTTGTGGGGTGATTGAACGTTGCAACAGCCCATTCGTAAACCCACTCGTGACGGTGATAAAGAAGGATAGAAGGGTCCGATTGTGTCTGGGTGCGAGGAAAGTAAACAGTGTGACGATCCCGGACTACGAGGGAGCCTCACCGATAAATGATATATTAGCAAGATGCAGCGAGATGAAATACTTGTCCACAGTCGATCTGACCAGTAGCTTCTGGCAGGTACCATTAAAGCCAGAATGCCGAGATTTCACAGCCTTTATGTATGAGGGGAAGTGCTACCGCTTTACGGTCACACCATTTCGATTAAGTACCAGTTCGGCGGCGTTAACGAGAGGATTGTACATGGTATTAGAAGAAGAGGTCAAGAGAAATACTATCATTTATGTGGAAGACTGTCTATGTTATTCTAACAGTCTAGAAACACACTTAGCACACTTAGAATTATTATTAGATAATTTAAAAAAGCAAATTTAACGATAAATTTAGAAAAATCGCAATTCTTCAGACAAGAAATCTCTTACCTAGGATATCGCCTGACAACGCAGGGAATCCAGGCGACGGAGGATAAGATCAGTGCTATTATGAAGTTTCCTACTCCTAAAAATCAAAAACAACTGAAGGGTTTCTTGGGACTCACCAACTTTTATAACCGTTTCACGGATAAATATGCTGAAAAAACGCAACCGCTGCTTGAAGTATTAAAAAAGGAATGTAAATTCATTTGGACACCGGAGCTGAATAATTGTTTTCAGCAAGTCAAGGAATTATTTATTGAAACTGTTATTTTAAAATTTCCTCGAATCAATCAAAGGTATTACCGTATATGCAATGTGACGCCAGTAAATGTGCATACGGTGGTCAATTGTACCAGTTAGATGAAGAAAGGAGAATCGGAGTTATCGCGTTTACAAGTAGAACGATGTTTACAAGTACAAGTAGTACGATGTTTAGAGAAGTTTCGCATTTATATTTTGGGACAACCTTTGACCGTTATCACTGATAACAAGGCACTGACCTTCATGCACAAGTGGCATTTAAACAATTCCCGCATAACAAGATGGATCTTAAGCATTCAAGAATATAAATTTGATATTGTACATTGGAAAGGTAAGGACAACGTTGTTGCCGATATTCTAAGTAGAAATCCAAAGGACGCCACACCAGAAGAAGTCAACGGGGACATATACGAATACTTGGTTAACCATATAACGATTAAAATGGACAAGGAGGTGAGCAGAATCATCAAAGACATCGGAAAATACCAACTCAATGATATTAAGCTTAAATCTATTATTAATAAAGTTAATGAAGGAAGCGTAAGTAAGGAATTAAGTGAATTTTATAAATATGTTAATGGTAAATTATATAGACGACGCAAGAACGAGTGGAAGCTGTATATACCTGATAGTGTATCTCGAAAATTAATTACCGAAATACACAGTATGTACGGACACTTGGGAGCGAAAAAATGCATGGAAATGTTACAAGAACATTTCACTATTGACAAGATGCTAAAGAAAGTGAAAGTTCACATCAAAACGTGTGATATATGTCAAAAATGTAAGGACACCAGTAACAGGATTTTGTTCGGTGGAACAAAGGCGTTTGTACCGTTAGGGAGGGGTGAGCTTGTAAGTGCTGATTATTAAGGACCCTTACCCACGGCAACGGCCGGAGTTAAATACCTGTTTGTAGTCATCGACAATTTCACAAAATACGTCAGATTGTTTACACTCCGAAGGGCGACGACGACAACAACATTGAGGAGAATGAAACAATACTGCGAAGAAGTTGGGTTTCCAAAAGAGCAGTACTTACCGACAACGAGAATCAGTTTACTTCCAAGAAATGGGTAAATGGGCTGAAGGAATTGAACATTCAACCAAAATATACAGCTATAAGAAACCCGTGTGCCAATTTAGCTGAGAGAGTCAACAGATAACTCGGTAATTTATTTCGAATCTTTGTGCATGACCAGCATACCAAATGGTCACGATATGTCAAAATAATTGAAAGCTGCATCAACGAGGTTTATCATGACACCATTGAGGTAACACCTTATGAAGCACACCTCGGCAGGAAACCAACAAGAGCATGGAAGAAATACTTAGACCAAGATATTGTGGGAGTTGAAGAAATGGACCACAGCCAAATATTCGTAAAAATAAAGAAAAAAAGAGAAAAACAAGCGAAGTTAATTAATGAAAATAAAGTAATTACTAAATTTGAGGTCGGGGAGAAAGTTTTAATAAGAACATATTATCAATCCGACGCAATTCAAAAGAAAATTGACAAATTCTATGAATTATATAGTGGACCGTATAGAATACACCGGATCCTTGGAGACGGTACTTACCAGCTCGTCGACTGCGAAGATGAAAACAAGGTCCGAGGATAATTTAATATAAGACAAATTAAGAAGTACCACGAACGGAAGGATGGTGTGTAATCTACGGGGAGAAGATAAAAGGATATCTTGTTGTGTTAGCTGTTTGAGTTGAGTCACATACGCTAGGGTTGTTGACGCGTGAATCTCATTCAGGCTAGCCAACCATTAAAACACGATATGTATTGTAAAATTAAATTTAAAGATTTATGTAATTCCTTAAGAATAACACATGTGAATAAAAGACTAAAACGATACATTAAGTGATACAAGTGAGTGAACACTTTGATTAATGTTGTTTGTATGGAATGCAGTGAATGAAAAGACATTTCGTTATAAAACTCTAATTAAATGAATGGCAGTAAATTGATAAATTGTCACAGATGTAAAAAGAAAGGATGTGAATGATCAGTGTAGATCAGTATTTCTTATGTAAAGTAAACCAAATTGACGGAATTATGTATAATAATTAGATTAAATTTTGAACTGATGTTAGGTTAAGATAACTTAATGATTACTTTAAGAACATGTGTACATGTCTAGTTAATAGGATCGATTGTGATATAGATAAAAGGTAACAACACAACGATCAAGACTGTTATTAGCCAAATTATCAATGTATTTATGCAATGAAGGTAACTAGAGGAATACTTGGACTACTTAGTCAAGGATTTTCTTTATTACTGTACGTGAAGCGTAGTCTTCAGATAATTAAATTTTATGTTAGTTCATTTATTGGTGCATTACATATCTATTCCTTAAGAAGTAATGTCAAATTGTTTTGTAGTTAGTTGGAACATTTATTGAATATTTATAATTTGTTTAAGATGTAAACACATTTACACAATTAACACATACGTGCGTTCATGTGAGATGCGTTCAAACAATCCAAATGGATGGCAATAAATTCAAATACTTGATCTAAACCAAAAGAGGGGTATACCAAATGCAACACACATCACGGAAGTAGGTCATCAAGCTATACTGCTCACAAACGAAGATGGGCACGGCGAACACAGGGCGCATTACAGTGAATACGGAATGAACTAATAAAAACAAAATTAAATAAAATACGCTGAATATGAAAAAATAATATAAATGAATTCAAAGAGAAAAACAATTCAATCGTGACTTCTTTTCAAATAACCTCTAGAAGCGCGAGGCGGCTCCTGAAGCACACGTGTGCGGAATGCCGTCTGCTACGGAAACGAACACCACTCAGTGTTGCTCGACTCACCTGGAAAATTTCCCTCCACGAAGCGTATAATTTCCCTTCATATCCATCACTACATACTCGAACGCCTTTTAGTCAGTTTTTCTATTTATAATTTAACTACTTACTTATCCTTCTGTATCTGATTTATGTAAAGCCTGTGAAAGGGTTCCATTATCGTAGCTCTGGCCAATGAACTAAGCTGGTGTTAGATATTACGCTAACTTTTATGAGGGCTGTATCAGTGCTGTTAAAGTTGGGAATAAACTGTCCATTACTTTGCAGTAACAAAAGGTTAAAGCCAACGGTGTTCTATAGCGTCTGCTTCATTAAAAATTAATATTAACGTAACCGTAGGCAGGTGGAAGATAAACTATCGTGGAATGGTGATCTTAGTGAATTACTGTCTATACACGATTCTGTTCACTCATGATCAGGCTGTCGCAGTACTAGTTGAACAGGACTCCAGTTAAATGATGCGAAAATTCCATAAAGAACGCAGATCTTGGGACCTCGATCATAAATTTTGGAAAACCGAACAGCTGTTTGTTGGGAGTGAAGGAGGAGGGTAGATTCGCATATTATAAAAATAGTGCTTCTTTAGGTACCTTGAGGTGTAATTAGCTATAGATGACAGAAGGGATAAATATATCCGCAGAAAAATAAAACAAGGCTGAATTCTGTTCTTTTGAGTAAGAAAATAACCCAAAACACCAAAAAGATGATTTAGTCTGCCATCTTAGAAATAATTGTTACATATTGCTCTGAAAGTTAGGAGATAAATCAAGAAAACTCCGGAAGGCTCCGAGCAGTGGAAATGGACTTCTGCAGAACGCCTTGTGAAGTTTTCAGGATCCAGTGCGTTAGAAATGAAGATATCAGGAGGCAAGTTCGTGTTTAAGAAACAATTTTAGCCACCTTAAATATGAAACGCTTCTTTTGTTGTAGCTTCGTGGAACGGATGCCTGACGATCGTTGACCCAAAAAGTTGTAAAACTGGGTTCCAGCTAGATGGCGGAAACTGGATAGGCCCGAAAGATCGTGGATAGAGGACATGTATGATGAAATAGAGAAAGGATGCTTGCAAAGTGGTGGCTAGAAGAACATAAACCTCTAGTATGTAGGATGCGAAAGACGGCGGTTGTTGCATAAGCTCGCGGACACGGATGGATAGATTAGTCGTTCTTCTGACAACTTATTCTGATAATCTTTTTGATTTCCTTATACTATTGTCTCATTCCTTCTTCTTGGGTTTCTCTTTAGACGGACCCGCCCGGAGATCCGAATGCAGTCTAGGGTTTATTACTGCGGATTGTTTTACTAAAGAGGCATCTTGAACTACCAACACTGCGAATGCCTTTAAGACATTTAATGGAGTGGTTTTCGTTTGGTCACCTTGTGGCTCGTCTTAGGTGAGCCGCTCTGAACAGATTATTGGTGATGGAAGTTGTAATTCCTATGAGGAGATGAAACGGAAAGCATGGAGAAGATCGGTGATCGGTGTGGAGAACTGCGGATTGGTAACTAAGGAAGGAAGGATTGTCTGGTAACTAAGGAAGGAAGGATTGTCTAACTAAAATTAAATTACAATTCATAGAACGCAGAAGGCAGTGAATATTAACTTACGAATGTTAACTAAATTTATAATTGTTTAGCTATCATGTAACTAAATATATATTTAAACATTTACGTAACGTCCATTTGTTCTCAAGTTTGATTTTACAACTTCTTGTTCCGGAATCAAAATATTAAAAATTGTTTGTCCTCATAGTTTGAACACGCATACTGGATTTAAGGACTTTGTTGTAGTAACGTTCCAGCATTTTACTTGTTCCCTCCCTTTCTCTCCATAAATAACGCGCGCGCGCACGCACGCGCACACACCCCTTACTACCTATCTGTCAATCTACATAACTGTCTGTTCTATTGCTGCTCTTCTCTATTTTTTGAGTAACTTTTAAATTGTACGTGTATTATTTAATTCAGTAAACGCATTATGTAGGTTTTAGTATATTTTACATATACATTGAATTATTTTCCTATATTTATGTTAAACGTGGAAATGAATTTATGAAAATTTCATTTTAATAATCCTCCTTAATGTAATCGCTCACGTATCCGGAAAACATGTTTATCCGCAGAAGTGCTGACATGATATTTCAAAACAATCGATGTTCCATTGTACTATGCCTAACTAACAATCTGTAGGCCTAGTATTTATCTTAGCTTTTAATGATATATAATTAACTTTACAGAAATATCAACCGGCACTGGAAAATGATGAAACAGAACTACCTTACAATAATAATAAGTTATTATTTAATAAGAGAAACACAGATACTACAAAACATTACAGTGCAGCAATTCTTCCTGACCTAACTCTATGATTTATGTACCGCTATGCTTCACACATGCTTCATGTTACTAAGAAATAATTAATTTCTTGTTCTAGGATTGACAAGCGCTCAGTCTGCCGACCATTTATGGAGTGATCACTCGGTTACATGGTGAGTTTTTGTTGTTTATGGTCGCTATCTGCCAAAGCTATCAGCTTTGGCGTCATAGAAAACTTTATTTATTGTTTTCTTAGTTAGACAGCAAACTAATTGCCGACAAGGCGTAGCGATTCTTTACCTTCTTTAGGCAGACGGCGATAACGTACATTGTGCTGTTGTCTTGTCGTCGTCAGTTCTATATCTGCACGTATTGGTATTTAATTAGAATTGCTTATATGGAAGAATTAATTTTTGAAGTAATCCAACATCGTTACCGTCTTACTGCAGAATTGTCATTATGTAAAATTACACTAAGGATTATGTTTTTAAGAATAGAATAAAAATATCATTACAGACATAGGAACTGTATAATAAGCGGAATGATGAGTCTTGACAAGGGTATAATAGGAGATGTGGAAGGAAACAGATTACGTTGGATACGGGTGTGGGGGATGGAAGACTGCCAAAGGTCGCGGTGTTCTGGGAATCAAATGAAAGAAGGAGATGATGAAGGTTGGCTGACCCAGGATGGAGAGAGAGAGAGAGAGAGAGAGAGAGAGAGAGAGAGAGAGAGAGAGAGAGAGCGTGTACAAAAATGTATACAGACAGGGAGGTGGACAAACAGACATACAACAGAGTAGCATAGCTGTGTAGTAACACCGTTACTCCTACCATCAGACATAGTACTACTACTATCAACTACCACTATAATAATAATAATAATAATAATACCAATAATAACTTCTCCAACCATTGTCATCATGATCATGATCATCAGCATCATCACCAACAGGGCCGTCTTAGGCCGTTGGGCACACAGAGTTTGGGGCCCTTTTACAAAGTAAAAAAAAAGTGAATGAAAACATCAGTATGTACTTTTATTTAGTGACTTTATTGGTTATTATGGTTAGCTTTATACAAATCAAATATAAGTGAAGTAATTACTGTTTTGAGAATTGGACTTAAGTTAACGATAATGGTTTCTTCCGGGATTTCTGTTGTGCAAAATCTTCTATTATGTCCTCAAAGTCTAATTTTTGAAGGATATCACTTTCTATGCACATGATTGACAAAGTAGTAAGTTGTTCTTGTAACATAGTCGTTCGTAATTCATTTTTTATTCTTTTTAGCTGTGAAAATGAACTCTCTCCACTACAATTGGTGACCATTAAGCAAAGGAATATCCTTGTAGCAACTTCCACATTCGGGAAAATTTCTTCTAATTTATCTGCTTTTATTAGAGTACGTAAGGCTGAGATACTCAAGTCCGCCGATTCATTTGCAAGGTTTTTCAAGTACTGCCTTAAATGAAAACATTCTGATTTGAGCTCATTAGCATTAATGTCTTCGTGATAGAATTCTGCAAATTCTTTGCATTTATTTGTCAACTGGTCAGAATCGATTGTTTTTAACTGAGAAAGAAAACTAAAACGTTTGTTAACTTCCTTGTATGATTCCGAACGTTGCTTTAAATGAGCATCCAATGTGTCGATTACAGGAAGAAATGTTTCTATACGAAATTTTTCTTTGCCATTCAACTTTACAGTCTCTGATGGTCCTTCCAAAAAAGTGATGCGTGTGCTGCGAATTCATTTTCTTTGAGAATTATCTTTATAGTCAGCATTTGGATTTTTTTCTTTGGCAGCCGATTCATACTGATCGAATTTACTGCGTGCGCTACTGATATAATCGGCAAGTGATGCAAAACGTTTTGTTGCAACGTCCATTGTCATGGTATAATTCTGTAAACTTATGCTTGTTTTATTGATGATTCCCAAAAGGTCATTCCATATCTCCGTTAGGAGAATGGTCTCCAATTTTTCCATTTTTTTTGGCAAGGCTTTGAGCCTCATTTCTTGTTTCTCCTGGTTGATCGGTGTTTCTGGCAATTGATGTTAAAACTTCAGAAATATGATTATAACCATTTTGCAAAGCATTAAGAGCATCAGCGCGTGCAGACCATCTGGTTTCAGAGAGATACTTCAGAACTTTATTTGCACCTAAACGTTCTGTCATAATTTTCCATCGATTGGTCGAAGCCGAACAAAAATTGAACAAATTTTGGATGAATTGGAAGTATGCTACTGCTTCTAAAACACATCCAACCGCCTGAACACCTACTAAATTCAGTGAATGTGTGGCACATGGGACAAAAATAGCAAATTCACATTTTTCTTTTATTCTTGTCTGAAGACCAGAATACTTTCCAGCCATATTTGGTGCATTATCGTAGCTCTGCCCGCGGCAATCCTTTATTGGAATATCAAGGCTTTCCAAAAAGTTTAAAACGGTAGCTGCTATATATTGAGCCTTATGCTCCTCCATAGGTAAAAATTGCAAAAATCTCTCGATAGGCTCTCCGTCTTTTACGCATCGAGCGATGAAAGTCAGTTGGTCAACATGGGAAAGATCTGGTGTGGAATCCACTCTTATTGAGTAGTATTTCGCTGCTTTCAGTTCGTTAACAATCGTCGTTAACACTTGCTGTCCCATTATATTAATAAATTCATTGCAAACATTTGCAGACAAATATGATGCACTTCCTTTTCCACGATTTCCGTAGTTTTGCATATGATCAGCAAGAAAAGGGTCAAATTCACTAATTACTTCTAAGCATCCCAAATAATTCCCGTTATTTTGAGACCTCAAAATTTCATTATCACCACGAAACCCAAGTCCCCTTGAACCCAAAAATTTCACAACTGCAACAATTCTTTTAAATTCTTGGATTTCGTTGTCCATGACGTGTCCGTTACTTAACTAAATATCACTATTACTTTAACGACTCGGAACACTAGGTTTTTTATAAGTAAATGCAAAAAGTTTTACCTTACAGCCTTAACCGGTTTTCTCCTTTAAAAGGCTTCTTCAGAGCCTCTGAAGAAGCCTTTTAAAGGAGAAAACCGGTTAAGGCTGTAAGGTAAAACGTTTTGCTTTTACTTATAAAAAACCTAGTGTTCCGAGTCGTTAAAGTAATAGTGATATTTAATTCTTTTAAGTACATTCTTCCAATAATTGACCTGTGCATTATATTGGGAAAGCAACCCACTATCAACTCGTCCAGTAGTTTTGCTTCTTGCGACATAATTCATCATTGATTGCCTGTGCTGTAAACCGTTCTCATGCTCCATTAATAAGTTACTTATATGCTTCCAATCTTTATATCCATTTGAAGAACTCAAATTATTACCCGTAGTATTATTAAATAGACGGCAGCAATAACAATATACAGATTTCTTTGACGGCGAATATATAAGCCATTTTCTTTCTTCACACTCACCATTCGTCAATTTGCTAGTGAAAACATTTCTAGTCATGTTTCTAGTTTTTGTTTTACCGCTTAGATCAGGAAAACTTGTGGAAGTTTCAGAGAAGTCACAGTTTTTATTTTGGAAAAACTCTGGCCCTTTACGAATCCAAATGTCGCGTACTTCTTCCGTTAAAATGTCATCACAGTACGTACCAGGGTCGTGATATATATTTTCTAAAATACTTGTAGTTGGTAAGTCGCAGTAGCTTGAACTGGAAGATCCAGACTGTGATGTGTGTGTGACTGTCTTTATATCTGGAACTGATGAAGTCAAAACACTAATATTATCTTCTATGTCAAACGTGGGCCCCGTTTCTGAGCTTTGAAATTTAGAGGCATCTTGAGATGATGAGTTCGAAGAATCAGTCTGCCTGTTAGTTTCTTCAACTGTAAAAAATGAGGTTAGTTTAGGTAGTTTGTTGATATTTTCTTTTTGAGCTGCAAGTTTTTTTCTTTTTTCTGAACCACTTAAATATGTTCTTTTCGACATAATTAAACGAGACTACAAAACTACATACAACACTTTAATAAAGATACTTTATAATTTATGATAAATAAGCAAGTAAACAAAACGAATCATTGAAGTTAACGTAGGTAGCGCCAACGTAGGTGACCGCTAGATGGCATAGTTTTAGTTTCGCATCTGCCTTGATAATCAAGTTGACAGTAAGTTAACGAAAATCTACTGCCGGAACCGCAACCTGACGTTTAAAAAAATTTCTTTAAATATTTTAAAGTTATTTAAATATTTGTGTATACATTTTATAGAATTAATTAAGAAATTTTACGCTATGTATTTTTCTGAAATTTTTTTAGATTTAGTAAAATTTTGTTCACCGTTTAGAAAATGTTTAGAAATCTCATCTGGTTTCCGATTTAAATTCAAATTTAGAAATTTTAACGGCAATTCTTAGTAAAATTACACTAAAAATTGAGCTCCTCTTTTTTCGGTGTAAACGACGACGTCGGCATTTTGAGGTCCCCATCAAGCCGGGGGCCCTGGGCTCGTGCCCCATGTGCTCTTATGGAAAAGACGGAACTGATCACCAACAACTTTCTCTGAACCAGTAGGCCAAACCTAATAGGATCTACAGTTCATATTGCGTCACCTGAAACCGCGAAGTAGGCCTAACTGGCCCTGTTGAGAACAGAACCTAACATACAAGATGTTGAAGTAATGTTCACCTGTAGAGGTCATATTATAATCCCTACACGTTCAGTATGAATGTACGAATTTTAAATCTCAGTATCACCAATCTGGACGGTCGAGAGCGGAGCGCTCAAACTGGATTGGTAGGCCTACACAAGATGGCCGCCAACCGTTTTGTGATGCGCAACATCGTGAAACCCATTTGTTCAATCCGACCATTTAAAGCAACATCAACACAAACAACAGTACAGCAACAACAACTTTAACGATGATATAAAAACGGTGATAATAATGCGATAACAGCAATATACAAAATAAAATGAAAATAATGGTGGTGGTAGTGGTAGTAGGCAGCAGCAGTAGTAGTAGTGGTAGTAGTAGTAGTAGTAGTAGTAGTAGTAGTAGTAGTAGTAGTGGTAGTGGTAGTAGTAGGCCTAGTGGTAGTGGTAGTGGTGGTGGTAGTAGTAGTAGTAGTAGTGGTAGTAGTAGGCCTAGTGGTAGTGGTAGTGGTGGTGGTAGTAGTAGTAGTGGTAGTGGTAGTAGTAGAGTAGTAGTAGTAGTGGTAGTGGTAATAGTGGTAGTGGTAGTGATGGTAATATAATGATAATCTAATTGTACTGCTTATATATGAAGTCTAATCTAATTAATCTTATAATACTTATCTAATTAATCTTATATGTAGTACAACTTTATGATAATCTAACTACATACAATAAACTAAGATAATATAACTATAATCTAACTATACACTTTACATTGTGGATTAATAATTAAGTGTTGTAAATTTAAAAAAATATTCATAATCATAAAATAACAATAATTTTAGAACAAACATTTTACCGACATTTCAGAATGTTATAGTTATTGCAAAATCTCGCGGAACGGGAAGGTTGGAAAAATTAAAAGATTCATTGATAAAAATTAGACCTATTTTTATAAAATTTTATCCATCGTTATTAAAAGTTGTATTGTCCCATAATAAAAATAAAAACAAACTGTATATTATCTGTCCAGTTTAAATGTATTGCCCTGGCAGCTTTAATATTGCCAACAGGTACAAATTAGTAGCACTGTTAGCGTGGAAATTATTACGGTAAATTTTTATATTTCATTTTCAAAAATTATCACACATATCGTGTTTTAATTTGTTTAGAGTATTCCCAGTTTACCGTTCACGTCTGTCTGCAGTTGCAGTAGGACGTTCCTTTGGGACATAAGAGGACCTGATTAGTCATGCCTTACCAGGCTAGACAGACTGTGTATAATACATGACCAGTCACGTCTTGCATTTGTTATGGGAGCAGACTTCACTGGGGACAACTGCAATATCTGGCGCAACATGCAGTACAAATTGACAATATAGAGTGCATTCATAATTAAATTACTGCAGACACATGTTCATTGAATTAAAGTAAATTTGTCACATGTGTTAAGTCAAAATATGAGACACGTGTATTTTCGTAATATTAGACAGTACACGTGTTCTGTTACGCCGTTTCGATAGACACCACGCGTGACAAACTTGTAACGATTCATACGTATCACAAGTGTTGTTTTAGAGAAGTGTTAAAAAAATTGTGAGCGTCGTTTCATCTGGCGTACAATAACGACGATTGCGGGGATCATGATCTTTAATCAGTGGAGTAAACTAATGAACACAAGAGAAATCGATACTACAATTTATTGACACTTCTCTAAAACCAACAACACTCACAATACGTGACCGTCGTTACAATTCTGTCGTTGCCTACAGCAAAACTGTAACATTATTCTAACCACAACGATTTCAAGTCGAAATCGTATTTTTTGTGTTGAATCTTCCTTCAGAAAAATTTAGAGAAGTCATAACCACCCAGAATCTGTTTTTATTTTAATTCTGTATAAACCGGCACGTCAAGTCCGGAAAGACAAGAACTCCAATGTGTTCGACGCTCCTCTGACAATTGTGGGATGTTTTAGGAGACATTTACGATACTTTAACAAAAAGAAGATGTTATATGGAAACTTCGGCGTCCTTTTTGTATTTCTGATTAAATAAAAAATCAGTTTCTTTTTTTAATATCCAGCATGATTCAGGAAGTTATGTTCATGGCCAGCTGTACGGTTATGAATCTCCTTTCGAGAATAATTGTATGCTTATTCTGCCGGGAAAAAACTACACTAGCTTTGCAGAATTCAATAAAAAAAAAACTGTTCACATCAAAAATATGAATTAAACATAGCCTCACTTTTTAGCAGACTACAATATTGGGACAATCTGATTTCACTGCGAGATTCGATTGAGACAGTATACGTGTGAATGTGAAGAGTATTTTTTGGCATTAGTTTTCCTTGTGGGTACTAGGCCTAAAATTCCGTATTATTAATATTGACAGTATCCACAGTTGAAAGTAAAAATATTTAATGCACTTTAAAATATTCACCGTAAAATCTATTAAATATAATTATCCAGATTGACCAGATTAACTTTGGTCAGTAAACTCCTGTATTTCATTTATTTTCTACAATTTACCTTCACATCATGCGTTTGCTATCTTGATGGGAAAGCCCTACTGCCACGCGCGCTCTTAAAATTTGCGGGGTCGGTTTTAACTATAAAAAAAAGGCCTCGTTTGTGACAAAATACTATAAACCGTTTAGAATTTCGTACGTTAAGGAGGGTCGTCGCTTACCATTATATGTCAAACGGGATAGGTCAAAATGTCTATGTTTAAGAATCCGTAAACCAAATAGTCATCTGTACAGTGCATATAGTATGTACTTCTTTATGTTAACGTATCGCAATTATATCAGAGTTTATGTAACTACCGTATATTGTAATTTACGTGTAACTTAATTTATACAAATGTATTTCAAAAAGCAGGAAAAGTGTTAACGAAAAATACAAAGGCCGAGAGATGACGACGATAGATTGTAGGTAAGATAAGCCACGTACCAATGGAAATCAGAGTTTTTGGCCACATCAACATAGAACGTCTGAAGTTGGCAGTCTCAAGTGAGACTGAAGCAGATTGGGTGAGGTCCTGATACTAAAAAACGAAAATAACTGATAGTAAAAAAAACTGATAGATGTTAAGTACTGGCTACTAAAAAGATAAGGGTAACAGACTGATGTTTAGATTAAGCACCGTTTGGGAGTGGGAAAATGTATAACTATATGCTAAATGCACGAGGGGAGTGACAAACTGGCTAGCAGTCGCGGGGGATCGGAACAGTTGGAGTTGATCAAGTTGCGATACTGCAGAAGCACCGAATTTATTTACTGGATGTCGCATTTTGGTTGCAGTATCCATTTAAATGTTCCATACAAAATTGCTCTTTATATTTAAACAATGGTAACTATATTATTTATAGACGAATGATGATATATGAAAAAGTCTCTGTTGACTGGATTACACGTATATTACTGACCAGAATTTTATTGTCATGTTTTATGCACAACTGCTTGCAGAAGCTTGTGAAATGAATAAAAAATATATCGATAAAAATAAGGTGAAAAATTTATTAATTCGTTCACCCCGTCGAATGTTTTCTTTACTATATCATTGAACTTTTGTTGGGCTATATAACAATACCGATTACACTGTACATCCCGCCATTGACAAAGGGCAGTCGCCCTAATGACACCATTACAACAGGTAATGTGCTCGTAAAATATGAATTATGTCTGTAGTAAGGTAGAACCTTTTACCCCGTAATGTATACACAGGGTACGTCTGGGTGACATATATACTTCAGCCGCTACCGTTTATTTTTAAAATTAAACCCTAAATCCTTTGTCGTAAGAAATATATAGTCACAGCATCCAGTACGTCTTGTTTCTCCCCTTAAGTACAGGGACTATTAAACGAAAAATTTATTTTCCTCTTACGGTTTTTGGCATTATTTATGGAAGCAGTTCCTCTACTTCCTACGTTTTTACGGGCATTATGTTAGTGGTTTAGCATAATAGTAATACTTAAAAAAATCTAATAATGGTGGTGGTGATGATGGTGGTAACGTTAACATCAACAATAGTAATAATAATAATAATAATAATAATAATAAGTAGTAGTAATTTTTTAGAGTTAATTTTTTAGAGGACATATCCAGTAGAACAGGCCTAAGAATTCCTGCAGAAAAAAAACAAATTTCTCACGAACATTAAAATGCGCCAAAATTCCTGGTAACAGATATTGGTCGAATAGAGAGTGTTTAAAAATTTAAGTATCTAGGAGAAATAATTCAAGAGAATGGCTTAGAAAAATCTGCTAGAGAAGAAAGGATATAAATCTGCTAGATAAGATGGAAAGGGCATATGGTATAACTAAAGATATTTCCAATAAAAAATGTATATCTAAAAATGCGAAAATAAGGGATTACAGTACAGTAGTGAAGCCAGAATGCCTATATGCAAGTGAATGTCTAGCATTGAATTATAATTTAGACAAACTAGAAATATTGGAAGGACGAATTATTAGGAAAATATTAGGTTGGAAATACGATGAAAAATTTCAGAAGGTTGGAAATTAAGAAGTAATGATGAAATATATCAAAGTATAGAAAGTATAACATAAACAATGAGAAAAAGAATACTTATTTTTTGGACATTTATATAGAATTGACGACAATAGGTTGACAAAGCAAATCTTCAAATATCTGTGGGGGAAGATAGTAGTAGTACCAGTAGTAATCTGATGATAACTACATTTCCTTCTGTTTAGAGAATACATTATTTCTTCAATTTAATATGAATTCCAAAATTAACTTTTTTAATAGGCCTATCCTACGAATTCTTAACTGTTTTCCTTCTAGCTATTAGTAATTAAGTTATGAACATCTGATCACAATTTTTTAAACCTCAGTCTAACATCTAAGAGAAAAATCCGACAAAAGGCTAAATGTCTCGACTGTTTATGCTTTATTAATAAATTCGGTTCTCTACGCTACCGCGTGCTCTTGTCACCGTGTAACCGTTAATTATGAGGTGTTGAATCTTAATAATTGTGTCTTGACGTTTTTGACGTATTTCTCCGTTGAGAAACTATCCCATCTCACAAGGTTACATATCCTCCTTTTCATCCTATCCACCCAGTCTAAGACCTTAGGTTACCCCTAGACTACCATAGCAAGACTTCTTTCTTACGTTAGCTCTTCGAACTATTCCAGTTGAAGTACTAATTGTCGTACTAATTTAGAGTAGTTACTTATTTCAAATAGTCGTCTAGACACTCGCTAGTAAATCAGCGTGTCTTTTAATATCCAGTAAACAGGTAATACTTAATACTTATTATTACTTACTAGATTAACCAAATCTTAATTCTTTACTACTGTGCTGTACAGTTTCGTAGGTGTATTGTTTGTTAATATTTGTATAAAGTTAATTCTATTAAGGCGAGGACTGTTTATTTAATTGAAAGTTGTTTACCTAGCGTAATGTGATGAAAGTTGTATTGAATGCAAGATGTGCGGTCAGCATCGAAGTAACATTCTCTCGCATTGTGTAGGGGTGACCTTAATATTGAAGAGTTTGGTACATTGACCGGAATCCGCTCTAAGTAAGTCCGACCTAAATCGAACGTCATCCCCATATCAGCAGCCACACCAGATTCCGTAAAACGCGTGGACCGCTTTATCGCGTTGATACAGCGGAGTGACACTCCGGGCGCACTTAACGTGAAATTCGTTCACACAGTGACATTAAATTGTTCTTGGGTATGTAAATCGATACGCGGTGCGCTCTCACGCGCTAGTGGAGAGGAAAGGATAAGTGATATGTATTTTGTTTGCAACAAGTTTTATTTTGAAACGATTCAAGTTTATAGGAAATTTTTAATTTTTATATGGAAAATAAATTAATTTATTTAATTAAAAAGCGGGAATCAATCAGCTTATTAGTCACACGCATCATAATCGTCTGGTTTTGCTTGGTCAAGTAGAAATACTAATTTCTATATGTGCACTAATTACAAAGAAATAAAACTATAAAGTAACTAATGCTGATTCTAAGTTTTCAATTTCGGGGTTCGGTAGGTGGATATATCATTTGCAGTTTTTCCAGAAATAGTTTTGACAATAAATTTCATTATAGTAACTATTTAAATGAAATAATGTTTGTTTTCGTTAAAAATGTGTGTTTAGGATATTATTAAAACCATTTATAAAGTTATAGGCCTAAGATAATTTGTAATACCAGATATTTAACAAAGTAGCGTTAAAATAAAGATAACATTAAAATAAATTACTTTTAAAATTTTACCGACCTTATTTTAAATTATTTTAAAATTAGAATAAACTACTTCATAATTTTTTAAATATTACAATTAAAAATAAAAACAATAAATGACTTTGCTTTTAGTTGTACGGAACGCTTTTCGGAATATGTGTTTCATCATCAATCTTAGGTGACCACTTATACGAAGTAGTCGTATATTAAAATCGCACGTAAGCTAATAAGATATTATAATACACGTAAATACAACATAACCAAAATAAATGGCAGTTGCTCGTTGCACGCATGCTGTGATTAGATTCAATTTGTTATCCGTATGTACATGTATTATGCCCATTTATTGTGGATTATATAATTTTAATGTGTGACGAACTCGTGTCATAATTTGTCTAAGTCTGATGGCGGAACGTGTGTTCCGAAACGCGTAACCAAATCGTAAAACGGTTAAGAAAGCTAATAAGCGTGTTTTAACCTTTAGCTATTTAATATTAGTTCATCAACACGTGATTTTGAAACTGATGAGATGAATTTGTTTGTTCAAAAAGAGTAGACTAGATGTAATTAGGTAATATTTATACCTTCTATGTTTATAATAACATTTTTTTAAAACATTTCGAGGAAAACTGGGGGAAACTTTCGTTCACGGTAAGAGCGGCCGCATTCTGTGATTTGTGGGACTTTCTCCCATCAAAACAAAAATCCGTCTCCCTGTGACAGAAAGTCCACTCCCTGAACTCAACTTTTACAGGATTTTTGGGCAATGCCATTCATTCTTCGTCGTTCTGGGCGCACACGTGCTTCCGTCATTCTACGGCATCACGTGTCAGAGCCCATAGAATGATCGATTTCATTCTTCTACTTTCAGCTTCTCAACTGAAATTCTAACACGATTCAAACGTTTTCGCTAACAAACACAGGGTGATTTGTTGGGGATGGTTTGTTTCCTAGTACGCGTACTTTCTAATGTTTGCCTCTTCTCTTTCCATCTGGCACAAACGGAAACGAAGTAATAATAAAAGTAGTAACAACGTCGACAAAAACAAAACAACATAACAAAAGGACCGACAACAACAACAGCAATAACGGTAAACACTACCACCATACAACCCTGGCTGTGGCGTACTGTGTGACAAAACTGACTTGAACGGCGATAGAATAATTGGTTATAATCTGTAAGGCACGTCTGGAAAATTCTAGAACGCCCACGAGCATTGCGTAATACTTCCGCTCACACAACGCGTGCAGAGCGTCACAGCCACACATAAAATTTATCGTCTCACTGTAGCGCATGATAATAATTCTGTAGAACTACGTACGACTAATTATTATGATAAACAATAATAAAGGTCTTCTTAGTGTTTAAAATTTATCAGTTTTTCTTCCTTTTTGCACTACGAAGTTCGTCTATTATTGATGACCTGAAAAAATTTCACTTAAACTTGGTCCAGACAGATAATTAAATAAAACGAAATTGTGCAAATACATGAATTAACGCATTTGCAAAAACACAGCTCGTTTTATTTTCGTTACCACTGAACGTAAAAAATATTTTGAGTCCGTACATTTTTTAACGTGGAAGTAATGGGGTGTGCAATGTTTATATTTCAGCATACTTTTAATATACTTTATTAAAATAATGACGACCAGTATTTTGTTTGACTTTATAATATAACGATAAAAATACTATGACCCAGAAGAATCTGTTTTCTCGCAGTAAAATTGATTTCACTTGGCGCAAGCAAGCGAGATGCTCAGAATGGTTTGAATTTAATTTCAGTTAATTTTTAAGTCTTTATCTCAGTTGAATTTTTAAGATATAAACATTTATGTGGACCATTAACTGTATTGCACAGTTAGTAGTTAAGGGATGAAGACTCTTCATATTATTTGTCATATTTCTTCGTACTTTAAATGTTAAGTCACTTTTAAATAAGTACTACTTTTGTTATAGTTACTGTCTTATTATCAGACTGAATAATTAATTACACTTTGAAGTTATAAACCGCTTTACTTACGTTTAATACTCTTACAAACTAAGTATCGGTGAAAAGTTAGATGCGGATACTGAAAGATTAACATCAAACGGAAAACTGCATCATTAACTGAGACTATATAATCGCTTAAATAAATCATTTTTGTTAATTATTTTTATTTCATAATTTGTTCGCAAAAATTACGTTTTTGTGTTCCCATTATTTATTTTGTTCCCACTGATGAGTTAGTGCTGAAAATCTTCAGTTTATTGTCAACGCTTTTAGCCCCACACTTTTCAAAACATAGGCCTTGGAATTTACTTTTGGAAACGGGAAATAATCACGTGAACTAAGGTGTGGGAAGTAAGGGCGATGGATTACTAACGGAATACTCTTTCGTGGCTAAATTCTTCTTTACAGAAAGTGAGAAGTGGCTTTAAACTTTAACGTAAGGAATAAACCAAGAACCAAGACCCTCTGATCTAACATTCAAGAACCTCACGGTAGTAAAGTAGAGCGACTTCCTAACCTTGACGCACAAATTCTATCTCGCAATGCATTGAATTCAAAGAAAGTAATGAGCACATTATTTTTTATCTTGGCTATGCTCTTTCGTGTTGTGGGGGGGGGGGTTTCGTGGTTTTTGTACCACTCTTCAGTTTTCCGATTCGTTCTGGATTCAAAATGTGTTATGATAGTTGATACATCAGTTGTGTAGTTTTTCATGTGCTCAAGAAGATCAAGATCTTTTTGGTTGCCTTGAAGTACTAAACGAGCGAGAATTCTGGATAGTTGGGTATGTAAAATGCTCATTATTTCAGAAGCCCAAGAAAGTGGGAGATATAGACTGGCGGTTTGGCTCTAAACCAGGGCAAGCTATAATGAATAGTACTCGATTCTGTTGAAGTTCTGGAACTAAACTTATATGGGATAAGGCTCTCGTTAGTAAGCGTATTGTTATAGAAAGTAATCTGTTTTGAAGGTTGATTTAGTCAACAGTTTCGTCAAGGACAGACCGTGTTGTAGTGACCTGAGTACGGGACTAGTGCGCGCTCTTTTGTATGTGTTGAGAGAGAGAGAGAGAGAGAGAGAGAGAGAGAGAGAGAGAGAGAGAGAGAGAGAGAGAGAGAGAGAGAGAGAGATTGTGTGTGTGTGTGTGTGTGTGTAGGCCTTAAGGAATTAGTACAAATAATTTTAGTGAAAATCAAAATATTATTGTCACATTATTGTTACACAGTAATAATTTTCTTCAAATTATTGATATCCATCAAAAGAGTAGACTATTCAATACGCAACATGTATGTAGGCCCTACATTTATATTCATATGTGTATATGGATTATATGGATTCATATGGATGTAATGAATGCACATAAATATATTAATATTTAAGTTTTGTGTTTAAAACTAAGTGTATGTCTGAGCCATTGTATGTTGGTACAGAATTATTTTCCAAGTTCCAAAATTACGAATTAACTGAATTCGTGAGAACTAAATGACATTCTCAGTTATTTAACAAGTCATAGTCATAACCAATAAGTTAATATATGTAATCATCCATAATATGAGCATATTTCTTCTCAAAATATATGTTGTAATTTTATGTTTATGCAAAATTAAAAAATAAGTTTTGTTTACGAACATAAATATTTAGTACTTTCAACATAATAAAATTTTTGTATCTCCGAAAATAATCTACGAGTGCATCGTAAGAAATTGTTAATATATTTTTAGTCTGACGGTACAGCATTTTTGGTACGTTAAATGTGCTTTATACAATTATAATATATTTATTTGCAAACGAAAAATAATAATTTTTTCACGCTTATTGTACATCCGCACGAAACTTGAGAGTTACAATTTAACATTTGTTCACATTTACAGAGTGGACTGTTAAGTCGTTTGACACATTTGCCTTTTGATAAATTGTAGTGATGGACAGTTTACTGGAGTTAATTATTGATTATACATAAATGTAAAACATTTGTGCTAACGTTTTGACACAAACAATATCATTGGGAATTGTATACACGATATACAAAATAATCGGTATATACATGACTTCCATGTTCTAATTAATTATAAAATTATTTTTAATATGTAGGCCTACACTCAGAACGAAACCAAATATATCAGCATACTTTTGGTAAACACGCTGAGAAAGATAATTAAAATACGAATTGTACCTAGTTGTTAATATTTATAAATAAAGAATTAATATGATAAATTATCTTTTATTTAAACAACGCGAAAGAAAGCGAATACCGCCCAGCGTTTGTTATCTGGGAATTTCTGAAAACGAAAAATATTTTTTTTACGAATCATGGACATAGCATGGAACGACATCAATTGTTAATATTTTATTGATAATTTTAAATTTTCTGTCGAATAAGTTTATAACATCAATACAAAAAAATTACCCCCTCCCTCCTCAACTATCCTTTTCATTTATAGATATTTCATCTACCTTTATACAGTGGATTATTATGACCTTCTTTTCAGGATACTTTACTTTTAAAAATTAAGTACCCTACTGTACTTTTGTTAAAACGTAAAACGTTGCAGGTAAACTACCCCTTCCCCTTAACCTACCTTCACCAAAATCAATAAGCCTTGAGTCCTCTACAACTCGGGCACATATGTAAAACCTTATTTGATTCTGTTTTAATTTGCGGCAGTTATCGTTCGCCATAGAAAATTCTACACATTGACACTTTTCGGAAACTGACTTTTCTTCATGTTTTGAGGGTAGTACAATCAGAATCAGATCTTATCTCGAACACGATTTTTTTCGTGACCACCATACTTCCATTTACTTACGGAACATGAAGTAAAAAATTAACACGCATATAATATATAGACGTCACATATAATGATAGTCTCGTACAAGTATAATTAACACACGTAAAAGTAATAATATGTATGGAATATTATAACACGTTAACACAAGAATATCAACATACGTAGTAGTTCTTGTTCTTTATGAAACATGAACACACGTAATCACACAAAAACACTCGTTATATGCTAGGCCTATTAATTAGTTCTGTATTGCCCGTCGTGGTGAACAATAAATTTGGGAGAAACATCGACAGACATGTTTTATAATTGTATCTACTTAATGGTCGAGCCTTACTTAGTATTTCATCATTTATTAATTAACGAAGAACGAATTAATTACTACTAAACGAAGAATACGCGACTAATACCAGGTGACTGGTGTCACACTCTGAATATTTGTCAGTCTTCATTTCTGATAGTAAGACGTATGGCTTATGGACTGCGGGAGATAATGTCTAGGTAGAAAAGGATAATCGACTCGGAAGCTGACAAGATACAAATTTCTCGTCTCATATACTTTAAAGATTTACAATTTCACAATATTGTACTGTATTAGAAAATAAAAAAATTCTTCAGCAAGTAAGTTCTGTATTATCATATTCATCTTATATGGGTTAGCAGAGATAATCTACATCGTCAGAAGTTTAAATATATATTCTACACCGCATAATATATGCTGCATAATTCAGGTTCGTAATACTGTACTGCGTCTGCAAGTTGATGCCAACTGTTAGCTGTAAGAAAATTGGCGTGTGAAATTAATAGCCGTGAGAATATGTAAACTAGCTGTAGTAAACTTAATTTATTGTTGATTGGTTGACTTGAGTCACACGAGATCTAAATGCGCACGCGCGCGCGCACACACACAACTGTTTTTTACATTTATTTATGCAATCTGCTAATACATAACAATAAGCATAATTGTTTACAGAATACATGGAATGAAGAGAACTACTCCACTGAGTATTTAAAAGTACTAGTATGAGTATTTAAAAGTAACAGTTTATGTATAATATAATTATAGTGTTAGAGTCTAGGCAAGTCTAGAGGAAATGTTAACTTTAGACGTCTTGTCTGTAGGATGTTGTCTAGTAGATTTATGGCTAAAGAATTCGTGTGTTCTTCAAGGCGTTTCACATATCTTTCGCTGAACATCGCAATGGTTTCACTAACTGAAGGCAGGTCCAGGTCTCTATAGATATCTTTGTTGCTGATGAACCACGGTGGGTTGGTTATGGCACGAACACCTTGGTCTGAAACCTTTGCATTATGGCGATATTGGATTTAGATGCAGTTCCCCAAAGCTATAACCCCACACAGGCTTGAAGACAGCGTTGTACACCAACAGTTTGTTTTGCAATGACAGTAATGATTTTCTGCCCAGGACCCAATAATGCTTGCGAAACTTGGTGTCCAGTTGTTTTCTCTTCATCCAAATGTGGTTGCGCCAAGTCAGTTTTTTATCTAAGTGGATGGCCAAGTATTTTACAGAGTCAGCTACCGGGTTAGCCTTGTTATTAAATTTCACAATTGATGTTGTCCCGTGGCATTTTGTGAAGGTGATGCGTGCAGAATTAGTTTCATTTAATTGTATTCTCCACTTCTTTGCCTTTTTTCAATCGCATGTAGCGAATTCTGTACTGTAGGGGCCCACTGGTTTACGAAAGTTGCATAGCGGCTTGTGATAGATAGTACAGCCTGAAAAGTTGTAAGCAGTCTGAAAGTCTGTTTTCATAATGCTTAAAATATTCGTAAATTAAATAGCAAGAAAGTCAGACGCAATCGGTCATGCTTTCAGTCCGTGTATGTTTACACAGTGCACTACTACATCGGCATTGGGAAATGTTCCAAATGTTTGCAACTAGTTATTGATATTAAACGAACGTTCTGAAATATGAAAAACTTCTTTCATTTCGGATAGTCTTATACACGAAAACAACATAAATTTTTTTCTGCAAAATTTAGTAAAATTTGAAACAACTGAAGAACATATATCGCTTGATTTGATAATGTGACCAGAAAGTAAAAACATATTGAAAATAAAATCACATCGCCGCATTTATACAAATGAGAGTACCTTAACTAACACAATAAAAACTTGGTTCGACCTTTTGGGCATTTAAGTGTGTGTGCATATTTGGAGAGAGATATAGAGGGAAGGAGGGAGATAAAAATTAAGCGACACAGTTAGTTAACTTAAAAAGCAAATAAAATTTCCAGTTACAGTGATTAATCATTTATTCACTCATAATTGTGAAGCATCATAGAAACTCTACATTATCTAATTTTATTATCATTTCAGTTTAAAAACATAATGTGATTTTGTCTGGGTTATATACAATAAGAAATACAACTATAACTATAAGTAATAAAAAATTTGTAAAAGACTTCTGAATATAAAAATCTAAATTTTAGTAATTATTAAGGCCACTATTAAGGGGAATTAAGGGATTTTAGTAAGCACTATTTAATAGTTTGTAAAAATTAAATTTTATTGGCTTCATTATGTCAAAATATATTTTTGGTAACAGTTAAAATTTGTTGTTCTTGCAGGTAATAAACATAAGCGATAGTTATTATGTAGAATGTACTGCTGATTTCTGTCTGTTTTTGAGTGCTGATTCTGTGTTGCGTTCAGTACTCTTTTTTTTGTAAAAATCAAGGATCGAGAATTTCAATTGTCTGTGTAGAGAAGGTAGATGGATAATATTGAACTTCTGTTTATCTGTTCTGATCAAAGACACTATTCTGTCAACCTAAGGATGCTTGCTTGCTTGGAGAGTTGTTCAACAAAATATGTTTTATGTCCTTTCTTGAACTAATGGCTACAGAGCAGTAGAAGGCATCATTAAGTAATTACATTTCTTTACATTATCTAAACATTGGAAAAAAAGGTGAAACATTTTAATTTTCCTATTCTTGTGCTTTTTGAAATGAAGTATCAATATTATTTCACAGTATTAGTGTATTATATCACATATTTCATTTTCCTTATTAATTAAAAACTACTGTGTACTATTACTGTTATTAATAATACATTTTGTAAACTTTCTCAGTGTAATTATCGAATATTATGGAAATGTTATGAATTTGTTTACTTAGCCGAACACTGTTAAGACGCTTATAATAGGACGCTAACAAATAAAGTAAAAGGGCAAATTATCGTTTCATTTACAGTAAATAAATCTAAACAAGAACTACATCATAGTTTCTGTTGTTGAGGTAGTCACGGCTAAGTAGTTTGAGTGAAAATATTGTGCTTATTTACAAGTCAAGGTCTCTACAATGAATTAAATTTTCAACACTTTGTCATTGACCGATGTTAGCTAAGAACACGGAAAACTGAGTTAAAAGGAAAAGGTTATCAAGAAAGTTTGATCAGAATAAACGTTGGACAAATAAACAATTGTCATACCGTGAAATTTATTAAAATAATAGTAATAATAATAATAATAACAATAATAATAGTGATGATGATGTTGATGAAATAATAGACTTCATTTTATGCCACTAAAGGGACTTTGGAGTGACGTGAATGGCTAGATAAGCCGTACGTCACGCGAGGAAGTGTATTACGGCTTCAGCTAGTGCGGAGACAATCGGAAGCTTATGATATAACAATGTGTTTTTAAGTCTGTGACACTGTCTCGTTACTATCTTTACCTTCCAACCAGATTATCCTGTTAGTAAAATGACATTCTCATATTCAGCCGAAGTGGACGGGGCGTTGCCACAATTAGAGTGTATCAACTGCAACTTCTCGCCTTCAATGAAGCCGACGTGTCTTGTCGTCGACATTCTGCTGTCAGAGTGACCCTTTCTTTCAGTAAGTGATGTGCAGAATCGTGTCAACAACACAAATAGGTGGAGGAGACCGATAACCGCAACTACTGATAAGACTGATAAAATTCCGTTCGGTAGGGGATATTAAGGATTAAAACGAGGAAGTAATACACTAAGCTTCACCTGCCTATAATTGGTGTAGCTCAGAGATTTACAACTGGCAGCCCGCAATATCATTTTGTGCGGTCCGCTGAGTACCAAAAATAGTAATTTAATAAAATGAATGTGCTTAACTGAGAACTGAAACTTTCTCTTTGGCGAGAAATGTTAAAATAACGTTCTACTGATTCGGTAATAAATTTAAGAGTCGTTTTCACTCTATTTTTAGAATCGTTAGTTTATTTGTTTCATCGTTACTTTATTTTTATTGTGCTACAAAAACCTAATTTATTTTTCCATCCCTTGCCTAGAGAAAGTAGAGTAACTTGTTCGACGTGGCCCACTTTTCAAGCTGTCGGGAAATAGCAGAAGAGTTTAAAGACGATGTAATGTTAGATTTTACAGCGTTTAGTGAGAATTTTCAAGAATCATAGCCAAATTCAACTGAAGAGTCAAAGAATTTTAAATGCGGTAAAATGATATCAGAGCATTCATGTTGATACTGTCACTGAAGATATTACATTAGAACTGTGTGATTTGTAATCTGCTCCATTCCTGCCAGACCTGGAAAGGATTTCTTTAATCTGATGAACGATTTACAAGTAGCCGATGATATGCAACTGTACAAAACTTCGGACAGAAAATGACGTCAATGTTTAGACAGCGTGTTTTACACAATAAAGTCCATCAAAAACCACAGGATAAGTTGTCTTACAGATTCCTCTTTATTTCCTTATTATTTCAGTTTGAAACTTTTTGTTAACATAGAATGTTTAATATCTCTCTTACATTTTCGTTATCATGTTGACGTAATAAGAGTTTACAAAATAAAGATGAGTGATAAAATGTGTTAAACGTGTGAAGTAGGTTACTCGTGTATCTACTTCGTGTATCTACGTGGCCCTCGAGAACTTTTAAGTGGGAACCATGACCTAGGGGTTATAGGGCTACTGTATACTCATCTTCACTGTCTGAATCGACCTGCAGGCTAAAACCATACCTCGATTTTTACGGTGCTGCCTAGGAAGCGAACACGGGACTTCACCGTATTGCCAGAGTCATATCGTTAGTGAAGGTACCTTTTCCCTTTAATTTTGGCGCATTCAAAATTTATCCTTTGTACTGATTTATTTATATTTTTATCTCTTTGCAGTATAATTTATCCTGAAGATGCACTGCGACTGATCTGAAGGTGAAGATTTCTTGGACGTCTCTTCGGTTTTCGTGGTTTCGTAATAACTCAGATATACAATCTCAGTCACGTTCCTAAGGTTCGTCTTTATCGAATCTGTAACACCGCTTGTCGATGATCGAGTGTGTACCGTGGTGTTCTATAAGTTAAGGTTCCCTGTGTCCGCAGTTTAAGACCAAGAGGTTTCTTCGCTGCGTGATGAACCCAGAGGTTTGGAATTGAAGAACATGACAACATTCCTTGGTCGCAGCTCGATACTCTTCCCTCCTAGAAAGATTTTGGAAGTGTCTAAATCTACTTTCAGCATGTGAAACCATAACCCCCACGAAACATTGCCTCAACACGTGAACACCAGGGGGGGGGGTGACAGTACTCCGGCCGGGCTGGTTCACAATACCCGTGGTACCATTTTTGAGTACGTCGCTAATCAACACGACGGTCCCCCGATGCCCAGAATGGTCGCGGACATGACCTCCGGGTTCTATCCAAAAGATCTCAACCTTTTTCCTCCACTTTCCAGCCCGATAGTGAAACACTATCCACCGGGCATAGTAGAGGCAGGATGAAGTACTTCCTCCTCTCGCTCGAACCAACTCAGAACTCCACCGACTCATCGGACGCCAGTCCGCCGTGAGGAGAGGCCAAGTGGTCCGTGACCGAAGCTACTTCTGTGTTTTAAAGGGGCATCACGGACTGGCGAGAGAAGTCCGACACAGCTACTGACCAGAGACCGGTCACTCTGGATCCCGCTCGCAATGCACTACTGGGACAAGGGGGCACCCTCGCCGTTCGCGCGGGCGACACGTACACTTCCCAAACATCGGTGCCGATGCCACCGAAGGAAGGGGTTCCCCTGTACTCGAAAGCAATGCGTGTCTGGTTGGGGTCATGGGAAGCCACCTCGCTGCGTCAGCAGATACATCTGTTACCCGTTTTAGATCCTGTTAAGTACTTACAAAATAGATTGCTCGAGCTAATTAAGTCGAAGCTTGGAAAAAGCAGCCGGAGAGTAACATGTACACTGTTTTGTATATTTTTAAATAACGTCTTCATGTTAATTAAAGAAATAATAAAATCTGAATAAATGTTTGCTTTTGAAACTAACATTTACTTTATTGGTCAATATGTTGTTTTCCTTCTTCTGTAAACAAAACATTGCGTCCCTCGGTATGTTATTTGTTTGTGTACGTTTACGACCTTTCTGTGAGTCGGGTAAATTAACAAAACTTCTGAATAATTAATTATTTACAAGAAGACGAAACAGCCAGGACCGCTGATACTGTGTCTGATTTTCAACTTTTGTGTGTAATTATCTTTGTATTTTGGTTATGTCGTGCGGTTAACTGTTGACGTAAAGCGTTTAAGTAAACACAAAGTTTTTGTTTGAACAACAGATAAAATTGTTTGTATTATGTACATTAATTCGAGGACGAATTGGCAGCGCCATTTTTATTATACACTGACATAAAACAAAACCACATGACTACAGTATTTGATAGTTTCTTCCGAACGTTTTTATCAATTTAACTAAATCGTCCAAAGGCTTGACTTATTGGCCTATTGAAGCGGATATTTGTGTCAATTCAAGAAGTTTTGTACAGAAGCGTGTCATTGTCGCTTTAATAATTTGTCTCATTTTCTCGTGGGTAGACACAGACGAGTGGAGTAGGGCAATAGGACAGAGCTGAACGAAACATAGTTTACAATAATTTACTCGACTATATTCTCTTATCGTTTTACAGCCTGTTTGCACTGAACATAACATGCAAAAGAGAGATGTAAAACTTAATCATTGTCCCAGTCGTTAGACATGTTATTAGGCAGTGGTCAAGTGTGAACATTTCCTGAAGCACCAGACGTTTCGGCAGCACTCACGGCGGCCATATTCAATGCAGCGGGTACAAGGTAGTACAACCCGCTAAAGAATAAAATAAGAACGTGAGGCGATTCAGGTAATGTTTATAATTGGACCACATCCTAGTAACCCGCTTAACATATCTCAAAAACTATGAAACTGCGGCCGTGAGAGGTTGTGTTTATCTAAAATTATTGTTCATCTCAATACTTGATACACTACTGATGGTGGGTCAAATGATTGGGCAAAAAACGTCATAGCCTAAATTCAGCCATTCGTAAGAGTATACAACGAATATCTCCGTATTAGGCGTAGGGCCTACATTTGTAAAATTAGTAGAAGTGTTGTTTTCTCAATTCGTTGTATAGCCGGTACGAACTTAAGTGAATGAATTAATAATTTGTAAATTTCATTTGGAAGGAATAAAAATGACTAAAAATCTGTGTACGCTAATTCCAGTTGGCCGCGTTCTTTGCAAAGATATTATATGGTAACCTGTCATCCGCGTCGTTTTATTGGCAGACCCGAAACCGTATCAGTCACATTTACACAGTGTTTGAGGAGGCACCGGATAAACCATGATTTGGTGCTTATTTCGAAAACCTGAAATATGGTGTTTTCTCTCTGTTATCTCATCATCTTCACATCGCGGCATAGGCAAGGTACTGCCCGTTCCGCCTTCAATGTTCCTCCAACCATCTCTTCTTGGGTCTATCCACACACGTGTCCTGTAGATTTCTATTTTAGAGTTGTTTGACCAGTCTGGAATCTGAAATTCTTTCTAAGTGTTCTTTCCACCGTTGTTTGTAATCTTTTAATTTTTCATTCAAATTAAAATCTTGTAATTCTTCTCTTATATCCTCATTCTTTAGACGGTGAAATTTAGAACACCTTTTAACTCCTCTTAAGAATGCCATTTCCAAGGCCTGTATTGTAATTTCTTGTTCCTTGGTTGTTGTCCATAATTGACACCGATAAGATAGTACAAGGACTGCCATAACTTTGATTTTGTATCTCGACGTAGGCCTACCTTGTTTCTAAAACTACGGTTTATTGTCGCACAGATCCTCTCTCTCTCTCTCTCTCTCTCTCTCTCTCTCTCTCTCTCTCTCTCTCTCTCTCTCTCTCTCTCTCTCTCTCTCTCTCTCTCTCTCCCTCTCTCTCTCTCTCCACATTTTGAGGCCAAAACTAGAATATTTCGAACACCTCACATCCTCAACAATCTGCTTCAAGTACTTCAAATTCTGCCTTTCTCCTGTAGTTCTTTCATTCACTTCACCCCCCGTCAGCAGTGTCATCAATCATGAACATTTTAACCAGTGTCTTTGTCTTTGTCTTCTCGTTACACTTGCCCACAGTGTCTCCTTGATGTTTGTATGTACGATAATTTTGGTAGACACTATTAAGTGTTTTCATTGAAACGCAGGCATATTAATAATTAATTAATAATAAAAAACAGTAAATAACTACTTCAGGTAACAGTAAATATGCTGCTGCAAGTAGTATGAATTAAATGATAACTAAACGCAGAATATTTAATAACAAAAAACAATAACAAGAGAAAAAGCGAGGTCCGGTTGCTTGCGTATTGGACAGCACAATTACTGTAACGTTAAGTCGCTGCGTGCCGGGCCATTATTGAATTTATGTCGGGTTTTCCAGACCATCTGTTATCGGTTGGCTATTATACTTTTAGTCGTGGAGCGATAAACAATAAAACAACGTATTCATATTGTTAAAGCGTATTATAAAATTTTTTAGTCTTCATTTAGTCCGCGTATTTGCCCAAGAGACAAAACAGTTCACAGTGTAATGGGTAAATTCTAGAAAACTGGGTCTTTAAGAACTTTAGACTCCTATGTAAGCTGGGACAACTCCTTATTTGAGTGATACGGATTCTGACGAAATGTTGTTACAACAAGAAGGTGCGACACACCATATAGCCAAAGAAATTAAAACTTTTTTGCAAAAAAAAAATTCATAGGTAGAATTCTTTCAGTCACTGTGAATGTACGTCATGATTGTACGATTTGACACGGGTAGATTAATTACTTTCAGGATATGTAAAAAATAATGTAAACCCTAGTGTCACTATCTGTCTGTAGCCAAAAATTAGTGGCACAGATATCGAGTCTGCTCGATACCTAATTAGTGAGCCTAAACCTTGTACAGTTATGCTAAGATGACAATGAAAATATCGGTGGAAGGGTGGCTAAGAATAGAAATGGCCGCGATTGCACTTTTCTCGATATTATTTTTGATACTTACTTGTAATCGGTCGTACTTTTATTTGAAATAAAGTATGTTCAAAACTTTCAAAATTTAAGTGTGTTTTATGTAAAAAAAAATAAAAAAAAAATGGTAACTTACTGAATATGCGTTTCGTTGGACAGCGCTCTCCCCAATCGTGGCGTCTTGGCCCACAACTCCCTTCACCCTCCTAACACTAGGCCCGAGTGTCAAAATTCTATATTTACTTCTTTCGTAAGGCTGTTTTTGTAAAATAAAATTTTGCAATCATTTACCACAGTGCGGTACGTGTCAGATACTGCAGAATTCCTATGTTTACAATGTTTCAAATATTCTAAAACTTTTATTAATAATCACTACTCTTCTATTCAATTTTGACATACAGCTATTGACTTCTGTAATCTTAGAGGCCAAGTAGCAACGTTGCTTATATCGTTCAATTTTGTGATTACTCGGTTTAATTTTTCATCTTTTTCTTATGACCTTTATCTACAACGTTAGTCTTGTTGACATTTACATTCAGTTTTCATTGTTTTAGTGTCGTACAAACGCCTCAGCAATTTAAGTATACCACTCATTTCTTTTTCCTAATGAGTTACCATTATGTGCCTAATCACTTACACGTGTAAACATAGTTCAGTGTACTCTAGTTCGTATTTTTATTTGTTTATTTTTCTTTCCATCGTGATAATAAACCTACTACTAGGCGTGATCAAAGCGACCACCCTGGCCTTATTCCTTCAATCTCGTTTCTGTTTATAATTATCTTTCTACTATGGTTTGCTATAATTGAAAATCAAATTTCTACTTCTCCTATCTTATTAATTAAAACACCAGTCTTGAAAAAGCGATGCAGACCTCGATGGCAAATTAGACTCGTAAGTACTCTATGTACCGTATAGTGTACAGTGACCAATATACGATAGTCTCTTTTTAAAAATGAGAGTTGGGTGAACAATCTTAAAAATCAGAGCCTATGAGATAAATGGCGACCCTAGTGAGACCAAGACTTTGGCACAGTAGTCCTATTTGATTCAGACGTCGGTGAAAATTAATGAACAATTTTAATGAAAACCCGTATTATGCAAGGTGTGAGCGCAACAAACAGGGTATTTCATCAAAGTTTCTTATAAATGGGGGCCGGACAAAAAGCGTGGACTATACTAGGTAGCGTAATAAGCGGGTACATTTTAACGGAATGTTAATGTGTATTATTTACACTATTCATTATTTATGTCTTCTATATTGAAATTAATAAGTTAAGAAAATGTCGATTTATTTAGATAAAAACATCGATGATTATTGAGTATAGAAACTATTACAGTGTAGGTTTATATTTACAAAGGTAATGGTGATATTCAAACTAGTTAACAACCAGTTGTCTTATATACCTAACATTGTGATAGATAAATTTTTTATAGTTGGGGAGATGAAGATGATAAGAAGGTGTGTTGTGTTGTGTTGTGTCTGTGTGTGTGTGTGTGTGGGCGCGCGGCACAAGAATGGCAAAACATCTGCCTACTACAATGGCGAAGTACACAATACTCCTAATGCGATGAGTAGTATACGAAACATTTTCAAAACTACGCCAATAATAAAGTAGAATTACTGTTCAGGACCTGACACTTGACAGTGCTAATGTGAACTGGTTGTAATAATTATTCTAAAATCACATATACCTACAGTCTGTCCAGGCAGGAAAGGGGGCTAGAAGATTAACAGGCCTATCGCGAACGAGCGCGCGCGCACACCCACACAGAAACTGAGTCACACAGGCAGCACTGTTAGCCTGGTTTAAGGGAAGAGTCACCTCTGCTTGAACGAATTGTGTGTGTTTGTGTTGTGTGAGGGGAGTCGGATAATCCTATAAATCTAATATTTATACTGAACTAGTGGTCGCCCAGTGGTCGAAATTCGACCGTAATTCATTAAATTTTTAAGTTTGAACGTTATTGAGGTTCTTTTGTCAAAGAGTATACCTCTATAATCATTGCATATAATTTTTTTGAATTTTGTTCTATTACGTCAGCTGCGAGCGTGTACAAATACGTCATTAGCGTGTGTTGTTTGCCTTAATTCCCTGCAATACCTATGAAATTTAAAATTTAATGTTAGTAACAGTTGAAAAAAAAACACAATTACAGCTTGTATTCGTATTTATTTTTTGATATAATTCATTGTCAGTTTTAATTTTTTCATGTTATTATTGAATCAAATAAACGTCTAATAAAAATGAGACTTGACATTCATAGAAGTAGAAGATACATTGTTTTCAGTTCCAGTGGATTACATTTCATTTTTGGTAAGGTACAAAATTCGAAAACAGTTTGAAGATTATCTGCTACAAAGCTTATATAATTTTTTAATTTTTTTTTCTGTGCATTAATTTTCGAGTTATTTGAAAAATATGAAAGATAGGAAAAATGAGGTTTAGCTTGGCTAAGCCATATTTAAAAAGCAATAACGCGTTTTTTGACATTTCCTTGGGTTTTTTTTATTGCCATACTGACCAGGTTTCGCCAAGGCTACACAGTTATTTTGCCTATCTTTTTCGAATTATATAAAATTTAAATAAAAAATGAAATAAAAAATACGTGCCTCGTATTTTGTCATATATTTTTCATTAAATAAAAAAAACCGGGCGGTTAAAAAAATAAATGTTGTCCATTGAACTTAAAATAGTTTGAAAGTGAATTTAATGATTCAGAACTTCTGTGTAAACGATGTTTTTTGTAAAAACTCTTTCATCATTTGCTAAATGCCCTTGGCCATTATATTCGGAAATATAAAATCTCAAACCATCGAATGATCGAACTCTACTTGCTGCGACGTACAATTGACCATGTGTAAAAACTGGCTGCCTCAATAAAATTCCAATTTTTTCGAATGTTTGTCCTTGAGACTTATTTATTGTCATCGCAAATGCAGGTATAATTGGAAATTGAGTTCTTTGAAAGTTAAATGGTAAAACAATATCGGAATATGTTAAATTTATTCGTGGAATCAAAATTCTCTTATTGCGTGCGGTTCCAGTTAAAACTTCGCAATCAATAGCATTACGATGCATACACTTGATGCGCATTCTTGTTCCATTGACTAATGCTTCCTTTGTATTTAAGTTTCTGATCAGTAAAACGATGCAATTAACTTTCAATACTAACTTATGTGGTGGCAAACCACTAATAGTCAAAGAATTCAAAAACTCTACTGGATAGTTATTGATTTCATTGTCATCATCACAAATTATTTTATCGTAGCTATGATATGTTTTCTGTCCACCTGGTATTCGATTAAGTATATCAGTATCAATAAAAGTACAATCATCATTTTTAGTTGCTAAAATAACTGACGTCAATATGTTATCTGAGAGTATGTTTTCGGAAATATTTCCATACACCTCATTAATAATATTATTTTCATCTCCTATTAATTGCTGAGGTATTTCATTAATATTTTCACCAAACTGAGGGAATTGTGGGGCTTCATCATTACCAATTTTTTTCAAGAATTCGACAAATTCTATTTCACTTGGTAAGGCTCTCATATTTTGAGTAAACGTTACTTTATGAAAATAAACAAATTTATGCCAACTCGTGACACAATTTTCAATTAAAGTTGCACGTGATCCATGTGAGACAACTGGTAAGATTTGCCGAAAATCACCGCACAGAAGTATCGTTTTCACTCCAAATGGTTTATGTTTATCATTTTCATCGCATAGATCCTGCAATAATCTATCTATGATTTTCAACACTTGCAGTGGGCACATAGAAATTTCATCAATAGTTATCAATGATGATGAATTTATGTAACGTCCATAGCTACTATTTGCGGTAATATTCGCTACAGAATTTTCCAAAATGGGTATAGGCAATTTAAACACATTGTGTAAAGTTCTACTTCCAAGTAATAGAGTTGAAGCTATGCCACTGAACGCTGTTGCAATGCAACTAAGATTAAGCGAATTTAATTTGTGAATGATTGCTGTTTGTGTGAATGTTTTTCCACAACCTGCATGAGCGGTTAAACAAAAAACATTAGATCCAGTATCATGGTGCAAAAATTCACGAATCACACGATCAGTTAGATTACGCTGTTCAATATTTGCAGTTTCATAATGCTCACAAAACAGAAACTCTTGTTCTATTGGATCAATAGCATTTGCTTCGTCTGTTCTCTGCGAATACTTGGGAACTGGTAAACCAAGTTCTTGACATGACAAATTATGAACATTCAAAATATCTTCAATTTCTAATAGAGCTGTGTTAAAGGATACTTCTTCGTTGTAATCTCTCAAAAAATCTTCACTAAGATATACTTTAAATTCATTCCATAACGCCAATGCATTGGCTGGCACATTTAATGCACAAATGTAACCAAATAAATTTCGCATTTGTTTTGGTGAATGTAATTCTTTTGCTTCATTTAAACATTCGCGCCATTCATTATCATTTGAAGCAATGCCGCGAGCATGGCACGCTTCAACAAAAGAAGTGTGTATAATTCCATTGTATGTTCTAACATCCTCAAATGATTTTGGACCACAGACATGTAATAAAACAATCGTAAATGGAAAAGTTCGATGTCTTTTGGTGATACTACATATATGCGTGTAATGATTTTATCACCTCCACGCCTTCTCTTCTTCCATTTTTTTCGGGAATCTTCCCACATATAATGCAAAGGAATTTCAATATACTTATATTCATGCGCTGATGGATCTGATCGATTCAATTCAAAAAATGCTAATAATTTTGTTTGTCTTGCATTTTCAATTGCTTGACGTTCTTGCCCTTCTCGAAAGTAAACATTCTGTCTACGCGGTAAATGAATGTCAAGTCTAACGATGACATGTGATTGAAAATGCATTGGTAATTCATAGATGCGCCATAGAGTTTCAGTTGATCCGACATAACGGCCATTTAAAAAATTGTTAATTCATCAATTTGTTTTTCTTGACCTGGTTCATTTCTCTCTGAACCTAATTCAACAGATGCACTGTCATAGCCTTAATACACGTATTTATAAATGTATTTAATACTTTTAACTGTAGTGCATACTTCAACATTTATATGGAAATGAAATTTGGCAAGTAAATACGGATTGTATGGTACAACATAACGATTGTCGAGGCAACTACCGCGAACTTCAGCATTAATACCATTATCACGCCTTCTGTATAATGGATATCCATTTAATGATTCACTTGTAAATTCATTAAATCGTTTTGGATAATCTTGTGTGCATTTTCCATCTCTCATACATACAGAATTTGGATTAAGTACACGCATGGACCATGCATCATGTGTTTTACAACATATTCATGTAATGTAGGATGTGTTTGAATGTTAGGAATCTCCGCAGATACAACTTTATCAATATCGGTAGCGTTAACAATTTTATCTTGCTCATTTAAATAGAGTAAAATGTGAGCATGAGGCAATCCTCTCTTTTGAAACTCAGTTGTATAAATGAGTGCTTCAACTTTACCGAAGATTTCTTTTAGTGTAAGGCCCTCAATTAATGCTTTCAGTTTGGACTTGAATACACGCACAACAATATCAGGTCGAAAATTAGCTGACTTACCTACACCAATATTGCTAACTATTTCAGGCCAACTTGGATTGCAAGTCATTGTAATAAACAAAGAAGGCTTTCCGAAATGTTGTACAATTGACATTGCATCTAAATAATTCTGATACATATTTCTTGGAGATCCATTGAATGAAGATGGTAAAATTACTCTACGGTCAATATTCTTGGCATTGGGGTTCAATTCTAAATAATCTGTTAAATTGTTGTAAACTTCAGACCTAAGACTTGTTTGATTTTGTCGAATGAAATGTAACCTTGTGCCCTCTATTCTCACATACATATCAACTATCCACTGCAGAAATAATTTTTGTGAATGGTGCAACATGCTAAAATCTTCTCTAATTGCAAGTCGATAGGCTGCATACTGAAGCATGGTTAATTTATTTCTGGGCGCTCTTGAATTAGATGTAGTTGGTACATTATGAGAAATATTGATATGCCACCCAGTATCACCATTTGGAAAAAGTAATGGATACGCTAAAGGGTCCAATGATGAATCCAAAACAGAGATATTTTTAATGGTACCATTAACTTTTGAAAACGAAACCATATTTCGTTCAAAGGGTGGCTCACCATCAACTGTACTAAATATTACTGCTACATCAGTTTGAACTGCATCATTATAACGGCGTAGATCTAAATCACGATTTACTTTAATGAGCATACAAATTTCTTTATTTTGATTTTCAACTCTCTGACAATGATCTTTCATTGCAATGAATGACCGAACGAAAGGATTAATGCGTTCCAATTCAAGAGAGATTTCGCGCATTATATTGTTATTGCATGTTTGATTATAGTGTTCACGTAGTCTATAATTGACAGCAGTGTCAACATCATAAAAATATAATTGCGCATAACATGGTGAGCGACCATATCCTGCAGTCATTGGACCTGATCTGTGATAAAAAACATCATGTATTTTAAAAAGATGCACTCCACGCGTAACTGTATCCGAAATTTTAGCTTCTGAGCTAACCATAGCAAATGATGAATTGTATTTACGAATGTTTTCAAAATAATTTTTTGACTTTCTTTTTATTGAAGGTTCATTTGAAGTAAGTCCATCATACAATGATTTAAAGTATTCATTTTGACTTAAGGCCGGTAATATTGCTTTACCCTTATGACAACATGAAGTGAATGCAGTCCTTTCACCTAAAGTGACCTCAGATTCGAAATGTTTTGCATTGCAAAACCTGCATTGTAAAAGCATTAATCCACAATCAAAAGTATTAAAATTTCTTGGAATGACATTCAGTGCGCATTTAAATGTATCCCTCAAAATAATTTCATCATTTTGTATACTATTTACACTATTTAAATTTGCATTTGGTCTATTATCATTTTGACTTTCACGCGAATATATATTCCTTCTTCTTTGTCTCTCACTCCGACCCGTCAATGTTCTATGTCGAGGCATAATGGAAGTAGGTGCGAATATCTGAATGTAAAAAAAAACATGTAATGAAATTACTGAAACTAAGATTAGACAGGGTTTAATTTAAAAATAATAAAATGTACTCACTTTTTATTGAAACCACCAATAATAATTAGGCGAGAGTAAGTCAATTCAAATTGCTGCTACAAAATTTTCCTTTTGCAACAGGTGTATATTACATTGCAAGGTGTATATTGCAAGCTGTATTTCACTTTCAACTGCACATTAATATATAAAACACAGATATCTAATATACAAAATATAAAATAAACGCTTTTTTGCCTTGACATACACTCCACAGACTATTGAAAAAGGAACATTTGAAATAACACAAAATTCACAGCTCATTCAGTCAATCTGTCAGTAATTATTTGTTGGCAACATTTTAAAATTGTTTGGCGACAATCTCTACTCTGTGCGACTGTTTGACCACAGACTATTATGTGTTTGACATTGGCAGTATGAACGTAAACAAACGACAGACTATTATGTGTTTGACATTGGCAGTATGAACGAATTGGCATAGATGAAAAAATTATAATTTTATTGCCTGGCAACAAAATTATTTTATTTTTAACAATTACCATTGTTTGAAAAAGTTTAAATGAATTTTCAAGTGCAAATGAATGTTTAATTTAATTTAATTTAATGTATTTGTAACACATATATAAATTTTAGCTTTCTGCACTCCTTCTCCATATAAACTTTAACTATGCCAAATTTCACACTCCTCCGTGCGCGCAATATGCTTAAAAAGGGATACAAAGTTTTCTCTTCACGTATTAATATATAGATTGAAAGGCTTACAAAAATTTGAGCTTACGTAAGCATAAAGAAGACTCCAAATGGCCGCTGTGACTGGCTTCTCCTACTTTCCTTTTTCTCTGTGGTCATCAGCAGCGTGGTTCCTCTTCTACGACTATGACTTCACTTCTCTTGAGCGGTAGTCCTGGGAGCTTCATGGTCAATAGTTGGGTTATGTTATTAGTGTTAAACAGTTAATCCATTAGGTTTCAGGAGACAATTTTGCCTGTCTTGGGAGAGATGCATTCATTTTTGTTGTTCAACACTAAATTGAACGAATTTTTCCACAGGTTACGCGGCCAGCATGATCATTATCTTTTAAAATGAGCCAGTGACATTTTAATTTGGATAACCCATATTGTGACAGAGTACAAATACTTAATAACTTAGATTCTGTAGGAGCATAAGTATAGAACTAGATATAGTTGATGCTACTGAACTTATTACTGCAGAATTACTTTCTGGTAACGATACGCCAAGTTTATCATCATCACCACCACCACCACCACCACCACCACCACCACCACCACCACCACCACCACCACCATCATCATCATCATCATCATCATCATCATCATCAACTACTGACGAATTGACAGTGTTAACACAAGACTTTTTATGTGCATTTCCGAAATATCCTACATCACGTTTTATTTTCAGGTTTTAAAAAAGATACACGAATAACGTGTAACGAGATAAAATAAAATACGAATGGAACGAGAAACACGCTAGCGCAAAACGCGTACAACAAACAGAGTAAGCTGCTAATGCAACACAACCTCTACAAAATATGGAGCACTACGTAAACATAAGCTTAAGCAATGTTAAAACTCGCGAAATTTTGTTATACTACAAAATGGATGATCTATTACGAATCGATTATCGATCATGCTGACAACAGCACCCACGTGGAGGGCCAGCGAATATAATATAGAAGCACATTCTATTAAGAATGAAAACATACTTTGAAAATCGGTGGTGATCTGAACGCGATTTCTTCAACAAAACTGCCGGTTCAGCGAGCCAACAAACATTTAACAATCGGTTCACTCAAATGGTATGAATATCACTACTATAAAGGGGAATGGTACCTAGTTAGAAGAGTTTGCATATTATAAAAGTTTGTAAACAGAGAAAACACCAATTTAACACATAATACATTTAATGTATGTTGATTAATGAGAATTCCATGTTTATAAATTAAAATTTTACCTTGATCCCCGTTTCCTTATTTACGATTAGAAAACTCTTATTTTCCATTATTAATCAAATTAATGTAAATGTGATCCTTTTGAGATGTGTACGTATGTTGGCTGTCTGAATTTTTCACATGTTTAATCAATCCACCAGTTAGTGAACTGTTTGGTTTTTGCGGTTGCGCAAATGCTTGAGCAAGATTCACCGTGTGAAAGCTCCCACATAACCCGACGATCCGCCGTTGCATTTATAGAGGAGTATTGGAGCGTGCTATTGCAAGGCGTTCGTTGTGTGAAAGGAGCTCTAAACACTAGCGCCCGCGCTCACTTACGCACGCACTGTAGGGTTACGAAACGGTGGGCTTCCCTGAGGTCTTGTTTCTTTATTCGCAGCGCGATCGATAGTCAGATTTAGCCGGTGGACGCCTGTTACTGCCAGCGACTCATTAAAGATAATTGTTGTAGCAGAATTGAAGAGAGGCACAATAATGACTGCGCGTATTATTCATAATTACCCACTTAACATTGAAGAAGGTTCTGTCCGGTGCTGTATTTCACAAGCGTTTTAGCGAATTTGCGTACCGGTCATCAGGCAAAAGTCGACAGCTCTTTTGTTAATGAGAGATTAATATTTTTTAAATCGAATATTTAAAGTTATTGTTTAGATGAACTGTGCAATGTTACATAATATACTACAGAATAATTAAAAATGTAAATTATGTGAAAATATATTATGAAAGCTGTCGTCTGTCTGTCTTGCTTATATCTCACTGAGAGGGGGGACGAAAATTTACTTGTGACGGTATTGAAGAAGTTCCTTTCCTTTCTCTTGCGAGGCCGTCGTATGCTTCATGATACCATGATACCGAGAGAGGCTGGTCGTTTCTTTCTTGTAATTGTGGTGGGCCTATGTATTTCTTACTTTAAATCGAGTCCATACAGTTGATGTCAAACAATACTTTATTACTGCGTAGGCTGTCACGGCCTATTAAAGGATTTTATGATATCCGGGATATTTAGCCGTGGTCAATTCCTTTGAGAAGAGATTTTTTAGACGGCCACCCACCGGAGGCCTTCCTCACTAGTGAAAGTTTTTAAAATTTTCGACAAGGGACAGTGGCCCGAACGTACCCCTGTCTGAGGGGAAAGAACTATCATGGCGCCCAACAACTACAACCAGTCGCCAACTAAGCCACAAGCCAGTCGCCAGTGGCTAAGTCTACGAAGCAGAGCGAGGTTTGGCGGTCCACGCTGCCACCGATGTTCACCGCCATATCCACAGCCTCAAGTACGAAGACCCGGAGCGCTGTCTGTAACAATTGGAGAAACAGCTACGGGAGTACACTGTTCCACAAGAACAGTGGGCAGACTACGCAGTGCGACAGCTCCGAGGGAAGCAACAACCTGGGCAGAGGGGTACACCGGCCTGCAGATCAATGGTACGAGTTTTGTGATCGCTTCCGGCACTTCTGTGGAACACAACGCGACGCATAGCTGCTGGCCGCGGTGTACGGACAGACACGGCTGCAAGAATCGGTGGAACTCTTTCTTACGTGGAAGATCAAGGTGCTTCGCAGTCTGTGGCCATAGAGTGATTAACGCATGGGCATATAGCAACTAGCATAGCAGAAGACTTGAACCCAGACGACCGCTGCTGGGTCGTGATGACTCTGCTGTAGGAATGGCTGATATGCATTTGTCAACAGTGGGAAACTCATTATAATGAAACTATCCTATATATCCTATAACGAGTTGACGAGAGGAATTGAACGTTAGTTCTAAAATGAACACGATGTATTTACTTTAAGAAGAAGCCTATGGTAAGAATAGGTCAGGATTAATGTAGTGGAAATTTATGTAAATTCATGTATCTCATAGGCTGAAGTAATGCATTTTTGGTCCTATTCCAGTGTACGTTTTTGGCATTGGCACATATTGGTGGCTTCAACAAAGCGTCGAGTTGTCAGAGGACAACAAGAATGGAACCGTTTAAGCAACCTGTCAGCAACAAATTTCTATATAAATATATATAAATTTCTTTCCCAAATAGCATCCTTACTACACAGGTTTTTTTTTATAAACAAAGGGGAAAAAGAAGTAAAAGAACTACGATTACTTTTCTTTTTTTTCATGTTTGATCACAAGCACAGCATTTGGTTTCACCGTGTTATAATTTTTAACTTCTTAAAAGTTTTCTGTTTTTTGAGTTCAGTTCCAACTTTGTTACATTTTCCGATTTTTTGCGCCCTCCATTGAACTGAAATTAACTGAACGAAGTTGTGATTAATAGTGCTGCCAATTCATTACAGTATTTCGTGTCGCGGGGACTAACTTGTCCATTATTACTGCTTTTCTTTAAATATGAATGTCATTACACAATAGAGCTCTATAACATTAGGTTTAAGAGCAGAAGATTTTTTGTGTTTTTATGTTGCTAATTTTTGCGTCTTATAAGTCCTACTTTTATGCATCTGACATTAACGAATACGCTACATTAAAAAAAAACCTAAAGACGTTAATTAGGATTTAATATTAGCGGAATGTGAATCTACGGCTTCAAAGCTTGCTTTGATTTGACGAGTGTATATAACGTGTAACTGCATAGTTTATATTAATTATAGACGTTACGTAAATTTTAAATATTTAGGGCTACGATTTCTGAATATACAGTTCGAATCGATCAATACAAGGCCATGTTAGTAATAAGCTGTCGGATTATGTAAGAATTTATAATGTATGCAACACACACACACACACACACACACACACACACACACACACACACACACACACACACACACACACACACACACACACACACACACACACACACACACACACACACACACACACACACACACACACACACACACACACACACACACACACACACACACATTAGAGTATAGTATTCGTAAACTTCCAAATCCCAACAAGATTTTGATAGTCTGAAGCGATTATTTACGCGATGCAAAGGTAATAGAGGCCGTAACAACGATTGCGTGATTAATTGCAGCCTTCAGATGCATCTGGAAGGCTCAGACGTCAGAAGAGATTGACAGAAGAAGTAGAGATAAAGGATGGTGTGAGGCAGGGACGTGGAAAGAAGGTTGCACGTCACTGTTTAATTTTGCAAATGGTAGGGACAGTAAAATAAAACAAGGCACAATTAGGTGGGCAGGTCACATACAAAGAATGACAGACGAGAGAGAGCAGTGAAAAAAGTATTCATTGGAGGATCAGGAGGAAGAAGATCAAGAGGGAGACCAAGAAAAAGATGGGTGGATGATGGAGATGAAGATATGATGAGACTGGGGGTCAGAAGGTAGCACAGGATAGAGAGTAGTGGAGGCACGTCATTCTGGAGGCCAGGGCTCCACATGAGCTGTAGCGCCGTGGAGTAGTAGTAGTAGTAGGCACAGTAAGAAGCTGCAAATAAAAGTGAGCAATATTGCAAAATATTTATGGAGCATGTCGATGGTATTGCTCTAATAGGGAAGAGCAAGGGACAGGTGGTAGAAACAATAAGAACTATAAGTAGGTAATGGTAGGGGTCTTGAGATTGCTCAGGGAGAAAATCAAATACATGAGAGTGAAGAGAAAATACAGAAGAAGAGAAAGGAGAGAATGATGGAATTTGCTGATTAAAATATCAAATTTAAATATTTGGGTAACATCCAAAATGTGTTGTGCTTTGTTTGAAGCTACACATAGAATATACGCTGAGTGGAGTGCCTACTACAAATATAAAGTTTTCGTAAGATACAAAAATTGGATAGAAGTACAATGATGAGACTTTACAAAACAATGATATGCCCAGTGGAAACAGTATGTATGACAAGTGCGGATAAAGAAAAGGCGACAACATCTAAGAAGAAAAGTATATGAACTGAGGAACGTAGAGGAAAGAGTGAAAATGAAGGCTCACAGATGAGGAGATTCAAGAAAAAATAGTAATGAAGACATTTTTGTGTCCAATAATGCTCAAGAGTTAAAATTGTTTGGACAAGATGGGAAACCAAATGTAAAGAATCGTAAAATGGAAGGTACAGGGAAAGAGACCCAAAATAAAGAAGCCAAAGGACAGGATGAGAAGCTCTTCATGTATTTGGAGGCTGACAAGGTTATGAAAGTTACAGGACGAAACGGGGAGTGAAGAAAAGTAGTCAAGGAGGCAAAGAAGTATGTAAACCTACGATGGAAAAGGAAGGATGGTGTGAATTGGGTCTTTATTCAACTTGTCTTCATGAGTCACAAGAGCTGGAAAGAGTGGTTAAAACTTTCATTTACTTTAGTGTTCATCACATTGGAATATCTTGTTAACGAATTTTCTTCAACCGTGATACCATAGCGCTCATTAAGAGATTGCACATATTCACTGTATTTAGATACTTGGTTTTTTCGTGCCTAATGTAGAAAATTAGTAGGTCTGTATGGAGTACAGTTCAGAATTTGAACCTCAAAGAACACGCACTGCGCAATTAGTCTGTGATAATTATCTTTCTATTGTTTCATTGACCACTGACTGACAATAGCAGCATTAATAACATCTATTTTTGTGAGTAGACGTCTCTTCTTGACATATAACCGCCTCTGAGACATGTCCCTTTTTGGGCCCAATAGTTATAGTTTCAATACTGTTACGACGGTCTAACTTGATAGTCGTATGGTACTGTGGAAAACAAAATACAAGACACCAAGTAAGTCACTAATCACCAGCTTTAGTTATCACAATTAAACAGTTTGTAATCAACAAGGTAGTCTCTTACAACAAATCAAATAAAAATTGTTCACACGCAATAATAATGTCAATTAATAGTGTCTCGCACAATTATAAAACACTTCGCCATAATACTACGAACCTCACTGGATTAAATCGCCACTTCAACAGAACTAAGCGTCGCTGAATGCCTATATTTATACCCCGCTGAAATTCCAGAATCATCCGTACTAGGCGTCAGTGCTATACTAGAGCGTAATTGCTTGCGGCCGGCGAATTTGGAACAGTCTGGCTAACGCATGTTGAGATTACGTACGCACACAAAATTACAGCCGGATTCCACTGGAATAGCCGACAAACACGTAGAATGTTCTGTGACGGTGTAACACTTTTTCCGCATTAGGTAACAATACCATAAGAAACTTAAAATTCTGACTTGATAGTGAGACGGGTTTTAAGAGTTACCGCGTAAGAGAGGACTAAACAATACAATGTCTAATTTACAACTCATCTTTGAAGGAACTCTTACAGATAAAGCCATCAATTTTTTTATGAGTACGTTATATTGTGCAGCAGTCTTAAGTAATTATCAGTATGTCTCGATATTTCAGAAATAGAATTATTTGCATAACTATTTAGAAGCATACTACGTAAAAATATGGCAAGATGAATGCCAACAAGTGTTTATTGGAATTATTATGTCTTGTTAGTTACAATTAAATAACTGAAGGGTTTGTTATTGTCGGTAGTTTTTTAATTATAAATTCTGGGGTAAGTATTATCGAATGGTAATTAATAATTAACACAGAGTGGATTGTTCTACATTTTTAATTTGTCAGTTTCGTTAGTTCAAGTAGGAAAAGTTTATTAACTATTATTAAACTCAAAATTAATTTTGTGTATGCCTACGTTGTAAATTTTTGAAAATGATTCAATAATTCTTCCCCGCAAAAATAACAGTTAATTATCAACGTACTTTTTCAACTTCAGTAAAAGCTTGCATTTCGTAAAACTCAATTTATTATATTTAATGACCCAAATGGCGAATCTGATACAAGGAAAGACAAATTAGAAAGCTCCTATTGGTAGCTGTACTCCGTAAGTACAAACAAGAACAAACAAGTGTCTGTTTAATATAGCAGCTGAGACTAACTGTTTGTATACGGCAAGACGTACTGGATTGTATGCGGTGACTGTACACAGAGCAATAAATAAAGTGGTGTAACGGGGTAGACAGGTGTCCTCCCTCCAAGCGCGGCAATATCAGAAAACATATGGGTTGTTTCTCGCGCGCCACTAGGGTTGAAAATTAAATACCTTAACTGGATGTTCAAAGTAATTAGTAAGTCGTTCAACCCAACGTAGGGGGGGGAGGAGTAGGGTAAGCTAAAAACAAGATTTAAACAAATCGTAAGTCATTTATTTTAATTCTGAAAGCAGTTAGCACAGTCTTCGAGAACAATAGGTTTTAGTCTAAACCGCTACTTTTTTTATGTATTCTGTTTTTCAGCCACAGAAAACACGTGATACAGTCTCTCACTTTCAGCGTTTCCCAGTTTTCTTTTTTATTGGTAAATGTAACAACAACAACAATCATGTTACACGTGTTAATTTAAATTCGGTTTATATTGTTACGTAATGCGGAAAAAATGTTACACCATTACGGGACATTCTTCGTGGTTCTCGGCGCTTCCAGCTGTAATGTGTGAGTGCGTACGAGTTGCTGGTACTGACATGAAGGACAATTAAGCTGGAAACACATTGCTATCACGTCACGTGAACTCACGTGAGATCAGGACTTGCCTTTAATGTCACGTCACGTCACTTCATGTTACATCATCTGACGTGAACGCATGTGAGCTTGACCGTGGACATACGTACAGCCAGCCATTTGCTACACCTTCAGGCCGAAGGAAATCAAGTGCAATAGACACTCAGGCGTTCAGACTGTGTTTTATATACGACCATGCCACTTACGCTTCCTTGGCTCTCTCGTACTTTCTGTAAGCTTATCCGCTGTATAAAACACACTGTGAAACACTCGTGAAGGCAAATCAAATTCTACTTAATCAAAAAATCAGTTAACAGAAGAAGGAGCTGGATACACGATATAAACTCAGAAAGACAAGAAAAAGGTTACTTTCAGAATCTAGTACAAGATTTAAAGTACAAAATACAAGAAGATCCAGCTAAATTTCAAACGTTTTTTAGACTGAATAAGGGAGAATTTGATTATTTACATAATCTTATTAAGGATGATATACAAAAAATGAACACCCATGTCCGAAATGCTATAAGCTCTCAAGAGAGATTATTAGCCGTATGTTTAAGGTAAGCGTGAAATGAACGAAAACAAAGGCTTGGCGTCTTAATTGATTATATTTTAAAGCAACATATAATTGTTAAAATTTAGTATTTTGAAAAGCATAAATTTTGTTTAACATCTTGAAACATGAAATTACTGATCAGTGGTTATAAAAAACACATTTTTTAATTAAAAAAAAGAAATACTGTAATTTACATATCATTAATCTTCGTGCAATCTCACTTTTTTGTTAACAACTCCTCCATTTTCACTTATTTGTCACCTCACGCCTCACAAAAGTGTGGTTGAACAGAAAATGTGATTGACGTGAGGCATGAAATGGCCGGCTATGTCACGTGACATCACGTGACATCACGTGATATACTTGATGTGAAGACTGTGTCTCCAAGCAATTTAACTCAAGCTGAAAACCCACTCTCACATTTTTTACTATCACGTGAGCTGACGTGACGTGATAGCAATGTGTTTCCAGCTTTACGTGACACTTGTCACGCGTCCGACACTGATCCAGATTTCACCAGTTCGCGCGCGCTGTGTGCAAGGTCGCATTCAGTTACCTTCTGGTGTTTTCTAGTAGCGTTCTTGACGCGTAGTATTGAATATTCTGATATTTCAGCGGGGTATAAATATAGGCAGTCAGCGGCGCTACGTCAGTTATTGTCGGGCGATTTACACAGTGCGGTTCGAAGTATTGTGGCGAAGTGTTATGTGTTTTATAATTGTGCGGAGCAATTGTAATACAATTGTGTTTTATATTAGTTGACATTTTTATTGCGTGTGAACAAGTTTTATTTGATTTGCTGTAAGAGACTATATTGTTGATTACAAACTGTTTAATTGTGGTAATTAAAGCTGGTGATTAGTGACTTAATTGGTGTCTTGTATTTTGTTTTCCACTGTACCATACGACGATCAGTAGACCGTCGTAACAATATGGTGGTTTGTAATTTACGGATTTTGAGAGAGTGTGCCCATTGCTGTGACAACGTATCGGCCTAACCACTTTTTTCAGTTGTTGGCTGACAACGGACTGTCGTCATTATGAAAATTTCTGAATAGATTACATAATACACTGATACTATTAATAATATATTGCATATTATGTTTCTTTATAGGAAAAATTGTTGCAGAATAATTTATCATATTCGAATTAAAAGCAAAGTATACGAATACCGATACGGTGTTTACGATCTGAATCCAAAATCTGTGACTTTGATGATTATGCAAAACCAGTAAACTCTCAGTTCTTGTAGTAGACACACTCATTTTATTGATGAAGTGGCTAAACTAAACGTTATACTGCCTAATAAGAAAGTTAATGTTTGCAGAGATTCATACACGTTAGTTAGATTCAGAGTCAAACAAATACCATCCTGCTCTTCAGTGGTAGAGTCCATTGCACGTTGGTCACGAGTGTTACACGCTGGATTATCGCGACAAAAAAAAACGCATTTCTTAATTGCGTCTCTTATCTTCAGAAATGCTAACTTATTTTAGAACACGCTTAAAAAAGAAAATAAATCTCTCGACTTATAGAGACTTCATGTTGTTTCGGTCGTTGTACATGATGCCTCAGGGATATTATACCAATTTAAACCCCACGAGAAGTTAGGATTTAAAAAAAAATAACCTTTGTACTCCCTGAATTCAGCAAAATAGTGAGTTTTGGGACCGGATCTCTCATCGTTCGTATATCGAATTGCGTGTTAGAAGAAAAAAGTGCATTTCTTCTACTTTAATGATACATTAATGATTAATGATAGATGACCATTAATGATAGATGAACATAAACGTAGTTTAATAAATTTTAAATAAGTTGGTTTTCACGGTCGATGTTTTGTATCTCAAGCAAAATATGTTCCTCGTAATAATTTAACATATAATAATTTAATATTATGATAATAATTTAAAAAACTACCTGCCGGAACAAGGCGTGATTTAAGAGTTTATCTGCTGAAAATGTAAAAACTGTGATGTAAACACTTATCATCTGGCTAAATACTATAATAGGATAATAAATAGTCTATCTAATTATGTAGATCTAGGATTGTTTTAGACTTTTTGGATGTTTTCACAAAAAAAAGATTGGAAGTATTATGCATATTATTGTTTTTTATAACTGATACTATTAATATTACAATATTATTATTTCATAACCTATATCATCTTTTTCTCTTGGCCAGGTCTGCACCTTGTGAAATAATTTATGATTTCCTCTTATTTGTGGATTTTGTCCTTTAGTGATCACAATAAACCATTAAACGTACATATACAGTGTTGGTAATTTTTATATACAACAATTTTCTTTTTATGTCGTCTTTATGATATGGTACAGAGAATTGTCTTTAGAAATCAGCGTTCTCTGTACACTCAGAATTAACAGAATTTCTATTCGCTTCTCGTGACAGCGTAATTTTTCATTCAATTTTTCTTTCTCTCGTATCAGAACTTTATTATAACTCTGTAGTTTATTCACGAAACAAAAACGTACGCTTAACAATATCAACACTTTGAAAGATTCAGCGTCCCGGAAGCCCATTGCAACAAGCGCTTACAGTCCGAGATGAATCGATGAATCCCGGATTTCCGGGACGTTTGGTCACACAATTTTAAGCAGTTTACCAGAGTTTATGACGTACATTTTACAGACTGTGAGTTAAAACATGAGTAAAGCAGTTCCGTTAACAGTGTTAAGCTTCTGTTATGTACTAGCTAATGGCATTGTATTAAAGATGTCTCTATTTCTGGACGTACGTTAAATCGAGAGTAAGACCACTGTACTGTAACTAGCACTATAACTTGTAATATGAAATGCCTATTATCAGAAATCATCATCGTGATGAATTAAAGTTGATATCCTGTCCCTGCAACTACTCGCAATTTATTTCTGCTGCTGTTTTCTGCTAGACGGAATTGTCTAGTCTTATTCATATTCCTACGATGAGGGAATAAATAGTACCGCATCTCTGAATGACTACTACTAAAAAAATGTAAGAAAGGATGCGGAAAAAATGTGAACTACGTGAGTTTAGAGACAAATGTGCAAGCGCGTCTCACACTACCTAGCAGTTTACAGTCATACTCAAAAGTTTGTCATTTGAATGTGTGTTTCCCAGCTGTGAATATCGTGAGCGTCGATTTGTATTACAGGTATAAGTTAATATTTGTGCGTGTTCGTGTTACAGAGTATGACATTTGAAATGATGTAGAATAACAAAGGACAAAGTTTAAGTATACTAATGCTCTTACTGTAATTTTCGGTAAATTTACAAGTTACGTTGAGTTTTACTTTGACTGTACAAACGTCGTGCAGCGTAGGGTAACGTATCGTGTCCCCACGCAATTCGCAGTGCCAGTGCTGCTACGCTTCCCCTCTCCGGATCCAGTGTTACCGTAGCCGTGTAGTACGTGACGGCTTGCACGTATATTGGTGCGGCAGAATTGCAGAACGCTGCGGATTGTTCGAGGTGCTCCTTCCAGACGTTACTCTACTATTCTTTCGGCATCCAGGCCCGTTATGGTACCACATTGCTGGGCGAGGAAGTATAAATACTGCATTTCGGAGCAGCCCAAATTCATTATTGTACTACTGATATTAGAGTTAGGTTGAGAGTGTTTGTTATTCTGACTTTCGGATTAACGGAAAGTGATTAGTGTGTTAATCAGTACGAATAAGGTGACATTTATTGTTGTGTGTCGGACACATTCATCTTGAATTATTGTATAGGAGTGCTTCTGTTCATTCTAACCGTTGTTTGTGTCTAACTAAAGTTTGTAATTAGCGACTTCATAGGTGTCAGTTATTTTGCTTCCATCTTGACATCATCTAAATAAGTTCCCCACGTCTTTCTTATTCTGTTCATCCTAAGGGATTAAATTATTCATGGCTTTTCCGGAATATTCGTGGTAAGAGATCGTGTCTTATGGTACAGTAAATCTTAATCTCTTTAGATTATATCTTCAAGTAACTTCATTTCTCCTTTGTTCCCGTAAAAATCTGTGTATCTATTTTTCTGACATTCCAACTAGTTCAGTTTATTTTCTACTATATTTACATTTTTGGTACTTTATTAGAGTATTATAACGTTATTTACTTATGCCTTTTTATCCCGGCTTAGCATATTCACATACGTTATCACACGTTTTTCCATCAGGGAAAGATAACAGGTTCGTGGATTAAATCGCTTATTAATTAAATTACTTTATTCTATTTATAGACTGTATGAAGGTTGAAACACGTTCAGTGTTGTGATTGTCACAGTTGTAACTGGGTTGATGTTTCTTAGAAAATCTGTTTGCAATACTGAACCTTTTTCGAGTAGTCCTCGTGCAGAGGTACGATTAAATAATCAGGGACCACATTAACCGAGAAAACGTAGAATTGTTACGTTTTTTGTTTGGTTTAATTAAAAGAGAGGTTCAGGATACGAGAAATACAATCACAGTGGTAAATGGATAATGTCACTCGCTCCGTGTTTTTTACGTGCAGCTTTTTTCACGGACGTACGAGATTAGTCCTATTCGTTTTATTGTTTTTTTTTTGTATGAGTACTAAAACTTTCTTAATTTTCCAGATAACCATATACAAATTTTTAAATGACATTTGTTCTAAACCCTGAATATTATTCACTTTATGGGAACGATTTAAATACAAATTTATTAAATGGCAAGGGTAGGATTAACGTGAGTGTAAAATTCATTTGTTCACACCTCGACGCACATAGATTGAGGCGATTGAGTTTCCAGAATTTTTTCAAACACGTCTACATTCACATTGATCGTCGTCGTCGCCGCCGCCGCCGCCGCCGCCGCCACCATCACCATCGTCATCAAGAATTAAACCAAAACAGTTTGTTCCGGTCTCAAGCAGATAGACTAGAGTTGATCACTCCAACGCTTCTTCGGACGCTCCACACTCTCCGTCTTGTCGACTTATAATTCCATAGTTGTTTGGGGATGCGGCAGTCATCCATTCGGTTAAGATGTTCTAATCATTGTAGCCGATATTGAGAAATTATATTACTCATAATATTCAGTTCCGACCGTGTATTAACATTTCTTTGGGAGTCTTTCTGTTTTAAGGTTTTTTTTTGAAGTCAACAAAAACTGTTATTTCCTGATGGATCTGCTTTCATTCGTCTAATTGTAGTAAAGATCTCTCTTTATCTCCGCCCATCTATGGAGGTTTTATCTCCCAATTGAATGAACTTTCGAAATTTTTCTATCCTATCCTTTCAAGTTAAAATTGTATAATGTTTATTTTCAAGATATGTTTTTTCATTAACTCTGCATTTCGTCGATACGACGCTTCGTGTAATATCGATTAAATAATGAAGAGGAACGTTTGCAGCATTACGTGATTTCTTTTTGTACTGATGGTCATTCTGCGATTCTCAAATATTACTGTATAGTTTTGATATAGTTGCCAGGTTGTCTGTCTTTGATGTTAATATCAGCTAGATTAAGTGTTTTTAACATCCTGTCAAAGGAAACATTATCAAGTACTTTCTTAGTAACTATGAATCGTGAGAATTGGATTTTCTGTCAGTTGCTGATTTTAGGAAAAATATATTTCGCATCGTCTCCCCACCTTCTCTAAAGCGCAGCTGACCTTGTTTAGGCATTTCTTTATTTTCTTATCCAGCCTTTCATTTTTCTATTGGAACAAACATGAAGCAAACAGATTGTTTATCGAAACAAATTTGAAGTAATGTCAGCGTATCCGTTTACTATACTTGATTAGCTTAAAGCATTGTTTTGTGAAACAGAAACTTTTATATAAACCAATCTGCTAACATCTGTTTATTGATTAACTCAACTTGGTGTATTGTGCTTACGTAAACAATATTGACTTCAAAAATTGCTCGTTGCAAAGTTCGCAAAACCTAACTCACTACGCCACAACAACACACAGTTTATCGTTTAAACGGTTCTTGTTTATTCTTCGCTCATTAGCACGAAACTTCACTCATTAAGCCAGGCGCGAACCAATTATTTGTTTCCCCAACCCAACTGACAGAAAAACATTTGCGCGGTAGACTAGACTGGTTTGTGCGTAGACAGAATTCTTGTTAACTTCTGTTAACTAATTCCGCGTCGGTTCTGCTTCTGATCTGTCGTATTATTAAATACCGCGAGTTTAAGCATTCGATATGGTTTATGTGAGTTTACACGGACCAAATAAATGACACACACGTGCAGAAGAATGCATTTAGAAAGGTAGGTAGGCAGATAAACAACACAGGCAGGTGTGTGTGTGTGTGTGTGTGTGTGTGTGTGTGTGTGTGTGTCTGTGTGTGTGTTTGTGTGCGTGTGTGTATATATATTATTTAAAATTTATATTTACTTTACCTTAAGATGTTATTTTTCCCTTATTTGGAACAGTTTCGGGAACTTTAGTGTTCCCATCATTAGACTTCCTAATTTTAGGAAGTCTGATGATGGGAACACTAAGGGTCCCGAACCATGTTCTAAATAATGGAAAAATAACACTTGAGGTAAAGTAAATATTAAATTTAAATATATTATACGCATCGAGATATAGACATATATATATATATATATATATATATATTTTTTTTTTTTTTTTTTTCAAACACTTTTTGCTACAGTCCGTTTCTTGATGTATATATTATATTTAATTTTTATGATGAATTTAACTCGAAGATATTTCTTTCCTTATTAGAAACATGTTTCGGGTACCATTTTTTACCCATCCTCAGCCTTCCGGATTTTGTGTCTGGTGAAGTACATGTGTGTTGGTTGGCTGTTATTGTGGCTTCCTGTTGGTTTCTGGTACTTTAAATTGGTTGTATTGTGTGTGATTGTGGTGTATGTATTAGTATTTTGTGTATTTTCGATGTTGAGTGCTTTGAAAATTGTGTCATGTTTTGTATTGATTTGTATTTGTTCAGGTATTAGTTTGTTTTGTGTTTTATGTTTGTATATTTGTAAATTTTCCCAAATGTTCATTATGGTGCCTTTGTATGGTATGTGTTTTATTCGTGTCATGTTGGTTATGATTGGAAATTCATGTCCAGTGTTTATTGCATGTGTGGCCAAATTAGATTGATATATTTCTGGTTTTTTGTATGCGTTTAGGTGTTCAAAATAACGTTTTTTCACTTGTTTTTTGTTTGTCCTATGTAACATTTATTGCAATCTTGGCATTCAATTTTGTATATACCATTGGTTGTTGTATTATCTTTGTTGTGTGGGTTATTTAGTTTTTGTAGATTATTTTTGTTTGTTTTGTATGCTATTTTAATGTCTGTGTTCTTAAACAGTTTTGTTAGCTTTGTCATTTTATTATTTATGTATGTGAATGTGGCCCATTTTTTATTGTTGTTATTATTTTTGTTTTGTTCATTTTGATTAATTCTTAATTGTTCAGTTTTTATTTTATATTTGATTTTATTTTCTATATTGTTTACAGTGTTTTTATTATATCTATTTTCACAAGCAATTTGGTATATTGTATTTCTTTCTTTGTCTGTTTCTTGTTTGTTTAGGGGAATTTTGTACATTCTGTTAAATAGTGAATAGAATGCTGCCATTTTATGTTGTGGTGGGTGGTCAGAATGGTTAGGTATAATGATGTTAGTGGAAGTTGGTTTTCTGTGTATTGCATATTGTAGGTGGTTATTGTATATTGTGATGGCTATGTCTAAATAGTTGATTTTGTTGTGATTTTCTTTTTCTTCTGTGAATTGTATTTTTGGATATATGTTATTGATTTGTTTTAATATGTTATCTGCATTTGTATTTTTGTTACTTGATATATATAGCCTATCATCTACATATCTTATCCAAATGCCATTTGGATCATATGATTTTATAATATTTTGTATTTTGGTGTCTATATGTTGTAAGAATATTTCTGCTATTATGCTAGATAATGGAGATCCCATTGCCAATCCTTCTTGTTGTTGATAAATTCTGCTATTGAATTCGAAGTAATTTTGTTTTAGTATTAGTTGGAGGCTATTTTTTATTTCAGTTATATATTGTGTGTCTTCATTTTGTTCTTTAAGTTTGTTTATTATTATGTCTATAGTTTCATCAATTAGAATGTTGGTGTACATATTTGTGATGTCATATGATGTGAAATATGTGTTTTCATCTATATTTATTACTTTTAGTTTGTCTGTTATTTCGTACGTATTTTTTATGTTGTGATAATTATTTGTTAAATGGTTATTTTTTAGTTTTTGTGCTATTATTTGTGCTATTTTGTATGTAGGTGCTTTTTTGAAGTTGATTAATGGTCGTATTGGTTTGTTTAATTTGTGTATTTTTATTAGGCTATTCATTTTAGGTGGTTCTGGATTATTATTTATATATATGTCTGTATTTTTATTGTTGAAAATGTTTTTAGCTGTTTTTATTAGTTTTATTGTCTGTTTAAGATATTTTTCTGTTGGGTCTTTATTTAATTGTATGCAATCATTATTGTTGATGAAGTCTGCAGTTTTTTTGACGTAGTCTGTTTTGTCAATGATTACTGTTACCTGGCTTTTGTCTGCTTTTGTTATGATTAAATTGTTGGTATTTACTTTATTCTAATTTTTGTTATTGTCTTATTATCCTGCTTTTGTTTAGATTTGTTTTTTATTTCACTTGTGATTATTTTTTTAATGTGTTGCTTCTGTTCGCTTTTCTTCTTGTGTATTGTCTTGTATTAGGTTAATGGCAAATTCTGTTTCTACTATTACATTTTCTAGTTTTTGTTTATGTTTTGAGTTAGGTTAGTTTTTGACATATTGTTTAAATATTCTGTTTCTTTTTTGTTAAATTCTGTGTTCCTTAGGTTCATGGTTCGAGGATAAAATGTGTATTTATTTTTGTTTTGTTGCTGTTCTTGATTTTTGTTGTGTTGTTTTAATGTGTTGAATTTTCTGGTTATTTTATTTGTTTTTTTTTGTATTTTCAGATTTTATTTTACTTTCTATGTCATTGTATTTATTATTCCATGTAATTGGATGTAATTTGTTAGTTCTAGGTGTAATTTATATATGTCTAGTGTTATGATGTTTTTCTTACTGTATAATTGATTAATTTCATTTTGTATCCATAATTTTTGTGCCTGTTTTATTGTTTTTTGTGCAATCATATTTTTGTTTTTTGTGTTTATGTTAATGTAATTAGGTATCAGTTGGTGTTTTTGGCATTGTCTATTGAAGTATATATTCATGTTTGTATTCATTAGTTGTTTCTTTCGTGTTTGAAATTTATTTAATAATTTGGTAATGTGGCTATTTGGAAGTTTGGTTATGTTGTTTGAGTACATGTTAATGTTTGTTTATGTGGTGGATAATTTGATATTATTTGATATTTATTATATCGTTAACTGATTGTTGCTTTTCATTTTTTATTGTTATACACTTCACTATTTTATTTCCACATTACACTATTGTCACGATTTGTTTAATAACCTCACTTTTGTTTTGTTTACTTTTTTGCTGTAGTCTTATTTACCTTGTATGGTATTATTAAATTCAAACACTTTTTGGTACAGTCCGTTTCTTGATGTATATATTATATTTAATTTTTAGAATGAATTTACCTCATGATATTTCTTTCCTTATTAGGAACATGTTTCGGGTACCATTTTGTACCCATCCTCAGGTTTGGCTTCCTCAGACTTTCATCTTTTCCTAAAACTCAAACTCTTTCTCGCTGGTCAGCGTTTTTCATCGGATCAAGAGGTGATTTTTAGCTACAGAGAGGTATTTTGGATACCTTACAGAAAACCACTTCTGGGGCGGGATAATGGCATTGGAACATCGCTGGAATAAATGTGTCACGCTAAAAGAAATCATGATCATTTTGAGAAATAAAAATATTTTTGAAATTATAAATTCGTTTTTTTATGTTAGGTCTAGAACTTTTAGACCGCCCTCGTATGATGGTAGTCTCGTATAGACAGTCCGTTATCATTTTCAGGTACTGTTTATGGTGAACCATCAACTATTTAAACCAGGGTAACTGTTTTTCATTTATAAAGTTTACCTGCCTTTGTTATGAAGTAGATCTTGGAGAATAAAAAGGTATACACCTTCAATATTGTCTTGAATCTCAACAATAGGATTATCTACTTTTATAACGGCGGTAACGGTTTGTGCTCACACCAATATAACGTAACATATTACACCACGAATCGAGCTGATAGCTTAAGACGCAGACCAACAACGTGAATAATAATGCTTACTGGTAATGTTTTATAGTTTCAATATTGACTGGGTTAGGGCTTGCTCCTATGCAATACTTTTCAGCTCGAGGCAATGGCTATCCGAATATTACGTCACTGATCACATAATCCGTTTAAACTACACAGTAGTTAAATCTGTCGAAAGGACTTATTAAGCGACAGTGCGCCTCAGTCTAACGCATATAAAATAAAACTCTTTGCGGTATCATGAAAAGATGAACGTCATAGTTACTTGAGACAGGACATCAACAGTTGAAGATTTGGGTAACAAACCAATAATGTCACGTGTTTGCTGGCCTTCTTATGTGCAACTTTAAAACAGGTTTCTTTTCCATAATTTTTATAGAAATTTTTCTTTTGTTTAGAACACGTTTTTCGTCATAATCTGAGTTAATTACATAAGATTTTAATTTAAGTGCTGTGAATCCATAATTTAGTAGTGACCATAGATCAATAAATTTTTAACGATGGAAGGTTTACTTAGCGAGGATTGGTCAGTAAGTATAACAGAAATATTACATTTCTTGTTTCAACGTTTCGACAATACTTGTTGTCATCACCAGGACATGTGTACGTAGAATAGAGAAAAATCAAACACAACCAGATCAATTAATTGAATACGCGCGCGCGCGCGCGTGTGTGTGTGAAGGAGTTGAGACAATTTGTTTTACATCAGCTAAATAATTACATTCCGTAGAGGAAGTGCACCAAAGTCGGACTGCTTCTCTTAAGTAGGACCCCCGGGTTATTTCGTCAAGGAAGTGCTGCAGACTAGCGGCAAGTGGCGTAACTAATTCACAATGTTGTCATCAGCCAGTGGAATCGCCATTACTCTGTTCAAGCCAGTGTTCTGTGAGTAGCGTGTGTTTTTTCTATCTTGTAGTGTATGAAATTGTTGAAGCGTGACTTTGTGGCGTCATCACTTGGCTTCTAAACAGGTAAGAGTTTGTTTCTCATTACTAACATGTAGTAATAGAAAAGAACAAATGGATTATGCGCTTTTTTATCCGTTTCTGACATGTAATAATTGACGACGCCACGTGATTCAAAACATTCCGTTTTCCTAAGTCGGACCCCCAACGAATTCCAAAGTCGGACCCCTACTTTTTTAACTTAATATTGAGGTCGACTGATTAGATCTTTTTTTATGTTTACCTAGATTGAAAACAATGGCAGACAGTGGGAGGGATAAAAAGAAGAACCGAACATGGTCATCAGAATCCATGACTAAAGCCATAGAAGCTGCCAGAGAAAAGAAGATGGGATGGAAAAAAGCAGCGAAAACATTTCGGGTCCCAAAAACTACTTTAATGAGGTTATCACAACAGAAATATGGCAGTCCTGAAGAAGCATCGGAAGCAAAGATGGGTCGTCCAACTGTTCTAAGCCACAAGAAACGCCTTTCCATACGTCGACCAACTGGAACATCTTTCGCAAGAGCAGTTGGTTTTAATCGAGATAACGTGAATAATTTTTTTGATCTTCTTATCGCAGCATGTGAAAAGCAGAAATACACACCGGACCGAATATTCAACGTTGATGAAAGTGGCCTGGCCACAGTCCAAAGTAAAGTGGCACAAGTCATATGTCTGAGGGGGAAAAGACAAATTGGTTCACTTACTTCGGCTGAACGAGGAGCATTAATAACCATAGTTGTTTGCATGAGTGCAAGCGGAAATTATGTCCCTCCTATGGTTATTTTCCCAAGGAAATACATGAGTCCACAATTGACAAAAGGCGCTCCTCCTGGAACTATATTTGATGTCCATCCATCTGGATGGATTCAGATGGATCTATTCACCAAATGGTTCAAGCATTTCGTGGAAACCACAAAGCCTGCCAGTGAAAAGCCAGTTCTTATGATCCTAGATGGCCACTACAGTCATACACGTAATATCGACGTCGTTGACGTAGCACGAGATAACCACGTTACAATTATCTCGCTGCCACCACACTCAACGCATAAGATGCAGCCACTCGACAAAACGTTCATGTCACCACTGAAATCGTATTACAGTGAAGAGGTTCGTCAGTGGCTTCTAATAAATCAGCGCCCACTGAGTGCCTATGATGTTATGGAACTATTCGGCAAAGCGTACATTAGATGTCAGGCTGCTGAAATAGCGATCAATGGATTCCGAACTACAGGTATCTACCCAATTAATAGGAACAGGTTTAGTGATGCTGATTTTATTGCAGAGGCTCAGCGAGAAATTGTGACGGTATACGACATCAGTGATCATGATGTGGAATTAGAAGAATCAACTGATGATTCAAACACTCTGGAGGTTAGCGTCCAACCTTCTACCTCAGAAACTAATCCTGCCTTGTCCTGTCAGCTTTCTACCTCTTATGCTTCCTCAGCAGTTAATCCTTTCTTGTCCTACCAACCCTCTACCTCCTCTTCTACGATATCTCCCGTACGTTGTAACGCCAATAAACCCAATACCTTCAATACAAGTCCTTTCCAAATCCTGCCTGTGGCAATAATCAAGAAGAAACGTACAACAAGAGGTCGAAAACCGTGCTCCGCTATGTGATCACGTCATCTCCTCACAAAAAGGAGCTACAGGAATCAATTGAGCAGAGACAAAATAAACCTGTAGGACGAGGAAAGGGAAGAGGAAGGTAAAGGGGAAGAGGAAGAGACGGTAAAGCCCTCTTCCACGGAAATGTGGGCAGAAGGACTATTAATTTTCGTGAAGAAGATGAGTCGTCAGGAGACGAGGCCATGGTCTCACTTGAGTCAACTTCATCAACAATGGAAACTCCACCTGGTGATGCTCCGACTGAAAACGATGCTGTCTGCATTTTCTGTGACGGAAAATGGTCATCAGATTGCCACGGTGAACTGTGGGTGAGATGTGTACAGTGCAGTGGTTGGGCTCATGCAGAATGTTCAGCAGCAGAGACACATGAATACTATATTTGCGATTATTGCAAATGAACTTTTCATTCCTCAGTACATAAACATATGCAATTTCCTCTGTACATAAATATGTTCAAATAATATGTTCAATATGTTCAAATAAATCATTTCAGGTCATAATTTGTCTGTTTTATTTACTACATAAATTGTCACTTAATTTCAGGGGTTCCAAATTTGGGGTAAAAAGAGGGGTCCGAGTTTGGAGCACTTTTTCCAAATGGCCATTTTTGACACTCTTTACTTAATTCACAACTGCTCTTTACAAAAAAATGTTAACCGCTTCTGATGAAGAGAGTTCTTTGGCAACTAATCAAAGAATGTTTTGGCGTTAAAAAAACAATTTTCATCTCAACATAAATAAAGTTACAGTGAAAAAACGAATGGGGGTCCGACTTTGGTGCACTTCCTCTACATTTTGTCCTACTCGATACATATTATATTAGAACAATATAAATAATACGTAATAATCAGTATCACATGATAGATTAGTTTATCCTATTGTTGTGTTTGTAATATTTTGTGATTCTGTTATTTTGTACGCAATTCTCTAATGTTTGAATAGCGTTTTCAATACCAGTAGTGGGTGAAAAATAATGATCATTTTTAATAATATACGTAATTGAACATTCTTACAATCTGTATTCAGGTAGAAATATTTTGCTATGCTATATGTAGACATGTGTTGTCATCTGTACCAATTCCAATACACATTCGATGATTACTACATCTATAATTATTTAAAAAGACAATTAAGGAATTATTATATTATGAATATTTTAAATTGTCAGATTGCATTAATTTTGTTTTGGAATATTCAAATTCTATCTGTGTATTTAAGTATGACAATAAGTAAAGAATGTAATTATTTTGGTGATGTAAAACAAACTGTCCCATCTCCCTTATATGAGCACGACACACACACACGTGCGCGCGCGCGCGCGCGTTCCCTAAGTAACCCTGTTAAATCTTACTAAGTTCAATAGAAAATGTTCTGAAGAATATAGTAACTGTTCAATAAAATGTTTTAAAATAATTATAGCTAATTAATTACTTATATTCTGAGAAGACTATTCGTCTCCATTGTCATTTATTTAGCTATTTCTGTATCTTGAAATCTTACCTGTGCTCGCTCTTTCTCTCTTAGTCGCTCCGACTTTAAGTGAACATCAAAATGAAAATGTACTTTCATAAAGGAGTAAAATATAGCAAAGAGTCGGCGCTGTTTCCATTAAGATATTGCATAGCGGTGTAATGTGTTCTAAAACAGTGACGCGTTCTTCCCATTCTCGTTTTCAATCTAAAAATATCACTCGCCACTAACACTTCTTCCTATTAATTTGTCACATTTTGTTTGAGCGGTATTGATTCTACGAACATTTAGCTGGGAATTACAGACTGAACAATTTCTCTGTAGAATAGCTTATTCATTGTTGTACCTATTCAGTAAAGAGCGTAAAATAACACAGACTATGCACAACTTGTTTATAAAACATACACATACACACACAAAATTTTGTGATTATTAGATACTATTTTTTTGTAAAAATTATCTCTTATCGGCTCCCTCAAGTAACAAAACCAGTCAGCCAGTTAATTGATATTTTTGTTAAGTAAAACCTTAACAGTTACTGTTTTACATTATTTTAATTACTGTAATTTAAAAAACGTTCGCTTGCACCCACCACTCACATACATAAATAATATAGCTTCTCTATACTTTTTCATAGTTTCGGTCTTTTTAATTTTGCATTATTAAGTTTCTTTCTTTTTGTATTTTATTCAAGGTTATCAGAATAGATATAGAATACATACTATATATGTTACTATTAAGGATGTATTTAATAAAGGATTTTGTAAGTTTTTGTAATCTCACCGGATTGTTAGTTATCACAATACTTCTGGATAATTGTTGCATTGCTTTTTTGAATTTTTCCATACTTTTTGTTAAACAGCAAATGTTTTTACCCTTTAGCTTATAGTGTTTGTTTTTTTGATTAATTCGTACTTTTTGAGACATTATTGAACTGTGAAATTGAGTATGGAGAATTATTTTGCACAGATGTAAAAATAAAAGTGTTAACAATATTTATACAAACATGAATATATAGCTAAGATGTATTCTTGGAATTTACTTAGATTGGTTTTCTACTTGCTTATTACTATATACTCGTAGGCTACACTTGATTTTAATTAATGTTATATGCAGTAATCTAATGTGAAATTACGTTTATATTCTGCTGCGAAATTTAATTATCTACCATCTCTCTTGTTTGCTTAACACTATTGGTATTGTTAACAGTTTAAGAAACTTTTTGTACATCATATTTAAAACTTTACGTATTTAAAACCCAGTGTGTGTGTGTGTGTGTGTGTGTGTGCGCGCGCGTGCGCGTGCGCGGGCGTGTGCGTGTGTGTTTATGTGTGATTCTGATAGACAGGATTGCGGGGAATTTGAACGTCCGATAAATCGGACGCACTCCAAGTGAATTATACTAAATGTCAGGAAAACTCCAATTAAATGTCTAAAAGAATGACATGAACGAAATAAAAATCTATGATCAAGAAGTAAAGATAGACATGACATGATATATATATCAAGACAAGAGACAGACTATTATTACAAAGTGTGTATACTGCGCACGTAATGACAGACGTACGTTCGCTGGAAATTAGTTACATGATTAGCGACTTGACAAATCCAGGCAAGACCTGACACTAAACTAAATGCCGCAGTTAAAAAATGTGCAAATTCTGAAGACTTGAATTCGCTTTTACGTTTAGTACAGTAATGGCTAAAGGTAATACATACAATGTTTTTTTTAGGCTACCCTAATTATCTTACTTCTTTAAATAGGCCCAAATTGTTTTTGGCTTATTGGTAATGGCTAAATTGTAGTTTAGAGTTTCAGTCCTTAAACTTTATTTACTACAAATAGAAACAGAGGTGTAAAGAAATAGAGGTTTTCGGAATTAAAAGACTCTCAGAAGCTTTTATAAAGCTTCTGTTTTTAACTTAACGGCAATAAAATCTATGTTAATTTCTTTTAAATGTTTGTTCCTTTGTTTTCTTAGTAGAATATTCTTAGTCGTTTTCAGTTAACATGTAACAGGTTCCAATGTTTTAGGGTATTTATAATTTTACATTTTTTGTTCGACTATAACATGTCAGTTCGTTTTGCGTTCTCTTTGCCCAATCAGTTGTGTATGAGGGAATAAGATAGCATGTCTCTCCCCTGAATGGTCACAAGAAACTATTTTGCTCAAGCGTAATTTTATAATATTTGGTTAACTAATTTTTTAAATTCAAACATTATAAGTTAAATCTAGTCTATTGTTATCTCTGTTATACTGTTGTTATTGGACTAAATTAATGTCAGATATTATGGTTGTGGAGACAACATTATTATTTCATTGGGTACTTCAACACCTAGAGTGTTTTCATGCAATACGCTTTATGAAGGCGAATTCCAAATAGAATTGTAAACATTGCCGCGGTAAGTGATTGTACTATGCCCAGCGTCAAAACATATATACTTTGGGAATGCTTTGATATCATAATGTGTTAGAGGTACACCAGTCAGATCGCCCCGTTAGTAAAATGATATAAGAATTTTAATGTCCAATGTTCTTTGGGCGGCAAATATAAGAATTTTTATTTGCAATTGACAATTGTAATGCCACGTGTTGTACAGTCAAATATAAGAATTTATTTATATTTTATGCAAATTTACTTGCATACATTAATAATTTATCTTTTATATGGAAATTTTTACTCTATAAATTACTTACTGCCAAAATGTTTTAAATTCCCGGGCGCCACCTCATATCTACAAGGATGTGGATATAAAGGATTCATTTGCCAAACACACAACAACAATATTATTTCTAATGCTTATTTAATTAATCAAGTTGTAGTAAATTACAAATATAATCTTCTGTATGGATCTTTTCCTTACGTATAATCATTTCTCTGATCTTAACAATAATTATCTCTGAAATCGCGATTAATGAACATTTATTAAATTTATAACACTTATAATTGTAACTTATAATCTACAATTGTATTTGGCAAATTTATATTATTGTTTAGATATGGTTTTTTAAGAATTTACTAGTAGACGTTTTATTTCGCTTCAGTCGAATGCAGAGCACTGAGAGGCAGTTCTCAAGGTTAATTACTTATTAGTGTGAGTTCTTTGACTTGAATGAATTGAGTTTGTTGACTTAACTCTAAAAAATACCATTAGTTTGAGAACGTTGATTATTAGTAGTCATATTCTCGGTGATATCATGTGGTCCTCTGTGTTGTAGTTGCTGATCTCCGTAGTCGTTGTAGCTTACGTATCCTTTCGCGATCACTGCACCTCACAATCACTGTTTAATTATTGACGTATTCTCGACCTGTTCACTTTTCACGGCACACCTATTGTGTTGAATATGAGTGTCTTTAGTTGATGTAGAAAAAGTTCATGTGTACTGTGTTTTAAATAGTTCTTTGATTGCTGAATTTTATGTCTAATGTCTCTGTTGTAGAATATGCACTGAGTCTCTATGTTAATGTGTTCTGTATTAATCAAAGCTGCTGTGATGTTTATAGTTTCTTATGAATGATTGTAATTGTAGAATGTCTGTTAGCGTATTCTCCGACACTTTGTTTAAATTACGGTGAAGATCAACACTCTTGCGAATTAAAATGTTTTGTGGTTATCACTTTGTAAATGATGAGTATTAGACTGATGATGAATACTAGACTGTTAAACTAACTAGACTAGACTGCTGATGAGTACTGTACAAGACTGCTTCGAGTAGACTGACTATAGTAGACTGACTAGACTGCTTAAACTCGACTTCCTATAGTAGACTGACGTTTTTCTGTACTGAGATCTACCAAGTAAACTCTCATCCCGCCTACCGCTGTTGAATCTTCCCTCTGCTTGGATACTCTTATTGGTTCCTTAACCAGTGTAACAAATTGTATATTTGTAATTGGTTTTCGAGTATATCTGTTTTATACGTGACTCTCTTGTCGAACTCCCATTGGTCCTGATTGTTCCTACAGCCGTTTTCTCTATTTACTAGGAATCTCATTCACGCACTCCAGAATTCGTGAGTTTCGCTTTCCCCTTGTAAATCAGGCGACATTTCTTTGTCTCTCGTGGCCTTCTCCTAGTGTCCACTTTCTGTTACACTTTAACGTAGATACAATACTGGTATTGTTCGATCTGCTGTACCATTGTTAGATTTCAAGTTGCACTCTAGCATTGTTTTGAGTCTGGAACGAATCTTCCTTTGTAAGCACGACTTTCGTCAAATTTCTATGTTGCAATTGTTCTGGCCTCTAATGTTGTACCGTATCGAATTGACAACTCTTTGCTTTCAATCTGTGTCAAAGTTTTAAAAAGGGTAAATTGGTTTATTGGGGTTTATGCCTTTCTTACTCAGCCCAGCTGCCTGATGCGAAATACAACGTCTCACATACATTTAGTAAGTGTCACTCTTTTTGTCAGACAATTAACTTTACAGCCGTAACACATCAAGCTGTCTGTAGGTTACAATGCCAAGAGGACAGTCTTACCGACTTTCCCTTCACACACCCTCACATACTTCTTTGTCAAATAGAACTGTTGGTACACTTTATTTTTAGCTATTCTGTACTACTTTTACAATTTTATAAATATTTTTCAAAAATAAACGTTACAATGATATAGTCACATTGAGTCCGCGTCTGCGCGTAGTTGCCACATTTAGTATTCACCGACTGCAACTTATCACCTTCAATGAAGCCGACCGTCCTGTCGTCGCCGTTCTGCTGTCCGGTGTAGGGTATCGTTGAACTGATAACACACAAACATTTCAACAGCCCAACTTCAAGGGCGGATCTAAATTAATCAAACGGTTGCTTTCATTGCCGAGACGTTAATGAAGATAAGACATTAACGTCTCTTTTATAGAGACGTGAATGGTTAAAACAAGACAGTAATACATTATTTCGTGGAACCGTGAGAAAATTAACGATATTCTGAGGCGAAAACCTTTAAAAGAGTGTTAGTTTGTTAAAACGTAACGGTATCGTTTGTTGTTATACAACAAGGCCAGTAATACTGCGGTAACTGGACGGAATCCCGTCTTCACGGCTTCAGCTAGGAAGTAGTGTTTCGCAATTCGTAACATTTAAGTTTATCAGTTAATGCCTATTTCAAGTATTTGTATTGGTTACACAGTTCGAGTACCAAGTTATAAATATCGGTATGGAGAACCATACATGACTTCCATGTTCTAAGATTTATACTGTATTTAAATTCATTTTCGAAATGAAATATTTTCATAGAACCTACTTCTTTCTACTTCTTGCTTCAGCCTTAACCACAGTACTGTGGTCACTAACGTAAATCACCTCACGTTAGCGCACTCGATTTACACTGATGATGACAGGCGATGGCACTGCCGAAACGTCTGGTTTTGAAAGAAACATTGGACTACGGCCAAACAGCCCGGGAAGGAATTTTAACAACAAACTACTTGTTTGTTGCCGATAACGTAATACACATAAAAAATTATCCCCTCCCCCTTCAACTATCATTTTTATTTATAGAAAATTCCCCCTCCCCTTCAACTACTCTTTTCATTTATAGATATTTCATCTACCTTTATACAGTGGATTATTATGACCTTCTTTTCAGGATACTTTATTTATCAAAATTAAGTACTTTACTCTTGTTAAAACATAAAATATTTCAGGTAAACTACTCCTTCCCCTTAACCGATCTTCACCAAAATCAATAAGCCTTAAGTCCTCTACAACTCAGGCATATATGCAAAAAATTATTTGATTCTGTTTGAATTTACGGCAGTTATCGTTCGTCATAGAAAAAATTCCACACACACACACTTCGAAAAATGACTTTTCTTCATGTTTTGAGGGTAGTTCAATCAGAATCAGCCCTTATCTCGAACACGATTTTTTTTCGCCATCACCATACTTCTATTTCCTTACGGAACATGGAAGTCAAAATATCTTTCTATGGCCAAACCATAGTTATTAGTTCTCTTTTTGTGTTGAGTCTTTAAATTCATGTTTATACATTTTAAAAATATGTTTTCAAAATTCGTTTCCTTGTTTTTACGAGTGAATTGATGTTTTTGGACACATGCGATGTTAACAAATCATACCGACGTCTCCAGACAGGTGTGTATGTGTAGACACGGATGGGGTGTGAGATACACGTGTAAGCTCTGAGATATGTAGTCTTCGTGTTAGTCTCGGAATGTTTACAGAAGGGGAATGACGTGTGTCGTAATCGTAGCGCTTTCAAGCAGAAAATACATAAGGCCCCAGAAGTAGAAACGGTTTTCTCCCTGTCAGTTCAGAACAATGGGTCTCGGGAATTTACTGAGGGAGCGTTGAACTTGTACATACCCTTTAACTCCGGCCGACTATAAATCATTTCGGACGCCAGCGATTCAATAGAATGTTAACAGATTTTTGTTGTTGACAGCTTTTTTTTATTAAAGATATAATTTATTTTGTTATCAAGTGGACGTATAAGATTAATGTAGACTGCCGCTGTTTGAAAAGTATTGTTTAGATTAGTAGCTAATAACCGCTTATCCGTACTTTAGCGAAATAAACTTTTTGTCTGTTTTCAAGTTCGATGACATTGCTGCTGTTGTATAGAGTTTCCAGTACTTACTAAATTCTAATGTATGCTATGTTCACGGTTAAATAGATCACGATAAAGACGTGGGTATGTTCAAGTAAGGGAGTCTCGTAAATTGCATAATAATAAAGTGATTATGTTCAGAGATCTTGAAATAAGTTTCCCGAGTACGATAAATAATGGTAACGTAGAACTCATACATATAAGTCAAGCACTACTTGAATAACGTAAAAAACGATACAGTACCGTTTACCAAATGGTAAAAGCTTAAGAGCAAGATAATGTCTTTCAGCCGCCAGCTAAACGCAACATTTGCGCAAAAGAAACAATCAGTCACTCAGTAACCATAAGAACGTTTAATAAACATTCGCGGTCTCTGGCTGTTCTGCGATGCTTTCGATCAATGGTCCCTCGTCCGTCGGCTCTGCCTCGTGTCATTTTGCCGTCGTGTCACTACTGCTACTATTGAAGAATGCATCATCTACCCATATATTGTTCATTTTGTATAGCGGTTTCGTTAACAAGTATTGCAGCCATTTCTTTACGGTAGCCTTATTGACGTAGCCTTGCAAGTACGTCGACTTATGTATGAGATGTCGTTTAATGTGCACGTTGAATGCTCTATCGTCGTCCAAGGTACGAGGCAACGCTCGAACCATCGTGTTCATATCGACCGGCACGTTTATTATTTGTCCTATAATACTTTGACTGCCGTGGACGAACCGCAGGCGTCGTATCTGCATGAACGGTAGACGCGGTGAGACCAGACGTTCAGTTATACAATCAAGCGGTGGCAAATGATCGGGATACTCGGGGTACACGAAGCCATTGGATCTTGACAAGTTGGGTATATTCTCGAGTGCTAGGGACCTGTAATACGTTTCGCACACTTTGAAGCTAGCTACATCGTCGTCGAGGAACTCAGCAGCCAGTATGTGTTGACTCTTTTGCGGCGGTGATCGCAAATCTCTCTCGAACCATAAGCGATCGCAGACGGAGCAGGCGTAACCGAACTCGTTGTAGTCGAATCGTTTCATGAATTCCGCATCTGCTGATATCTTTTCAGTTTTCAAGCGTTTTGGCGATACCGCAGCGATTGCCTTTTCGAATTCAGCTGTTTCGTTCACTCGTTTAGTTGCCATCTAAATTTTCTTATTCAATCTACAACGTTTTACACGTTCGTTGGTTTTCCTTCGCTTCTCTGCCAGTTTACTGTTGTAGAATGCATCGATTTTCTCCTGCTCAGTCATCGTCGACGCAAACGGTGTATTTATTAAGTACTCGTTCAATTCTTCGCGCATCAAGTCATCTTCCTTTCGTTTTTGTTGCGATGGGGCCGCTGGTACCGAAGCTTCACCGCCGACAACAGCCGCTCGTTGCTGTTCCTTCTCGAGCTTCTTTCGTTCCCGACACTTTCTTACTCGCTCGGCATTTTGTCGTTTCTTGATCTGAGCCTTCTCGTCGCTGCTATCCATTGTCGAACGCTGTTTTAGTCAGTCGCCAGGTTTGGTTACTATGTATCAGCAGCAGTGTATTTCACCACAACACAAAACAAACCTTTATTTACATATTGCGACGTATCAAAACAAACCTTTATTTACAACAATCCCAATGACGTCATGCAATGGTGACGTCTCGCAATGATGACGTCATACAGCGTTACATGTTACAGAAAGTTTCAAACGATGCGGTACAGACAAAAGAGCATGTAAAACCAAATTTATTCTCACTAAAACGTTTGCTAAACTCAATGTTAGCAGCGATTATTTCTGTCTTGATGCGTTTACATATCAAATTTCTAGACTGTGGGGAATCGAAAGTGTGGAAGGTCACGCAATGATGACGTCATACAGCATGTTCAGAAAGTTTCAAACGATGTCAAGCTAAAAGACATTATCATGTTAAAATCATCCACTTCTATAATCATAACGTAACTGATTACAAATTCAGTCACTACAGTATGGTCATCAAAAAATCTCCAAATTCTTTACTCAGTAATTGCAGACTATTATATAAACTTTATGCACCTAAGCATTCAAAGAATTTCGACGAAACCGAAACATCGAAGCATGATAATGTTTTTAGGCTTTTGAAACGTATAATGTGGATTACGTTTGGTGGATTACGTAAATCATTTCCAAACCACAGACGATCACAAACAGAGCATGTAAAACCAAATTTGTTCTCACTAAAACGTTTGCTAAAATAAATGTCAGCAGCGATTATCTCTGTCTTGATGCGTGCACATATCAGATTTGTAGACTGTGGGGAATCGAAAGTGTGGAAGCGTTACGTTTCTCGATGACGATTTTTGTGGAATGACCTCCACCCTAAAAACATTATCGTGTTAAAAAGAGGAATATGGCTTGCGTTCTTAACTAGTATATTAAATTGAAAGAATGTCTCCATTGGGTGTATAATATGAAAATATTTTTAAAGTGTGATTGAATTTTGTAGCAGACATTGCTAGTTATTAAACTTTAAATTTATGGAATTATAATTATTTTAACTTTTAATGTGTCGCTGAAAAATGTTTATCGATTTATTGTAATTTTAAGTTTACGCTAGCTCTGATGGATTTCAGTAAACTTTTTTATTTATCTTTACCTAAACGAAATTTTACCACAATAAGTTTATTATCTTATTTTTTATATTTATTGCCGAATAGATATTTTTTGTGGTCACTTTTATTTCGCCAATCTTTTCATGTCTTCATAACAGTTAAGTTCTTTTGATTTTTTCTTTTCATGTATAATCGTGTAGGCCTACACATATCCGGTTTTTAAATTCCTCTGGTTTATTAATTTATAACTTTTCCCATCCTGTAAGGACTTAAACATTTAACCTACAAGTCCATCTCTGCTGTTTTTAGTCCATACAAGTATTTATTTAAAATCTTCCAAACATTAATCTGTTGGTATTCTAGGCTTCTTTTATTTTTGTTATAATAGTCTGACGCCAGTCAGCGGATGGCGATTCTTTCCCTTTAAAATCTAAAGTAATAGTGACAAACAGTGATTGATGCTAGCAAATAGTAATAATTACATGTTAACGTGAGTGAATGGGAACTGTTTAATGGGATTAGTATAGTGGCACTTTCATTAGTGAAACAAATTTCTGTAATTTTCTATTAAGGATTTGACGTTTAAACCCAGTGTATAAAGGAGCATTGGTAAAAACTCGTTACAGTATAGGCAACACGTTTATGTACACGTAATCATATAAGAAACAATGTCAACATAGCCTAAGATCATCAGCGTAACATTCGGGACGGTTGCAAACCTGTGGCAGCAGCTGATGCTTCAGTTTTAACTGAGAGTCTTGTGTATTTTACCTATTTAAAACTCTCTCTCCCTCTCTCTCTCACTCTCTCTCTCTCTCTCTCTCTCTCTCTCACACACACACACACACACACCTGTGTGTGGATACCGACGATGTTATTGCCCAGATTAGAGTAACTGACTAGATGACGAGAGAGGCAGAGATAGAGGAAAATACAATCAGTTTATGATTAATATACTTATAAATTAACTAACCGTATTAAAACATAATAAACGTGACTAAACTTATTAATTTATAGATATGTATTAAAACTAAGAATGATAGGAGGGGTGTTCGGTAAAAAGCTAGAGGATGGATAAAAAAAATAGTACAAAAATCAAAAGGTTAGCTTTGAAAATAACTGATAGGCTACTTGATATTGGAAGAATTGTTGTTAATGTGTAAATAGGATTTTAGGTGGAAAGGGAGGAGTTAGTTTTGGAGGAAGGCAAACAAACTATGCAAGTTCGCAGGTCGTGTAGTGACTACCACTTGAGGCAGCAGATTGTGCATAGAATTTTATAAAAATAAAAGGTAGGGTGAAGGGATACGGAATAAAAGTAAATGCCATAGCAAAGGAAAATCTTATTAAATAAGAAAAGAATTCGCTTAGCAGACTGGGACGTGATGACGAGTCATCTGGAGTGTTTTAATCGGAATGCTTTATTTTATAGGTCAATGACGTTGCAGTGATGAAAATGGGTACACATAGGATTGAGTTGATAGAAATGTGGATTAAGAGGCGGATGTAAGGAATGAAGAGGGCTTAATAAAGCAGAGACAGGGAACTGTATAGGACGTTTCCTAAGGGCAAATGGACTAATAAAAACGAGTTTCGAAGGAACAGTGAAAGAATGAAAACAGAGAGAGAGAGAGAGAGAGAGAGAGAGAGAGAGAGGAGAATGTTGGAGCTCTTGGATGATAAACAGTGTAGGGAGTTCAATGAAGATAAGTACCCTGCGGTAGATACACCACTTGTATCTGAGACCTTCTGCATGGCAGAAGATCATATGTTGTTGATAATGAAGTATATTAGTTACACATAACGTATATGAATATATAAGGTTGAGGAAATATCAGATTGCGAATAGTACATTCCTGTACGTTCCCACGCGAACATTATTCTGTACAAGTAAATGTAAACAAAGTGTAAATACTGTTAATGCGATGCCGAGTGTGCCAAGGAAGTTGGTACTTTCTTTCGACACTCACCAAACATCGACAAGCGCGTGTGACGATCGTACGTTTAGAAACCCGCGTATGTCACGATGTTCGTTACTCGTTTCCAGTGAGCGAAAAAGATCTTGGTTAGCTACAGACTAGACGCTGTTGCTTAGTTTGATATCTACTTCGAACTTCTCCATGTTAATGCTTTTGATATCCACGATATTAGTTCTCCCGAAGGTTCCGGCAAACAGTGATAACGGGTTTTACATACTTATTTAATTCTTTCCGTTCTTAGCTTAATCCTGATGTAAACAAACAGGCGTGGCACATCTGAAACGCTATTTGCTGCTTGAATTAGAGGCGTGTCACTCTGACCGAAGGAGTACAGACAGGGTACATATAATGTTGATACTGTATAAACACACGTAAATTGTCATAATTTTTCCTGACTAAAGTCATATTTGTGTGACTGTGTTAGAGCGACAATGGTATATTTTATAAGACGGAGTGAATACGAATGATTTTTTGTATTCACTGTTTGAATATCGCAAGAAAAAAAATAAAGTAGGCGTATACTTAAAGCAAAAGTAGAAGCTGTGATAATTGCCAGTATGCTGTATGTTATCAACTACAGTACCGTCAGAGAGTAATTCAATGCCTTTCATGTCTGTGTTGGAACTTGAGTCAGCAGTGTGAATGATAAGATTGTCCACGACGGTGTCTGTAATTTGGCCCAATTCCTTTGTCTTCTTCCTTGAATACATGCTCGACACAATGACTCCAATTGTCCGTTGTTATTTCGTTTACCGTCTTCTCTATCAGTTGTTTTACATCATGCAGCTTGTATGTTGTGTTGTGACGGGCAACATATCCTTTCAACTGGTTTCATATTTATTCAATGGGATTCAGAATACAGTGGTAAGGAGGAAGTTTTAAAACGGCGTGCCTCGATTTTTCGTCAATATCATTTACTAAAAACTTTTTAAATTTATGTTAATTTTGGTAGCAGCGATAAAGTTCTACTGTGTATTCATAAAGTTGATTACACGTAATCAAAACCACTTGTCGCAGTAATGACAACTCTAACATGACTATACAGACACTCTGCACATGCGCGTAACAGATTACTGTGTGAAGAATGTCAACGCCCCTGACCAATAACGTTTCAGATGAGCTACGTGGGTTTGTTTACATCAGGATTAAGCTGAGAACGGAAACAGTATACAGTTCTACAACTGCCGCCGTCTCTTTCCTGACCTTTAACGCTTCTCGGTTTGCCCATATCCTTACTCGCCCAGGATTACCTCGTTTGTGTATAGAGTGATTTACCTATTCCCTCCTTGATTTCCTTAGACGCTATCTTCCATTTCTGGATACCGTGCTTCACTGTCAATTAGTTTTTTTCAGAAAAGAGCTTTGTATTCTATTATTTTAAATGTACTTCGAAATTAACTCCACGTTTCTGTACAGACACTCAAATGTTTACTTTCGTTGGCCAAAAAGGCAGAAATTGATTACATTGCTGTATAATCATAAGCAAAAGCAGTGTGCATTAGTTCTAATACAAAAATAAAAATATATAAGATACTTATCAGATTATGGAGACAAGACATGGACATTAACAAAAAAGAACACGAAACACTATGAAGGTTTGAAAGAAAGATCGTAAGACGTGTTTATGGCCCCGTTAAAGAAGATGATGAGTGGAAAATAAAAGACAATCAGGATATAGATGAGCTATTGAAGCATGAGGACATTGTAAGATTCGTAAAGTCTCAACGAATGCAATGGCTAGGTTACATAGAGCGGATGGATGAGAAGCGTATACCAAAGAAAATCCTGAGGGCAGAAGTCTATAAAAGCAGAAAGAGGGGCCGTCCTAGGATAAGATGGCTGGATGATGTGCTGTAAGATCTAAGAAGAATGGATGTGAGGGGTTACACTGAGAGGGCAATGGATAGGAAACGTTGGAGAAGATTGGGTTTGGAAGGCAGTGCTCACGTTGGGCTGTTGTGCTAAAGAAGAAGTAGAAAGTGAGTATTTGTGTGTTACAGTTGAGGAGTACTAAATTAAGTTAGTGACTGTCCATTGTTCATTTATGCACAGTGGATTCCTTGTATTAACGTAGGCATATTATGATAACACTAATGGGAATTTTGTTTATAGAAGTATTATGGTAAAACTAGTGACTTTTGCTTTATCTAGTGTTTAATAATAATGCCGCTAGCGTATAATAAAACTAATAATAATACTAATAATAATAATAATAATAACAATAATGCTAACGGGCTTACATTGGATTGTAGTTGTAAAGAAGAGGAAGTAGAAGGAGAAGAATGATAAGGAGAAGAAAAAGAAGAAGGAGATGGAGGAGGAGGAGGAGGAGGAGGAGGAGGAGGAGGAGGAGGAGGAGGAGGAGAAAAAGAAGACGAAGGAGAAGAAGAGAGATTGATTGCCGTCATAAGGAAAAGCGCTTAGTCAAAAGCTTACAATTTTTCTGTACTACACCTATACATGCTATGTATTTTAAATAAGATGCTAAGTGAAAATTTTGCAAGTAAAGAATGACGGCAACGCATTAGATTGTTGGTAAGCATTACATTTGCCACGCCGTAACTGTAACCTTAGTAAGTAAGATGTTCTTCTTAAACCATCTATTGTAACCGGGTTGATATTAATAAGTAATTTAGTGCACTTTGATACGAGTATGTGTAAATACTACTGAAGGTCACACGAGTAGTATCAATAATATATTTAAGAACTCGAATCATTTCTATTGCACATTTATATGTGAGAAAACGCAAACAACTACGAGTCCCTCCCGCCCTCTTTAAATGTCTCGTGTGGAATCTACATTCCTGTCGCGAAGACGCCTGATCGAACGCATGTGCGGTCCTGCTACTAATAAAATGAACAGCGTTTGACGTAAGTGATGGTATGCTCTCATACGAAATAATTCGTTCGACGATTGCTCGTGTCAGTGCGTGTTTTTTGTGTGTTGTTGTGGAATACAGCCTCATATCTGGCGCCAGAAGCGAGCGATATGTTGAAATATGTTTCTAATATAACCACACGCACACATGGCATTTTTAATATTACAAGGTCGTGCTAATTTCAGGAAGGGAAACAGACTGTCACACGAGGCTGCACCACGTGCTAACGTAAATAAGTTAGCTTCATGGATAGCTGCATTAGTAAATTGAACACATAATATTGTTTAACTTTAACCCGCGCGAATAAGAACACGTGCACTTGAATATTACGAATTGTCTTCGAAATATCAATTGATGTTAAGTAAGCAGTTTATGAGATGTTAACATAAGCTAAAAACATTTAATAATATAGCATTTTATTGCTACAAAACCAGTTTTATATAGTTCGTCTTTGTAATTAGATTCCATCATTGTTAATCCACTTTGTTGCTTCACTTCAAGAAAAATGTTGCTTAGACTGAAATATTCTCAGTGTTCGAGAAGTATCGTGTGTGAGTAACTTCTTTGTGTGGAAGTGGGCTGCAGTTGTTGGGCGAATGAAAGCCAATTAATAAATGATTCTTTTTTTTTACACAGGTAATATTGGATGTGGAAATCATCTGTACCAGGGGTAATTAACTTTGGTCGGGTCTTGACCTATTGACAATCACACCAATGGTCTTTACTATAATAGTATTATTTAGACTGTGACACGCAGGTGGGAGTTTTGGGGGTGTTAAGATCTCCTCCCCCAGAGCTAACGGTATAAAAAAAGAAACGAATGAAATGTCAAAAATTTAAAAAACTGGTGCTTAATACGTAGATATACTCGTATGTCTATATAAGATACTAAATAGGTTAATTAAAAAAATTAACACACACACTCACACACCGTTTTCTCTCTCTCTCTCTCTCTCTCTCCCATGAAATCACGACACAGTAAAAATTCTTAATGAGCTGATAAAGAGGCTGTTCGCTCACCCTAACGCATTCAGTGGTAAACACAAATTAGTACAAATTACTCATGATAGAAATGGTAATTAAGCATCCTTACGTTAACTCAATACATTCACGTAACACTCATTTTTTACTTATCTAACCATTCGCTGGGAGCAGCTGAAATTCGTCCATATCAACGTCATTATCAGTGTTGCTCTTTAGTCACATACAACTGTGACAGCATTGTTTGCAACTGACATCCGTTGCTATATGACAACAGCGTTGTGATTGATTACTAATATTGTCTTAGATCACATCTTCCATAAATGTTAAAACTATACTCTAAATAACACAGGAATTACTAATTCGTACAAGTGATTTGGTTACCATATTAAACATGAATATTAAAATAGTTACAGCTACCTTACAATTACCTATTCTAGAACCGCAGCATTTCGGACTACTCCATCCTACCCTCCATCTTACCGTCTTAAATAGTAGAATAAGCAAATACTATTTATACCCGTAGGTGGATAAACATCAAAATTAGTGGAAGACGAGATCAAGAAATTCGATAACACATATCTCACATTATAGTTTTTCTAATCTGTCTATCCCGAGTTCGGAAATGAGATCTGATTTTAAAAAGATTAATGTGGTAATCTTTTAATGTGATTTAAAGTTGGTATGTAGAAGTAAGCGGAACTTTGTAACATAAAACTGCATGTATTATGAAATTGTTAGGAAAAATTGGCAAAAGAAAAAAAATTGAATCCAAATGACAGTGACCTGTACAGTAGCAGCCATAAAATGGAAAAGTCTTTTCTAATGATGGAAATCTTTCAATAATTAAAAAAAAAACAAATAAATAAATACAATTTTGAGTCAAGAGAGGGGAGAAAGAAAGATAGGATGGAAGAAGAGTGTTAAGAGACGTTCAGATGCTTAATCTGAATTTTAACTTTATATTTTTTGATTTCGCAGCGATAAAAGCACTTGACATACTTTGTCATTATGTCTGTATCACATACACACAGGCGCGCGCGCGCGCGTTTATATAGACATATGTGTAGAATGAACGACTTTTTAAATAGAACGTTCAAGTGCAATTAATGCTCTACGCAGATATACTATGTACGCTAGGTTAATGTAATTTGACCCATAATTGTAAAATTGGTTTTGTATTACGACGAGTGCCAATTCTGTAATATAAAGCACTGTTATAGATGTCGATGACGTCTAATTATAAATATTCTGCGTAAGATGCTCTCTGAAAAGTGTATGATCATGTTAATGATTTCTGATGTCAGATTCACATTGCATCTGATATACGTAACACATTGCCCACTCCAATTGCGGATACAAGCCTTATCACATGTTCGGCGCTTAATAAGAGTTTATTCTATTTGTATGACATCCGAAGACAATATAAATATATTGTCCAGAATTCCAGAACGAAAAACACAGATTGTTTTCTGTGAAACGCCTTATAAAATGTACTCTGATGCCAAACTGTTATATGGTCTATAATCATCCATACATGCTATAATGTTGTCATGTGAACTGCAATGTTTTCATTATTTCTTATCGGCAGAGACTTAATAATTTTTAATTGAAAAGGGCAATTCCTTCATTTCTATTTTATTCCTTCACCGCCGCCGCCGCCGCCGCCGCCACCACCACCACCACCACCTATCTGCCACTGTTTATTGAATGTCTCCTTAATCTTTCTCCACTGAAAGTTCTTTGGAGCGTGTCTTGTCCGCTGCACTAATAGTACTCAAACGATCTTCCCCAATGTAATAAAAGAGTGTCATCATTGCCTCTTTACGTCTTTTAATCTCCAGTCGAGCTTCTTGATGATGTGTTATCTTCTCGCCTAGTTAAATCCCTGCCTCCCCTTTTTTTATTTTCATAATTCTGTATATCGTATATATCGTACCTTCTAGTCTACTTTGTGTGAGTCACCATTTAAATGTTGCATGTCTTGTACGTGATTTGTGTCTTTGACACTATGTTATCCAAACATTTAAAATGTTTTCAGTCTGATATGCATTATCATTTTTACTCCTTCATGGCTTTAACCTTATTTATAAAGCTATCTGTTGTCAGTGGCGAACAAAGAGGGGCATCAAGGGTGTAGTTCCTACAAAGTTTCACTAAAATTCTTTAATAATAGTATACATCTCCATTTTATACCTTATAAATTAACATTTTTTTTCTTAGATCAGTATTTCAATGTACAGATAGATTTATTTAAGAACTGTCGCCGGAAGAAGTCTATGGAAGAAGTGTCAAGTACATTTAATATCGTATAACCAAAATTCATCATAAAAAACTCGTAGTGATTTACAGTCGCCGTAGACAAGTAAAAATGTATGTGGTGATATTCATGAAGAACGACTGTACAAGAAGTAAAACAATTTCGACTACTAAACATGTAGATCCTACTAATGCTACCGCAGAAGCAGCAGTTGCATGGACAGCCAAGGAAGGTCAGGTTGTTTTCGTACGCTGAATCCATTACCAATCTATGTCTCATTGTACAATATTTTTAAACAATTTACATGTCTCTGGCACCATGTGAAATAAATATCTGTAAACTTAAATAAATAAAAATGTATCTTAGGTAAACGGTGAGAGTGGAATGACTGAAAAAACAAGGCTACTTTGTCTACGGCATCTTCTTTGGATTTTGATGACATAATAAATAAATGCAGTAAAATTCAGGCTAACACACGAATTTTAATTTATATATACATTAATTTAACTGAATGTATTTTATCTTGTTTTATACGCCTACTTTGTTGTTTCATAAAATTTGTAAATAATGAGTAAAATATTTAGGTACCTGTTACTAAAAGACTGCCTACGATAAAAACACGTAACTGAGGTCGCAAATAAAAGGGCGCCGTGGGCTGTGATTAGCTTTTATCCGCCACGGTCTGCTGTCCCCATATTTATTTTCAGCCCATTCTCTACATATCCTTCTTGAGCTGATTAATCGACTTCTGTAGCTTGTTCCATTTTCAGTAAACAACACTATGTGATAACATGCATATGGACTATCTGCGACGTTGCGTATTATCTGTCTCATGTTGCTAAAGAACTATGGGTATGCTAATACTTATTGAAAACTCGTGTCTAATTTATGGTTAGATGTCTGTTCCATCAGTACATTCAAAACGACAACAAAACAGATTTCCCTCACTATACCTTTTACAAGGAGAATTCAATATTCAGAGCCCCAGTTAAGTGAGATATGTCTGTGTTTTATTAGGTTTGCATATGTCTGTAAAAGTGATGCAGTTCTTTACAGATTCGCACATTTTTTTCACGAAGACTACAACACTCATCCGAATCATAGCATTTACCAAGATTATTTGTGTTCACGAGTACTGAAGACGTAATCATTTGGCAAAATTAGATTGATACGGAGATAACTTCACCGAAGGTACCTTCAAGTTTGCCTCAAATGATTGATGTCTTTATTGAAAGCGGTCGTATGACTGATACTGTAAGACTGAAAACGAAAAGTTGATTTATTTTGTTTGATTTATAGACAATTGGGTGTGCTATTTTAAATAAACACCACTTGTTTCAACGACAACATTAACTATTTTAGAAAGAAATATATAAAAAATAATTGCAAACTTTATACTAAGATATTTTTACCTGGCTAGTTCTATGGATGATGAAAACTGACGTACTCTTCGTATAAAAAATCTTACACTCATTGATGTGATTAAGAGGCTTTTTTATCACAAGACGTATCCATCACCCTCTGTTACTTGTTACCTAAATAATAACGCTCGGTCGTGTTCAAGACATTTTCCTCATACGTATATATGTATAAAAGTCCCGTCACGATACAACTCGTAAAGAAACTGTAACGTAATGTAATTACTGATTAAACTAAAACGTAAATGAAACTGGCAAACTGAACTAAGTCAGTTTTGTCAAACTTTTATTTTGAATTAAATTAAATAAATTATTCGTAAAAATACAAGATTTTGACAATAGTAAAATTATTTTTAAACAATAAATTACTAGAGTAGGCCTACTTAGTCAGATCATCCATCCATCTTGCTAAAGGACCAATACTTATTTATGCATCGTCATTTTAAATCTTCGTGACATGTGCTTGCATCTTCTTTTCGTTCGCTAGCCCAAGTTTTCTGTTTACCCAACGGTTTACCTCTATTTAATTTTCCGTAAATCGTAATGGTTGTAATTTTCTATACTAAACACACGCACACGCACAGATGCGCGCGTAGACGCATAGTACTTATACCACGCGTACGCGGTGGGTGTACGCGTAGGACGCGTGGACCTTTGTTGCTTCAACCACTGTTTCCAATCGTCTAGGTTTTCTCAGTTCCCATCTACAGGGCTCCCCACCCATTGCCCCCGTCTGAGTTATGAAATAAAACTAACAGTAAATTTGATACAAACTCTTATATTTTAATTAAAATATATTGAAATCAAAATTCTCTTAACTTACAAACTTATAATATATTAATGATATCAAACATAGTTTAATGTTAACAATGAAGCTGCTTTTGAACGATTATCTCTGCAGTATGGGGTTTAATGTCTGATAACAATTTTAGTATTAAGTCACTCACGACATCAAGTTTATTTCTTAATTTTGACTTTAAGTACTTGAGCTGGGAAAATGTGGTTTCACACAGATAAGTAGAGGGAAACACAGTTAAACACTTCAAGACTTTTTCTGCGACTTCAGGATAGTCAGTCATTACATATAACCATAAATCAGGTAGCTATAGTTGCGGAAAGTGTAATTTTAATAAACTGTCAGTTGATAGTTCTACCAATGAATCTTCTTCCTGTCGTGTGAGAGTGAGGTTAGTTGACAGCTCATTAGCAAATGGATTCCTTATTCACATGTCACTATCATCCGTCACTGGAAAATATTCCCTTAGCTGCAAATGCAGTTGCTCCAAATGAGACTTAATAACGTTGAGGATCTCCTTTGGAACACTTTCACTATAAATCTGTACAAAATCTGACGTGGAAGGGAATTGTTCAAAGAGTTCAGAGTTTAATCTTTGAATCCACAGCTTCATTTTTTTTATCATGCCCTTGGTTTTATCTCGAACCTATAAAACAGTGATGCTAGATTCCTGCACGCTTAAAGTGAGACCATTCAGATGACTGAAAATATAAGCAAGACATGATAGCTTCAAAATCCAGTTAAAGTCATGGATCCTGTCTTTAAGGTAGACGTTGGAAGTTGGAAAATAAAAAGACCTTTACTTCATCCCTTAATAAAAAAAAATTACTGGAATCTTCTACTAACTGTTTTTAGATTATAACGTTTAGATTTTAGAGCACAAAAAAACCGAAAAAAACTTTAACGGAATATTCTATTTTTTCCTAGAAGTGTCCGCGGATACCCAGAAACATTGTCGGGGACCCCCAGGTGTCCGCGGACCACACTTTGGGAACCACTGGTCTAGGTCATCCTTGCACGCTCTGTCCTATAAAACTCAAGTCTGTTACTGTTGCTAATCAGGCTTTCTGCTTTGTCTTTTGACATGTCCAAATGACGGCTGACTGGCTCTGACGTTTGCTGACATTTTATTTTACACGGTTTTAGTGCCTGATCGAAAATCATTTACATAATATTAGCGACGTGGCTTGGTTACTTGTAAGAGGCCTTCAATAAAAATGAATGTATGGCTTGGTATATAAATATGCTTTTATTTAAATACTTATTTGAAAGTTTAGGAATAAAGTCGTGTCATCAGTTTTCAATGTCGTACTTTTCATTATATAGATGCATAAGTTCTGAAGACAGAATGAATAGCATAGTATGGTTTTGTGGTTTTTAGTACGGTAAGTGTAGCGATTAGAAAGAAAGACAGAGAGAGAAAGTAGGGAAGAGAGAAAGAATAAGGGAAAGCGAAAGTAGAGATAATGGGAGAAGGAGAGAGAGAGAGAGAGAGAGAGAGAGAGAGAGAGAGAGAGAGAGAGAGAGAGAGAGAGAGAGAGAGAGAGAGAGAGAGAGAGAGAGAGCGAGAGTGTGTAATTCTAAAAGAATTAATTCACATTATTATGATTAAAATCTACAAATTTCAATCGAAATGCATTTATCGTAAGAGTGTATAATATATATGATTAGTCTTGTTTATGATTTTGGGTAACAGCTCATTTCCAGTCGTTTTGAAGTTGAAAATAAATTTTCCAGACACAGATAATTAAAAATTGTATCTAATTGATAGACCTGTCCATCATTTATTACGTGACACTGCATAGCGTTGCAAGAAACATTACTTGATTTACTGTGAAAGCACACCAGAAAGGTAAACATAACTAATCTGTAAATAAAAGTAATTCCTTCTGTTGTTCATGTGCAACAGGATTTAGTGTTGCCCACGAATTACACCTGATGCCGTTTTCCCAGTCGTTATAATAACTCACACACGGCAGAGATTCGTAACAGTCTCGGGGATTTCAGTACAAATACTACGTTTGCTTTACAATCGACAAGGGAGTGCATAAATTTGACAATCGCCGCACAGCGAAACAGAAACACTAACGTTTACCTGCACTAACTGTGACTATATTTTACTAGCAGCCAGTGGTTTAGAATTGCACTTGATACCCGATGCGTTTGTAAAGTCAGCTATAATTTTGTATATTTAAAATTAGCTTAGTTAGCGTATTCATGTTTCTTCTCTTTTGTAAAAAAGAAAATTTAGTTGAGAAAATGACTTACCTAGACTCTACCGTGGCAGTAGAATTTGGTTGGCAGGGGGGGGGGGTCGAGTGGGCTTCATACAAAAGAAGAAACACAAGTTAAGACTAACTAACATTACTATCTTTGAAGTGGTTGTCAAACGTGTGAAAAAATTCCTGAAATCAATCCCATTAAAGAGAACGGCAATAACACAATAAAAATACGCGTTATTGAAACATTGTTTAGAAGATACTTACTTATTGACTGAATTGATTTTCCTACACAGTATTTCGTATTTCAAACGTACACGTAAATGCTGTGTAACAAACCTGTTTGTATATTTAAAAAAAACATAGTTCCTGCTCCTATTAGCGTATAGAGCTTTAAGAATTAATAAAAATAGCTTAAATAGTAAGAGAGTAATAAGATTCATAAACTTTTTTGACCCTCTGAGGGAGGGGTCCAGTCCGTTCGTCCCCCCCGTAAAAACGCCCCTGATCTTGCCTAAACTCATAATCGTTTATTTATAGTAATACACTTTACTACTGCGTTGTACAACTGGATCGAATATAAACATCCAGTTACTTATAATCGTGTGTTAATCAGAGGGTGTTTACATAAGAGAATTGATTATACGTAAGACTGCTAACGTCGTGCTGATTGATGTGGAGGGAAGAAGTACATATACTGTAGAGATTTTACATAAGAAATGGTTAGATTTATGAACGCTTCCAGTCAGGAGTTGGTTAAATGCGTATGAAAATGTATAAATGGATATACGTAAATAATAATATTATTCCTATGCTGTGTCGGATGATATCTGATATACAGTTGAGAATGAAATACTGATTAATTTTCATGTGAAAAGTTAATCAGTATTAGACTCATTCATTGCGCGTTTGTGTAGTATAGGTCTAATTTAATTAAATATGTAATTTGAACTTCATCAAGTATTTGCTTCATGTATGTAGAAACGCTGTAGCCATAAAATTGAATGTTTTTTGTTCAACATTTTTATTGTTGATTTTGCTCTTTTTCATGAAAACTGAAGGTTTATGATGCTCAACTGAATTTGTGCGGTATGTTCTATAAATTTGTCATACAGTTTAATTGGAAGTTTGTACTATAATAACTTCTTCAGGTTTGTTGCTACCTCATTTACAAATTATATTCGCTTACAGAAATTCACACACACACACACACACACACACACACACACACACACACACACACACACACACACACACACACACACACACACACACACACACACACACACACACACACACACACACACACACACACACACACACACACACACACACACACACACACACACACACACACACACACACACACACACACACACACACACACACACACACACACACACACACACACACACACACACACACACACACACACACACACACACACACACACACACAGAATGATACGTGTTTAACCAGGTACTACGTATTTTACCACTAAATTGTAGAATATAAGTTATGTATTCAGAACGATTCGGTAATAATTTTCTGCGTATCTACCTAGGACACATGTGTCAATGGTATGTAAATGTATAAGGGTAATAGACCAAGTATACATAGCCTACTTATAGAATATCTTCAGATAAATACACTGCAAGTAGATTTATTTTTACCTGACGCACGTTTCACAAAAAGTATTCTGTATCTTCAAAGGTTTGTTTGATTTGTAATTGAATGTTTCGCTTACAACTTATAGAAGTATTGCTTTCTAAGGGTTTCACGGCCGGCGTCAAGGTTGTCAAAATTTTGGCTTACCGGGCTGTAAGGCCGTGGTCCGCTGTTGCTTATAGCAAACGTTTCGGCCGTTCCGTCTACGGTCATCTTCGTTGCAAAGTCTTAGTCACAGTACTGTGGTCACTGACTGCTAAATATTTGTCAGTGTTTTCAGCAGACCTTTTACACTGAAGATGGCCGTCGAAGGAATGACCGAAACGTTTGCTATAAACAACATAGGACCACGGCCTTACAGCCCGGCAGCCAAAAGCTTAAAAACCTTATAGAAGTATGGTTGACTGTATGAAATAAGTGCCTAAAAACACGCAGACAACTGAGTCAAACGTTATTTAAAAGAGATCAATATGCCATTTTTGTTGCGGAAAATTAGTTAAAATTAAGAACTAATAGTGTAACACACTGATGTCGTGATTCTGAATACTGGAAAATAAACGTTGTATTTCATGTTGTTTCAGTTGCTTGCATGATGAAATCAACCGTCCAAGCAGAAGACCGTTTTACTGCAGCACAGCGGCGCTTTCGGGTTCGGCAAGCAGCAAAATATATAGGCGACTGAGCACACAGAATGAGGTACGTCTGTGTTTGTTTTTATACTTTCCTTGCTTAACGACTCTCTGTGGTTCTCAGAGTATCGATCGTGTCCGCATTTGCATAAGATACGTCAGCGCGCGTCTTGCTGGTAAAACACAGAGCGGGTTTCTCAAAAATGTTTGTGCCTGTTGGACATCGAAAATAAATTGAAACGAACGAGTATTTCTCCAGTAAAATGTGTTGGGGGCTTCTGATTTTTAAAACATAACGTATATTAGAAAAATTAATAGTGGCTTCGAAATTATGAGCACGAAAACTTTCTGTTAGCGTACCAAAAGAGTATGCTTCAAACAGTTTTATCAGAAACGTATTAGAATTCATTGTATCTGGATTCAGCTCGACGAATCCATGATAGCCGGGCATCAGGATTATTCTTAACAGTAGCTCCATATTCTATTATGTAATGTCTCAATTCTTCTTGTGGGCCAGTACAAGCGGAATAAACTAAGGACTTCATCTAACCCCAAAGGAAAAAGTCTGCTGGCGTGAGATCAGGCGATCAGGGCAGCCATTTTACTGGTCCGTTTCGACCAATCCATCACTTACCGAATGTATTATTTAAATGGTTCAACAAATCACGACAGTAGTGAGAAGATGCACCGTCATTCAAAAACCACATCTGCAACCACATCTTCCAAGAGTTCCATCAGATTTGTTTGCAAAAAATGTCTTCCATTAAGCCTTGATGGTAAGAAAAAATGGTCTAAGAGATTATCACCAAGAAGACCGCACCACACATTAAATAAAAAGTATGTTGGTCATGTCTCATGTGGGTTCTCTTCTGCCCAAGTGTGGGTGTTCCTAAAGTTTAAATGCCATTTATTGTAAATTATACCACTTTTCTGGCGCATTTTGGTCTGTTTGTTTTTAATTAAAGTCAAATTTCTCAAATTTTTGCTTATTTTTACAAGACATTATACATATCAATTTTTTCACAATTAAATTCTCTACAATGAAAGTTAGAAATTTTTATTTATTTATTGGCAAATTACCGAAGTTATTCCAAATCTAAAAAAGTGTTTTTCGATTCTAATGTTTTGTGTTTTACACAGTTTTTCTTAGAAACTAATTAAGATAGAGCTCTGGAATCTCTTTTATTCAATTGTTCATATAAAAAAACCATAAGAAACTACCATAAGAATTAAATTTACCCTTCACTTTATACCCCAAGAATTTTAGTATGGGGTCATTTTACCGTGGGATCAAAAATCAGGGCGAACTTGTTCGCGAGCCGTAACTCGCTAAAAACCGTTTTCGTACCTATTTTTATATGGACTTTTTTTCTTACTTTTAGCTATAGAATCAGCTCCCGAGAGATTGCCGTGCAATTTGAACCACCCTAACTAATCAGTAAAGAGATTCTCGCACTTCGGGCAGAACGGTGTAGATGTGGTGTAAATAGGCGCGGCTGCGAAGGGGAATAGTGACCTTGAACACGAGAAGTAGTTCAGCAGTACTATAGTAAAAATAATAATAATAATAATGTAATGATTGTTATTATTAAGAATTGGAACTCCCATCATAACTTGAACCTATTACTTCTATATTTGTACAGCGAATTTATTACTTAGTGTAATGTTCATAAATAATGAAAAATACTTACCCGTTACATTATAGTTGCATGATCACGTGATTATAGATGGCGAGACTACACGTAATCCTCTGGGTCGTGTCTACAAATGTGTAGAATCTGTCAAGTGTAAACAGAAACTCTAAATTGGCACGGACATCTAAAAATAAGCGTAATTCTAATAACACAATTTTAGTGGATTGTTATTATGTCTTTTTTTTGTAGAAACTGGTCTGTTTCGCCTGTTTACTTTTTTTTAACTTAATTTATCATTACGTTTTAGTTATGAAGCAGTGGAGCTGACAAGACGTTAAGTGTACTTTCACAATAAGTGACAGGAATCGACAAATTTTGCCCAGTGATCCGTTTACATAAATGTAGTTAAAAACCATCGTAACGCTGAAATTGATCGCTTACATAATAGTAATAAAAGTCATCTGAAAATTTGCATTTTAAATGAACATTTTAAATTTCAAACAATCGTTATTAGTATTGTCTATTTATTTCCGTCACAGGTCTGTTTTCAAAAATTCTGATATTCCGATCCCGAGCCTTGTGAGTCAATTACATTGGCATGAGACGGATGCACTAAACAACCGTTTTTTGTAAACAAAATATTCATCAGTGTTTTATTTTAAATGAGCTTAAAATAACAGTAACACTTCGGGCGTCGACGATTTCCACTGTACATTTGTTAAGACTGCCACATGCCACCAAGAATATTGCAGTCTCTACATGCAAGAATAATTGCGTAACTTTTCTTTCAAGCAAAATTAATTCTGTCGGTGTTTTTCGAGAGTGACGTAGCTGTACAGTACGCTTGTTTACGTTATGAGTTTTCACCTTTCCACTAAAAGACGGAGAAGGTCTCTGTAAGTGAACCTTTTTGAATTGTCAAACAGTTTACACTTTTATTTTAATATTTTTTTTAACGTAGGTAAATCAAAAGATTTATACAGTTGGAACGCTCGCATGTTTTTTGGCAAAGCAGGATGAAAGATTTTTCGCATTCACATTTTTTACTCAATGATATTCTAATTATTGGATTTGCTTAAATAATAAGCTCCTAAGTTATACGATAGCTTACGTTTACACAAATTACCGTCACTTTAACTTCAATTTCCTATAATATTTATCAGAAATTGTCACATAAATAGCATTTGTATATATAAAATTCTTGCCACAGCACGTTCTTAATATTGGTTGAAATGAACCTGGATTATGCTAGCATACGTTCAGTGCATGTATATTTATTAAATATCTTATTAAAGAAATAGGTTTGGTAATGAAATAATGGATACTAAATTTGTTTTATTTAATGAACAAATTTGTCTTATGATCTAACGTGTCTTCTCTATTTACGACAAGTTATTGAAATAACATAACGGTCCTTCACGAAACGTATATATTATTGTAACAGTAAACATATTTAGGTCTTAAGGTTTAACGGTCGGCGCCAACATTGTTAAAGTTATCCGTAGCCGGGCTATTAAGCTGTGGTCGACAGTTGTTGATGACAAACGCTTCGGCCCCATCATCGGAGGCCATCTTCGCTGTCCCTATAGTTTGGTAGATATTCGACAATTGACACTCCATTACTGAGGTAGATAGTTTGACGAATATCTGCCAAAACTATCGCGACACTGAAGATGGCCTCTGATGATGGGGCCGAAACGTTTGTCATCAACAACTGTCGACCTCGACCAAGAACCCCGACCCCGGCTGTGGATAATTTTAACAGTAAACATATTTACTAAAATTAAATAAATTAACAATCGCTTAGTTCTTCTATATTAATAATTATCTTGCGCAAGGTATTCGATATAGGCCTATGAGTTGCTCACGAGTACTTACAGTATAATGAGTTCTTGCTTAATGGGACGTTGGTCTGGATAAATAATTATGACTAACGAATATTGCAAGAATAGTTCTGATCTGAGTCTGAAGTAGAAAACGGTGTCAAAATTTATAGAACTATCTATCGTTAGAAAAGTTATAGGCCTAAATGGGAAAGGCAGATAAATTTACGTGACATGATATATTTCTTTCACTGAGGTAAATAGTTAGTTTGTCTCGAGGAACGTAGCAAACGTATTGTTTGGTAGCACGAAACCTCAGACACTCCCCGCAAGTCGTGAATTCCATTTTAATTTTATCGTCTAAACTCGTGCATAACTTTGTAAACCGCTGACAGGCGAGCTTCTAAATCCGCAAGCATTAACTTATAAACAGGCTTATAGTTTCTCCTCCACTGTACGAAGTAAACTGAATATACAAGGAATTATGAAGAGGCGACGACGTGTTCTCTTGTACACCACTCCAACACACCGCCAAGAATTACACTACGCGAAACAAGTGAGACATGATTATAAGTTGTACACGGTATAGATCCGTTTTGGAGAAAATCTAATGAACACAAAAGTTATTTGTATACGTATAGAGTCTACAAGGAAACACGAGCGTATGCAGAATTTTATTTTTGAGTATTCAGCAAAAAAGTGGAGGGGATAAATATTAATGTCACTCATTTCCTAACAACTTTTCCTGTAGATTTACAGAAGTACTGTTTATTTTTGTAATTATTGGTAATAGTAAATTGCTTATTGCTTATATTTTGAATTGTCTTACTAGGACAAGAAAACGACAGAGTACTTAGGATTTTAACTCAGTGGGAATTTTTTTGGGGGGGTGGTGGAGGTCTTTAACCCCAAAACGAACCCTCTGCGTACAACCTTTAACCCGGTTCCATACAGTGTTTACTCTCTAAAGTACATTAACCTTAAATGAATGTTTTTTTCTGAATATATATGCTCGCGTGTGTGTTTGTGTATGTGTGGAGATACGTAGACTAAGAAACACTAATTTGTAGATGACATTCTATAAAAATTGTATCTAATAATAATGTTTCAAAGTCGTAAATTGTGCGTTACGTGTTACGTATTTAATACTTGTACTCATCGGTGGCATATCTAAAATTTGACCTTCGGTGGGAGGTTCGGAGTCGAGTCAGCTTCATACAAAAGAAAAAAAAAAACAAGTTAAGGCTAATCAACATTTCTATCTTCGATTTGGTTGAAAAACGTCTGTTATCATCCTGAAATCAGTCCAATTAACGTAAACGGTAATAACACAATAAAAATATGCGTTATGGAAACATTGTTTTCAAGATATTTATTGACTGAATTGATTTCCTATATATTATATTTCTAGCGTGTACGCTAATGCTGTTTGTATATTTAAAAAAGAGTTACTACTATATTAGCGTAGACAGCTAAGAGTAATAAACGGCCTAGAAGTTTAGAGATTGAAAATTTTCGTCAACTTTTTTGACCGTGGGAGGGGTCCGGTCCCGTTCGCCTCACCTCCGTAAATACGCCCTGGAACACGTCATGGTACAAAATACAATTTTGTAATTTTTGCAGTGAATTCGCATGTTTTTATGTGCGTGTTGCTTGTACATGTGTTTACTGACATACAGATACGAACTAAATTCGAAATTAACAGTAACCAGTAACAGGTGAAACATCTTTTTTTTGTCTGTGTTTATATTTTTAATATTTAGAAGCTTGGAAAATTCGGTAAATTCATTTCACGTATTTTACTTTTTGAAAATAATATATCGGTTTACATCCTTTATGTATTCAACATACGGGAAAGACACATTACATGCACACATTCATTTAATAAAGTTAATTAAAAATATCTCAATACCGTTATTATAATTTTCATTAATTAATGTAAACAAAATTTATTAAGATTTAAATATAGTGGTGTGGATAAAATATAGGCCTACTGATCATTCCAAATAATCATATAAAAATTGTAAGACAGATGTCTTAAAAACAAATGTGTCCGTTTCAAACCTTACATGCATAGAATACTTATCTGACTCTTCTTGTATGTGTAATTAGTTTATTTTTTATAACATCGAGCTAATTACTTTATATTTTACTATAGGAACACTTATTTTGTTTTATTTACTTATGTAAATTTGGTGTGTTGTTTTTTTGTTCAGCGTCTTCAGAGTAAAGTGAAAGTTTAGTTACAATGTAAATTCAGTAGATATATATTCACACACACACACACACACACACACACGCGCGCGCGCGCGCGCGCGCTATACTTTAAATTTAGTCACACAATCAATAAACAATAAATTCTTGAATTTTGTTGTCCGTGACATCTTCGAGTCTTATTGAGAACCAAAATATACTATTACGACGCAGAACACAAGTATTTTATACAAAAATTAAAAAAAAGCTTGTTTTACCTTATTCCCTGTACTGACTTTCACTTATTGGGAGCTTCAACAGAGGCTATTAGCAAAAAACAGCGGTTCTAGCAGCAGCCTCTGATGAATCTTGCAATGAGCGACACTAGTTCAGGCAATAAGGTAAGAATTAAAAAAAACAAGTTCACCTAAAATACTTCTGTTCCGCGTCGTAATAGTATATTTTGGTTCTCAATAAATAATTTGTGTAAATTTTCATTAAAGTATTATAACAATTTGACACGATTTATGTTTTAAGTAATATAAAGTAATTAAAGATGTGTCAAATTGTAGAAAACTGAACTTTTGGAAAAATTTATGTAGGTTTAAATATGAAAAATTATAATTTTTTGGTAGGTGAATAGATAGAAATTAATTCAAAATATTATAATTGATTTACAACTTGAAAACAAATGTCCAGTAATTCATTGTAATCGTTTTTTAAAATATTTGATGTAATACATAGATCAGTGTATCATGGAATTCTAAATAAAGCAGCAACCAAGCAACTGTAAAAATAAACAAATTTTAAATTGTAAAAAACTCTGACCATTTTGAACATTAAGCGGTTCAACGAAACATACATATTATCAAGGAACTGCAATAAATTCTTGCATTAAAAAGATTTTGAAATAAAATAAAACCTATGTAACGCAAGAAACAGCAATTTTTTAAATTTAATTTGTTAAATTAATTAAGTTTTTATAATTATACATATTTACATCACGGAATTTAAAATTGTGATATACATTTAATAATGTTTAAAGGCTTTAAGTATATACCTAAACTTTACATTGTCAAAAACGTAGGTAATCACAAAGTCTGATCGCCATAAGTATAATCACAAGTAGTACTGAAAGTTGTTGTGCACCACGTTCACATTCTACGCCAGAGTAAATATTGAAGACCATAATGTGGTCCAACCGAACTTCTAGATCGCAAACGTAGTTGAAGTAAACGGTTCGAAATGATGGAAAAATACGACGAAATGATCTGAAGTAAAAATAACGTAGCAAAAATGTAAGTTTTCACTGGATATAAAATTTCATTGCCGCTGAAAATGTTGAATGTAATAGTACACAAGCAGTGGTTATATGGAGTGTGCTTGCGCGTGTATACGTACGTGTATGTTATGGTAGCAAGTAAAGTAGGAATTAAAGTGAATGGAAATCGAGCAGACCCGAAGGCGTCGCCTATATTGGGTTACCATGTTATTTGGTGAGCTGACATTTCTGTGTGATAAATTATAATACATATTAAACAGATAATAAAAATGTAAAATAGCGGTTTGTGCGTCATACGCTTTAAGAAAAGAACGTTTTCCATGAACGAAGGCGTTTTCAATCTTTTGAATAAGTTAAACTGATGGTAGTAATATTGATTATTACCATTTTAATAGTAAGAATAATGTTTACTATTATTACTGCTCCTCATATTCTCATTTATTGAAACCGTTCTGACATTACACCGTTATAGAAAACGGTTCAGAGATATAAAAACCCCGTATTTATGTCTCCGATTTTTTGTCAACGCCTCGAATTACTTGTTACAGTAGTGTCCATATGCTTCTGTTGCATGAGTACAATGATTATTCATCTAATATTGTTTAGTCATTTATAAATTATTGTTTTTTTTGTAGCATTCATTTGTCAGTTTTATAGATCATTTATAACTTATCAATTTATAGTTTATTTTGTAACATCAACTTTATCATCTTCACATCTCGGCAAAGGCAAGATGCTGCCTGTTCCGCCTTCAAAGATCCTTCAGCCATTTCTTCCTGGGTCTATCCATTTCCAGACTTGTTTGCCCGTCTTGAATCTGACATTCTTTGTAAGCGTTCTGTTCACTCCTGTTTGTAATCTTTTATTCTTTCATTCAAGTTAAGAGCTTATAATTCTTCTCTTTTGACCTAATTTTTTATATGGTCAAGTTTCGAACACCTTTTAACTTCTCTTAAGAACGCCAATTCCGAGGTCTGTATTTTACTTTCTTGTTTCTTGGTGGTCGTCAATAGGACAATACAGGGACTGCCATGACTTTGTAAAACTTTAATTTTGTATCTCAACGTAACTTGTTACACGACTGCTAAAAAGGAGTGTTATGTTTTCAGTGGTAGGGTATGTATGTATGTATGTATGTATGTTTGTTCCACTATAACTTTTTAACGGCTTTACCGATTTTGATGTTCGATGGCTCGATGGATTCCTTACTTCACCAGAAGTGTCATAGGCTATATATCACCGTGAGTTGACTTCCGGGTTTGACCGGAAGTGAATACAAGTGATCGGTTCTAAGGATTTTTTTTGTTCGTTTATTGGTCCATCAGGTGGCGCTAGTGGAAGGTATTCTGTAAAGTTCACTTCAGATAGTGCTTGCGATTTAAGACCACGGTCACTAATACTATGTTAGCGCGCTATTGTGTGAGAGTATATATGTGCAATCCGTGAGAAACAGAGAACAGCTGATCTGAAATTATATATATATATATTGGTTTGCTATATATATTTCTCTCTGCGAAATATGGTGAACCTGAAATACATGAAATGACGGATCAACAATATGCCGCAGCAGTAAACTTAATGAATTTTCAGCAGCGCCAATTGTTCAAAATGATTTCAGACAGATTGCTTTCAAGTGAAAATAATACTGAGCCATTACGTGTGTTCGTTACTGGAGGAGCAGGTACCGGCAAAACCTTTACTCTGAAAATTATTGTAAAACAGATTCGTCGTCTTTCTCATTTACCTGCAAGCAGAGCTGTTACGGTAGCAGCACCCACAGGTGTCGCTGCAAGATTGATTGGAGGTAGCACTTTGCACTCTACTTTTGCCCTTCTTATCGAAAAAGGCAAGGTGACAGCTCTTCGCCCTCTTACTGATGAGTGTCTTCAAAGGGAACGGCTAAGGTGGAAGCATATTAATTGGCTAATCATTGACGAAATCTCAATGGTACCCTATGAAATATTCACTTAAGGTTGCAACAGCTTAAAATGAATGATGCTCTCTTCGGGGGTAACAATATTATTTTGTTTGGCGATCTAATGCAGTTGCCACCTGTATCAAAAGCAGTTGGTGGTACCTACTGCTTCAACCAGCCTCATTACTTATCAGCTGAAATTAATAAAAGTTCATGTTTCTAAATAGATTTGTTCTTTTCATCAAACTGCCCCCGACTGCATTGAAAAGTAAAATTGAAGAGCAAAATTTTATCAGCAACATTTTTTATAATTGTAGTCTTCATATGATGCATTGATATATATTCAACATCGAAAAGTAATTTAAATCTAATAAAATTACTATGCGTTTAATCATTCATAACATTTTCGTTAAATCTGATCAGAGCTGAATTTCAATACCTTGTTTTTGGCTTTTTAAATCGACTTTATTTAGATTTTGTGATTTTTACTAAATATTATTTTTATTTAGTTTTTTTATTTAGTGTTTTTATCAATTTATTTTTTATTTATTCATTTATTTCTTGGCAGTCGTGTTTTTTAATTTTTTAAATTATTTTTTTTTATTTTTAAAGTTACTATTGATATTTTGTAACATTGTACAGTATTTTACAGGTAGTGATAATGTCGCTGTCCGTGGTATTTTTGTTGTGACATGTGGCGCAGTGGTTAGAAGTCTGCTGACACAGCGTTCAATCTCTATGGCAGTTGTTATTCGGGTTAAAGGTCCCGAATTCAATCCAACCATACCTAGGATATAAAATATGATAATCTCGTTGGTTGGCCACCTCGAGGTGTAGTACAACTGCCACGAGGCATCTACTCATAAAGTCTGCTTACTGGGTCCTTAAACTAATTAATTTAAGGCTGCTTTTCTTTTAAAGTATTTTAGAGTTGTACAGTTGTTTCTTTTGATTTTGATTCGAGTTGTAGAGCCCTTCGATGTAATGCTTACATCGAAGATGACACTATCGCTACTGCTGCCCATGCTACTTTTTTTACCACTACTACTGTCATTACGATCACGACTACCACTAAACCGCCAATAGCAACACCACCACCACGAGTACTCTTTCAGTTGCTGCTATTGCTAGTGCATATCTTACGATTAACTGACCGTTAAAATTTAGAGGTTTTTTATTAAATGGTACAAGTTAAAGGTTAGAGAAGCTCTCTTTAACGGTTTAACGATGTTGAAGCCATTTTAAAACATATTAAAGGACAAAAAACATTCAGCTGATCTAATTAAATATTATACCTTAAAAAAAAGGTTATATTTACAGATAAATATTCAAATATAAACCGAATGGAAACTATATTAAGTATTAATAACAAAAATAGAATATATTTTGTGTTTAAGTAGTTTGTAATTATAGTAGTTACATATTACACAGTGTTGTCACGCAAAACTTTAATTATAACTTTTGTGCAGTGTTTATATTAATTTTGTAGGTACAAGATGAGATATACTTTAACGGGTGTTAGAGGAGTAAAGAAGTGATTAAGTGTATCTAATATTCTTTCATCATAAAACATGGGGACTCAGGTGCTAAGAACACTTTCATAAAATGAAGTTAAACTTTACTATTAAAGCCTCACATAATTTTCCTCAGTTACCTGCTTCGAAAACACCTTTCCATTTTAAGTTGTCCATTTTTATATTCCTTAACGTAGTTATGATATTTTGAGTAATGTAAAATTTTGTTTACAAATAAAGTATACTTATTTTAAATCACGGAAATAATATTTTAAAGAAAATCTAAGCAGATATTGTGACTTCGGGAATACGGCTTAACAAATCAATTTGTATGGGTTACATATGCTGTACTATATCGTACTATATGCAGATGACATAGTTCTTATTCAAGAAAATGAAATGATTTACAAAAAGCTGTGTTTCGGTCAATTACAAGAAGTAGCAAGACAGTGCTCGCTGACAATTTCAGTGAGAAAGACCAAAACCATGGCCTTTAAAGGTAAATATCCAGTGAGTACTATGACAGTTATAAACAAACGCACTTGAGAACAAGTGAGCCGTTTTAAATATCTCGGCTGTGGAGTAAGCTATGAATATGAATATGATATAAAAGAGAAGATAAATGAAGTTTAGAATATTTGTGGTAAGATTCATAGAAATCTTAGAAATAACACAATACATAGCACAAGGATTCAATTTTATAAGACAATTGCAATACCCTCATTGAGATATGCGAGTGAGACGTGGGTCATGACAAAAAAGGAATGCGGCAAGATTCAGAGTGCTGAAATGCAGTTTCTTCAAAGTAGGCCTACTTTAAATTATATATTGCAAGATAGAATAAGGAATGAAGATATCAGAGCAGAACTCGAAGTAAAGGACAAAAATGAAATTATTTCAACTTAGAGAAGACGATGGTGGGATCATCTGTAAAGGATGACAGAGAATCGATTGCCAAAAGCGGCACTGAACTATAAAGCCACTGGTGGAAGAAACATGGGTCGTCCGAAGATGATGTGGATGCCGGAACAGATTTACATAACCTAATCCTTGAAGAGAAGAAGAAGAAGATGTTGTCAAAATAATTTTTGTCGGTTTATGAACATACTTCACCAGTACGACCCACTATCACCAGAGAGGATCAGAGATTTGTGACACACGCACGCGCGCGCGCGCGCGCGTTTTTCACTAAAAAAGTTAACAAATACCGTGGTACAAAGGGAGAAACAACCGATGCTCTTGATGTTGTTTTAACTTCTAATTAGGTGTCCCTCTTAAATACAGTATATCACAAGATTTACAAATATTTCGTATCCGCCTTGAATTATATGTGTATTAGATCCTCAGTCCAAGTTCACATGTAACGCTTGTAAAATTTGTTCACTTGTCTAAACTTACTTCTGTAACAGTTTAGAAATGAAACAGCCTTTCATCAACAAGTAACTTTATTAGAAAAATTTTGATTAAATCCGTTTATATTAAATCTAGATTTATATAATTTAATAATATGCATATTAATAAATTTATTTGTAGCTGTTTGGTATGAAAATCATGTCGTCTATAAAAATTTCTGAATTATGCAGAATAATAATTGTGACAGGCGATTAGTATTGATTAATCTCTCATTTGACTAGAAAAACATGTGCAGAATGACGAAGCAGTTTTACCCTATGGAGTTGAACGGGCACATCTGTGCGCTCTGCCGACCACAATTAAACACAGCATACTCTTACAAGAACCACTTTTAATTCTAACTGACCCACCAGCGGCATAGTAATTACAAAGTCTTTTCCCTTCAGTAGCTGCTATGTGCCTGTTACGTATTACAAACCAGAGTGCCGTACCAGCTGTGAATTTGTCAGCTTACAAGTTAACTGTGATTGCTATTTGCTATTTTGTATGTAGGTGCTTTTTTGAAGTTGATTAATGGACGTATTGGGTTGTTTAATTTGTGTATTTTTATTGTAAAATGAATTTTTATGTAAAATGAATAGCCTAATAAAAATACACAAATTAAACAACCCAATACGTCCATTAATCAACTTCAAAAAAGCACCTACATACAAAAAATAATAGGACAAAAACTAAAAAGTAACCATCTAACAAATAATCATCATAACATAAAAAACACATATGAATTAATAGACAAACTAAAAATAATAAATATAAATGAAAACACATTTTTCACATCATGTGATATCACAAACATGTGTACCAACATCCCAGGAGATGAAACAATAGACATAACAACAAACAAACTTAAAGAACAAAATGAAGACGCAAATTATATAACTGAAATAAAATATCGGTATGGAGAACCATACATGACTTCCATATTCTAAGATTTATATTTAAAATCATTTTCAGCCAAACAGCCAGGCTGTGTCTTACCTGCCTTTTTATTGCTGTATTAAATGAAAAATATTATATTACATTAAAATGAAAAAATTATAATTTTATTGCCTGGCAACAAAATTATTTTATTTTTAACAATTACCATTGTTTCAACAAGTTTAAATAAATTTTCAAGTACTTTACTCTTGTTAAAACGTATAAGGTTGCAGGTAAACTACCCCTTCCCCTTAACCGATCTTCACCAAAATCGAAAGTCATTGAGACCTCTACAATTCAGGGACGTATGCAAAAAATTATTTGATTCTGTTTGAATTTGCGGCTGTTATCGTTTGCCATAGAAAATACGCTTGATAAAAAAACGTTGCAGGTAAACTACCCCTTCCCCTTAACCGATCTTCACCAAAAACAATAGGTCTTGAGTACTCTACAAATCAGGACTGTATGCAAAACATTATTTGATTCTGTTTGAATTTGCGGCTGTTATCGTTTGCCATAGAAAATACCCTTGTTAAAAAAACGTTGCAGGTAAACTACCCCTTTCCCTCAACCGATCTTCACCAAAAACAATAGGTCTTGAGAAATCTACAATTCAGGGCTGTATGCGAAACATTATTTGATTCTGTTTGAATTTGCGGCTATCGTTTGCCAAAAAAAAAATTTCCCTTGATAAAAAAAACCGTAGCAGGTAAACTACCCCTTCCCCTCAACCGATCTTCACCAAAAACAATAGGTCGCGAGTACTCTACAAACCAGCGCTGTATGCAAAAAATTATTTGATTCTGTTTGAATTTGCGGCAGTTGTCGTTTGCCATAGAAAATACGCATGATAAAAAACGTTGCTGGTAAACTACCCCTTCCCCTCAACCGATCTTCACCAAAAACAATAGGTCTTGAGTACTCTACAATTTAGGGCTGTATGCAAATAATCTTTTCATTCTGTTTGAATTTGCGGCTGTTATCGTTTGCCATAGGAAATACCCTTGTTAAAACATAAAACGTTACAGGTAAACTACCCCTTTCCCTTAACCGATCTTCACCAAAAACAATAGGTCTTGAGAACTCTACAATTCAGGGCTGTATGCGAAACATTATTTGATTCTGTTTGAATTTGCGGCTGTTATCGTTTGCCAAACAAACAAAATTACCCTTGCTAAAAAAAAACCGTTGCAGGTAAACTACCCCTTTCCCTCAACCGATCTTCACCAAAAACAATAGGTCGCGAGAACTCTGCAAAACCGGGCTGTATGCAAAAAATTATTTGATTCTGTTTGAATTTGCGGCAGTTATCGTTTGCCATAGAAAAAAAATCTACAGACAGACAGACAGACACACACACAGACACACAGACAGACAGACAGACAGACACACAGACACTTTTCGGAAAACGACTTTTTTTCATGTTTTGAGTGTAGTAGAATAAGAATCTGCAATAATCTCGAACACGATTTTTTTTGCCATCACCATACTTCCATTCCTTAAGGAATATGGAAGTAAAAACAGCCTCCAACTAATATTAAAACAAAATTACTTTGAATTTAATAGAAAAATTTATCAACAGCAAGAAGGTTTAACAATGGGATCTCCATTATCCAGCATAATAGCAGACATATTCCTACAACACATAGAGACCAAAATACAAAATATTATAAAATCATTTGATCCAAATGGCATATGGATGAGATATGTAGATGATGGGCTATATGTATCAAATAACAAAAACACAAATGCAGAAAACATACTAAAACAAATCAATAACATACATCCAAAAATACAGTTCACAGAAGAAAAAGAAAAACATAACAAAATCAACTATTTAGACATAACCATCACAAGAAACAACAACCACATACAATATGCAATACACAGAAAACCATCTTCTACCAACATCATCATACCTAATCATTCTGACCACCCTCCACAACACAGAATGGCAGCATTCTATTCACTATTTAACATAATGTAAAAAATTCCCTTAAACAAACAAGAAACAGACAAAGAAAGAAACATAATATACCAAATTTCTCATGAAAATGGATACAATAAAAATACTGTAAACAAAATAGAAAATAAAATCAAATAGAAAATAAAAACGGAACAATTAAGAATTAATCAAAATGAACAACACATAAATAATAACAACAACAAAAAATGGGCCAAATTCACGTACATAAATAATAAAATGACAAAGCTAACAAAATTATTTAAAAACACAGATATCAGAATAGCATACAAAACTAATAAAAATAATTTACAAAAACTAAATAACCCACACAACAAAGATAATACAACTACTAACGGTATATACAAAATTGAATGCCAAGATTGCAATAAATGTTACATAGGACAAACAAAAAAACAGCTGAAAAAACGTTATTTTGAACATCTGAATGCATACAAAAAACCAGAAATATATAAATCCAATTTAGCCACACATGCAATAAACACGGGACACGAATTCCCAGACATAACCAATATGAAACTAATAAAACACATACCACACAAAGGGACCATAATGAACATTTGGGAAAATTTACAAATATAGAAACATAAAACACAAAGCAAACTAATACGTTACCCGAACAAACACAAATCAGTGCAAAAAGAGTTTGAATATATATATATATATATTTATTTTATTTGTTGTTACATAATAGATACGTTACAGTTCTTAAAAAAATATTATAAAAAAATTGAATTTCCGATCTGACGATGAGCTGTGAAGCTTGAAAGCGCTAATTGGGATAATTTTATATAGTGGTGTGCAACAGTGATCATTCTGCTTGTAGTTCTTAAAAATACCGTTTTCTTGGGGATTTTAGTGAATATCAGTAATGTGAAAAAACTGAGTTTCGTATGAAACTCAGATGAGTTTCGTATGTTAGTTGCAGATGATAGCGATTATTACTTGTATTTATGGCTTTAGAATGAGTACGCTGTGGTCGTTTTATACTTTTAAAACATTAGTAAAAAGAAAAAAGTAACATGTTATGTTGAGGAGATACTTTTTAAAGCGAACAAAAACAAAAAAACATGATTTAAAAATTTATAATATTTCGGTAAATTATTAACTTTATGTATACAAGTACAAACTAATGGGGGAGCCTAATATAGATCAGTACGAGAAAAGATGCTTTCAGAACACAAAGTGGCGAATGTGGCTTTTTAGATACGCGGCAAGAAACACGTTACTTGATGAAAGCAGATTACAGAGGTGAGAGAAGAACTGCGGACGTGATCCTCGCAGGTTGAGAATTAAGGAGTACAAAATATTAATTATTATGATGGGAAAAAGAAGACTGCCATAAATATTCTGTGATTACAGAGTAAGAATTATGAGAAGACCGAAAACAAGATGGAAAACAACATCAGTGAATTAAACTACTGCAATTTAGGTGTAACGGACAGCAACATGATTCGTAAGCGTAAAAGATAAATTATTTTCAGTGAAACGGGACAACTTCCGCCGTTGCTACAATTTGACGTTTATCGCAAATCTGACAAACATAGACATTTAAACACGTTCAACAAATACAGGCTGTAAATTCATGACCACAAATTATTTTGTCGTTACAGACAACACGGTTTTCCCTCGGCACAACAAATACCAGCCAAAACGTGAACAATGCTGCCAACAAACTGTCGTGGTCAATTCCCGACATCAGCACAATATAACGACAGGGAAACTGGAAAACGAACGTGCTATCGGCATACCCAGCCCACAGAACACTCATGTTCGTTAATATTATTGTTATTATTATTATTATTAATATTATTACTTTTGTTTTGTTACATAATGTCTTATAAACGAGTAAGACGGACGTAAATTTTACGAGTACCACAATTGTCAACATTATTTACCGTTATATGTTTGTACAAAATGCTTTTGAAAGCACCGAGGTTTAAAGAATTTTTGATATAGAAACTACTGCCCTGAATCCTTCGTTCACTTATGTCGAAGTACATTGAAGTACTATGTATCAACACTGATATACTAACTTTTTTCTTTTAAATACTTTTTTATTATTAACATTTTTATTTTTTTAATAAAAAAGTTATTAACTTTTTTTTATGTTAATAACGTTGACACGAGTTTTGGTTTTCAAGTATCATTACTTGAGTAGTAAATTCCATACTTTTCTTTCCCATTGTGCGGATATGTTAAAAGAAGTCCTCGTTCCGTCACTCCGTTTGTCATGTGCCATCTTTGTAGATTGAGACTTTGGGTTACGTACAAATTATAAAACTGAATAGGGATGTTATATAAAGCAAAAAGCCATGAAAAATGTAAATGGAATAACAAAAGAAAATTACCAGTTATAACAGAATTGAAGAATTAATAAATAAGTATAGACGTTTAACAATTATAAAAAATAAAAGAAATTAATGTTCGTATACCATGGTGCGTGATATCATACATTGTGCATAGTAATACCACATAATTACAATTTCGTGTTTGTTGTGGCTGATTCTCATTGCAGACCTGATCATTCTGTACCAGCGTATTTCAAACTGTGTGCCGCGGTGCACTGGAGGGCCTCTAAGCCCGGCTGGTTTGCCGGAAAATTTTGGAAAAACAATAAAAATATTAAATAAAATAAAATGTTAACTTGGCAAAAAAAAGGAATCAAGTTGTTTCCTTACTTAGTTAATAGTCCTGTCTTAAAGCTGACGTTGAAAATTAATTTAATGTTGCCGACATGTTTCAAAAATTATAATTCCTTATCAAATGAAAACATGAAAACCTACTCACTTCTACAGACAAAATTGAATGATTCAAGCAGAAGCTCTCACAATGGAAGACGAGGATAGTAAAAGACAAATCACTTGACATGTTTGTAGGCTACTGACCGAAAAATGTAATGCTGACCAAACGGTTTGTGATTTAATTGCTAAAATCTTGGACCTGTTAGAATGAAAATTATATCCCTTCCCTTGAGTCTTTTTTATTTAACGGAGTAAGGAATCCATTTATTGATAATGGTTATGACAATAAGAAATGACTTGAGTAATATCAGGAATGACCGTGGCCGAAAACTGGAATATACGAAACTAGTGCAGGACGCGGAGGAAGAATCGAAGAAGACTAAAAACAAGAACAACTTTGATATTGTGGCCTTTGGCTGTCACTGATGAATTAATACCCAACGATAACGAAAAGGCTATGAAGGTGCTGCTTCCCTTTTCTACATCTTTTATTTGTGAATAAGCGTTTTCCACAATGAACGAAATAACATAAAAAAATCGATCTCGACTTCAAACACTGGAACGCAACATGAAAATGTGTTTGTCCACTGTTCGACTGCGGAACAAGGACCTAATGAAAAAACACCAATCCCATATATCGCATTAAAATTTGGAAGCAGAAAGACTACAAAACCTACGTAGGCCTAATGCAGAGCAAACTTTAATCTTGTAATATTTTCTGTTTTTCATTAAGGAAGTGCAAGTAAACGTTACGTGAGAAAATGTGTTTCAATAGCTTTTTTTAATCTTATAAGTCACAAAAATCTAAGTTTGTTGATAACTTTTCGTTACAGTTGGAAACGCTTACTAACATAACTGGGAAACCACCAGTAGTAGTGAGGTAAGTAACTTTCATTATTACGCTGCAGTGTGATTTTAAAGACGTCGCGGAAAGGTACTGACGGTGAGGGGGTCGGTATGTAGAGGCAAGTAGTGTGCTGTGGCTTCTCACTATTTATTTGTAGTGTGCCGTGGGCTAAAATTTTGGGAAACGCTGCTCTATACGATGTGGAGCAGAATCTTATTCCATCAGACCCAATATCGACTGTATCGTTTTACCAGGAACGTACTTGGTCATATGACGTAGTATCGGTGTTATAGGTAAATGAGAATTAAGGTTAATCCATATTTAGTTTTTGTTGTCCCAATCAGCGTAGGCCTACTTATAGTGCAAGGATATAATTACTTAAACGTACCTATTAACAAAGAACACAACATTGAATCGTGTTTGGGATCTACATCTAAACTCAGAGGCCTCCATCTATACAGATTGGAATTGAGATTTAACGTCGAACTACTAGTTAATTCTACGCGTTTTTTATACTTCTTTAATTTTAAATTATCTAATATACATATAAAAGTACAAATGATAACATTTATGTTGAGAAAAAAGTATTTTAAAGTGATCGTTCGTGTAAGTAAATTAAAATAATACATAAAACACATAATCACGTACGTGGTCTCCTCGCATGTGTCAGCGAGATACATAATGAAAGACATACCTTATAGCACGACACTTCGTTAATACAATGTTCAGAGTTATTTACTTTAATCTTTTAAACTTCGTTACTTACCTTCTAAAATGTGTATTGTTATTTCTTGGAAATTATTAAAAAGAAAAAAAAAAGTGTTTCAATCAAACAAGGGACAAATTTAAGTTTGTTTTATTAAGAGTATAGACGTAAACAAATTTTGAAGAGTAAACGAGGATTACAAGTGAGAAGATTTTTAGAAGTTTGACGAACGCGTTGGTGCTTTCACTGGCCCGATGATTTAATTCGGAAGACAGTGTTCCAACGTTTAACTTTCAGAATATTTTGCGAAAAATTGCTGTTTAAATTACTGTCAGTAAAACCCAATGAAAAATTAAATCTTATACGTTCTACTATTTATATGAGTTTTTAGTAGTGTCATTACAAGCCTTATTTCTTCATTATTATTACATTTTCTTTTCATTCGTCTCGCATTACGGAATTTTTTCGTTTTACGTTTTAGAACAATCTTGTTGCGTTGAACTTGGTGTCCCCTTGCGTAGCTTGGGGTTAACGGCTGTTCACACTTTAAACCATAGGCTGGGTTTAAACAAAATATAAGACGATAAAGTGGACTGTATAAACGGTTTATTATAAAAAAAAAACAGATTAAATCATATTCATGCGATTCTGCGAAACCGCGCGTGCCCGTACGACTGCATGTCTAATAATTTAAGCTATACTATTATCAAATAGGGAGTGCGGCTGGGCGAGGGTCAGACCCACTCACAAACACGCATCCCGAACACACACACACACACACACACACACACACACACACACACACACACACACACACACACACACACACACACACACACACACACACACACACACACACACACACACACACACACACACACACACACACACACACACACACACACACACACACACACACACACACACACACACACACACACACACACACACACACACACACACACACACACACACACACACACGTTTGATCAACTGAAGTCCACTAGGTGACTAATGGGGCGAGAATCCGGCCGGTCCTAATCCCCTGCGCTTGTGTGTGTGCGGGCTGCGTGTTTGTGAGTGAGCCTGACCCTCACCCAGCCGCACTCCTTATTTGATAATAGTATAATTAAAATTGAATTAATTGAATCGTTCACATATTGACGGCCGTAAATTGAATTTTGCGTAACACACGCGCGGAACAGGCTGTTGCCTCCTGGAGCTCCGTGAGTCCACTGTTAGATTGGAAAGGGGGGACTTTAGCTCGTCCGGCTATAACGTGATATGCAGCCGACGTCACAGGCGAATCATGGTTTGAACACATTTTAAATCTGAACAAATCTGTTTTTTTTTTTTTACTGCGGCAGGTGTATTCAACAAATTATACTTTTTATTTTGCGTTTAATGGTAAAAAAAATTCCTAATATTTCTACAATATGTGTCTTTCGAGTTAGAGTTGTGAAAATTAAGTTGTCACTTCTTCAGAACATCAACCCACTTACAAGAACTATATGTAAACGATAGAGTTTTATATAGTAATAGAGTTTTCCTGTTACATAATATAGTGACATTCGTGTAATTTAATCAGCTTCTTGCTGAATGAAATTATTTCAGATTGTGGGGACGTCACTAGTTATTGAAAACAAAACCCATAATTAGCGGTAAATTTGATATACAATGATACCACTTAACATTGAATTTAGAGCTATATTTCGTTCATAGTAACAATATGGAACAAAATTGTTTACGTGATAAATTGTCTCAACATTAGACTCCGTATGAAAATATTGTAAACCATTGAGTTTTATATTCTGCATTCGCAGTACACAAATATTCGGGGTAGTTATATTACGTCATAACTAATATATAACTAATACGTTATAACTAATTTAAAACAATTTTTACAGTAATAATCTAATTATAACAATATTTATAAATGTTCAGTAAATAATACTCATTACTTATAAATTCATAAATAAGCGGGATTTTTTTATTTCTAGGAAAAACTTTGTAAGTATGTTGCGATTCATGTAGGCTATAGGGCCTATGTATTATTTTAATCTTGGGATACATGATCCTATTCCGTTTGAATACTTAATCAGGTTGTGGGAGGAGAATTTTTAAGCTATGCCTATTGCATTGAAGCAAAATACTAAAGATGGACCTAACAGTACTTGAACACTAGGAAAGAGCCAAAATGTTGTAACACATTCAAACGTCAAAGACGAATTTCTTCAGTGCGGTTATCTCAAGTCATAGTGACAAACAGAATTAACACTGTTGCACACCACTATAGAAAAATTATTCCGATTAGCCCTTTCAACCTTCACAGCTCATCATCAGATCGGAAATGTTGGAAACAATTTCCGATCTGATGATGAGATGTGAAGCTCGAAAACGCTAATCTGAATAATTTTTCTATAGTGGTGTGCAACAGTGTTAATTCTGTTTGTGATTATAACCACTAACACAACTTTATTAATTGAAAATTAAGTCATAGTGTGCATAAAATCTTACGGGGCAATTTAAAATTACAACCGTACAAGCTGCAGATTATGCAAGTGGTAAATAAAAATGATTACGAACAACAAATTAATCTCTGTGGTGCTATCTGCTCGAATGGAAGGTAGTGGAGCATGTTCACGTTTCTTGTGGATGAAGTCCACATCCCCATCTTTGTGGTCTCTTGAATAAACAAAAGTGTCATTTCTGGTCAGAGGATAACTCCCGACTACTACATCAACCACCGTTACACAGTCAGAGAGCCACACTGTGCTGCGCGGTGTCTTCAGTGGAAACAGTAGGCCTCTCCTTCCTTTTTGAGAATCAGTAAGGACAAACAACCACGATGACACCTCAGAGATATGTCGACATTATACTCGCTTCGGTCGTTGAATATTTTTTTTATAGAGGGGCAAATGCTTTGTGCACCGTCAGAGGAGGCCGTGCTTCCTCTGGTGTGTGGGACTCTCACCCACTAAAAAACCTATCTCTAATTCAGGCATTCATATCCATCCTGGAACCACTTGTTCTTCATCTTCTACTGCCCGTTGGGTGCAAGTTGGGCCTGTCTTTTTTTCTAGTAGGACCCACTAAATAAATGCATTGATGCGGTCCCATTCTGCCTTACCACGAAGCATAGGCGCAACTACGCTCTCGGGCGTGAACTACCCGAGCTCCATTTCCAGTACCATCCTCTGTCTTGCCAATCTGCAGCACTTGAAAAAACGTGTGCGAGGCATCTTCATGGGGATAATAATAATAATAATATTGACAATAATAATTATTATATCAACAACAACAAAAGAAACAGTAATAATAATGATGTTGTACTGTAATTGAAAATGAAATGTAATTAAATTACCTTATAATTTGTACTATTATGAGTACCGTATTATTGTTGCTGTTGTTGTTGATAATATTCTTAATGTCGCAACAATTATTTCAGAAGTTTCTTTTCAGGAGCTACGAAGAAAATTGGGAAAGCTAGGAAGGACACTCGTATGTTAGGAAATCTAGTAGGGAAGTGCGCATTACTGTGTACAAAACTAATTGTTCCGTATTGCATATTGGGAAAGCTAGGAAAGACACTCGTATGTTAGGAAATCTAGTAGGGAAATTTGCATTAGTTCGTACAAAACTAATTGTTCCGTATTGCATATTGGGAAAGCTAGGAAAGACACTCGTATGTTAGGAAATCTAGTAGGGAAATTTGCATTAGTTCGTACAAAACTAATTGTTCCGTATTGCATATTGGGAAAGCTAGGAAAGACACTCGTATGTTAGGAAATCTAGTAGGGAAATTTGCATTAGTTCGTACAAAACTAATTGTTCCGTATTGCATATTGGGAAAGCTAGGAAAGACACTCGTATGTTAGGAAATCTAGTAGGGAAATTTGCATTAGTTCGTACAAAACTAATTGTTCCGTATTGCATATTGGGAAAGCTAGGAAAGACACTCGTATGTTAGGAAATCTAGTAGGGAAATTTGCATTAGTTCGTACAAAACTAATTGTTCCGTATTGCATATTGGGAAAGCTAGGAAAGACACTCGTATGTTAGGAAATCTAGTAGGGAAATTTGCATTAGTTCGTACAAAACTAATTGTTCCGTATTGCATATTGGGAAAGCTAGGAAAGACACTCGTATGTTAGGAAATCTAGTAGGGAAATTTGCATTAGTTCGTACAAAACTAATTGTTCCGTATTGCATATTGGGAAAGCTAGGAAAGACACTCGTATGTTAGGAAATCTAGTAGGGAAATTTGCATTAGTTCGTACAAAACTAATTGTTCCGTATTGCATATTGGGAAAGCTAGGAAAGACACTCGTATGTTAGGAAATCTAGTAGGGAAATTTGCATTAGTTCGTACAAAACTAATTGTTCCGTATTGCATATTGGGAAAGCTAGGAAAGACACTCGTATGTTAGGAAATCTAGTAGGGAAATTTGCATTAGTTCGTACAAAACTAATTGTTCCGTATTGCATATTTCAATCGGACAAATGCCGTGTGATATACATAATTATATTTCAGGTTAATATTGAAGATTGTAGTGGATAATTAATTACGTTTATCTATAATTACGTATATAATTCGAACACATAGTACAAGGTATGTTCTACGTTCTCGTTATGAGCAGAAATTCCGATATAAATTTACTATCGTTAATGGTTTTGTTTCCTCTGGTTATGTGAGTAAGCATACGTCAGAGACACTAATTACCCGGCATTCAAACATTAATCAAAGAATACCGCATACGCTTTCCTTAGTCATTTAATTAAAAGGGAAGAAACCCAAATGCGTTTTAATTAAACCGCCCTAATATGGGAGATTACTAAATTTAGTTGTTAAACTCATTGCCGCTTGCATGTGCTTCCAGCCCAGACTTGTTTACAGATTCAATGCTTTCATTTGTTTTCAGTATTTATGATCGCATATGTTTATGTATACGCGGATTGAGGAATGTTTCCCTTTCGCACATAGGCACTTCGGTACAACAGTCCCTTTACCGGAGCGCAAACGAAGTTTCTGCGTGGCAATCACAGTTGTTACTTTACGACTTGGACTTACCTTCTGACAATAAATGTCTGAAAAAGCTTTACTACTTTTTAGTTCCTCAACTAAGTTCTGTAAAGTGCGTAAATGTACTTGTATTTTGAAGATTTAAATATAAAAATAAGAGTGGAATGGAATCGTCCAGAAAACGTTGCTACTACAAGATCAGTTATGACACAGGGTGTTATATACGCGTGGACCCGTGTTGCATAATCTATCCATCAAACCAAAGCGACGTTAAGGTTGTTACAATCTGCGACCGCCTTCAGCTTTTATTTAAATTACATCTAATAATACACGTTTATCTCGCGTGTTACTATTCCGTTGAGTACTGCGAGGTGCGAGCTACGGATCCAGAAGAACAAATTCTGTCATGTGAGGTGTTCAATTGGCCGTCTCCATTCATAACAATTTAGAACACTCACCATAATATTTTCTCCTGTTTATATACTTATATCTAAGAGTCTCTTATATTATTCTAGAAAAACAATATTTAGTCTTATGTATGTACTACAGACTAGTATCTTAATTTAACAATGACAGGTATTTATCATCACTGCCTATGCTATGTTCAAACTTACGGGGGTATGCTCCAACAGAAGCTGTGCGGTCTTTGGGCTGCTCTGCCGTACGAACGCGGTATCTTGATCGCTTCGCTTCCACAAAAAAACAAACGGTATTTCTCTCGTTCCAGTTTTATGCTATATTATACCATCAATCCGTTATATTCAAGGAGAATATTTTCGTCCTTTATTTAATTTGCAGAAATTCGTTTCTTCTGCGATTTGTTTATTGATGGAAACGGTGTATTGCGTTCATACCTGACGGTTTGGGAAATCATAAGCACGATATAATTTCATATGGATTCTGGACAATCTAAAATAGGAGTAGAAGTTTTCATAACTAAACCCGTAGAATAAATTAAACTCCTCAGGTTTTTAAATTTAGTTCTTTACCCAAATACGTCGTTTTCTTGCAACAAGTGTTTCTAAACTAGTCACGTCTTGCTCATCATTATATTCATCATATTCACTTATTTTTCATAAGTAGAACAGTTAATATTATATGAATAAAATAACAAAAATAATAGAATATGACGGAATAAAACATGAAAACTCAGAGGAAAGATTTACTTATGCAACCCCATACATCAGAAACAGACTGTCGTAAAGTGTACGAATTTGCTGCTTGTATCACTATATTATGCCTTAATTAAGAAAAGCAGTTTTTAAAGCATAGCACAACACAGTTACGCGAATACCAGCTTTACAGTGGAGCCCGGGCTCGAAATTTTTCTTCTTTTGTGCTCTTCCGTCATTTCGGCTTTGTATAGTACTGGTTTTCTAATGGATTGCGTACAACACTTCCTGGTGGCGTGTCTTACACGTGGTTCCTTGCAACCTCGAGATCCCTATCCCTTCCTGTATCTAGGAGTGTAAACGGTGCTCCTTGGTACTTTGTATTGATAAAATTTGGATTACAGGCATCCATTAGCTTTAATTTTATTTACTATTAGAATCCATTAACGTCCCGACAATATCTAGTTCTTGTGATTGAAAACCCATGAAACGTTTCTTCTCAGTTACACTTTAAATTTTATTTTGCAAAGTAACTCGCGCGCGCGCGCATGTATATCTATTTTTATATTATTATTAATAGTAATAACAGTTTTTACAATAATATATTTTTATTATTTTGCGAATTAAACTGTTTCGATAGTATTCAACTATCATCATCAAATATAAAATTTTACATCTGATGATGATAGTTGAATACTATCCAAACATTGTAATTAACAAAATAATAAAAATCTATCCTTGTAAAAACTTTTAATATTAGCAATAATAATATAAAATATATATACAAGAAGAATATGAGTATTTATGAATATATTTATTGCGACGATACAAATAAACACTTTCGCATAGGATAGCTGTGTGTGTATAAATTATAAACAAGTCTATATTGGAGGTATAGAAAAATTATTCATTTGTCATACAAGTAAATGATTGTTTATATGATATATTTAAAATTACACAAATGTCATGAATAGTATTTTATTATTTATAAAATAGTCTATATAGTTCAGTTTGGATGTTTTTTACTTGATATGTAAAATTCCATATACTCGGCGTGATGTCACTCTCCCCGCTGCTGCTGCTAATCTCTGCACAATGACCGCCGCTCTCTGCTCTCTCTCTCTCTCTCTCTCTCTCTCTCTCTCTCTCTCTCTCTCTCTCTCTCTCTCTCTCTCTCTCTCTCTCTGCGCTGTGTTGGGTTCGTCGAACAACTGATAACACTAATTACATATGTCACACATAAACTGTCACTTTCCGAATTGTTAGTTTGTATCGATCGGTATTTGTTATTATTAGTATTAAATCGTTATGAAATTGATTCTCAGGGTTGTAATGAGTTGTAATGTGCATTAGGCTTACACCTTCCGGCTACTCTTGAAGTGTTCCGCGTTAATAAGATTTACCCCGGTAGATAAATCTCCCTAAGCGGAAATCTTCTACTAACGCGGAATTGCACTTAATATAATAATATTGGTTGTTAACTCGCTTGGTTCTAATCGAATAACTCGAAAAGAGTTCCAAGCCTTAGCGTTACTTTAGATTAACCAGTTCGTACAAGAAAAACTCTTGACGAAGAGCACACGTTCACTATGCAAAGGCTTCCGATGAACTGCCCGAAGTACACCTGACAACGGACGAATCTGACTGAAATTAGGGGCTTCTGATTTGTCAATCGACTGTTTACGTGGTAGATTGAACAAAAGATACACGGGTTGCAGGCAACTCTTTACATAAATTTGCGAGAGCCTGCATAGATTTTATCTAGAAGTTTTATTACTCTTCAATAGATAAGCGTAAAAAGTTGAGTTTTCAATCACAAAAAAAAAACATTTAAAAAATAGCTGAGAACATCAGAGTATATAGAAAATGTAGCTATTTTCATAAATAATTCACTATCCAAGTTTCATGCCGATAGGTTAACTACCGCGGAAGATATAACAACGAAGGTTCACCACACGCGAACGCGCGCACATATTCACACCCAAAGTACATGGCATTATAGAGCAAAAATTTACAAAGAATTTGGTATAACATAAGTCCTTATCTGTCACTAAATACAAAACTTAAAATTTGCATAAATCAATTTAAAACATCTTAATGTCTGTCATCCATGCTCAGATATTCTTATTCATAGATCATCATCACAGACTCGAGCCTGCGCGTTTTTTTCGTGCAGAATAGACGTTTGGCGAGAGTTGTGAAATATATATGGAGAAGAAGAAAAAGAAGGAGAAGAAGAGCAGCAATGAGGAGAGAGGAGGGAGTGAGAGTAAGTGAAAGAGAGAGAGAGAGAGAGAGAGAGAGAGAGAGAGAGAGAGAGAGAGAACAAAACCAAGGTTAATGTATTTCATTTTTACTGCCATCATTCAAGCGTCTTTATTGCCTAAATAAAAACATACAGTAAATGAACCGGAATCGTTGGTGCGTCCACTGTGTCCCGCCACGCACAGACTTCTTACATAATCGTGTTATCATCATCATCATCATCATCATCATCATCATCATCATCATCATCATCATCATCATCATCATCATCATAATCATCATCATCATCATCATCTTATGTAATACCAGTTGTGACGTGCGTCGTAAATGCCAGTCACAAAGTGTTTCCGTGACAAAGAATTTACCGTCAAGGACGTTAACACAACCAGCTGCAGTATTAATTTCACGCATATTAGCTGAGGCCCGTAATTAATTGTGTTCAGTGTTTGTTGGAGCGAAAATGCGGCCTGCGACCCACAAAGGCGTATTAAATACACATGATGTCTATAATGAAGTTCAGGAAGTGACGTTTGTTTATGACATCGATACTCATAAACTACAGTACCAAAGAACGCTTTACTGATTAGTCATGTGACAAATCCCTGTTGCAACAAGCGTATCCGCTATTTTGATCAGGATGCGTATGACGTAGTTTAGTGACTGTGTGCGAAAATTGGTTCCATCTACTGGATTCTGAATAAGATCACATGACCACTAACCTCGCTAACCGATTGGAGTGATCATCGCTTATCTCGGTTAATTTGTTAGCATTTGGCGCGTGTCGTGAGCGTAAATCTAACCAAATGTACTCTAAGATTTTTAGTTCTTTATTTGGTTATTCTCCTCTTCTGAAGAGTCCTCTCCCTTACCCTTTAGCTGGGTAATACAGGTTTATACGTTAAAAAATCCCACCACACAGCTAACCAATAATAGATAATAATCCTAGAGACTATATGTCTGGGAAATTACATTGCAAATTCGTATTGAGAGACGTGTCAATATCATCAGAGAGATGTCTATTTCAGTTTAAAGTAGAGAAGAAAGAGAGAGGAATATGGCCATCCAGTCAATATGCAACTATTATTGTCGTAACAAAAACAGTTACTTGGCGACTCATATTTGTTTAACTAGTGGCGTATCTAGAATTTGGCATTTGGGGGTGGGGTCCCGTCGAGTCGGCTCCATACAAAAGAAAAAAAAACATGTTAAGAGTAATCAATATTATCTTAGTGACTGTACAACATGTAATAACATCCTGAAATCAATCCTATGAAAGTAAACGGTAATAACATAACAAAAATCGTTGGAAATTAATGTGAATTTATTATTAACATAATAAATTATTAAAAAATTGTTTACAAGGTGCGTATCGATGAACTGTTTTTATAGGTTTCATATTTTAAACGTATACGCAAATGGAGTGTGTATTTAAAAAAAACAATTACTTCTGTATTAGCGTACACGGCTGAAAAAATAATAAAACAGCCTAAAAATTAAGAGACTAACAAAATTCCTCGTCACCTTTTTTCGACTCTCTGGGAGGCGTACGGTCTAGTTCGTCCCCCACTCCCGTAAACACGCCCCTTTGTATAACACGCGAGTCCACAATCATCATCATCGTCGTCGTCGTCGTCATCGTCGTCGTCATATCATCATCATCATCATCACAACTCCAAGGATTAGGCCCTAGACCTGTTCCGAAACCCATCTCGTTTTCGGTCTACCGACGAGTCCACAATCATAATAACCATAATCCGTAATCGAATTAGCTTTCCCGCGATGTATAATAGCTTTTATCAACTTATGGGACACGTATTGAAGTATTTCCACAATCTTTGACAATTTTTATCTTTCCGTAGTCCTTTTATGGCTACAGCTAATCTTCTATTTTCCTTTGTCCAATCCCCGTCGTTAGATGTCGGCGTATTTGTCTTCTCAGCCAAACAGTTAAATTCGCGAAGCAAAATGACCGCGTTATCAGTCGTAAATGATTTCTAAGCTTCGCGTGTGTGGTTGTGTTGTCGCCATGTGTCTGTATGCCACTTAAACGTCCTTCTATAATGACAGAATGACGACAGCACGGCGCAGGAAGGGGTCGGCTTCATGTAAGGTGATAAGTTACAGTTGATGATGTATTTTGTACTGATTGTGCCAAAAAACTCCGCGAATTCACATAAACTGAATATAAGCTATTTTACAAACGGAACAATTCGATTTGCACAGACAGATAGTTCTACATTAGACAACATCTTCGTGCGGACTCCAAAAGTGTATATATATGGGTGTCCAATCCAACAACCACTGTTCAATGGTTACTGACTGCGATAACTTGGTCAGTGTTACAACCTTTGGTTACAGCTATGTGCATTGAAAGTGGCCGCGGAAGGTACGACCGACACGTTTGCAGCCGACAACTTCAGAGCCCGGCCTTTCAGCCCGGCCTTAAACCACGGCCTTACAGCATGGCCTTACACCACGGCCTTACAGCCCTTTGACGCCGGCCGTGAAAGCCACAGACATCAATTGAGACAGTTCTACAGTTCTAAGAACAAATTATTATATCAGAAACCTTCCGAATGTTAATCTTTCAGCTGCTACAATTATAGTGAAGAGTATATATTTGTTTACTGACTTTTGTGAAAATATATAACAGGAATTATTGTGATTAGTTGTCGGTAGAAAAGTCATTAACTACGTAATAAAAATTATTATTCTATACAAAGGGAAAACAGTTCTATACAACATGATGTTGGTGACATGAAAAATATAATTACAAGGCAAATTGATTTTGTTTGTACTAACACAGCAGTATCACGTTTCAAGCCTTCGTGTCGTAATGGTGTAACAACTAACACAATATTGAGATCTCATAGTTTCTCTCGCTTTTCAGGGCTCTACTTGCTTCTTTGCTACATTTAAGTAGTACCAAATTTACCAAAAGTAAGAGGCCTGTTTAACTCGACCTTTTTAGATCGGGGCATCGTTGAACACTGTAAGTGGTCATTATTATGTGTCCATACAGGTTTCTCGTTTGGGAGTCGAATCGCTCAACGCTGCCAGTTTCGGGTACTTGTAGCTGAATTGCGCACTCCAGAATTGTTGTCAACGTTTTGACCGGCAGTGCGGCAGTTTCTTTTCAGAGTTAATAATGTTTGAACGTAGAAGTTAAATTTCAAAATCTGCACATCCATGACTTTGTCCTTTAAACATTTTTTTTTTAATCTTACGTCATTACTTCAACGTTAATTTTATAAATAAATTAATTTTTCTAGTACGTTTCCACTGAGTTGGTTGCCGTGCGCCGACTTTTCGGGATTGCACAGCTATGTGTATATGTCATTGCTATGAATATTTTCTGTTCTTCTGCATGAAATTCTATGTTTTCACGCATAATTTTGCTCGAGATTCTTCTGTGTTCTGACAAATCGTCGCAGTGATGAATTGAAGTGGCTGTAGCAAAGCAGATAAGTTTGTACACTGTCTTTTTTGCAGCTATTATTTATGTAAGCTGTGATAAGAAGATAATTTATGTATGTAGACGTGTTTCTAGTACAACGACTGTATTAAATGTTAATTTGTATTCTTATTACTTCCATGTTCCTTAAGGAAATGGAAGTATGGTGATGGCAAAAAAAATCGTGTTCGAGATTATTGCAGATTCTGATTGTACTACACTCAAAACATGAAAAGAAGTCGTTTTTCGAAAAGTGTCTGTGTGTCTATAGATTTTTTTTTCTATGGCAAACGATAACAGCCGCAAATTCAAACAGAATCAACTAATGTTTTGTATACAGCCCTGATTTGTAGAGTACTCACGACCTATTGTTTTTGGTGAAGATCGGTTGAGGGAAAGGGGTAGTTTACCTGCAACGGTTTTTTTTTAATCAAGGGTAATTGTTTTCTATGGCAAACAATAACAGCCGCAAATTCAAACAGAATCGACTACTCTTTTGCATACAGCCCTAAACTGCAGAGTTCTCAAGACCAATTGTTTTTGGTGGAGATCGGTTAAGGGAAAGGGGTAGTTTACCTGCAACGTTTTATGTTTTAACAAGGGTATTTTATATGGCAAACGATAACAGCCGCAAATTCAAACAGAATCAAATGATTATTTGCATACCGTCCTAAATTGTAGAGTTCTCAAGTCCTATTGATTTTGGTGAAGATCGGTTTAGGGAAAGGGGTAGTTTACCAGCAACAGTTTTTTTTTAAACAAGGGTAATCGTTTTCTATGGCAAACGATAACAGCCGCAAATTCAAACAGAATCGACTACTCTTTTGCATACAGCCCAGAATTATAGAGTTCTCAAGACCAGTTGGTTTTGGTGAAGATCGGTTAAGGGAAAGGGGTAGTTTACCAGCAACATTTTATATTTTAACAAGGGTATTTTTTTGGCAAACGATAAAAGCCGCAAATGTAAACAGAATCAAATAATGTTTTGCATACAGGCCTGAATTGTAGAGTGATCAGGACCTATTGTTTTTGGTGAAGAGCGGTTAAGGGAAAGGGGTAGTTTACCTGCAACGTTTTATGTTTTAAAAGGGTATTTTCTATGGCAAACGATAAGAGTCGCAAATTCAAACAAAATCAAATACTTTTTTGCATACAGCTCTGATTTGTAGAGTACTCAAGATCTGTTGTTTTTGGTGAAGATCGGTTAACGGGAAAGGGGTAGTTTACTGGCAACGTTTTTCTTATCAAGGGTAATTTTTTCTATGGCAAACGATAACAGCCGTAAATTCAAACAGAATCAACTACTCTTTTGCACACAGCCCAGATTTGTAGAGTTCTCAAGACCTATTGTTTTTGGTGAAGATCGGTTAAGGGAAAGGGGTATTTTACCTGCAACGTTTTTGTTTTAACAAGGGTATTTTCTATGGCAAACGATAACAGCCGCAAATTCAAACAGAATCAAATGATTATTTGCATACAGTCCTAAATTGTAGAGTTCTCAAGTCCTATTGATTTTGGTGAAGATCGGTTAAGGGTAAGGGGTAGTTTACGTGCAACAGTTTTTTTTAAAACAAGGGTAATTTTTTTTCTATGGCAAACGATAACAGCCGCAAATTCAAACAGAATCAACTAGTCTTTTGCATACAGCCCAGAATTATAGAGTTCTCAAGACCAGTTGGTTTTGGTGAAGATCGGTTAAGGGAAAGGGGTAGTTTACCAGCAACATTTTATATTTTAACAAGGGTATTTTTTTGGCAAACGATAAAAGCCGCAAATGTAAACAGAATCAAATAATGTTTTGCATACAGCCCTGAATTGTAGAGTTATCAGGACCTATTGTTTTTGGTGAAGATCGGTTAAGGGAAAGGGGTAGTTTACCGGCAACGTTTTATGTTTTAAAAGGGTATTTTCTATGGCAAACGATAAGAGTCGCAAATTCAAACAAAATCAAATACTTTTTTGCATACAGCTCTGATTTGTAGAGTACTCAAGATCTGTTGTTTTTGGTGAAGATCGGTTAACGGGAAGGGGTAGTTTACTGGCAACGTTTTTCTTATCAAGGGTAATTTTTTTCTATGGCAAACGATAACAGCCGTAAATTCAAACAGAATCAACTACTCTTTTGCACACAGCCCAGAATTGTAGAGTTCTCAAGACCTATTTTTTTTGGTGAAGATCGGTTAAGGGAAAGGGGTATTTTCCCTGCCACGTTTTTTGTTTTAACAAGGGTATATTCTATGGCAAACGATAACAGCCGCAAATTCAAACAAAATCAAATGATTATTTGCATACAGCCCTAAATTGTAGAGATCTCAAGACCTATTGTTTTTGGTGAAGATCGGTTAAGGGAAAGGCGTAGTTTACCTGCAACGGTTTTTTATCAAGGGTAATTTTACTTGCATGTTCCTTAAGGAAATGTAAGTATGGTGATGGCAAACAAAATCGTGTTCGAGATTATTGCAGATTCTGATTGTACTATACTCAAAACATGAAAAAAAAGTCGTTTTTCGAAAAGTGTGTGTGTGTGTGTCTGTCTGTCTGTCTATGTGTCTGTGTGTCTGTCTGTCTTAGATTTTTTTTCTATGGCAAACGATAACAGCCGCAAATTCAAACAGAATCAAATAATTTTTTGCATACAGCCCTGATTTGTAGAGTACTCAAGACTTATTGTTTTTGGTGAAGATCGGTTAAGGGAAAAGGGTAGTTTACCGGCAACGTTTTTTTTTAATCAAGGGTAATTTGTTTTTATGGCAAAAAATAACAGCCGCAAATTCAAACACAATCAAATAATATTTTGCATACAGCCCTGAATTGTAGAGTTCTCAAGATCTATTGATTTTGGTAAAGATCGGTTAAGGAAAAGGGGTAGTTTACCAGCAACATTTTATGTTTTAACAAGGGTATTTTCTATGGCAAACGATAAGAGCCGCAAAATCAAACAGAAACAAATAAGTTTTTGAACATAGCTCTGATTTATAGAGTTCTCAAGACCTATTGTTTTTGGTGAAGATCGTTTAGGAGAAAGGGGTAGTTTACCTGCCACGTTTTTTTGTTTTAACAAGGGTATTTTTTATGGCAAACGATAACAGCCGCAAATTGAAACATAATCAAATAATATTTTGCATACAGCCCTGAATTGTATAGTTCTCAAGACCTTTTGGTTTTGGTGAAGATCGGTTAAGGGAATAGGGTAGTTTACCAGGAACATTTTATGTTTTAACAAGGGTAAATTTTTTTATGACGAACGATAACTGCCGTACATTAAAACAGATTCAACTACTCTTCTGCATACCTTTTTGAATTATTCAGATCTCAAGGTATGTTGATTTTGTTGAAGATCGGTTAAGGTAAAGGGGTAGTTTACCTGCAACGTTTTATGTTCTAACAAGGGTATTTTCTATGGCAAACGATAGCCTCCGCAAATTCAAACAGTATCAAATGATAATTTGCATACAGCCCTACATTATAGAGTTCTCAAGGTCTGTTGATTTTGTTGAAGATCGGTTAAGGGAAAGGGGTAGGTTACCTGCAACGGTTTTTTATCAAGGGTAATTTTTTTCTATGGCAAACAATAACAGCCGCAAATTCAAACAAAATCAAATGATGTTTTGCATACAGCCCTGAATTGTAGAGTTCTCAATACCTGTTGGTGTTGGTGAAGATCGGTTAAGGGAAAGGGGTAGTTTACCTGCAACATTTTATGTTTTAACAAGGGTTATTTTTTATATGACGAACGATAACTGCCGTAAATTCAAACAGAATCAACTACGTTTTTGCATACCTTTTTGAACTAAAGAGAACTCAAGTTCTGTTGATTTTGTTGAAGATCGGTTAAGGGAAAGGGGTAGTTTATCACCAAAGTTTTATGTTTTAAAAAGGGTAATTTTTTTATGACGACCGATAACTGCCGAAAATTCAAAAAGAATCAAATAATTTTTTGTACACTTGCCTGATTTGGAGAGATATCAAAGTCTGCTGATTTTGGTGAAGATCGGTTAAGGGAGAGGGGTAGTTTACCTGCAACATTTTAAGTTGTAACAAGAGAAATGTTTCCACGACGAACGATAACTGCCGCACATTCAAACAAAATCAAATATTTTTTTGCATGCATCCCTAAATTGTAGAGAACTGAAGGTCTATTGATTTTGGAGAAGATCGGTTAAGAGAAAGGGGTAGTTTATCTGAAACATTTTATGATTTAACCAGAGTAAAGTACTTAATTTTGATAAATAAAGTATCCTGATAAGAAGCTCATAATAATCCACTGTAGAAACGTAGATGAAATATCTATAAATTAAGAGGTTAGGTGAACGGGGTGGGGATAATTTTCTATTATTAAAAATTATAGTTGAAGGTGGAAGGGAGAATTTTTTATACATGTACTACGTTATCGGCAACAAAGACGTAGTTTTTTGTTAAAATTGCTTCCCGGGCTGTTTAGCCGTAGTCCAATGTTTTCTGTAAGACCAGACTTTTCGGCAGTCCCATCGACTGCCATCATCAGTGAAAATCGAGTGCGAAAACGTGAGGTGGTATACGTTAGTGACCACAGTACTGTGGTTAATGCTGAAGCAATAAGTAGAAAGACGTAGTTTCTATGGAAATATTTCATTTCAATAAAATCATATTTAAAATATGATTTTAAATATAAATCTTAGAACATGGAAGTCATGTATGGTTCTCCATACCGATATTTTTTCGAACACTCTGGTTGTGTCATAATGGTGTCGGTTCGTTTTAGCTATACTGAGATTGTTGCAGATTTTGTGGTTACCAGGAGCCAAGTGACTTTCTGTTTGTAATATCTCCTTTTTTTGCATTTCACTGACCCTAACGAAGTTCGCTAACTAAACAGTCATTCTTTATATTTGTACGTTAAGAAACATAATTGCATACGTTTTTGAAAACTTGGAAGATACGTTTTATAGATATTAAAAAAAACCTTTTTTTATACCTGCTCATTTTTTCCAAACAAAATGATTTTTCTTTTTTTTTTGTACATATTAGTTTTTCAAAGTATGTTTTATTTTGTTGTAATTTGGCCTGTCTTCTGAAAAGCAAGCTATACAAACCTTACTTATAGTTTCTTGTTTTCTGAACAAAAGGATTCAAAACATTTATCAGTGCAATAGAAATCCAATAAGTTATTTTATTGTAAACAAATAAATACTAACATATAAGCATTGTAAGCGATGGTAAGGAATATATATTTGTTATTACTTGATGTAAATGTATATAAACACATTGCAATTCAAATAAGGACAAACTTAACATGTAATATTACACAATTCTAATGGAGCATGTTGTAAAATAAAAAAAAATACATAGGACGTGTGTGTGTGTGTGTGTGTGTGTGTGTGTGTGTAGGTTTTCTTTAGTTTTATGGGGGACATTTCCATAAAATATAAAATACTACACTGATCCGTATGCATTCTTACGTAATAATTCTACCTGTTATTAGTAATCACGTGTACGAATTATTATGTATTTAAATAAATATTTATTTATTTACGTGTCATATACTAAATGTAATTGCGTATACTAATATTTTCGTTCCCTTTCTCACACGAAATGTTGATTTTGTTTCTGTTTTTTTGTTCGTTTATTTTTTTATTTCGACACAACAAAATATATCATACACGTGTACGGCGTAATTGATAATAACGTCTTATTAAATACGGAAATAATTGTTGTGTGTGGTCGACGTTTTTAAAACAAATATTTTGTCAATCAAGAGCTCTTTGTCACCGACGACAATAAGAATGAAAACGATCGTTTGTATCGTTTGTTTGAAATTGGCAAATTGTGGTTAATTCGCGAAGTGTTGCTATACGTTGGGGAGTAACGCACTCGTCGCCGACACTGCTATAGAAAGCGAAGAGTTGTAATTACTGTTGCATTGTTATGACAGTTTTAATCAGAAGCAGTTGCCGTAAGAGTACTTCAGCAGTTCATTCTGCAACACTCCGCTGTCTCAACAACGTCTAGTAAAATTGCTTAGTCATTTATGGCACGTCTTTTCTGGTAATGCAAGACTGATTAAATTTATGATTATTATTTTGTTCTTTGTAAGACGGAAACAATTTTATATGCTGACGGAAACAGTAAATGCCTAAATAACTAACTGGATGATAAGATGGCTGGTTGGCTAGTTGGTTGGATAACTAGTTGGCTTTAACAGACCAGTGAGATTGACGCGTGGTTACTGGGGTCTCGGATTCCTGCGCAGAGTCATAAAATCAAGGTGAGTTTCAAACAATCCAGGTCAACTCCGTCTCTACAAATTAGTAGCTGGGATAACAGCCTAGGATAGTAATGGGGTGCTGAAACCGCTAGGAAATATAATAAAACGGCTTGTCTTATTATATGCTAATAAGGCAACGTATCCTTCCTGCTTCTCTTAAGATACTTCGGTGGTACCAACAGAAGCCCTTATTTCTACATACTAACTACAGTGACTATTAAACCTCTAAAAAGACCACTCGGGGCCCAGCGTTAAGGAGGTCCATGTAAGATGTTAAATTTCGAAGTAATATTTATAATAAAATGTATCATCTTCTTTTATTATTTTTCATTTACCTCGATAGTCTGAATATTATGCCCCTCCTTTACTTTTATTTTGCTCCGGAACAAGGGATGGAACTTCGAAAGTAACACCCAAAGGACACTTGAGGTCAGAAAATATTTATAATACAGACGGGGTAATTTTAAATTATTTGTTATAAGATGTCAGTGTTGGTGCTAACTGAGTGGAGGGAAAAGAGTGTACTCAGTTTTCGCGGTATTGTTACCGTATCACGAAAGCGAGTATAGCATTACCGAATGATTATATTTAATTACGTTTTGTATATAATGACAGTATTGTAATACTTCATCTTATGGCGCTTCATATATTAAGCCGCCCAGCGATATCTAGGTTTATATATCCGGTTTATAGTAAGTCCTCGCTTTTTGAAACAGTGGTTTCGATATAACGTCCTGCAGGATCCAGTACTTCAGTAAATATTCAGTGGAAGGTTTTCAGGAACTGGAAACAGAAATTGTCCAAGAAATGTTTAACTCTCATTCGGATGAACTTACTACTATGAGTCTTCTGACAACAGAGAAGAAACCGATAAAGAAGAAGATGAACTAAAGCGATATTTAATATTAGCAGGGTTGAAGATTACTTTTCAGATTATTGTGAAAGGTAAGTAAGAACTTACTGTACCCAGATTTTTCAAGGTAAAATGCCATTGGTCATACGATCCAAACCCCATCCAAGTTTCACAAAATTTTCTAGTTATTGCATGAGCTAAAAGTATTCAACTGGTTCCGAATTTCACTGTTTCTCAACATATCTGCCCGTCACGAAGTGAAGAAATCTCTTATCTGAGCCTCCATAGGATATCCTTGCGCCAATAACTCGGTACCCGGAGCTTCACTACCGTTGGCAAGCTCCGGGCCAATCCACTCAATTCTGACAGTGGATTTACAGAACTCAGTCAGAACTCTCCGATTTCACTCCGCATGTAGGAATTACATGTGTCAATCCCCGATTGTGATTAGGCTATGCATTTCTGTTTACACCGGATCAGAATCACAACGAAAAATTCCTACATCTTCAGTTCTGGCAGTTGGAATTGTGTGCGTCAATTCTGAAAGTAGTTTCTGCATTTTAGTTGCAGCAGGGTCAGTACGGTTGAATTCTGCCAAGATAAAACGATTAAACAAATTGCCTCCTTTTTCACTGTCCCACGTCAGAAGAAATTTATTTAGAACGTGTGTGGTATGCTTGGATTGTGTGTGTGTGTTACTTAGGAATAGTAAACCATTTAAAGCATAACGTTAAAAAGGGTTAGGTACACAAGTCTGTAAATATCCTTCCCTTATATACAAGACTTGTATACTTGTCTTATATTCTTTGTCTCTCTCTCGCTCACACACACACACACACACACACACACACACACACACACACACACACACACACACACACACACACACACACACACACACACACACACACACACACACACACACACACACACACACACACACACACACACACACACACACACACACACACACACACACACACACACACACACACAATCAAACAATCAAACAAACAAACAAACAAACAAACAATTACTCCACAGAAGTCTACTATTCAGAGCTTAAAATATCTTTAATAAAATAAGTCTCACTGAAAATAAAAATATAAAAATTGCCCCTGATACAGTAAAGTTTAAGTTGAACCAAGACGAAGAAAATGTCGCTTCTTTTTACTTTAAAATTTACCATGCAGTAGCGTAAATGATTTGCTTAACTTTGTTAGACATAAGATCATGAGCATAACATAATTTACAGGCGGTAATTTGATGCACCACATGCCTACCGGAAGTGACAAGGTCTTACTCGGCCGGAGGTAGAATTGCAAAACCTGACATACAGTCAGTAATCCCTGCTGTCGGAATTGACACGACACCTGTAATTATACGGTAACATGGATAGGCGTACATAGTATACTGCCTACTCCATAAACATAATATAGGTCTGTACACAAGAATTCGCTTACAGCGTCGTAGTTTATAATGCAATTTGAAAGTTTATATTCTACCAGTTAGGCTGTCTCGTTTCTTTTATCTTTGTGACGAAACACAAATTTGCAGTTTTTAATTCTCTTACACGATGTAGCCTATCATTTTTGCTTAAAAAAAGCAAAATTAGTAATGGACGAAATAAAAAAAAGAAAGATGAAGGGATGAAAGAATATTGGAGAAAAAGAAAGGAACAAAGAATAAAGAATTGAAATTGGCATGTGATCCTTAGATCGCCGATACAGAAGAATGGACAAAATATTTTTCCTGTTTTTCCACTCTCTCTCTCTCTCTCTCTCTCTCTCTCTCTCTCTCTCTCTCTCTCTCTCTCTCTCTCTCTCTCTCTCTCTCTTCCTCTTTCTCTCTCCCCTTCTCGTTCTCTTTCTTGTTTTTGATTTCGCAAATACACAAATTTAATTTGTCTTCGAAAATGCCCGAGTTCTTACGCGAATACACTAAACTTCAGATTTTACGTAATTATTCACGTAAATTACGTAGACTATATTTTTATAAATCCTATGTAGCATTTTTGGAACAGAAAAAATCAATAACTGATACACTCTCCTACACCATAATCATAGTCATATCATAGTATTTGATTTAGTGCAATAATCAGGCATGGCCTTTTATAAAAACCCAGGAACTGCAGGAAGTCCAGTGCGAAGCCCTATGAATAACGATCTCATAGTTTTAGCTCATTGAGAAAAGGAGAGTTACTCGTAATAAAAGTACATATGGTAAACAGTCACTAAAATGAATCCTTCTTCGGCAACGGTCGGTTGCTAGGTAGGATCGGTGTTTTTATGCAAAGATCGGTAGCAAACATCGACGTCAATAGACTGACAACAATATGTTTTAACATTCAACTTTTAGGCACCAGTTGGTTGCAAACACACACACACGCGCGCACACACACACGCACACACACACACACACACACACACAACATAGGCATCGTTACTGTTCTTCTTCAGACCAACGTGAGCCCTGGCTTCCAACACCAATCTTGGGCATCGTTACTCGTGGTGCCGTTAACAGGTGGTGACAAGTTTTCAGAAAACGAGCCGGTTTCTGTTGAGTTGTGCTCAAGGGGAGGGTAAGGTGTGTCAGCAAAGTGTGTAAACAGATAAGAAGACAGATGAGAGAGGTGCAACGAGAAGAAGTACAACAAATAGTCAGGAGCAATCAAGATAACAGAAGACTAGAATCTTCTAGGAGGGACGGAGGCGTTCAGACGTGCAGAGGTGTCTAATACGAGGACGGTGCCAGGGGGATAGAGTAACAAATAATGACGGACACATAACCTTAAGGAACCTTATGGTGTTGACGGAGTCCGCGGTGGTGAAGGTCAGAACAAACAACGATGACAAGTGCTGGTTAAACGGACGAGTTGCTCAGTGGTAGTATTGCAGTTGATTTTAGTACATCTTGTATTGTATAAACATTTCGCACATTTAGGCCTACATATTATAGTTATTGTATAGCGTGTTTTGTTATTAAAAGGAATGTAATATCACCGATATTTTTTGATAGAATTCCATAAACGAGATACGATTAGATTACGAATAAAAGGGCTAATTTTTGGTATAAAACGAGTAAAGAACATTTTTTTTTGTAAGTACTTTTTTCAAATCTATAATTAAATAGCTCAATCAGCCGCTATTTTTAAATTTTCTAAGATAATACTATAATTTGTTTTGTATTTATAAGAAATGGTAAACGTATCGTGTATACAAATATTTAACTCCACAAATATTTAACTCCATTTTGTGTTTACTCAAAAAGAAATTCCACATCTCATTTGATTCGTTCATTTCTCGAAGTTTGGCACCATCCAATTTAGGAAAACGTTATTACCCTGGTGGACTGGCAAAAAATGCCTAGAAGGTATATGTGGTTTTCAGAGAGTCGTTCCGGGAGGGAACCTCTCGTAAAGTGAGGACCGTGTACGGTCGGTAACTGTGTTCAGATGTTCCAATCCCTCAAAAAAAAAGGTGTTATTATTAGTACCAGTGCTGTTGTTGTTGCTGATGATGAGGAGTTGTTAACGTTGTTGTTTTCCACACTGAAACATTACTCCTATATGAATAATACGATTGAAACGAGCCTCGATAAAATTTAACAAAATCCTTGTGTTCTCTGTTGAACGTCCCGTGGCGAGAATCTCTAAACTTCTACTAGAGATACAGTGCAATAAACTTACGGAATGTCTGAAAGCATTTTCCTTAAGTTGAATTTAATTACCAAACCTACCAATTTAATTACCAAAGCATTGTCTTTACGTTGTAGATACCAAACCTTCAGGAGTTCTGTACTGCCGATATTGCAGTAACTGCTTTCAACTTAACTAGATCCTGCTTAACGAGCAACGGTGTCAAATTACACGTATAATATGTTTAATTAAATTAAAGTGTGAAATTAGAGTTTTGTATGGAGGAAATGAAACGTTAATAAACTTCTTCGTTTTTATCATAGACGGAATATATGATGTACGACGACTGTATTCCATTAGATTACAATAATTACTAAACAGATTGCTTTCAATGGTGTAATAATGAAATTTTTTGTACTGAATAAGCAGAACTGGTTAGCATTAGACTCCCAAATTATGCAAATACAAGAAACATGTGAAATCATAAAATTTAGAACGATATTATTAATAAATTATTTTATTGCACCAAAGTAGAAATGAGAATCCCATTCTGTAAACTGACTTGAATCAGGATTTGTCTTCGTACGAATTTCACCTTCAGTACGTTCGAAGACATGTTCAGTTAAAGAATACGTACAGTGGAAAACGTTTAATGCAAAATGACGAGGGTCAGCTGTTTTTTCGTGTTAACTGAATTTCGTGTTACAGGCAAGAAGTAAAACAGAATTAGATAAATAAACAAATGCTGTATAGATTACATACTGTACTGTGTAGTAAAATAAAGTAGTAAAGAGTATTCAGAAGGTTTTGTATATACACTTTTTATTTATCCTCCTGAATAATTTCCGGTTATTTTTCTTAAAATTTAGCACTCACGCACTGTAGCTGTTCTTCACTTAGTCTTACGATTTAAGTTTCTTTGTGCCGTAATGTAGTATGTCTTTGAAAGTTTGTTTAGTGACAGTGTTCAATTCTTTTTAAAATAATCAGTTATTTTCTTTTGCACACAGTTTGGCACTGCTTTATTGTCAACAAATTGTTCTAAATGTATAATAAAACATTTCACCTTCCGAGTTGCCTTCTAAGTATCGACGAACACGGCTCAGGGGGTACAAGTATGGATTTATTTAACTATGGTAAACTATGGGTTTATTTAAGTACGGATTTTTTTATTAAGCAGCTATTGAAAAGCCAGCAGAAAAAATTATAAAAAAAAAACTTTTTCGTGTTAAGCGACATTATGTAGGTAAAACTATCGTGTTAACCGTACAAACTGTAATTGTTTATTTTATGTAAGCAGCGATAGGGATTTGAGTCATATTTCGTGTTAACCGTTTTCGTGTTAAATGTTGTTTTCCACGTTAACTGTAAGTGGACTTCATGTACAGAGTGCGCAGTATACACTGTTATTTACTGCGCAGACAAATAAAACAAGAGTCATAATTTGTTAATCTACAGACAAACGTTCCGGTCGGGTGAACTTGTGGCTCGTAAGAGAGATCAAACAGTCGTAGTTAGGTGTTGTTGTGTATGCAAACAGCGCTATCTAACAGCGAACACCATAAATTAAATTTAACGTGTAGAGTTGCTCCACGGCGCGCCGTAGGGTCTTGCGTGTTACGTACGTACGGTGTAATTGTGCTGTCACTTGCAGACATAATGGTGCATGCGAATTAGTTTACCTCTATGTGTATCCGATAGTGAAATCAATGAAAATAACTTGAGCGTACATGTAAACATGAAGACAGGCTACAGCCGTCGGTCGGTACGGTGCTTTCCGCTAGTGTACAGTTTTACCTTCTCCACCTTTCTAAATTTACTTGTCACATTGCTACTTTTCACAGTTTCTAATTAAAAAATATATAATAATTTTGTTTGTATAATTACATCTTGTTTAGAGATTCCGGGCTATTCGGCCGTGGACGTTTGTTATAGTTCCTGCAAAACGTTTCGCCAGTTTACGGGGCAGCTATCTTCAGCAGCTAGGACTTGCTATACAGCCCAAAAATTAATAATGGTCGAAACATGTTTTTTATTCTTTCCGCTCTCCCTCCTCCCTCTCGATCTTTGCAGATGCGTAGGCCTAAATCTGTCTTCCTAGATATCAGAACTCTCTTACGGAGACACACGAAACCCACACTTGAGGTTTAACGTCATGACTTACGTAAATTACAAAGACTATATTTCTATATATCTTATAGGTTTAAAGTACTTTTTGTAACAGTAAACACCAGTATTTAATATATTATCCTACACACATGTTTCGTAGATCAGGTAAACCCTCCCTACTCTAATTGTCTCCATCATAATATTTTTCCCTTAACGCCTTTAAGTCTAGCCTCTGGGATCGACCTGGCAGATCGACTTTCGAGGCTGAGTGGCGGTCGAAAGACCCTGTTGGAAGCCACAATCGCTTACGTATTAAAGAATATTTTGTAGACTGGAACAAAAACCGGAACAATAAACTGGAACAAAGACTGGAACACGGCATTACTATTTAGTGGGCTTTATTGTTCCAATCGTGTATACGAAATCGTAGTTATTGATGATGACTGCCATGGAAGCCGCCGAAATGACGAAATGCTTTAGCATGAAGTACAAAATCAACCGCGGTGGAAGAGCCTGGAATTTTTTAACAATGATGACACGGGCCGTAACTTATTAATACATACATTTGTCTAAAACTTATGATTAGTCAATAAGTTTGTCTAGAATTTATTAACCAGGTTCGTACATGATACGTGTAAACGTTGTACTAAGTGCTAATACATTATAAACATTTTTTATGAAAGGTCCGGTAAAAAGGTCGACTTTATGAATCAGCAATATAAATTCCGTATCTACTTCTCTTTCGGAACACCTTCGTTTCTCAGCCTCGCTCATTCCCGCTTTTTAAAAATTCATATTGTTTTAAAGTAGAGGCACCAAAGTGTACATTTCAATTTTTATCAATTTTTTGACGTGTAGTTTCACTGTTATCATAACGCATTAGGTGGTACAATTATCCTAGTTTCTTCTTATTTATATAGAAGAATTCTACGTTTTTTTCAGATATTTTGATGATATTACGAATACAAACCATATGCAAATACGACAAGTCCCATATTACACCACCAGACCGTAACCGTAAGCATGATGATAACTGCAAACGTCTTATGGATAACTAACACATTTCTGTTACTAATACTGCTTACAAACTGCTGTTGTTCTGATTGCAAGACTACAGTCCTGCGAACAGTCATTTATGCAAACAAAATACAAATAATATTTTCTGACAGGTTACGTACTTCATTTCATACTTTAGAGTTTATAAAGTTCAAAGAGACCTCAACTATAATTACAATAGAAATGTAAATATGCTGCACATTACATTTAAAATACATGCTAACAAAATAAATATTAACAGCCAAACAATAAATTTTAATATTTCTCTTACATACACACGCGCGCGCGCGCGCGGAGAGAGAAACAGAGAGAGAGAGAGAGAGAGAGAGAGAGAGAGAGAGAGAGAGAGAGAGAGAGAGAGAGGGAGATAGCTAGTCGGTATGAAGGTATAATTTTTAAACTAATTTTTCAGCATCTAACGTTGAATGAGGTGATATGTATTTGGCGCATCCAGGCACGGTAGCATTTTGCGGCGGCCCGTGTTGTTTTCGAAAACATGGTAGCGGCGGCCCTCCAGAAACACAGAGGGTTTGGGGAGAGAGAAAGAGAGAGTGAGAGAGAGGGGGAGGACGAGTGGGTAGACACATTTACAAGTGCGTGGCCTTCCATTTAATTCTCATAAATAACGTATAATACATAAAACTGAAAGATTTTTCAGAACTACCATGTAATAAAAATAATGATAATAAAAATAATAATAAGTTTATAAATTATATATTAATAATTAAATGTGGCATACGTTATAATTAATATATTATTATAGTAATAGCATAATAACTCTGTTGTTTTATATAGGCGTATAATGGAACCAGTGCCAAAACGATTCATATATATCATATATATATGATGTGTTGTTATTATCACACAGGTATGTGTGTGTGTGTGTGTGTGTGTGTAGGCCCTATCTATGAGTTTATGAAACACCAATTGTTTTAACTAAGTTGCTTGGTAATGCTTTAAATTATGCGTGATCTTGTGATTTATTTAATTATCTAAAATTTATATAATCATTATCTGAGAAGGTATAAATTGCATACACTTATACTGATATCTATACATTAAGTTTACACATTTAATAAACGATTCATACACTTCATAATTTAAATAATAGAAAATTAATTAAACATTGGCCTGTATTCAAACGTGAAAAATGAGCATCTAGGAAAGTGTACATACTCTTAAAAGTAAGAAGAATATAACTGATAGATAAACAGGTAGAACCTTATTCAAAATATAACACTTGCTTTAAAATTTGAATCAAATGATGATCCAGTTTAGACTAAACATAAAATACTAAAACACTCAGTGTCACGTTTATAACGAAACTAATTTATCATAATAAATTTAAATCATAACATTGAACAGCTGATCAATATTACACGTAAATATTATGCGTATAAAAATCATCGTCAAATAGCTTTGATTATGATAGACACTATATATCGAAGTGTACTTTATAGTATACTTTTTTTTTTAGCAAAAGTAATAAAATAAATTCTTATATTCTTGCACAGTCTATAAATCAAAAAAAATTATCTTGTAAATTTTTGTAATATTAAGTTATTAACACATAAAGAAAAATTACTGCACAACTTTATTAAATACACACGAGCGGTTTTCTATGTTTCTATGTGTTGAGCTCATTCGTGAAACGTGAGCATAACGTGAGAAACGTATTGAATCAAAACCGACCCAGCGAGTGATTTCAAAATAGCTGGAAACCGTCGGTATGGCTTTTATGGTACTCAGATACGCCGGGAGATACGTCGGATGAGTCTGAGAAGCGAAGGGTTCAAGAAAACTTCACATTCTGTACCTGTATGGGAAACTTACGTTGTTTGCTAAACTAACGAACCGGAAAAACGAAAAATACGGGCTTTACACTAAAGAGAACTGTCCATGACTCTTGGTGATTGGAAAGAGAACCAAACGGGTATTGCACTGGATTCGTACAAACAGACAGTTATAGGAAAATATTTTAACGTGTTCTGTAAAATTGATAATTGTTTCAACATCATACGTATTTGTGAATTTATTTTTAAATACAAACCTTGAATTAAATCGAATTAAATTAAGTTGAATTAAATTGTCTTTTACCGTGAAATACGTTGCAAAAATGTTAGATAATAATTGTATGGAAATCTAATTAACGATTATATAATCTCCGAAGGAAGCTGTTACCAGCGGTTTGCATCCGGACTTAATAAGTTTGCAGCTGAGCCAGCATTGTTCGGTGTCTCCGCGCTCCAATTAATTTTATGTTATATTGCAGTATCTTTAGCTCGAACTGCGAATGCTTGCGTTCACCTGTGCATACACGTAAATACTATCACAATTATCCGCATTATTGAATATGCGCTATTACGTATTAATAGTATTAAAAGTTCCAAACAGTAAAACAATATATTAATTTCTCCCTTTGCTACTTACGACTAACTTCGTTGCAGAGAGTTATTAATTTCTGAGTCCGTATAGTTTTATAACGCAGTTAAATAAACATGATTCTTAAATGCGGCAGTTGTAAGAATAAGGAAAACATTCACTCAGATGTTTGACAAGGAAACAATGAATTATTAAAAAAAAACCTTTTACGGATAGATTCATCAAATTATAAGATTCAGGACATCGTGGCTTCTCAAAATTAGCCTAAAAGATTGGTAGAAGGTGGCCATTTCTCACTGTCTTCATGTGTAGTACACATAACATTTACTTTTACGTATATTTTTTGTAGACTGGAAAAAAAAATTATACTTTCACGTTGAGCTGTGAGTAAAGTTTCAATCACGATATTAGGTTTTCCGGTGGACATTACGTACATAATGTCAGAAACCTATGGTGACGAGCTTGAATTTGCAATTTGTTTAATGAAAAAAATTTGTAAAATTGTTATTTAACATTCCCATATTAATACTTTAAAAAGACTTTTATTCATTTAATCTGGAAAAATAGGGAAAATAGGGTAGCCAAAGAAGAAACAGCGTTAGAGAGTTTAATTTGCTGGTTAGACGGTGTTTTAATATTTAGTGACCGGATCAGAAAATTAAAAAACTGTTAAAATTCAGTTATCTAAAACAGTTAAATTAGCAATGGGCTGAACGTGGGCTACCGTTTTTATCACAGTCAAAAACAGAACTAAGATACTGAGATGCTTATAGTCTTTATGTACTCTAAAAATTTCGTAACGTTTAAAAGCAGTAATATTTTCACATAAAAATACATAAACGTGGGTTTTTCAACCATCAGGTTGGCTCTGCTAAGTTAGGCGGTCTACGTTGCCTTTCAAAAACCATATATGATCATTACCATCATCATCATCTTCTTCAAGGATTAAACCAAGTATGGTTGTTCCGGTCTCAAATAGGCAAAGATTAGAGCTGGTCACTCTAGCGCTTCCTCGGACGTCCCACACCTCTCCGTCCCCTCGGCTTATAGTTCCATACTTGTTTGGTGATGCGGCAGTCATCCATTCGGCAAAGATGTTCCCACCAATTCAGCGGATGCTGGGCGATCCTGTCGAGTATACTGATAATATTCAGTCACTGCCGTATATCTTTGTTTCTTCTATGATCATGGAGAGTATACCCTGCCACGTGCCAGAGAAATCTCATTTCAGCCGCTTGGATGCGACTGGCCTGGCATTTCGTTTAAGACCGATTCTCAGACCCATAAAGATGTGTGGGAAGAGCCATCACCTTGTAGAATTGTAGTCGTGTTCCTTTACTTGCTGACTTAAGGGTTCGCCTAATGGTCCCGCACATAAGGTTGAACTTATGCAACCATATTTGATGGTACAGAAATAATAGTAACAGTTAATATTAATATTAAAAATAATAATGATTATTATTATTACAAAAAGTCATCAAACAATTGTTTAATGTTATATGATGGTTTGCGTTATATTATGTGTAAAATATTAATATAACCAGGTGTATAAGAGTTTATTTGTAATATACCCTTTATACCCTTTTTTCATAAAGCGATGTTAAACTAAACAAGCAGACGTAAATTTAATTGGAAAAACATAAATATATCCATCTGCATAAAGAAAATGTCCGTGACTGAATTGTGACTATGGTTATTGCTGACACCAAAATTTGTCAAAACGTTGGTGTAATAGGCTTAGCCTGTTGTAACAAACTACCGAACATTTGCCGCCACTCTCGGTAAGCTGCCGCTTTCTTCTAATACCTAACTCTTTCTAACTTCACTTTGTTTTACTACATTACTTTTTATTTTACTCTCCTTTCAAGTCCTTTCTGGTTTTACCTCGAATTCGTACTTGAGTAATCCCCTATAAGAGAATCCTTTTTATATCCTAAATCAGTTTTAATGTGATTCTTTTGTTGTTATGGAAAATGTTTTCTTCAAAAATCCTTAGACGCCAAAGGGGTAAACTGAAAAATAAGGCGTCTTAACTTTTAGCGACGTTCTTTATTCTTAGTTTCCCGTAAGGGGCTCAGGAAAACAACAGTTAAAATATCTACTTTGTTCTGACTGCTAAACTCTTAAGGTTGTTGACATGAAAATACCAAAATTTCAGTTAGCTTGTTGGTTCGTGTTTTTCTTTAAATTCATTTCAGTTCTGCTCGTTAAAAATACCAATTTCATCACTTATCTAATCACCTGATCAGTGCCTTTATTATGTAACGTACATAGTACAGATTATATGTGTTCTATGTACGTATACGTTACTCGCGATTTGCCCTTTGCCCGAATTTTTATCCACAACGAGATGTGGGTAAGCTTGAATGTCTGCGACACGTTTTGCATATTTCGTTCGGCCACTGGGCATCGGAAAACACCAACAATGTGTACTGGGTATTTCAGTTCGTTTAAAATAATTTATTCGCTCTGAACAATATAATTTCTTTGCTCCATGACACTACAAAATACCTACAACGTATTGGGATTTTATCCAGTTCAGGGGACTGGCTCCCCGCTGGCTTGCGGCCGTAATAGAAATACTTCAGACACATTTATTTACAATTGAATAAAACGTAGCAAGCTCAACAAAGTTTACTTACGTAATTAATTCCAGTTAGCTTCTCATAATTCTTGAAAACTAGTGATGCTACCGGCAGGAAGCTATGATAGATATGGTAGCTATGATTGCATCAGAGTCAAAGCAAGATTGTGTAAAATGTGCGAAAAATTCTTCTTATTCCGAAAAGAAATTGAAATATAATTCTTATATACAACATACGTATACAAATACGTAATTTTTTTACAACTGGACAGTAATATGCATCACTAGACCAAACACCAAAGTATCTGCTTTGAAAGTTCTTTAATCAGTAAAAATTGGATGTTATATGACTCTATATAAAATACATTTTACAGTTTTAGATTTTACAATTCGTACGTTATTAATGTACGTTAGTTATAGTGTGTTTGAAATACGCGCCATTATATCACTTTCTGAAATAGCACTTGGTCTAGTGATGCGTAACACCGTCCTATTTATTCTGGTAGTATTTTTGCCCCGCAAAGATACTACTTAGTCTCTCTAATCAGATGTGATTTACGATCTAGGGTTAACCTTGCAAATCACATACTCGAGCAAATAGTCCGAGTGCCCTTCGAATCATTACCTTCCTTTGTACTCACCTTTCGAGGAAATAAATAATGAATTTTTCCTTGACGCCCGTAATTTTTATTACGTAATCCAACTAAATCTTTTAGATTAAAATCGGGCTTCATTTCTGGCTTTGTTCTACAATGGGGCTGTCTGTACGATGATTAATCAGGCAGTCTAAGCATGAGTCTCTATACTTAACGTTTCAAACACATAAGTGTTGTGACGATTTTAAAAAAATAAAAAAGGAAATAAAAGAAATGTAAATAATTTAAAATCTCACATTAAAACAAAACATAAACCCCTAAAGAAAATGATAATGTAACACCGCAATAATACCCAAAATAAATAGTTTAAAACCAAAAAGAATTCGAGAATAAAATTGAGATAACACCCCTTAATAATTAACCCGGCTTTAACCTGCCGAAACCGGCATCAACACGCATAATTACCCGTGAATAAGACTAATAATAGTATTAAATTGCAACTTGATAAAAAACATAACGATGTACAATAATAAAATAAAAAGTAAAGGATACCGTAGTATAATTAAATATGTCAAAGATTAAACCGGTAGGTATTAATCGGAATGTGGAACTACTTTTATGGTGAAGCGTAAACGACGCGAAGTTACTTTACCTGCCCCAATAAACAAACCCCACTGGCAATGCAGCGCTCACGCCGTAAGCTGCGCACAGCGTTGGATCGCGACGCAGAGATAAATATGTTGAAAGCTAGTAAAAGAATAACTAAATAACTAAATTGTGCGCCGATGACATCTCTACCAAATCTTAAATAAGAAAATTATGTAATTAATACAGTACTAGGACCATAAGGTGAAATTCAACTAATAAATAATCATGTAGAGTGAATACCAGTGAAACAAACTTTTGCATTAATTATTCTAACAACGAAATATTACTACCAGTCATCTAAGAGGAGAGTACCACTCCCAGAATGATCTAACACACGTCAGGAACTTCACCGTCACCGGATACTAAGGTAACGACAGACCTTCAGGAAACACACCTAGGACCGAAGAGCCAAATCTGCATCAACTACAGGATACCACAGGTGACATGGAGGCTTGTCTTCCATGGTTATGAGATACTAAAATTATAACCAACAAAAGACAATTTAACTAACACTTTGTTACTTTAACTTTGTTACAATTTAACTTGTACGATCTGGTACAAACTGCAAGAGATTTAATTACTACGAGTGATAAGAAGAGCTGACTAGACTATGCGTGGTATCTAGGATTTATGTTATCTAGGCATTATCACAGCCCAATTAATAATCCTAAAATGGTTTTACGATGATGATGGTTTTATGTTGGTGTAATTTCTGAAGTGCATCCAAACTTTCTGTAAACTCGATTTATTTCTATAACTTCTTAAATCAAATGTAATTTGACACATTTCAAGTAAATATTTCGTAAGTTATAACAAATTCGTACATCTTACGCTTTCAAAGTGTACAAATTAATTGTACAATCACGTCATGAAACATTACCGTTCAAATTTCACACTACTGTAAAAGAAGTTTTTTAATTTTTGTTCAATCAGTATTCTTATGAAAAGTTTACAAATCACGGTTCTTCTGAAAACCAAAATTTACTTGGAGTTCAATAATTTGAGTTTAAGTTAGTGGCTGAGCCAGAACTTAATCTAGTTAGATAAAATCACGTGGGTTTTGGCCTGGATTGATAATCGTTTTACTCATTTTAATTTTGTTATAAAGTACCTTTTAGTACTCTTATTCTTAAAGATATTGCATATTTCTTGGGATCAATCTTTGCTCTATCGTTAGATTCACTATTTATATTTCGATAAACAAATAGTCTCAGCAGTGATTACACTACGTCTAGGCAACGAACTAATTATCATCTAACATTTAGTGGAAATGTCTCTTTAATCTAAGTCTGCTACTCCCCACTATCCGTGTATGTAGCATTTCTGCATTTACCTATCGGTTTTTACTGTTGAATTTGTCTCTCATTTCTTCGTGTACGTTTATGACGTTTCATGACATCAGACTATATTTGTCACAAATTATTTTTTGATTTTGATGAAAAGCAAACATAATGTTATCATCTTTATGCTACGTTGTATTGTCTTCTCGTTAATATGCTGCTATAACGAATGTCTACGTTTTGGATCTTCAAAGTAAATTAAAGTTTCTGCATCCAAACAGGATAAAAAGATTATTATTTAGTTCTTAAATAGTAAATACATGTAATCTATTCAGTCGTATATTCAAAATTATTTAGCAATACATATACTAGGACGCGCACGCACAAAATGAGATATGTCTTGTAAGTCACTTCCAGTTAAGACATACCATTGTATGAATCAAGGAATTGAAGTCGCACATGTTTGTGATATGCTCAAACGCATCTCATACGTGTGTTATTAGGCCTAAGTTCTGCTCAGGCCTTGACGCGATGTGCATCACACAGCAGGTTAAATAAAAATCGTCTTGGGCCATTAACGAAGGGGTGGTATTCTTTTATAACCACTACAAACCAAATCGTGGTTTCGGTCAATTCATATCCAAGGGAATTCGTAATAACAAACGTTCGCTTCGACTTAAGGAACCGCCTACACCGAGCAAACAGAGAAACGGCGAGTGCTATTCGAAGAAACTCCATTTATCGAATTTTCTGAATCGACTACTTTGTGTTTGTTCAACCAATAAAAATAGAAATACGACGGCGGTCAAAACAAACGCAGAACCGAACGGGAGAACCTTAACGAAGTCCAGGCAGTGTGTTTTGTGAACAATAGGCGCTCTTTCGTATTTAACTTTTGTTAAACTCCGCACACAGCCCGAAGCTGTACGTGCGATGTATCCAGTTAATTTCCCGGATGTTTTGCCCCGAAATCTAGGGTCGCTGGTAGTGCACTGTTGTGTGTAATGCTGAGTTAATTAGGTATGTTTTCGTTTGGTTGTGTTCGTTTGTGACATATGTCAGGAAGCATTGCCTATATCTGCTCGCAGAACAGATTAATGCAGAGTAGTTTAGATTTCAAACTGAAAAACGGTTTTTTTATAATAGGGCTGTACGATTTAGGCGTCTTCGACTGTATTTGAAATTCATAAGAGTCACTAAACATTGTACAATATAATTTATCTATGTTTAGATATGTCAACAGTTATTTTCGTCTCTGTGTCTTCCAGTGGCTTGTTAAACTGCTCGTCGCATAATATTGAAGACAACAAACAAATTATAAAAAAAAGTAAACATTATGTACAGTAATAAAATATAATTTTCCTCAGAGATACAGAAAAAGACAGAAAAACTCCAGATTACTCAAGAAGACATTGAAGAATGCTTGCCACTTAAAAAGAAATTAAAAAATATCAAAGGATTTCAGGAAAAACCCTAGAAGAGGACAGGTGCCATCTGAACTGACGAAAGGAGTTAGAGACTTCGATCAAGAATGAAGGAGATGTGGGAGAGGAGAAAGAGAGAGGAGAAGAGAGGAATAAGTTGAACCAAAGTAGTCCGCAGTGGCTCATACGCAAGAAAATAACTATAGGCTATATTATTATTAATAATAACAAAAGTTTTTACAAGAATAAATTTTTATTATTTTGTGAATTACAATGTTTTGACAGTATTCAACTATCATCATCAACTATATAATCAAATATAATAATAATAATAATAATAATAATAATAATGATAATGTTGATGATAATAATAAAAATAATGTTTTGTTTGTGATTATTATTATTATTATAAAATATAATTATTAAAACAATTTTACCATTACATATTACTGCTGAGAACAAAAATTAAGATTTCTGAAAAACAAATTGTAAGAATGGGTCCCTTTAACTCATAATACAGTATAAACTTTTAAGTTTTTCGGATAAGCAGATAGTAACAGCACAAGTCTTGATGATATCGAGTACATGATAAAGAAAATGACAAGACGGAAGTTTAGATATAGTACTTGGAGAAAGGAATACGGAAAATAAGTGCATTACATGTGGGTTAACAAAAAGCAACGAAAGACGAACATACCAACACGGTAATAAGAAGTATCATGACTTGACAGCCCTGAGGTGTGGAAGATAAAAGAACAAAGGAAAAAATTTTTGAATGAACTAGAAACGGAATTTTGGAGGCAAACTGCTGGAATTTCGAAAGGAAACAGGCTCAGGAATGAGAGTCCAGAAAATAATGAGGACTTAAACTTATAAGCTGATGTTAGAAAAACTGTACAATTACTCTGATATGGTCATGTATAAAGGGTGGGTGATGAAGCATTCGGACATTGTAAGATTCGTAAAGGCACAACGAATACAATGGCTAGGTTACTCAGAGCGGATAGATGATCAGCTTATGCCAAAGAAAATCCTGAGGGCGCAAATCTATAAAGGCAGAAAGAGGGCCAGCTTAAAATAATATGGTTGGATGTTGTGCTAGAAAATCTAAGACGAACGGATGTGAGGGGTTACACTGAGATGGCAATGGATAGGAAACGTTGGAGAAGACTCATATTGGAAGCCAGAGCTCACGTTGGGCTATAGAGCTAAAGAAGAAGAATAAAGGATGCGTGAGGTACGTTAATCAAAATAGATCCTTCACTGGACAGAAGGACACAAGGGGGACTCTGGAAGGGTTGGATGGATGGAGTTAACGAGGAAATGAAAAAAGATTAGAAGAAAACCAGTGGCTGGGTAGTAGTTGCTGGAGACTGGGAATTGGAAGTCGTCCAAGAAGGTTACACACACACGTGCGCGCACACAAACGCACGCATTTCTTTATATATCCGCGATAACATATGGCACTCGTAGGTATTTAACAACGTTTGGTATTTCCAGGCGAGTGGTACCCTTTCTGACTTCTTCCTGGTCACATCCTCCTGGTCGTGAACACAACGACAGTCTTAATGTGTTTTAACCATAATTGACGGGGCGTTACTAAACCTGAGGGGGTTAGCAAACGACGGAAACAGAAATATAATTAACGTTATTAAATTACGATTTTAATAAGAAACAGCCTCACTTGTATTTTTTAACTCGAGTATTACAAAACACGACACGAGAGCCGCAGATATGAATGCAATTGCTCAAAATTGTGCATGTCATGTATAGTATTCATTAAACTGGAACACCCTCTTGTTTCTTAAATGTTAAACACGAATTCTTTAGTAAATGTTATTCAAAATTTAAATTGCACACAGTTTATCCTATTAAAACTTCGAGTCTTTTATAGTTCATAGACTTATACTGCTTAATGAAAGGTCAACATAATGCGGTGTTTACTATATGGAAATTGGAAATATGGATTGGAAATTTACGTTTCATGGTAAACATGAACACATATTTAAAATTGTTAGTATTACAGTACGTTTATGTGCGTACTTTGAAATAGCATTTTTTTCGGGATGATACAGTGTTTTTTTGGGAAAAGAAATATAATTGCATTGCTGGGCATGTGCATTTATCTTTTCTGCATTGTTGTATACGCGATCGTGACATTTTACATTTTACATTTTATGAAACCAGAAGCAGAACATCATGACCTCCCCAAACCCTGCCTTTCCAGCCATAACAAATAACTTGGTAACGGAAGAATGCCTTATCACATTCTAACGTATGCAGGACATTAATAATGAGTTTGCAGCACAAGCGAACTGACAGCGATAATAAATCAGTGAGCATCCTAGTTATTATTGGCACTGAATAAGCGAACACGTTTTAGCGGCATCGATGTATCGATCGACTGAGAACGGTTATGAAGTGAATTGTTGTTAGTAGGACGCTCGATTCTTAACATATTTTGTCGAGTCGTTATATACAGAGACCTCACACCTGGCCGTAATTTGCAAGTGTCACACAGGATACGTGACAGGAGAATAGTTAGCAGCATAGATTTCATACGAACAAGGGCACGCTACATCTTTACATGCAGCTGTCATATGCTGCTTTCATGACGAGACTACGTGAAGCTAACAGCCGTAAAATCGGTATAGCAGTAACACTGTATAGTGACATTTGTAGTGTGCTCTATTAGAGTACTCTATCAAACACCTCGTGTGATGCAATGCATTAAAGCTAATTGGTTCAATAATTGGATTCTTATTTAGTCGAATAAGTTATTAGTCGCGGATCAACGGAATTGACAAAAGTAATCCCCTTCTTACAAGAAAAAAAAACATTCCAGAATATTTATAAAAACGTCAACTCCTACAGAATAATAAGTGTAGATGCTAAAAATTGATTGAACACTTATCGAAACGGAATAAAAAATACGAAAATGTTTAAAACTTGTTGTTTTGTGTGCAATCGAACTTGTGATAACGTCATATAAGAAACGAAATTAGCCAGATAATAATTTTTTCTGTGCATATGAAATTTAAGTAAAAAATTATTTTTAGTTATATACATATGTAAGCAAATTAAAATTAGCAAAATTGAAATAAATTTCAGAAACACACCTGGCATTTATTGATTATGAAAAAGCATTTGATCGAGTTAGCAGGGATGTATTATGGAAAATCTTAGAGAGAAGAGAAGCTATCATCTACATTAAATTAGAGTGCTCAACAACTTATATGACGCACGGCTACTGTGATACGCACTGGAAGAGGGGAGACTGACCCAGTGATGGTTAATAGAGGTGTCAGCCAAGGGTGCAGTCTTTCGCCTACATTGTTTAATATATATATTTGGATGATATGATCAGACAATGGAAAGTTGAAGTCAATCCAGCGATAAACTTACATCCTGTCACCACATGCATAAATACTCTGTTATTCGCTGATGACCAGGTGAATTTCCAGAAGAGCGAAGATGCTTAGCAGCAGTCGATATACCTACCACTTGCACCGTGTATGTGGGACATATAATTTTAAAATATCTCAAAGCAAGACGAAGGTTATGGCCTTTAAAAGGAAATTCCCAATCCGTTTAAAAATTGTTGTTGGGGATAAGATTTTAGAGCAGGTATCGCACTTTGCTTTCCTTGATTGCGACATAAGTTATGAACATGGTAATGATAAGAATAAAAAAGTAAATAAGTATCAGATGATGGTTTTTACTTTTTTTTTGTGGTACAATACAACGAACACTAAGAAAAAAAACAAGAACTAATATGAAAATGAAGTTCTATAAAGTAATGGCGATACCTTTTCTTACATATGCTAGTGAAACATGGACGATAACTGGGAAAGAAAAGCAGCATATAGAAACCGCTGAATTTTTTAAGGCACATAAGTGGTTATTGTTTAAGTGATCGAATGCGTAATGAACATATAAGGGCCGTTATGGGTATATTCTCCATCAATGATAAGATAGAAGAATGAAAGCAGCAGTGGATGGAGCATGTCTACAGAATGCACCACCAGAGGCTAGTAAACCGCGCTGTAGACTACAAACCTGTTTGCAGAAGATCTGTGGGTAGGTCCTGGAAGAGATGGCTACAGTGAAGACGGAACAGGCTATAAGCCTACACCGTGAAGTGACGACAACGACGACGACGACGGAATTAATTTCCAGGTTTGTAGTAAAAACAATAAAATCAGTCCATTTTGATATCCTTTCGGTTGTACAGCAGGTTATTTTACAGATTATGTATACTTATTCGAAAAGTGTGTTACCTGATTTTCTCTGAGAGATTTTATTGTCTTTCTTTGTTTCAAAGAATATTCTGCTATAGAAAGATTGTATTCTGGATAAAGGAATTTAAATGTTTTACATTAGCTAATTTAATTAATGTATAAAATTAAATAGTACATTATAATGATGTGAGTTGTTAAATAATCTAGAGACATTTTAGTACGTAGGCTTTCACGGCCGGTGTCAATATGATTGGATAAAACTTCCGGGCTGAAAGGCCGTGGTCGATTGCTTGATGCATTGGCGCTATACGTTTCGGCCGCACCACCGGTGGCCATCTTCAGTAGCAAAAACTTGTTCGAATAGATGTACGCCGAACACGTCCCCAATGTACTGGGAACAAGCAACAGTGAGTTACGGCTACGATGCCTCTATTTATAGCTTTTTGGCCGCTTCAGGTGTATCGCGCGGACCAATGAGAAGCCAGCTCATCATTCTTGATTCTGATTGGCCATGGAGAATAGACCATGCCAGACACTATTTAAGGAGATGCTTTCTCCTCGGCGGTTCATAGCGACGGACGCATTCTTATGAATATGGATGGACTCCAGAATCTGGAGTCCATCCATATTCATAAGAATGCGTCCGTCGCTATGAACCGCCGAGGAGAAAGCATCTCCTTAAATAGTGTCTGGCATGGTCTATTCTCCATGGCCAATCAGAATCAAGAATGATGAGCTGGCTTCTCATTGGTCCGCGCGATACACCTGAAGCGGCCAAAAAGCTATAAATAGAGGCATCGTAGCCGTAACTCACTGTTGCTTGTTCCCAGTACATTGGGGACGTGTTCGGCGTACATCTATTCGAACAAGTTTTTGCTACTGAAGATGGCCACCGGTGGTGCGGCCGAAACGTATAGCGCCAATGCATCAAGCAATCGACCACGGCCTTTCAGCCCGGAAGTTTTATCCAATCATAAATCTAGAGACACTTAACGTCATCAACAAAGTGTTGTCAGCATTTAAGGTTCTTCTACACAAGATGCTGAGGAGGTAGTTAACTTATTTGAAATTCAATAACGTAGTGCTTGCATACGAAGTCAGTAAATACTTTCAGGCTTTTGTTTATTTTTGTTGGTGGTAATAAACAAAGTTATACATCTATAACGCCCCAAGTCCACATAATAAATGGTTTGCAACTTATGCTACAACGAAGGATCTTTGTCTACAACTAAAAATATTTCTCAGTAAAAATCTTTCGGAAGTTTCTTGTATATGAACCCCATTTCGTGATATGAAATTAGTTGCTTCCGTATCGAAGCTTTGGATCCGCTCTGCATTAATATATAATAAATTTGGAATAAAATTATAGGTCTAATATTGATGTTGCGGTTTGGAAGCTCTTGAATAATCGCGAGTTATTCCAAAGACGCTAAGCAGGAAAGGCTGGATTGCATTAGAAAGAAGTGGACTGTATTGCGAATATTGAACATGCGTTTATTGACAATTTTAATTATTAGTTATGATCGGCACGTGCGGATGCATTTGGGGCAATAAGTTTGATAAGCGCGTGACGTCATCCGCGCGTGACGCTTGCGGCGGTACACCGCGTACAGCTGATAAACAAGTACAAAGTTTAAACAATTGAGTTCGAACTTCTACTAGTACTATGCCATTATGATTAACTTGTTAATGCAGGAGAACTTTAATAAGTTATAAGAGAATATCTAAGAACAAAGAAATAAGAGTGTAGTTTTTCCTGTCACTCTCTGTGAGTATATGCATGCCAGCCTTACAAATTCGGTAGTGTAGGGCCTACATGAAATTTCGGAAGCGCGAGCGTGCGCGCGCGCCCTCGCACACACACACACGCACACGCACGGTAATTAGAACCGTCTGTGTCGGTAACAGAGGTAATTACGATTTCAGCTTTTATTATTTAGTCGTTAAGAGGTCACTGATCAATCGACTGATTCTGATCAAACAGTAGGCCTACATCAAAGTACCATCTCGTACTACGGGCTTACAAATTAAATTCTTGTTTGTTCATTCTACACGTGATCATTATTCGAATTTATGTCATGAAAGTGTCTCTGCCGGATCCGATTTAACCGCTTTCGGACTTTTGTGTATTGCCAATCTGATTAATATAATCACAGTTTAATAGTAGAATCTTAATAGGCCTACTAATGATGCTTTCCACGTATGCGAAGTATGCATAACTCGTGTTGTAGCACCACTTTTATTATTACAATTTCGCCACTTTAATCGCAGTAATATATTAAGACATACGTAAGTAAAACATATAATTTAACATGTGAATTTTTTTGTTATATTAAACTGAGAATGAATACAGTTTTTAAATTGTCAACACTAATTTTTTGCAATAAAATGTGAAGGTATTAAAACAGTGCATATTTATTTTTTATATGAATAAAATACGTATGTATGTTACAACCTTAGGTATACATGTATGCTGAAACGAGTGGTTACTCATTAATCTGTCTCAAAGTGGCCGTTCTTCTGACTCTTGTGTCGCGACAGTTCTTTACTGGAGACCGTAGAATTATCTGCCGTGCAGGGACATCCACTAAATCTGAGCATCTTGCCATCGTTTCGTAGGTTTTCCCATATTGTGACGATTTCATTAATAGAAATATGTTAATTAATTAAGTTGATAATATTGATAATACATAGGCGGAGAAATTTTAAATTCTTAATAAAATCTCACATTGTAAACTAAATCTTATGGCAATCATTTAATAATAATAATACTTAATATAAGTCTAATAATAAAATGAAAAGGGAATGGAATTGTACAGAAAGGGTAAAGCTTATTAATTTATTCCTGCATAAACAAGAACTGACCAGAATTAACTTGTTTTCTGACCCCTAAATAAACTAAGTATTATTGTAAATTTGTTATTATTTAAATAATTAATTAAGACCATTGTTACGTACTTTGATAACTTCTGCAACTAAGAATATCACGATTTAATTATTTAATCAACCGTAGTCCTTTAATTAAAATTAGAAAAACGGAACTACTTTTATGTTGCCTAGTAATTGTCTTGAGATTACTACGCTCCCCTTAACTATTTTCTGCCACTTGTAATGGAGCGCTCACGCCGTAAGCAGCGTAAAGCGTTGTTTCGCTACGTGTATATATAAAAATGTGAAAGGGTTGATACAATGACTATTTAAATAAGTAATTTGTGTGGTGATGACATCTCTCTATATTATAAACTAACGGACTATGTAAATAATACAGTATTACAACCTAGAAGGTGATAGTCAATTAATCTATCATCATGTGAAGTGTATAACAGTGAAACAAACTTTCTATCTATGTATTCTAACTACAAGAATTACTAAGAATAACTACAGTCGCCGGAGATGAATGTACCACACCAGGAATGATTTCACATACTGCTAGAACTTCACCATCACAGTATGATAAGGTAACGACTGAACTTCAAGAAACATCAGGAGGACCGAAGGACGAATTCTGCAGCAACTTCAGGAAACACACAGGTGACATGGAGGCTTGTCTTCCATGGTTAAGAGTTACAAAATTATAAACCCAAAAAGACAATTTAAATTATCATATTAAAGACTTGAAAACTTATGTTTAAATGTAATAACATTAAAGACTTTAGAAACCTGACATTTTAGGTAACATGTAGTATAAAATCTAATAACGCTAGTTATAGCAAAAAGGTAAAGTTTAAACTAAAAGTTTTGTTGTTTTAGAAGATTAGTAAAAACAAAAAACCATTCTTCAAATGGTTAGAGTTTCAAGATTGTACATGGCAAGGTGACCATAATTCATTTAATATATTTAACCCCGGATCCGTGGAATTAATCTATAAGAGGTACATCATATTTTGAGGCCCCTTTGTAAAGTAGTAATTTATATATTTAATCATATAGTAAACTATATTGTTTGAGAACTTTCAATAGAGAACATAATCACCAAATGTAATAAAGAGATGTCATCTAAGTACCGAGTAAAATGAGTGCATAAATCAACAGTCTCCCCTTCCTAATATCCTGCTATATAAATTGTTTATTTGTTGTGATTATTTTCAGTGGTTCACAACGAAGGCAGCCGGTATAATTGGCACTTCCAATTATTACTGGTTCCCTAGGTTATAACTCAAGAGAAGAGGTTATAATATGCCTCCTCCCCAGAAATCCTTTGTTGCCCTCCAAGTTACCTGTCTTCTTCCAACTTTTCTACGTGCCCTTCCTATCTAACCCTTTGCAATTTAAAAAATGTCAACAAGCTGTGAACCTGGTATAAGTGTTCAGCTCATGGTAAAGCGTATTTCGACAGCGATCGTTTTAACTGGCCTATGTACGGTCTTTTTGTAGGGTCTTTCAAAAATTTCAAGCATTTCCTCAGTCTTTTCAACGAATGTCCAAAGATTCATATTCGAAAGTATCTACGACAGTATTTACTGTTTTATACGTATGGTGTCAGTTCTGTATTGCGCTGTAGGTCTGTGTACTTCATAATGTTATGCACTTGCGTTTACTTAGATTATATAATCTTATGGTATGCGTGAAGTGCCCGAATTCTTTGTCACAAGCCTTCCGTACCTCCTGGGTAACATCGTTAGTGTTATTCACCCTACTCCTTGGATACATGAAGGTCCCAACTATCTCGATGCTGTCATTTCCTGCTGTTGCCGACTCATTTACCTAACACAGCCGTTTAACCACTAAACATATTCCTTTGCCCTGAACGTATTGCTTCTATATTCGATGGAAAAATACCATACTATAGGTTCGCTACGTACTACACTCTTACTCATTGCTCTCAGGCAAATGATAGTGTGTTAAAAGCCCCTCGGATTTTGAGCTTTTAATCAATTGAACAAGTAGGTTTGACAAATAATTTGAAATTCGCTCCGCAGGCGAACAAAAATTTAACAAAGCAATAATTATTAAAGTTTATAGTATTATTTTTAATATTAAAGTATTTATTTTGTTGGTTTGTAAGTGATTAAAAACCTATAATCATTTACAGTTAGTGAGGAATGTTCAGCAATATGATGTGTAGGTGTTACAGTTTACGAGGGCTCTCTGTTTAACTTATAGGTTCTTGGAGATAGCTTTTTCTTTATTGATTGTGATAAGACAGTTAAAAGCTACTTGTAAAATATAAAACATAAAGTATATAAATATAATAATGGCTTCCATGAGTACCACCGAAGTAGCTTAGCAGTCAGGCAGGGTAGGCTACCTTATGTGAGCCGTACGGCATACAAGGAAGGCAGTGTGGCCAGCACTACGCTTCAACCGCCCATTATTATCCCAAATATTATATATATATATATATATATATATAGTGCTGTAATTTCTTTATAAGTATTGTAATTAAAATTTTTAATTACAGATATTACTTTTTTCTATCTGCACATAAAAAGAAAACTCTATCTCAGGGTTGATAATTACTAATTTGATTTATATTATTTAATACTGCGAAGGATTTATCCTTTTCTTTAATCCGTACCAAATAACGTTAGTGTATAAATTTGTTTAATAAATAACAAGGTAATAATATCTACCATATAAATGTAACTAGTTTGAATCTGAGCTCTTCACAACTGCAACGGGTTCAATTCTCGCTGATGTTTATCATCTTAAAGGTAATGTTAGGCTTCGTGGTTTGTTCCTTCTCTGGGATTTCTTATTAGATTAAATGTTGAATTATATTTTCTTCTATGATTACTAAATTGATGCTTCTTCTGAATATCGAATTTTATTGTATTGACACTCAAACTATCTTCCAGGACAGGCTTCTTCTTTTAGTTCGGCGTTCTATAAATGATATACTCAGAATTCTTAAAATATTGTTGTTTATTATGTTGTATAAAAATTATAATTCTTTCAATGTTACAGGTTTATACTCTTGTATGTTTATTAGATTCAATATCAATGTTAAATCCCTTCCTTTAAAGGTTTCCTTTATTAAATACAAAATTAAACTCTTTTACAAGAACACTCTTAGATGTTTATGTTATTAAATATAAAAATAGACTAAACAAATTGTCTTCCATTTGAATACAATTCAAATCGAACAATTTACAATTTGCCATTTAGATACCTAACTACATTCGTCACATCTTTCCATCATATGACTCTTAAAAACATATATAATTTTATTAATTACTATTTATTACATTTATTTGACTTTTTACATTATCCATTATAATTAGTATATTTTAAATTACTATTCTATTAATCTTTCATTTTATCAATGTTTATTTCCAATTTAATATAATAATTGTCAACACATATTTCTTAATGCTGTTCTATATAATATTGGAGTCTACCTCTATGTTGGTCGTGACTCACAACTCTTTTTGTTTACAATTCTAACATATGTTCACCATACTATTAAATTTATACCTTTTCTCCTTTTAAAATTATTATTTTACTCTTATGTACTGTGGTGTATTTTAACAGCAGTACATAATACCTTCCCTTATTTCATAATCTCAGATATAATTTGATATGAGATTTTGAAATAATTAATTTCTTACCACAACCATGGTCTAACATTAATATTGATAACATCTGATTAATTCACTAATTGTATATAACAAAGTTCTTTACATAAATTGGTTTTTTTATTAACACAACAAATATGGTTCATCACTATCACGAATCACCGTATCTTACACATTCATTTATGAATTAAAATAACATTAGTCAAACCAACTGGTTTTACATCAAAATAATAAGTATAAAATAACAATTGTGCCTACTTTCATGGCTAAAAAACTCAAAAACATGAATACAACATTGTTTTCTTTTCTTTTTAATTTCACCTTCCCAATCCTGGTTATAAATTTCATGTGTTCTTTATTTTAGAATTCACATTCTTTTAGTTATTATCTAACTTATAAGGGTGAAGTTGATTAATATGGTATGTCCCTCTAATTTTTCCATCCTGGTATTTTATTACTACGGTATTGTTATTGTTCACCGTGTCAATTATGAATGCGCCTACATAACATAGAAATAATTTTTTTATCAACTTCTCCTTACTCCTGGGAAGTTGTCTGTTACGAACAAGTACTAACTCTCCTATCTGATAATTAATTTGTTTATACCGCTTCTTGTATTGTCGTCTGGCTCTTTCCTCTGCCTTCACTTTCAACCGACTTTCCATAATAACTTGGATGTCCTTCTGTGGTTGAGTGAACCACGTAAAGTCGACTAAACTTTTGATAATTCTGGGTGGGCGTTTTTTATGCATTGCCTCATATGGCGTCACGCCGGTGCTGTCGTGATTTGCTAAATTTATAAACTCTTCCGCTTTACTAACATATTCACTCCACTTATTATGTTGATCATGGCAGTATGTGCGAAATAAACGACCCACTTCTTTGAGCAGTCTTTCGGCCGGATTACTATTTGGATGGTATACAGATGTTTTATATGTCCTAATTTTTATTGTTCTCATCGCATTCTGCCACTTGACACCTTTAAATTGTGTTCCGTGATCGGATATGATACTAGTGATGGGATATAACATTGTAAACCTATTAAACCTGTCCAAGATAATCAGTATGTACGCTACTTACTACGTCTCCTACCACTAGTTGGGAATGGTCCACAAATGTCAATAAAAACTTGCTCTAACGCTCTCAACGCTTGATTGTTTATCCACCTTCCCTCATATCTGACATTGGCTAACTTGACTTTTTGACAAATATCACATGTTTCTATGGATCGAATTACCTTCTTTTCTAATTTATTTATGTAAAAGTGTTCCTTGAGTGCTGACACTACTTTCTTCTGGCCTTGGTATCCATATCTCTCATGATAATCAACAATTAATTTATGACATACCTCTTCCGGCACTAATATTTTCCAATCAATATTTCTTTTGTCGGTGTTCCTAAACATTACTTCTTCATGAATCATATAATGTGACGTAGTGTTGGGGTTGGAAGTATTTTCCATCCTTTTCCTCAACTTCTGTATTCTAATATCGGTTGGCTGTAATTTCTTTATTTCTTCTACAATGAGTTTTAATTCTTTTTTGTTCCTAAAGCATGCCAATATTTTACGTGCTTCTTTGGCTATTATTTCTTCTTGACCCCCTACTCGGGATCCGCTACTGTATTTTTACTGCCCGGTAGGTACTCCCATTTTATACGATATTCTTGTAACTGGAGAATCCATCTTGTGAGCCTTCCATGGGACATCTTACAGTTTTTAAAAAAGGTTATTGCTTGATGATCGGTGCGTACTACTACCTCACTGTTTAATAAGTATGTTCGAAATTTAGTTATTGCAAAAACCACATTCAATTTCTCTTTTTCAGTTATGGTATAATTAAATTCTGCTTTAGTTAGTGTCCGGCTTGCAAAAGCTATTACCTTCGGTTCTCCCTTGTCATTTTCTTGATATAATACCGATCCCAAACTTACTCCACTGGCATCACAATTTAAATAAAAAACCTTACGAAAATCTGGGTGACTTAACATGACACACTGTAAAAACCTCTGTTTCACTTCATTGAAGACTTCCTCATCTTTTTCAGTCCACTTCCATTTATTCTTACAAATTAAATGTTGATAATGATGTGTTAGGTCGGAGTAATTACTTTGGAAGTTTCTATAATAATTACAAAGACCTAAGAAACTTTGTAATTGTTTTACATTTTTTGGATATGGGAAATTCTGTATTGATTGTATTTTATCAGGATCCGCAGATATGCCTGTATTCGAGACTATAAACCCTAAAAACTTAATCTTGCTGGCTATGAATGTTGACTTGTCTAATTTTAGTGTAATTCCATGTTCCCCCAATCTGGTAAGTACCTTATCAATTCGATGACAATGGTCTTCCCAACTGCTTGATGCAATTACTAAATCATCGACGTACACTGTAGTAAATTCTAAAATTTCCTTACCCAATACTGCATCAAGACATTTGATAAATATAGCCACACTATTAACCAGACCAAAAGGTAGTCGTTTGAATTGGTAATTTCTACCGTTTACTATGAAACTCACATATTTCCTGCTTTCTGGGTGCAATTCTACTTGCCAGTATCCAGATACAGCATCCCAACTACTAAAAAACTGTACGTTATTAAAACGTTTTAAAATTTCTCCTATGTTCTCGGCCGACGTCTTATCAGCAATGATCATCTGATTAATTTGACGTGCATCCAAACACAATCTTAAGGACTTATCCTTCTTGGGAATTACTACTAATGGGCTAGTGTGTTCTGCCTGACTTATTTCAATTATATCTTCACGAAGCATTTTGTCGATTTCTTCTTGTACTTGCTCTCTTAATTTATAGGGTATTGGATATGACCTTTTGTTGAATGTCACATTTTCTCTTATGGGTAACTTACACTGGACTCCTACTATCTTGCCAGGTTTATTTGAAAATACTTTATAATATTTCGAATAAATTTTCATTAATTGATTTATTTGTTCTTTGGTTAGTTGACTGTTGTGACTACAGAATTGTTTGATCCCTTGCATTTTCTCCTCCCACATTGGATCGTTTACAGTTAATGTCTGTGTCGACTTTCTATTGATTGGACTATCCTCACATGGGTATTCAAATCTATCTCTTAATTTGATTGAATTGACCATTTTCATTATACCTTCATTTCTATTAATAATTTTGATAGGTACCTTTTGCTTATCGTATGTAAATACCACCTGATTGGTTTCTAAATCTATAATAGTTTCATACTTCCGCAAGTTATCGCATCCGACTAATATTTCTGTTTCTATATTTTGGTATACTACAAATATTAATGGTATCACCCTTCCATTGAATTGGACATTCATCATTATTTGTTTGCGAGCAGTTCGGTTGGCTCGTCCTGTTACACCCACTATAGTCATTTTGCTCACGGGTAATTCATATATTCTATTTACCCTTCCTTCGGATGAAGTGATTCTCTTTTCCATTTCCTTTAACTCGTGGTATTTAGTCATACTAATCAACGATATTTCTGCACCAGTATCAAAAATAAAATTTTTAATGGTTTCCCCATAGTGACCTGTAATAGATACTACATCACTTTCAGTTACATTTTTCTTACTTCTCTCATTGTCCATGAAATCTTGGCCTAAACTGGTTATCCAATACAGTGATCGGCTATCTGACTGCACTCACTCACAGTCTTCTTTAGTTTCCCTGATTTTCATTTGCAATTGCTCTCTCCTCTCTCCTTCCTTCATGTTGACTATTTTCTGAGTGGGAAAGGGAACCATGTTGATCCCTATGCCTTATCTGTTCATAGCCGTTGTTTCTCTCACTTTGTCTCTCCTCACTGCGAGAACGTTCAATTCGATTATTCTCCCTCGGCTAACGACTATTATAAACTCGGGAATCATAGTTTCGGCGTATAAAATTGACTTGATAAGTATTTGAAGCGTTGTTTCCCCTTATAATTATTATTGTTATTATTATTACCATATCTTCGGTAATTCCGGTTATCGTTTCTGCCGTAATTTCTTCCACCTTCCCTATCTTGGTATCTTGGAACATTTCTTTGGTCGTTCCTTTCTACTATTTGGTTTCTATCCCGGTTTTGTTCTTCCGGACGTCGGTTAGTATAGCTGTCTCTTCTTATATTCCCTTGTCTACTACTGCTGTCATAAGTCATTTTTCTCTCATAATCAGTGAGTAATAACGTCATCGCTTCTATAGTGTGAGCTTGACTGGCAAATTGTGCTAAACTCACCGTTTCAGGAAAATGCTGACTCAAAGCTTCTACCACATATCTGTCATCCATGGGTGGATCTAAATATCTTGCCCTGCAAACATGCGCCAAGAAATACGAGGTCGGTGTTTGTCCTCTGCTCGGGTCCTACCTACCATATACTATGGTCTCCCGCACCCGTGTCTAGATGGATCGTGTCCAATATTTATTCTTATAGCTTTCCATGAATTCCTGGTAGCTATTCAGGGTGTTTCTCACGGCATCCCACCAATAATCCTTCATTTCATGGAACCCTTGGTCTAACATGAGCTTAATTCTTTCCCATCTATTTTCCTTGGTACTACGTAAATATTCCTGCATTCTATTTAAATATTCCATAGGATTTCTTATATATCCTTTCATATGTGGTACCTCATGATTGGTATTCTTATCTTCTCGGATAACACATGTTTGATTACCATTCTGTTCTATCTCATTTACCCTTATTACTAATTGTACCATTGTATCCTCTATTTTTGTATTGTTGTTGTACAACTGGTGTTCCATGGATTGAATATTGCTGGTTACCTCCTGTTTGTGTTTTGTCAATTCTCTCGTTATCTGTTCCATAACTTCCTGTTTATTTTCTCCTAATTTCTCTTCCACTTCTTCCTTCAGTGACTGTAGTCCCATTTCTATTCCGTCTAACCTGTTTTCCATTGTTTCTATATTCATTTTCACTTCTGCGAATTGCGTGACGTTCCCTTCCTCATAATTTTGCAATATTAATTTGACTTCAGCCTTCTGCTGGTCTAATTTATCATTCACTCCATTTATTTGTTGTCGAATGGTCTCTTTTAATTCAGTGTTCTGTTTATTTACTTTATCCGTAACTTCAGCTCTAAATTGGTCTGATTTAGCATTTAACTGGTTAGAATTATCAGTAACCTCAATCCTGAAAGCATTTTGTTGTTCAGAAAAAGCCTTTACCTGGTTAGAAATAGCATTTGACTGGTTAGAATTATCAGTAACCTCAGTCCGGAGAGTATTTTGTTGCTCAGAAATAGCCTTTAACTGGTTAGAATTATCAGTCATATGTTGGCCAAATTTACTGGTTATTTCAGCCTTTAACTGGTTAGAATTAGCATTTAACGCGTCCAAAATTGCCTTCATAGTTAATGGTTCAATTTCCTTAGGTGGCTGTTCCATTTCAGTTTCTTCCTCTTCAGCACTATTACTCCTTAATTCATATCTTTGCTCTGGTTGTTAGCCATGTTACTTTCAGATATTACTTTTTTCTATCTGCACATAAAAACAAAACTCTATCTCAGGGTTGATAATTACTAATTTGATTTATATTATTTAATACTGTGAAGGATTTATTTTTTTCTTTAATCCGTCCCAAATAACGTTAGTGTATAAATTTTTTAAATAAATAACAAGGTAATAATATCTACCATATAAATGTAACTAGTTTGAATCTGAGCTCTTCACAACTGCAGCGGGTTCAATTCTCGCTGAAGTTTATCATCTTAAAGGTAATGTTAGGCTTCGTGGTTTGTTCCTTCTCTGGGATTTCTTATTAGATTAAATGTTGAATTATATTTTCTTCTATGATTACTAAATTGATACTTCTTCTGAATATCGAATTTTATTGTATTGACACTCAAACTATCTCCCAGGACAGGCTTCTTCTTTCAGTTCGGCGTTCTATAAATGATATACTCAGAATTCTTAAAATATTGTTGTTTATTATGTGGTATAAAAATTATAATTCTTTCAATGTTACAGGTTTATACTCTTGTATGTTTATTAGATTCAATATCAATGTAAAATCCCTTCCTTTAAAGGTTTCCTTTATTAAATACAAAATTAAACTCTTTTACAAGACCACTCTTAGATGTTTATGTGATTAAATATAAAAATAGACTAAACAAATTTTCTTCCATTTGAATACAATTCAAATCTAGCAATTTACAATTTGCCATTTAGATACCTAACTACATTCGTCACATCTTTCGATTATATGACTCTTAAAAACATATATAATTTTATTAATTACTATTAATTACATTTATTTGACTTTTTACATTATCCATTATAATTAGTATATTTTAAATTACTATTCTATTAATCTTTCATTTTATCAATGTTTATTTCCAATTTAATATAATAATTGTCAACACATATTTCTTAATGCTGTTCTATATAATATTGGAGTCTACCTCTATGTTGGTCGTGACTCACAACTCTTTTTGTTTACAATTCTAACATATGTTCACCATACTATTAAATTTATACCTTTTCTCCTTTAAAATTTTTTATTTTACTCTTATGTACTGTGGTGTATTTTAACAGCAGTACATTATATATATATATATATATATATATATATACATACGTATAATCCCCAATATAAAATATAAAATAGAGACTTATTAAAAATCGACAAGCTATAACGAGTAATGTTAAGCTGTGTGAGTAATGTCTGCCGATAATATATTTCGTGCAGTGAGACAACTTTCTTTCGATGAACCCTATAAATTTCTTTGAAAGGACGCTAACATAAGTTTATACAACTAAAAAGGTTAAAACACTGCATAGTAGATGTGTTATAATCATCTCACGGATTTTCATTATGCTGAGAAAGGGTAGGATGCTCATGTCAGTACGTTTAACGTGCGTATTGAAAAAACTAATTGAATACTTCTTTAATGACACAACAAAGAATATGCAAAGTAGACTAGATTTGTAGTATTTGAACAAAGAATACTCGTGTAAGTCTAATTACAAACTGCAATATTGAGATAGCGAATAACTACTGTCGCCGACGGCGTCCACGACGGTGTTGGAGTAATTTTCTCGTAATCAGTGGCGTCCTAACTCCTTTAGTGCTCAGATGCCTTCAGTCGGTCGCGTTGTCTTTCATACGCTGGCAGAAAGAAAATTTAGATTTATTGGTTAGAAAAGTAACAGCTTACTGGAAAGTTTTATGTTACTTGCAGTGATAAGTTATTGGGTACATCATATGCATTAGTTTATAGGCCTATAAGTTAAGTTTTTTTATAGTTTTTTATGAGTTATGTATAACTTAGTTTGAACCGTCTTCATGACTGTGTTAGTGATGAGGACAAGTGTACTTGGAAATAAATAGGCCTGTAGCTTATGTACTTTAAAAATACGCAAATTTTGTTGTTCACGTACTTGACACACTGTATAAATAATGGTTTGTATAATTATGATGTTCTGAAGTGAACGTGAAAACTTTATCGTTCGTTCCTGTTAACATAAGTAGAGAAAATATAGAGTGTACACAAAAAAAGAGTACACACTGACAAAATTTTAACATTATTGAATCTCTTTTGGGGAAAACTTTAAAGGGCAATTGATTTCCACAACATCTAAAAGCAACTTTACAGCAGCTAAAAGCATCCCGGAAGAGCCAACAAGAATGTCGTATGTTCTCCTCAGCACACGTTTGGATACACTAGCAACATAATCAGACTATGTAAATGAGACAGCTGACTAAACAAATTCTTCTACTAGAATGTGTTAATAATATCCACTGATTTCGTAAAACGGCAGACCTATATTTCCCGTTCCAGCAAACGATCGTAAATTTATCACATTAATTTCACGTTTTACTGTTTGTGTCAAGCATGAAGTGTAAACATACGAGTAATTGGAAATTAATTTCGACAAGGTTTGAACTATATAAACGTAGCGTGTATTTCGTTTACGAGCTCTGTTTATCAGTCGTGTCTGACCCTAATTACACAATTAATAAAAAAAAATATAAACTTTTGCTTCGTGTAAAATGTAACACTTAGTTGAAGCGCAAAAACGTGGCACTTGTTATCAACTGTTCCCTCCCACTTTATACTGTGCAGTTTACAAAGTTCGCTGTAATCGGTCTTCTGGAAAAGAAATCAACCGACTGGCGCACCTTTCAGTAGCTGAATTCATGGTTATTTTTTGTAAATTTCCACTGTCAAAGATAAGTCCTTTTTCTTACTTTTAAATAAGTTATGACCACAGTTTAATTTGTTACATGTTATTTTCCTCTGTGCCTTACAGTGCTTTATAGTTTTTAATAGAATTCACAGACAGATTTATGGGCATGAATGTGATAGTGCGCGCGCGTACTAGGTATACGATCAGAATATTTGAGCTTACATTGTATTGTTACCTGACCTTACAACAGGGAAATAAATGATTAAACGCTAGAGAAATAGAGACGCACAATTTTATTAACAAACCTGTAAAAATATCTGTTGACAATTTAGGTACTCAAAACGAATTGAGTCTGACGTACGTGGTTTATAGGCATACCGCTTAACCGCCAACACGAGGAACCGGAGGTAGTTTGAGATAGCCTAGATTCCCCCCCTCGCCCCCTCACGGTAGCCTAACTAATCAAGTCCAACCGTTTCGCTATTTGGCTCCAGGGCTTCAAAAAGACCCTTTCTCTGATCAGCTTTACAAACTACTCCACCGAACGGATTGATGATCGCAGACTCAGAAAAAGGGCCTACCGTTGTATAAGCAGAAATGAAGTTGGTGCGAGAAGGCCAAGAAAGAAGGAGTCCTTAACCGCGTTAAGAAGAAATTCTAGAGTTTCATAAAAGATCAGAATATAATAAGATCAGAATTAAGTGTATTCTCTATGATTGCAAGGATTGTGAAAGCACGTTAAAATTAGTTGAAGCTATAGGTAAAGTGAAAAAGAACAGACTACAGCAACGAGTCTTCTACTATGTTCTATGAAGAAAAGAAATGTAGGAAGCAAAAGAGTGATTAAAAATAAATACTGGAAAAGGCGAACTCGCCTAATTCTCCAATGAAAAAGAAGAAGAAGATAAGGAAGAGAATGAGAAAGAAAAAGGAGGAGACGACTTTAAAGTAATTCCACCTTATATTCATAATGTAAGTAAATCTATACAATATTTAAAGGGTTACCTTTTGATTGTGTTATACATTTTTTTGTTTAATTCTTAGGCTTATTTCTTGTGTCACCCCAGCGGTACAGAGCTGGGATAGCTGAAGGTATTACGTACAAGTAGTACCCTAAATTTAAAGGACGCTCAAGGTCAAGCATAGCTTCGCCCACTTTCTCACGCTGCTTTTACTTGCTCACGTAGCTTTTTCAGCTTGCTTGTATATGACATTGTTTCATAGGAACGTGAAAAATTGTGAGCATTATATTATTTTATTGTTCAAACACTGTTTATCGTTTTAATTACTCGCAAATATATATTTCGTACGGAAACGATATTGATTAGAATAATAATAAGTTAACAAAATTTAGAAGCATCTGACAAACGATCTGTCAACGCAAGTGACGCGTGGACTATAGGCTATAGGCGAAAACGAAGGAAAGAAAATGCCAGAATGTATTATATACTTTTTAGAAGGATGTAAGGATTTTCGCTCCCTGATCGGAAAGGAAATAAAACATTAGACGCGAATTAAAAATCAAATCTTCCTAAAAGAGATTAGGATTAGGTATTATAGGAGGAGGTAGGGTGAACACTTTGGAACCAAATACCAAATAACAGATCAGCAGTAGCAGCCTTGAGGCATGAGCCTGTTGGAAAGAGGAGAAGGAGATGAGTTCCACAAAAGGTCAACTAAGGTGTGGTCCTCGTAGTGCCATTCCGTTACAATGAAGATTTAGAGAGAATGAAAAAACTGGCAAAGAGAAGTGAATTAGGGAATCTTGAAAAGCAGTACGGGTCTTGACGGGTAGACGTATGTCATCTGCGACACGAGTCATTCGTCGTCATGGAGACGGATTTGTATTCAGTAATGATCCAAGTTGCGGTTGCAAGCACATACAATTTTATGTACTCTACTGGTACTGTGAAGTCAACCGACAGTTTTATGTATTTATAATCGTACCGGGCGTATAAATACATGTTGTAAATCAGAGGATATTCAGAACAGCGTATGTTTTAGACAAATCCGTCTGCCTTTGGTCGGGTAGAATCAAACCAGTCACGTTAAATCAATTAAACGACTTGGAATGTGCTACTTACAACACCCTCTCTTTGCAAGGAAGACACATGCATAGAAACATGTGTAACCCCGTGGGATTAAAATAACATTACATTTCAGTAATGCAAATTGATCATTACTATGTCAATACAAATTGTTTAACACAAAGATGTAATAATTTGTTTTGATTTAGGCCAACCATAAACCGCGTAAAATAACTTTTCATGATTTCTTTCTTTTCTGTTTTTAAGATTTCTTTATCCTTTCATTATGTTATTTATTTCTTTCTTACTTTTTTCCTATCCGAGCGATTTTTTTGTTTAGTTCCTCCTTATTTAAAAACTTTGAATTTCTCAATCCTGTTCCGAAAAGTATCTCTGTCAAAAATTTCTTCTCCGGGATGTTACTGATAGATTCTGCTTAACTCTCGGAAACCAATGAATTTTTGTCCTGGGGTTTTTAACAAAATAATAAAATATTATTTTTGCTAATCTCTCCGGATTCATTCGGATCAAGTGTCTGTAGCAGGGATGCAGCCAGAAAGGATTTCCTTCTGGTTGACGTTCTGTCGTATCCGGGGGGGAGGGGGGTTAGTTACATATCAATAAAAGTACAAAATGTAAAAAGCAGAACTTACTGTTTGCTATGTACCTTCTTGAAATCAAGAAGATAAGTTGCAGGAACGCATAAATTACATTATAGATATCCAAAATTTAACAAAATTATAATCAACATAAAAATGACATCTTGCATTATAATACACAAATAAAATTAATAATTTTCTTCCATCTTCTGCAGACACTGATACTGTTAAATATTTTGTACGAACTTTTTAAAACATTCTCCTTACTGGCATCAATGAGTAATGTCTGAATTAAATCGGTCTAATCATTTTGGGATGGAAATGAGTAAACAATTTTCGTCAAATGGGCACTACAGGTATTAAAAAATTAGCTTTTCAAAATCGCACTACTAACTACGCAAATAAGTTGAAGTTAACAGACGAATCAGTTTACCGGCAGAGATTGTGAAGCGCTTGTAAACGGCGTTTTGAACACATTAGGTCTTATGTTTACATACGTACTGAATAACGGGGACGTTTTAAGATTTTAATTATGTATTTTTTATGAATGGTTTCCTTCGTACGCTACTGTTACTTTGTACGTAGTCTGACTAACGCTTTGCATAATACGTTTCTGTATTATCAGAAATATACAATCTCTGATTGACATTAGGTCCTGATTGTGTAGAAATTAATGATGAAAAACGTATATATTGCAACGTGACAAATGGTCTCAATATAGGTGATTATAAAGAATAATGAATATCAGCTATTATAAGTGTCCCAATGAATAAATGAATGCTTGAAAATAATTAGTGTTAATAAAATAATTAGATTTAATAGAAGAGGATTAGAAAATAAGACAATGTAGAACCATGAAAATATAATTTTACATATGAGTGAAGTGTTGTGTAATGTGAGTAACGAATAGAATGTTAGGGAAATACATTCATGTGCTATAAGGTGTGTTCTAGAACATTCAAGAAGAGGAAGTTGGAAACACGTGGCCGCTCCTAATTACATTAAAGTAATTGAAACGACGCCTACGCGCATAGCGGCGTGACGTCACTCGGCAGCGCAGCGCTTTACATTCAGCTGCATTATAAAAGGAGGAGGCAGTCTTCTCGAAACTCTCTCTGTGATAACTCTCTGAAAGCAGTCTCTCTAAAAGTTTGTCAGCGAAGGTGGTCGCAGTGGGAAGCGATTCCACACAACGTTAATTCCAGACGTCCTTGGGTCCGTAGAGTCGAGTGAGCGGCGATTGTCAGCAGGAAACTATCACGGAGTGTGAGATATTCAACTACCGTTCCTGGGCATCGTTTGCTGATCGTAGCGGCCGGAATACGGAGACCTGGAGCAAGGCACTACCTGGAGGCGATTGCTGGAATGTGGACTGAGACGACGGATCGCTGGAGGCCGGATCGAGATCGTCGACCGGGAGGGCAGAGAGGACGACAAAACAGGGAAGCAAAAATTAACTCATTATCAAATAGTAAAAGAACATTAATTTTTAAATAATTTTGTTTAATAAAAGAAGACTTTTGAACATTTAAATAAATTCATAAAACTGTGTAAAGCAAGAGAGCATTTATTAAAGGACATTTCAAGTAAAAAGTTTAACAACAACAAGTTAATTGTATATAAAACGTTTAAAGAACATTTTAATACTAAGTGTACAAGAAAGAACAATAAATGTATTAAATTTTCACTAATTGTGCATTCTTTTCTGCAAGTCTGGTATGGGCTCGAACCTGTTATCTTGCAATATTTATATTTGTATATTTATACGAAGAGGAAGTTAGGGTTTAAATTGTTTTCTTTCGTTGACGCTTTACTGCTGTTTAAGTGAATTGTGAATTAAGCGAGGCGCATTGCCAACAATGGCGGAACGTACTTCCAATTACTGGAATCACAGGCGAAGTCAGTATGCGTTAGCGTTAATGCGCTGGACAGCATTACGGCATTCGTGAGTGTTCTCTGCTGGACGCACAATTGGGAAACTTCACGCTTATTGACTTCCAGAATCCGCGTTCATTTGACGGAACATATATCCATTAACAGATAAATGAGTGTATGTATTTGTATACATCCTTCCATTGTGTATCGGTGTGGTTTTTTTTTGGTTTAATAACTGAGAAAGGTCCAAGCAAATTTAGTAGACATTTTTACAGATTTACATGGATCATATTTCATTCTCGAATGTGGCACCGGAATATAGTAGTAATTTTTTTTTATATCGAGGTCCTAAAGTTCAAGAATAATATATAGGCGTATAGAAAAATTTTCAGTTGAAGGTGGATGGCTTAATTAACACTAATCTTGAACTGAATAATTTACTGTTTCTGAATTTTCACCAGTTTAAACCTTAAAAAGATAACAAAAAATGATGTTTAGTATATCAACTTTAGGGAAAACCTGTAGTCCCTATTGTCGAAAAATAAAATAATAAGAACGAAAGCACACCGAGTGCACTTGTAAGAGTACGTATATAGACTACTTTGTTCAAAGAAAGGAGAGCCTTAAGTTTAAAAAGTCATAATTTTCATAATATTTGAGCTAACAGTTAAATAAACACACCTTAAAAATTATAGCTTATTTTTTTACACGATCATATAGTTTTACATTTTTTGGGTTCTCCATTCATTTACAGTTGAGAAAAATGTGTCAGAAGTCGCTTGTTTTTTCGTTTTCAATCGCAAGCATAAAATTTTCTAAGTACAGTATTGCGAAAAAAGTAAAAAAGTAAATCAGCATTTTCCCATCAAACAGTTGTTTATAATATTGTGTTCTACGCATTGTATCAGATTAATATTCTTCTGCATTTATTGTAAGATGTCATTATTTTTTTTTACAGATGTCTGCTACTTCGGTACGTCTACACTTTAAGAAGTTCTTTCTGTACTACAATTGACAAAAATATATTTATATTTATTAATACACTAAAAAGCATATCTACCTAATTTATAAAACAATTGTTTGAACAGATTTCAGACGTTTAAAGCGACGTTTGCGTCCTATTGTACAATTTGTCCTATACAGGGAAAATGTTTTCCTCTCGCCAAATGGGTCGTGCAACGTCAAAAGTTCTAAGAGTAACATACTCTCCGTATTTAACTTTAATTTGTTATTACGTTACAAATGAATCGAGTCTCACGCACATTGATTACGAACGTAACACGCACTGCAGCGTTAGATTGTGTTGTACAGTGTTATAACAATTGAAACACCTGGTTGACATTTAAAATGTTTACACACAGGCCTATGTACGCATTGAGCTTAATTTGTTGTAAAACGGCAAAGAAAAGGGCGGATAGTGAAGATCCACTCGCATAGACAGATACATAATTTCTATTTAAATGTCTTAATCTTACTTTAAACCCTGATTAATTTTTAATTAGTGAATTTTAAAGCACTAGGAAATAACAGTCTTCGTAAAGAATGAAGGTTTACATGATAGGCCTATAATTACATTGTTGTACTCAGTTGCTATGGCAGTTACATTGAATACAATATAAATAAAACCGTATTAAATACAAGCTGACAACGAAATCGACTGAAACATTAGAATTCTCAATGCCATTTCTATCGAATTTGCGAATTTGTGTAGTTTTTACTCTTAAGGTCTGTAAATAAGATTTTGTCGCAGTAGCGATTCTCATCAGTGTGTCGAAATTATTTTATTGTTAGATAAGTTGCTCAAACTATTATCAGTTCTTGACTGGTCAAATTTTACTCATTATAGGCCTTTTATCTGAACAGATATCACATCCTTGTTTTGATTATTATAAGAATACAAAAAAATGTACAGGCTGTTTCTAATACTCTTTGACGTTCTGAGGTAAAAGAGCTTTTTTTAAACAACTTAGCCTTACTATGTATTCTCTGAGCCGTTGGTCTCTACAAGGGTGTGACCGTTGGAATTGTTTGTAATAAAATTAAAAGAAATTTCATGGTTGTTGGAAGTGTTAAAAGTGACATCGTTTAGAGTTTTATATTGACAATATAGAATTTACAGCGCAGAGACGATTTGAAAAGAAGAGGGCTTGAACCTAACTTGTTTCGATTCGTTACTACAACTATTAGAAACGTTTTCTCGTCACGTGGATATGTAATAATATTATTGTTGTAAATAGGAATGGGAATATATACGAAATATAATTAAAGAAAATGGTTTGGATTATTCTTTACAATTCAAACTTAATTGACATCAGATATATTATATGTGTTTTCCATTGTACCTTTTCATCCTCAGCGATACAGTATTGTCTACTGTAAATTTAAGGTCACTTACAAACGTACAGGAATAAACGTGATATATAATCCGACATTCATAAAACTGTACACAACCGTAAATCTGTAGCCAAACGGTTAAACTGTACGATGTTATCGATTGGCTAGTGTGTATGTCGATTGAATTACTGAACAGTTAGTAGTTCAACTTATGATCGAAGTTCAACAACTTTACTATCGATCATAGTACTCTAATCTACCCAACACATACTTTATGTTCGCATAAGTATCAGTACTGTGATTAATTGTAAATTTGCAGTACTAGCAGAAAGTAAGACAGTACATTTACAGTACTGCGCTATGTTTGAAACATGTTTAAAGGAAAGATAATGAAGTGATATAAACTTTTTCAACGGGTTCTCTGTGAATACGGTATGTGTGGTTACAGCATTCATAAAAACCTCTCTAAATTGCCATTTTACGTTGTTACGATCCAGAGAATAGATGGTACTGTCCTGGAACAAGTCAGCAATTTTGAATACCTGGGCTACAGTGTGTCTTATAATACAAGCAACGACGATGCGAATAAGTTGCATAAGTTTAACCTTGTGTGCGGGACAGTCAGATAGACAATCAGCAAGTAAAGAAACACGCCTAAAATTCTACAAGGTGGTGGCCCTTCCCACACTTCTTTATGGGTCTGAGAATTAGACTTTAACGAAATGCCAGGCCAGTCGTATCCGAGCGGCTAAAATGAGATTTCTCAAGCACGTGGCAGGGTATACTCTCCATGATCATAGAAAAAACAGAGACATACCGGCAGGAAATGAATATTATGAGTATACTTTGCAGGATCGCCTAGTATCGGCTGAGTTGGTGGGAACATCTTAGCCGAATGGATGACTGCCGCATCTCCAAACAACTATGGAACTATAAGCCGAAGGGATGGAAAGGTGTGGGACGTCAGAGGAATCGCTGGAGTGACCAGGTCTAGACTCTGCTTGTTTGAGACCGGAACAAACCATCCTTGGTTTAATCCTTGCAGATGATGACGATCCAGAGTTTTACGTTCTCAGAAAAGGAATTCAAGGGGTTTGGTTTTTTAATGTCATCCTGTACAAAAGACGTCTAAGAAAGGTAGCATTATGCATTGTCCACTACCTGAGAAACCGGAAGGGCCTGGTGTTTTGAGTGATGAGAACTGTGAGTATTGGGATTTACTTATGAATTCCTATATGACGACGTGAAGAGAGATTTGTGGACGGCACCCCCACTTGTTATTAATTAAAAACGTCTGACAAAACCTTGTGCCATGAATTGATGTGTCAATAAAACTGACGTATAAAGTGCATCTTTACTTCACAATATACGTTACATTTAAAAATATGTACCTGGTACTATAAACCGCAGATAAACAGATTACTGAAAACTGCAGATTATTTTTATAAAACGTGCACGTTTGCATACAAAATAGACCACCAAAATGTATGTGTGTGCACGTATTTTGTTTGTCACGTACAGCACACAAATAAATGTGAAAAGGCAATAAAACAATAGTTTGTTCATATTTATATTTCTTAGTGCAAATAACAGTAACAAACCCGAAGAATAGTGAAAGGGCACATTTTGATTAACAGTTGTTTTTAAAACCCACAGTGTAACACGCGCAAGCTATGCTAGCCTGCGAGATGAAGAGCGTTCGTTTTGGCTTCAGCCTTACAGTCCCAAAGTAGCATATAAAGAAATAATTGTAAGAAATCTTTATATTTGTGAAATTAATACGATTCATTTATAAAAATATATTGCATTCATTTTTTAGTTAAATTTCTTATGACTTTTCAGGGAACTGCTTACAATCGGACACATGAAAAACTTATGTTCTCAGTTAGTTGATGACGTTAAACACATTTCTAGAGTGTCTATGTAATTATATAACTAATGGTCATTTGTGGAATCGTAATAAGCGAATTTAAGCAAATGGTTACAAACGATTTCGATAACCTAATTTGTCTTATTTATCGGCAAAGCAGAAACACAGACAGAAACATCAGGAAAGTTCGCAGACTGAGAGAATTTAGTTGTCGTTATTTTCGAGCGACGTAGCTGTAAAACGCAAAAGCTGTAACCAGCAGTAATAAAAACTTCTGTATCTCACCAGTTTTATTTGTGCTGTATGGGGGTAATTTGCAACTGAGATAAGTTTCATTTTTGACTCGGAAAATTTGTTTGCTGTTATGGCTATTTTTGCGTATGTTATCTTTTATTGAATGCTTTAATATAATAAAACGCGAATAACAACTATGTTAATAATAATAATAATAATAATAATAATAATAATAATAATAATAATAATAATAATAATAATAATAATAATAATAACCATAACCATAACAATAATAATAGTATGCCAATATTTTCAATAAATTGGTTTAATGACCAAAGAAATAATCAAAGATTATTTCATTTCTGTATGATTTTTGAAGGTCTTAATTTGTTCTTAATGACACTCTACTATAAATGTATTGAAGTCGGATTGAAAAAAAATGAGATTAAATAACAGTGGGAAATGTTATTCATCATCGTCATCGTTTTTATAATCATCGTCAAGGTACTTTTTGTCTTATTTACTACAAAGTATTTACTGATATGTTAGAGTCTTTCTTTTAAATATTTGTTTGTAACTCAACGTAAATAATATAAGATCACTTCCCTTTAATGTCTGCAGATATTTCAGACGACGAATTGAAGATCGTATCAGGACGATTATGTGGGTTGATATACTCTGTCCGGCTTAAGGGACGCTTTCGTGCCTTTTTACATACACTTTCACCGCTAACCGATACTGTTACTGCATCTGGTGTGTTAGACTTATACCACTCCATTCAACTTGAGGTGTCTACGTACCCGAATCGGAATATCTTGCACTATCCCAGATTACCACAATCATAATAATTCTGGCAGTAACTCTAGGAAGTTTCAAGCTTTGCGTTTGTTGCGATTGGCAGATCAAACGTCTGATATCTGAGCGGTGTTTACACGTTATAGATTCCGAAGAGAGACCGACTTTATGTCGGAGTCTTGTATTTGAACCTAACTTTCTCGCAATATGGTTGGTTCTTCGGTAACCCTTATTTCTGACTTATCTACAGGTAACAACTTTCCAGTGCAAGAAGGTTTCGGAATAGAATAACTCTTGTTCAAAAAACTTGAAATGTTTTACCACCGATTTTACGGGCTATAAAACCTTTTTACTTAAAACACGCATACATTCAGTTACGAATGTTTAAAATAACTACTGTCATCAGATATGTCTTTTTATTATGAGTATTCTGATATAAGTGCCATCTTAAAAGTTAATTACATTAACGTGTTGTTTATGAATATCACGTAAAATAATTACGCACCCTCGCACACGCTCACTACACAGGCTGTTAAGTATCCTTACGCACCATTTCATAGCGTTGAAAGTTGTTTTATAACCCTAAAAATACTTAAAACTAACATTTTTCACAATTTTCTTATCAACTAATTTTAGACATGCAATCTGTACTTGTTCATTCACCGTTTTTATACAGTATTACGCTATCATCTGCTTCATTCTCTGATACATTCCATATGCAATTAAAATGTCCATTTCAAATATACGGTATATATATATTTATATTATATTATATATATATATATGTGATTTCTGCCGTGATAAGCAAAATCACAAGGGAAGCAAGAAATAAAACGCGCAGCGTAGTTAAATCAACATCAGTACGCCTGGAAAATGTTCCGGGATTACGGAACGAAAACGTCGGCAATATAAGCATCACATACACGGATGTACCTGAAAACCTGCTACAACAGATATTCACCGTAAAAGCCTTCGCACGAGCATATATATATATATATATATATATATACACACACACATATATATTTAAAAACTTTTTGCTACAGTCTATTTCTTGATTCATATTTAATTTATTTAATATTTGTAAATCCTTTACCTCAATTTGTTTTATTCCCTTAAATGGTACGTGTTCCGGGAAGCGTATTGTTCTCATCTTCAGCCTTCCTGATTTTACGGGAAAATATAAAATCAGGAAGGCTGAAGATGTGAACAGTACGCTTCCCGAAACATGTACCAAATATGGAAATAACAGATATTGAGGTAAAGAATTTATATTTATAAATATTAAATAAAAAAAAAATACATAGGGAAATAAAAACATATATACATGAAAAAACATAAAATAAAAAAAATGAAAAGTATGGGTATCGAATTTTAACTTATTTTTAATTTACGGTTTGTTGTAAAGGTTTTGTCTCAACACTGCGTGTTTATACACCCCGGTGGATAGGATGCCACCCTGTAAGTGTGTCACATTGCGGGGCGTAAAGTGTGTCACCGCGCGAGCGAGACGAGAGTGGTGCAGCAGATCAACAGATTGACATCGCAGACTCAGCACAATCTGATCGCGCGTATCTGATCACATTGTTTCGGTTTGTTCAAGTCAAGCCAAAGTTGACAACCGTGAAACAACGTAACTCCCGCCGCGCCGAAGCAAGCAAATCCCAGTGCTCCGTATATTGCTCCGGCTTTCCTCTGAATTGCTTAAGATTACTCAAAGAACTACATCCAATATGTTTGTACTTTTCTCGTTGCTTATAAACGCGCGTCTCTAGTACCACTGTATACTGTATTTATTGATTTACTCCTTCCTTGCATTTCTGCATTTGTCTACCTTTGTTTACTGTTGAAGTTGTCTCTGGTTTTTTCATGTACGTTAATGACGTTTCATTACATTAACAGTCGGCAACCCTGCTCCCGATAAGATTTGACAACAGTGGATAAGATTTGATGCGCCCGCGAACCAATTTGTAATTTTCTTTTCTTTTGGACGAAGGAACGCACTCGCATTGCACCTGCTTTGAAGTACTGTATTACAAAATAGTACAAGCCATCCACCGAACCGTGCTAGTACGTCTTCCCCCAATACAAGCTTGTCGCATACAGCGTGTAAACACCTTTCTCCCCAAAGTGATTTTTTCAAGTTTTAGTTTTCTGTGCACTTTATAAAGATAAATAATGTTATTGTGGTAAGTTCTGTAGTTTATTTTTATTAAAATGTTTTCCTGTTTAACCATTTTTTTCGTTTGAAGTGTTGTTAGTTTAACGTGCGTATGCATGATGACAAATTGTTGATGATGACCTACTCCTAATGTGAAAAATGTTCACAAATTTATTACGAAAATACGGCAAAGCTTTTTTTTTTTTTGATTCGGTGTTCCACGTCGCTAAATATACGCGCAAGGGTATTATAAAGCGATGTTAGTGTTTGTAACCTCTGGCTATTGAACTCCGCACCTTTCTATTTTCCATTGTGGGGAGGGGTGCGCCCATCAAAATGGTCCTCAGTTATATATGCGCCCCCATAAAGTCAAAGGTTGCCTATTAGATTATATTTGTCACAAATTATTTTTTGATTTTGAAGAAAAGCAAACAATGTTATCATCTTTATGCTACGTTGTATCATCTTCTCGTTAATATACTGCTATAACGAATATCTACGTTTTGAATCTTTTAAAACGATTATTATTTAGTTCTTAAATAGTAAATAATGTCACGTGGCAGGGTATACTCTCCATGATCATAGAAGAAACACGGATATACGGCAGGAACTAAATATTATGAGTATACTCGACAGGATCGCCCAGTATCGGCTGAATTGGTGGGAACATCTTTCCCGAATGGATAACTGCCGTATCCCAAACAACCCTGGAACTATAAGCCGAGGGGACGGAGAGGTGTGGGACGTCCGAGGAAGCGCTGGAGTGACCAGCTCTAATTTTTGCCTATTTGAGACCGAAACAAACCATTCTTGGTTTAGTCCGTGAAGATGATGATGATGATGATGATGATGATGATGAAATAGAAAATAATCTATGCAGTCGTATATTTAAAATTTATTGAGAAACACATATACTAGGACGCGCACGCACAAAATGTGATATGTCTTTTAAGTCACTTCCAGTTATGAGGTATCATCGTATGCATCAAGGAATTCAGAGCATACATTTCTGTGTGATGGTGCTCACGAATACATTATTATATCTGTAGGCCTACATCATAGTCATCACCATGATGCAAAAGCTGTTTCTAAAAATTTTTGAGCCACAGAGAATAGTTTACGAGAGAACTTCCTTATGAAGAACTAATTTTCATTTTGCATTTATTGAGGTACTACAATAAGCGGTGCGCTTCGCTCGTTAATATATTCACGCCTTCATATAATAAAATCCGTTAAGTGATCTGATTGTGAACATAAGTGACGCTAGAACACATTTACGTGAACGTCTAACACATTAACTGTTGGCAGAAGGACGGTAAATTCTTTTCTTGTAGTAGTATAAAGCTGATCGGCGTTGTGCGTGCAGATGTGACCATTTCACTATTCTGCGAGCTCTGCTACGAGAAACGGAATGCGGGAGTAACAGTGAATATCGTTTAACCGATGTTGTCTGAAGCAGCGTTATCGCCTAAGCGCAACGGTAAGCGATACAGAATACAGAATGTTGCACACGTCGCCTCGGCCGGTAATTGAATAGTCAGCTAACGCATTCCGCTGTGAATCCGTAGAACGGCATTACACGAAGCGCCACACACTTGTTTCACCGTTTGTAATTGTGTGTGTTTATTTACGTACGTGTGCATATTGGATGTGTTTACAATGTATACTGCAATAATTGTTTTTGATTTTGTGTATGGTGTGTAATCTCCGAAAATGAGACGTTTGATCGAAGAAATAATTGCGCGCGTAAGTAAGACTGAATTAATACTTTATTAGTCTTATGTAAAAATGCACTCTTTAGTTTATTATTATTATTATTGTCACTTATTATGAATTTTAGTAACTCTTTTAAGAACTAAATAGAAGAGAGAGGGGAGGAAGAGAATAGAAAAAAAACGACTATTTAAAATATTTTTGACAATTTAAGAACTGACTGATACATCTGATTATTTTTATAAGTGCACGTTTTTTCAAAAAGAACGTAGGCTTTCACGGCCGGTATGTGACTGGAAGACAACTGCGAGGCTGTAAGGCCGTGGTCCAACGTTATTAAAATTATGGTTGCTGTCGAAAAGCTGGTTCACGATAACAAAATTGTCAACATAAACTGTATAAAAAGTTAAATTCGCAACAAGAACAGAGAGAGACGTTTCGATATAACCGTCTCTGAGATAATACTTGGTCAGGCGATCTAGGTGGACGACCTTGAATTACCGCTGTCCTTCCTGCTGAATTCGATAAACAGCATCGTTGATTCTCTTTTTCACAGTGTAAGGTACTTCCCAGTTCCCAGTTTAGTTGAGGTGAGCGACTAAGATGGTGCTTTCGGTTGTACAACCAAACCTGATCTCCTTCTTGGAAACTCACACTATTGCTGCAAATGTCAGACCGAGTTTTCATTTTATCACTGGCCATCTTCAGCCGTCCTCTTATCAAGCAATTTATTTCTCGCAGTTTCTTTACTAATTGCGAGGAATAGTTCTGCGTTTCTTGGAATTGAGTCTCAGGTGATCCGAACATTAAGTCCCCAGGTAGACGAATCTCTTGCCCAAACACAGTGTAGCGGTTTGAGATTGGGATTGAGATCCTATCTAGGTAGATAGAGCTAGAGGTAGAGATAGATTAGATAGGAAAGAGATAGAGATAGGTTCACAATCTCAGTCTCTCGCGGGACTTACTGGCTCTTTCCCGCTTCACTGAAGAAGGCCGACTGCTTTTGTTCTTGTTGTGAATTTTATGTTGTTATATGGTTGATGTTTACAGTGTTATTATATTGCAACAACTTTTCGATAGCAACCATAATTTTATTAATGTTGGACCACGCGGTGACAGTCTGGCAGTTGTGCTCGTTTTTTTGTTTTCGTCGTCTAATACGTATGTATAATGATAATGAGAAGGTGATATATAATAAAATACGTTACAAACAATTTTGGTATTTTTCCATGGATTCGAAATTTGATCATCAGACGTCCGGATTTAAAAGGTGAACACTATACCCCAAGCTAATTATTCGATGTTACTTGAGAGAAGGAAGCATAATGTTTTCTTTCACTACTGTAAATAAAAATCTTGTAGGCTAAAGTTGCCATTATGCATATCGTTTTTTGAATTTTAATCTGACGCATGTTGTTTATAAATAATCTGTCAAGCACAAATTAATTTTCTTCCTATTCTAAAACTTCTAAAATCTAACAATCTGCGACTTGATCTATGACGAAAGGTTTCGAAATCGTAAATTCGTTTAGAAGTACTAATTTTTATGTGGTTTGAACGTTTTAAATTTATTGCTCGCGTTAAAATATGGAGTTACTGTAAGAAAGACTGAATCATTTCGATCACGTTTCTTGTCACTGTTACAACGAAATACGGTTCAATTACAGAATTTAGACAATATTGAACGAAATTTAAATTAATTAAAATGTTTGTAAGACACTTAGAAATAATAAAAAATTAAACAAAATATAAATCAAGGAAAAAGGTAATAGGAAAAGCAAATTAAATTATTATTAAAACTTTTCTTGACACTTCACCCTACAAGATACCAGAAAATTACAACAACAAGAATATATAAAAAATAGCATAAATCATATTATTCAGCAAAAAATAATTTATTTATGTTAATTTTTAGTAATGTGTAATAAAAATAATTCATATAAATTATCACCAAAGAAAAAGTTTATTTTTTGTGACCTCGTCAAGAAAACGGTTAAAAGTAAGGTAAAAATAAATTCAGCATTTTTCGTGTTTTACATTTTTATCTAATGGAAACGCGCGCTTTTTTAAAGATAATGAGCGAAAGAGGAAAATCGTGACAGAAACACCATATGACAGGGTGAAATAATTACTGTAAAATCGTCGCCTTTTACAAAGTTACAGAAACAGTGAAAGTGTCAGGTGCATGATTTATTGTTTCTCTTATCGTACTTCATCTTCATTATTTCGTTTACCTTAAATTTAAAAACATTAATGTATATTTAATTAGCAAATTTAACATTACGTGTAGTGACGCATGAGAGTTCAGCTGTTTACACAATATGGTACAGCGAAAATAAATTTGAGTTGAAAAATTAAGAGGTAATGACCAGAACTGGTAAGGGTAATCAAACTAAAAAGCAATTTTTATGGTATGACAGCTGTATTGGATTCATTACTACTGAGATTTATAGTAATTATAATAGATTTTACTACTAATTAGATTTTTGCGCGTAAAATAGGTCTATATGACTTTTACCCGATCATCCTTACCTTATGAGGTTACGGCAGCCAGCTGAATGATTTCTTGTCTATTTAATTATTTCGGGAACTCTAGGCTCATTGTGTTTTTGATCGAGTCTAATGCCTTCGAACATCACCATGTATTATACGAGAAATTCAATAAAATTTACAATAAATGTTCATATTTGCAAAGCCTTTATTTATTATTTAATTATATATAATTTGTGATGTTATTCAATTTGTTTCTTCTGCAAGTAGTATAATTTCGTATATTCTTCTTAACACCTGACGCACGTTTCACTGAAAAATATCAGCATCATCAGAGTATACTGAGTAATATCAGTATATCAGTATCAAACCTCTGATGATACTGATATTTTTCAGTGAAACGTGTGTCAGGTGTTAAAAAGAATATACGAAATTATACTACTTGCAGAAGAAACAAATTGAATAACATCACTAATTATTTAATTACTGCAAGAAACGTCGAGTTACTTATATAGAAAATGATTAATTATATATATATATATATATATATATATAACATATGTGCATACATGTATATGTATGTATATATATATATGTTATTATTATTATACATATATATATTATACTATAATATATTAGATTATATAGTATATATTGTTAATAATAATATTTATTATATATATTATATTATAATATATAAATATATAGTATAATGTATTATATTATACATATACATTATATATTATCAAATTATGTTACTTCTGCAAGTTGTTGATATTATTTTAATTATACTGAGGTACGTTTCGCTGATAGAGTCAGTATTTTCGGATGTTATAAATGAATTAACAATAATAGAAATGATTCGATTTGAATTAAAAAAATAACAAATAATGGTAAACTTAATCGAATTTGTTTCAGTTTTATTATTAAATAAGGAATAATCGATTTAATTCGACTTTAACTATCGATTGTTTGATGTTTATTTACTTAATCAGATGTTTTTAGGTTATATTGGAAATATTTTAGGTTTATTTATATAAGCCTATTAATTTTTATTTTAATAAATTTACAATTTTAAATAGATCATATTGTTTTGTTTTTATTTGAGTTTGCTCTTTAATTAGTAAATTATTGTTATTGTGTTTGTAAATATTAAGATTTTCCTAAATATTCATTTTTTGACCTTTTTGTATGTTTTTTTAATTAACATCATATTTTGAATATCTGGAATTTGGTTATTATTATTTAGACATTGTATGGATAAATTAGATTTGTAAATATTTGGTTTCAAAAATTTATCAACAATCCTACGGTGCTGTAGGAATCTATCGTGTAGTTTTTGTTCTCTGACCTACGTAAAATTTATTGCAGTCTAGACATATTTTGTATCGCCTTATTCCATTTTTATTGTGAATATTGTATTTTGTTTTGGGCTATATTATCTGTGTTATAAGATATTTTTAAATTTGTGTCTTTAAATATTTTACCAAGTCTTTGAATTATATTCCCATAATAAGTAAAGGTTATATATTTTATATTATCATTAACGTGTGGATTTTTAGATGTAGTGTTATTGGGTATTTGTTTAGTAAGTTTGTTTTATTTTATTTTTTAATTTGTTGGTTGTTTTTATTTTGTATCCATTTTCAATTGCTGTCTGTTTGATAATATTTCTTTCTTTGTCATTTAATGAGACTCTAAGCATTCGGTATAGCATAGAATTAAATACAGCCATTTTATGTTGGGGTGGATGGTTAGAGTTATTTGGTATTATGAAATTAGATTGAGAAGGTTTTCTGTATATTGAGTACTCAAAATCTGTTTTACTTTTCTTTCTTGTTATGTATAAATAATTTAAATTTAAATTACTTAGATGTCATAACTTCTCTTATGTTTATAATTTTTATGAGGTTGGAGTAAAGTTTAGCATAAGCCCTAATCTATACCAGTGCATATATATTCATACCATATGTAAGCGCACTATAAAGTGTATAGGTACGATAAGCCTAAAGTGATTAATGTAATCAAGGTTTATTCCTAACGACACATGTAAGAAAAACTGCATCAGAATGATAGGGACTACAACGCATCTAAAATGGTCATATAAGCCTGCACGTACATTTGAGATAAATTTTACTACAGGCCTATAAGTTATATTGCTTGACATTTGATCCCCTTCCACAAGATGTCGTAGTAAATGTTTACAAAAACTGAAATGTGCACGTATTTAATAAATTAAATTTTATATTTGTTTAATTTTAAAAAAGTCGAGCAATTTTTTTCTTTAAAGTAAATACTCAAGTAGACCGGTAAATATAATCAGCAACTCTATATGATGGTTGTTCGTTTCAGTTTGTTGCGATTGAGCAACGAAATCAGCTTTCCGTTAGAACAAACACCAGCCAGCGTCTGTACTCTCACTCATCCTCCCCAGTAACAAGACTCTGCACTCTCGTTGTAGTTGTTTTACAACCCCCGTGAACCAATAGTTAATTGAGTTTTAGCGAGTATCAATATTTACCAGTTATAAAAGTATTAACTTCCTTTGTTTGTATTGGTGTACTGTACTATAACGCCGGTGTACAGCATATTCAGCTGGTAATGCATAATGAAATTAACACCGGTTTGTAGGTATTACGAGTTTGCCCGTTGTGAAGTTTTCATCACGTAAGCCTATCATAATAATGTTCCCAGAAGGCATTCTTGCATATCGGTTATTGTGACACGATAGATAATTTTTACTGTCGTTAATTTTATACACACGGTTATAATGTATTACATGTAAATGGTTTCAGTAGGCCTTATGCAATACAGGGTTTCTGTATTACAGAGTATGCAATACAAAGGGTTTCAGTATATTCTTACTGTATAATGTTATAATCTACTGCAAAAGCTGTCACGGCCGGAGTCAATATTGCTACGCCGGTCTCACGGATCGTATTGTACAGTGGAAACAAAATACAGACACCAATGAAGTCACTAATTACCAAATTTAATTAGTCACAAATAATTTGAAATCAACAACGTACTGTCATACAATAATTCAAGTTAAATTTGTCCACACCCAATAATAATGTCAACTATTAGAATTCCGCACATCAGTCACCTTCCACTAATCCGCAACAGACACTTGATCCGAACTCTTCAATCTAGCCAGCCGTAACTTCTAAGCGGGCCGCAAATTATAGAGGTCCCGCAGACGTTCCAGAATAATTTTCCATGTTGCTGGCGGCATGCCGACATAATTTGCATAGTTAAGATTGCTCGAACAGTCTGGAAACTACTTGAGTGGACGGCCTTGACACAGACGCCGCACGCTGGGCTAGTCGAGAAACGTGTCGAACTTTTACGTAATTCTACCTGCCGACTGCACGAGAGCGTTACGAAATTGGCGTAGAAATATTATTAAAATTAGAAATGTTGGGCTGCTGGGCCGTGGTCAATTGCTTACACTATTGTTATTGTTTATTCTAAAGGTTTTGGTCACCCATAAAAGCCTCATTCAATAAAAATCACGAAATGCCGAAATGGACGAAAGGCCGAACGCATTTATATTCCTCTACTGGTTGTTGTAAACAAAAGTGTAACAATCGACGACGGCTTAACAGCTCGGTTATTTCTAATATAAGTAGTATTTTATCATGTTATAGCATAGTGTTAAATACAATATTAAATTATACATTTTTTTAACAAGTTGTAATAGTACGCGGTATAAAGAAGCGATATTAACTATGCGAATTTAAGATGAGAATTATACAGTATGTAACAAAAGCAAAAACGTAGAATCATCAGATCGTAGGCCTATTTGTAAATATTGATGATACGGTAATGTCAGTCATTTGTGTATGTACCAGCCTTGATTTGTTTTCCCCTGTAAATATAAAATGATAAAAAAAACGTATAATTATAAACATAGAACGAACAGAATAAAAGTACAATAAGACTTAAAACTCTATGTATGATAGCTAAACGTATTTAAAAGCAGTAAATTCCTTCGTGAATGCAGATAGGCCTGTATGTGTGGGCGCATACACGCTTAGCTCGGATCCAATTTCGAAATAATTCCTTTAATTTTTCGTCAACAACATGTAGGCCTGAGTATGACGTACGAACGATTATTGACTTTTAAATTTAATGGTTATTGAAAGCTTTGTGATCGAATGATAATAATTCAGTGTTACACCGTGCTTATTTATTTCTGTCAGATCTTTGATAGTAACACTACATTTACCAGCTGTTTCATTTTATAACTTGAACGTTCAACACTATCCAGTATGAGTGGTATGCAATACACTACTTTCTTTGCCACTTATTTATGAAAATAATTCATTGTCTATCATTAGAGGAGTGTTAAAACACTTTGGTTTACGCGTTAGTTAAGTAAGAACAATTAAATTTCCAATATATCTTGAAATGTTTTCTTTAATGTAAGAAATAAGTGTAGCCTAATAACTAAAATTATCTTCAGGTCGGTGGACTTATCAAAATCATCAATAAACTGTAAATCTAGATAAATATGCAATATCGGACACCCTCGGCAAAGAAGGACAACTGAGACAGAATATGCCATTGGGGTTACTCGTAAGTTGCCAACGACGAAGACTTACAAAAAATAATCATATAATTTCTATTCTAACTCATATTCTTATTATACTGAAAGTTATAAAATTTTATTTCAGTACTAATTAGAACTTAATTAGTACTAATTGTTTTATTTCAAACAAATTAGAAATTGTTGTTCAAGTATTCAGTTTAAAAATATTGTCTCCTTATTGCTTTAGATCTGTCTTTTACGGATTGAAAGTAAATCAGGCGGTTAAAATTTTAGACCGAACAAACTTTGACAGCGTATTTAAGTACTTTTATTTATTAGGTAAACAAACCTTAATATTTTTATTTAAAAAGGTGATCGTGCAAAACTGTGTTATGTGTAGGTTTTAGGCAACAATTTGCGTTTTTCATAATTTGTGTATTTTTATTCAGCATCTTACCATTTCACATAATCAACGTAGATAACACGTATCACAATTTTCCGACGTTTCGTCCGTACCGATGATAGTCATCTTCAGTGTCGTGGGAACACTGTTCGCGGGTGTTGTGATCTTTGTTCCCGCAACATTGAAGATGATCATCATCGGTACGGACGAAGCGTCTGAAAATAAACATAGACAATCGACATCACAGTCTGACAGCCCGGATAATGGAACACCAGCCGTGAAAGTTTATGTAGATAACCCTTGTAACTATTAAAATGTCGGTATGAAGAACTATATACATGACTGCCATGTTCTAAGATTTATATTTAAAATAATTTTCAAAATGAAATATTTCCACAAAAACTACTTCTTTCTTGAGCCTTAACCAGAATCTGTGGTCACTAACGTATACCTCACATTAGCGCACTCGATTTTCACTGATGACACAGTTTCGATTAGCGCAGTCGATGACACTGCCGAAATGTCTGGTTTTGGAGAAAACATTGGGCCACGGCCAAACAGCCCAGGAAGGAATTTTAACAAGTAACTACTTCTTTGTTGCCGATAACATAGAACACATATAAAAAATTATCCTCTCCCCCTTCAACTATCATTGTCATTTATAGAAAATTACCCCCTCCCCCTTCAACTACCCTTTTTATTTATAGATATTTCATCTATCTTTCTACAGTGGATTATTATGACCTTCTTTCAGGATACTTTATTTATCAAAATTAAGTACTTTAATCTTGTTAAAACATAAAACGTTGGAGGTAAACTAACCCCCCCAACCCCTTTACCGATCTTCGGAAAAATGAATAGGCCTCGAGTCCTCTACAACTCAGGCACATATGCAAACAATTATTTGTTCTGTTTGAATTTGCCGCAGTTATCGTTTGCTATAGAAAACATTCTACACACAGACACTTTTTGGAAAATGAGTTTTCTTCATGTTTTGAGGGGAGTACAATCAGAATCAGCCCATATGTCGGACACGATTTTTTTTGGCATCACCATACTTCCATTTCCTTATGGAACATGGAAGTAAAAACTATAACTGAACACTAATTTCTTCTTTTTGTTACACTGTGACCATATCCTCCGTTCCCTCTGTTTTTGCTGTTGTTTAATAACACCCGTAATTGATTCTCTATTATTCAAACGCGATCATTGACTAAGGTAAGAAAATTCAGTTTACTTGTGTTTGTGGACAACCTAATGTAGTGTATCGCAAATTAAGGTTATAACAGTGTAAGAGAACTTCGCGCCTGTAAACAATAACATTTACCGTTAAAGTAGGTCGCAAAAATAGAAGCAGTTCTCTACAGCACAATATAAAGTGCTGTCATTATTCATGCGAACAGCTTCTTTTCGTATCTACGTACGAACGAGATAACTAAATAAATGTACGCGTATATAACAGCTGTAGTCAGCTGGCAGTGTTCCAGTCGCTATAGTATGCGGGAGCGTTAAACGTACGACGATGGCCGGTAATAGTCGTTTATTGACTGACGATTTTTCCACTCCGTGTGTGATATAAGTGGCGATATTAAATAGAACAGTGCAGTCAACTCCATTCCAATTCCATGTCTTTTTCTTTCCTTTTTTGAACTGTGAAGTGATAAATCGTGTTGGTCGTCTTTATGCAGTCTACAAAAATATTTAGTGTAGGGGATACATATTGGGCGTACAAGTGCCTAGCCTGGTAAAAAATTGGCTCTCTAGGAAGTCTCCCCCTCCTCCTCCTCCTCCTCCTCCTCCTCCTCCTCCTCCTCCTCCTCCTCCTCCTCCTCCTCCTCCTCCCCCCTTCTTCTTCTTCTTCTTCTTCTTAGGACTAGGCGAATCACCTGTTCCGGTCCCAAAGGAATATGTACACTATTTGTGACTTTCGAGTAGGATAAATGTCCTCTAACGACGTTACCGGACCTATAGATAACCCTTTGCATGTAGAGTAAGGCCAGTGGTAGGAGTGCTACCTTTGAGCCTCTGGTCTTGCTCTGGGTTTCATTCGGAGACTGATCACCTAGTCCCGTTGGGAAAGCTTCCGGACCGTTGACCATTTGACACCTTTAACCCTAGCCGCGGATTCATTTCATTACTACATAGTAAAAGTGAAGTATCAAAACAATGAAAGACTCCGTAGCCCTCGAAAACCTAATAGCGTCGGGGTCGAAAAGACCAAGAGTTGGTAAAGAGAGACCAGACAGGAAAGACTAAAGACAGGGATTCCACCCAAGGAGGTTGAAACAACGTTTTAGCTATGGTACATCGGGTGTGCTAAACCCTTATCCACCAACTGTGGACCCCTGATGAGGAAGAGGAATATTTACAAGAAATTTAGGGACAGACCGTTGACAAAGAATTAATTCACTAAATATTTTATTATTTTCATTTTATTTAATAAATAAAACTTATAATAAAATAAATTAGAAAATTCATTTTAATAATATGTTTTCTGTGATATATACGCTCTAAAAATCATGATTTTTTTCTGCAACATGGATCCAGACAAATAAAATAAAATGAAAAATATGACTATGAACGCTGTTACATCTATGATTTTGATATTTAGAACATAATAAAGATTTTTAGGTTCTCTAAAATAACTTTTCTGAGGTCCTCAAAAGATCGCATTAAAAATTAAAGTGTAATGTGAGAACTATTCATACAAAAACTATTTAGACAGGAAACTCGCCAAAAGAGAACTATTAGGTGTACTACATACAAAGTAACTGCTCTATATCAAAACTATACTAAGTACAGGTTACTAGACGTTATATATATACGTTAATAAGACGTTACTAGACGCTAATAGACGTTATAAGTATGATTTAACATAAGCCCGATCAATGAAATTAGTTATTTATTTAGAATTTAAAAGTTATTTACATTTTTCTATTTGTGTTTAAGTACTTATAAAAAATACCTTTCAGTTCGTCGAAATAGATTTTCGTAACACTTGATTATAGCAGGTAATAATAATTCTAATAGCAGAATGACTTAATTGTTAATTGTAATAATTAAGGCGAATCGCAATACACAATTATTGTCTACAGGAGAGACAATATAATATATTATTATTAAATATAATAATCATTTTATATTACTCACATCTTTTCATAACACAGTGAAAATTTACTGTCTCCTGCGTAAGGCTTGCTTAAAAAGACGTGTTAACAGCAGAAGCCCAGATGTTTGTTTATTAACTTGAAACTTCGAAAGAACTGAAATAAAAGTGGCTGGTAAAAAAGAGAGAAGTCGTGTCACAATTTCTGCCGGATGCTTAAAGATTTTATTTATCCGTTGTACCCTACTGCTGTTAACAAAAGGCTAAATGCCGTTGTACTTAACGCGCTTCGCTGAATGAGAAACGGCATTTAATCAAATTATAAGAACGAACGTCACGTGTCGCCGCTCTCCTAAAAACTTTCCTTTTCTGAGCAATCTTCCAGGATTAGAAGCATCGTTGTTTCAGTAGAAGGCTGTATTAACTTGAACAAATTCAGTTTCCTCGAACTGAATCCATTAATTCTCCTTCTGAATGTTGAGTCAGAAAGAAACGAAATGTTTGCTAACCGTTCGTATAAAAATACTTCTTTTGTGTGTTTTTTTATTTGTTATATTCCGCATTAATTTGTAACGTATATAATTTTGTTACTCGTCTTTTTAGAGATATTTAGTTTCTTGAATATGTGTGATACACTCTTTACATAAAAGTGTACTATTGAATTATGAAAATCTCTGAAAACAGTTTCACTCTAAAACGGTAGGTACTACTACTACTACTACTGCTACTGCTACTACTACTACTACTACTACTACTACTACTACTACTACTACTACTGCTGCTGCTGCTGCTGCTGCTGCTGCTGCTGCTGCTGCTACTGCTACTACTATCATTACCAGTACCACTACCACTACCACTATATCTATCCCCATCACCACCACCACCACACCCCACCGCCACCGACAACATCATCACACCCCACCACCACCTCCACCGCTACCGCTACTACTACTACTTCTACTACTACTATTACTAGCACCACTATCACTATTACAGATACCACCACTCGTTTCTAACTCCGTCTTTCCATTTAACACAACAGTGTCTTTTCCAGAAGTCCGTCTCCATCGAGTTTAGTTCGTCCTAATTCTTCCTTGAAGTTTCCGACTCCTCTGCTCCCAAGAGTCTCATATATTCTACTGAAGATTTATGTTTTATTATATTATTTTTATAATTTCGTGTTTACATTATACGTAATGACTTTATTTCACAGAACGCGTGCAGCTGAGGGATTACCACTCTGCCTTTGCTTATTTAATTTCTTCATTACCTTCTCCTTGATTCAGTTTCATTGTCCCTAGATTCTTATAAGTCTGGTAGAATCCGTGGTTATAAATTTCTTAATCCGTGGTGGCCTCTTTAATAAGAAACGTAATTAAAAATTAGTCTTCTTCTTCACGGCTTAGACCGTTTAGTCTGTTCCGGCTCCAACTGGTCGGACCATCTCTTCTTCCCAGGCTTCTCTTCTCTTTTGGCTGACACTATAAGGCTACTTTGGGGAATCTATCACTGCTCATTATGCTAATGTGTTGTTTCCAGCTTTCTCTATACTTATTAATGATTTTGTTTACTTCTTCAATTTTCAGTTCCTCTCTTACCTGTTTCTTTCCATATCTAATTTTGTGTACCTAAAATTATTACGATTAACTACTAGTTATTCGTAAAATTAAGGCTACGAAATCTGTTAAGTGGTAAGATGAGAAATTAAATATACTAGAGAAATTTAACAACAAATTTTGCGTCAGAAAATAAAGGTTTAGTTGAATTTATGTCAAGAAGACAGATTAAAATCTCCATCTTTTCGAATTCAGTGAACCTGACGTAACTCAGAATCGTTTAAATTTAAGTAGTTTTTATAAATTGAAGTACCTAGAGCCTTATAAAAAAAGAACGATCGGCTAGAGCGACAAGCAAACAGGACTGTTGTCACAACTTCACAGCAAAATGGAATAATAAATGATGCTTTCAATTTGGAACAGCAAATACACGCATCATACCCTAACTAGTTGGTGTTTGCGCCTGCGGTTGGGGACACAGTGTGTGTGTTTGGTTTTTATTTTGTGTAGCGCACTCATGAGAGACTGACTTCAATACCGACGTGATGAATATAAAATTACAGTCGCTTTTATTTTCTGCTTTGCTTCTACTTTTTCGATCGCTTGCTGTAAGCACACGTCTGGATTGTAAGCGGTCTGCGAACTGTTATCGTCTCTGTCTGGATCTTTGTGTATGCGCACGTGCGCGTGTGTTTGTTTTATTATCAATTCCTAACAGAAAGTAATTCGCCCACTCGCATGTAATCAATTACAATAGTAGACCTGCTGCTTCTGTGACTGTACATCCTTCACGTGTTTCGTATTTATATGAATTCCTTTTTTCGTTGTGTATGTTCTTCCACTTAAATTCACTCACTTTGTGAGCATCGGCGTATTTACGAGAGCAGCACGACCAGTACCGGACCTTCCCCCAAAGGGTCGAAAAAGTTGACAAGTTTTTTAATCTCTCAGTTTTTAGGCTTTTATTTTTTTCCAGCAGTGTACGATAATATAGTAGTCAGTCTTTTTTAAATATACAAAGAGATTTATTACACAGAATTAGCGTAGGCTATACGTTTGAAATATGAAAAATAGAAAAATCAATTCAGTCAATAAGTATCTTGTAATCAGTGCTTCAATAACGCGTATTTTTATTGTGTTATTACCGTTTACTGTAATGGGATTGAGTTCAGCCACTTTAAAGATAGTAATGTTGATTAGTCTTAACTTGTTTTTTCTTTTGTATGAAGCCAACCTGATTCCGGCCCCCCCCCTCTAGGCGACATTCTAGATACGCCACTGTTTGTGAGAACCTACATAGGAATCAACTACGTTTAAGGAATACAAAAAATACAATACAACAAAATTAGTCTTCCGAGATTCACTTAGTTTCAGATATTGGAAGAATTTTTAAGACGTCTGATGATGGGGGATGTTAGTGCTGGTGGAGATAGTGACGCTAAGCGTAATAGTGCCGTTGGTGTCCGCTAGAGGCGCATAATGGAAGAAGAGTACTCGTATTCTGAATGAGCATTAAATCTAATTGTGCACACATATTTTTTGTGCTATCGTATGGGTGTATTTTAGTAGAATAAAATAATATTGAAATATAGCATGTGACTGAGGAGAAAACTAAATAAGTATTATTATATTTAAACAGAGTGTTATGTTACTAGTTGTTTGCTAGTTGTCTCTATGAGCTGGAGAACTAATTTACTATTTTGAACAAAATACGTTTATTATTAGATAAATTTCAAAATTAAATAATTTTTCAGTTATCAGGAAAATTACAGAAACCGCCCATTAATTTACTAGTTTTTCAAGAAAATAACAATTGTAAACCAAAAATCGTACAGTAAACTTCTAAAATGCTCAGACTACTGCATTGATTTGTTAGTTAAATTTATAACAATATTGACAAATGATTTTCTTCTAGCTTTTAAGTTTATGTATGTTTCTACCAGTGGCGTATGCTGAGTTCGAGACCTGGGCTAGCTCACCTTAGAATTGAAGAAAATGCACTGGAGGGGGTCCCCCTCGTTCATATTTCAAGCTTTTTGAAGTGATGTGTTGTTGTGACACCATGCCAATGCATTCTAACTTATATAATAATGACTGATACTTCAACAATAATTATGAAATGGCATCATTAGAAAGACAAAAGCAAGCAAAGAACTTCAATACTTCATTTATTTATTTATTTATAGCATACATTTGTTCCGCAGAAGCCACTAGGGCCGGACGGCGGTAGTGAAACAAATAAAAGATTACAGAAAGCAAGAACTATATCATTACATCATGAGGAAATAATATATAATTATACTGAAGAAAGTTTGACTTACTTCGACGACGGCTCTGTGTAGACTTATTTGAACAAGAACTCCATTCTTCTCTCCTTTTGTTTGAATTTCAGGATTAATTTTAATAAAATGTTTCTTCTGATCACTTTTTCATATTAAGAAGAATGTTTTTCTCAATAGATATAACAGCCAAGTTGCTTAACCGGACTTGTCCTTGTGTGGCTCTGAGGTAAGTCTTAATCCTCTTTAGAGCGGAGAAACTTCTTTCAACAGTTGCAGTTGTAGATGGAAATGTCAGTGTTAATTCTGCTAGTTTGTACACTTCACTGAACACTATGTCCAAATTATTGAGTTTCATATAAATAGTAATCTCATTCACTGATTTTTTCTTATACTCATCTAGAGTATAAAGCACATTTAGTTCATTTTTGAGGTGAACAATATCAAAGTATGAACTATATGGTTCTTTAAGTTCTGTCATCAGATTTTGTGGGAAACTTTTACAAAATGTATCAAAATTGTTTGAATCCAATAAAGACACGAATTTAAGATCCTTTTGGGACTCAAACCTGAATTTTATCTAGGACATCACTGTGTCCAGAATTTCGTTAAAAATACGCTGCCATTTGGAACGGTCATCATTTCTCTGTCTTTTGTGTCTTGGTTCATATTCTTTGTCTTCATTATCTTCATATTCAGAATTACTTGTAGCTTCTGTCCATACAAGATCAAAATCCTCATCTCTAATTTTCTGCAGAGTATCATAGAATTCATTGACTTTGTTCATGCAGTAAGAAATGTTCAAACATTTTTTTGCATTATGTCAAAAAGAATATCAGAAATTGCAAATATTTTGCTGAAACTAAGAAGAAGAAATCTAGTGTCGAATTTATGTAAAAAACAAACAAAGCCTGAAGCAGTATTCACTTCTTCACCTGTCCAGTCACCGGGTTCATCTTCTATTGATGAAAAGAACATGATAAGAGGCCTTCTATATTCTTTGACAGTATTTACAAGCCTTGATGAGAAATTCCACCTTGTTGGTGCCACTCTCGGTAGTTTCTTCTCAATAAAGTTTTTTAGAGCAGTTGTGCGGACTGTAGAATGTGAAAAAATCTAGGTATTCCTGATAAAGTGATGAAAAACCGTTTACATTCTGCTACAAAATTTGTAGACTTTGACAAAACCAAATTCAGCCTGTGACTACAGCAATGAATAAAAGTTGCTGATGGGTACTTATTTTTCACCAAGGTTTGAAGTCCAGACACATGGCCGGCCTTAACAGCTGCTCCATCGAAAGTTTGGGCTATAAGTTTTTTTGAACATTCTAAATCATCCACAACCTTGGTGACATGTTGGAACAATCCTTGTCCAGTTCTGTCTAAACTGACATCAGTGAAGTGCAAAAATCGTTCGTGACTTTTATTGACTTGTCAGGATCAATTGACCTTTTGACTAAATAATGAATTGACTTTTATTGGTTACGTCAGTTGTCTCGTCAAGTAATATTGCAACGAATGTTGCATTAGATATTTCCGATTTGATTTTGTCTGTAATTACGCTACCTACTGCGTCAATTAAATCATTTTGTATTACCGGTGACGTTCCTCTAAAAATTGTTGCGGTTTTTAAATGGTTTGCTATTGTTTGCTCATACGTTGATAAAAATTCCAAAAGTTCTATGTACATGCCTTTATTTGTTGAATCGCTAGACTCATTGTGGCCCCTAAATGGACATTCTTGCTTCCCTAGGAATGTTACTGCGTCAATCAGTCTTCTTAAAATAATTCTATTTTCCTTTACTTTTTCATTATGTAGAATGTCGGCAATCTTTTTCTGTAAATTAAGGGAATGATCGATTCTTTGAAAACCGAATGTCTGTAACGTATTAAATGCTCGTATATGACTAAGTGATTTTTGATGTTTATCACAAGCCGTTAGCAAATAATTTAAATTATTAAATCCTGTCTTATTCCAAGGACTTGTATCGGTGCAAAAAAGCAAACACGCCCAGCAGTACAATTTATTAGTTGTACTCGATCCAGTTAACCAAGGGTATTTTTTGTAGTTGGTCTCACTAAAACTTTTAGTATACACTCTGTTCTTTTCTTTATGTTCACTTTTAAGTTCTAGAAGGGATGGCTGAGGCCTACCTATCTTTACAATTTGAAGCTTATCCTCATACGGAAGCTGAGCAAATTTTGTCCTTGTCAATAGTTTATTAACTATATCACTCATCATAATTTATTATTCAAACCGCACAGCACAAAATATCATTCACAAAATTATAACTAATTTTAAAATGAACCACTGCTTTGCGTGCCACACGGCCTACTGTCTCACACTGTTGGCTAGCTCTCCAAGGAGCGAAGCCTAGCCTACGATAAACATCATTGCCCCCACCAAGTCCCTCAGCGTTGTCATAGCAACGCCATTGAATCGTGACGAGGAAAGGCTTCGCAAGTTACTTGCGAAGCCTGAGTAAAGCAAGTTGCAGCGATTCAGGCGCCGTTATATGCGAAGTTGTATTGTCTGTAATTAGTAATTACGCTACTACGAAACAGAAGTAAACACGTGAGGGAAACACGTCTGACTTCGATAAAATGAACAATTTTATGGAAATTCCTAATAGATTTTTTTGTGCTTTAATCTTTGGGCTTCGCAGCTAGCCTAGCTAGCCTAGAATATACGCCCCTGGTTTCTACAGATATCTATAGTCCAACATCCAATAATTTTTATAAATATACATATGAGTGGTAACAATACATAAAGTTTTTTTGTAAACGCAGCTTACAAGCTTTTTGAAGGGTATTTATTCTGTATAATTATTAAAGATACTGAGTTAGAATTTTGAATAAAATTCTTCATAACTTGATTCTCCCACATTGATGTCAGTATTCAGTAAAATTCTGACCTCCAGTTTTGGCCTGTGGTGCTCCTATAGTTTAAACATTTTTATAGTAAACGCTATATTCGCATTTGGGTTACAATTCCCTTTAGTCTGATATTAAACTAGAATTTTACAGTTTTTTCAACTTTTAGTTCCATATTTTTAGCCTTTGCGTTCTAAAGTTTTTAAAATTTAAAAACAGAAGATTATGTTTAGGTTTCGTTTAAAATTCTCATTAATTTGATACCCCACTTTTAGGCCCTGGCTCGTTCACTTTTTAAATTTTCTAAAATAAATATTAGGCCTATATTCAGATTTTTGTTTTAATTTTAAAAATATTGAGTTTTTACGCGTATCATCAATTCTTAACTTGTAGGATGTCGCCGGAAACGAAAAAATCAACAGAATGTAATAGGAACCAGTAAAGTATAGCGAAATGTCGATTGTTATACGATCAAATTATAATTGGTAATGGGACTGTAATAGCGTTACACTACATTAAGGACGTAAACCTAATGTTCATTAGCGGTGCCGAGATTCTTCGAATTTATAGGTAACCTCGGTGTTTACTTATATAAAAATTCAGGCGAGCGACGCAGTCGTTTTTACAAGCGATCAGAGTCTTATTGTCTTGACGCGTTTACTGTCTGTAGTATTGATTTATTCGCACCGTACAAGGTGGATACCAACTACCAATTTGTAAGTTGATGCAATAAAAATTTGTCAGCCACATCCGTAAGTTCAAACGTATAAGAAATATAACTGTGTGCGATATTTTTCACTATGACGTAAGACTGTGAATACAGTAAATGCTAACAGTTTCAGAATAATAATTCTAACGAACTAACGAACACTCGGGAGAACATTAGCGAGTCGCAGTGAGTAATGTTGTTATCCCATAGATAAGGATACACCGTCTTTGTTTTTCGCATAAACAGCTCCATACTTTCCCTTGAGAGTATTCCCTTTATGATCTCTTTCAAAAGTTATTGGTTATAGGGAAGGAGGGACTTTTCTTTGTGACAGATGTAAAACTCTTTAAACTGTTTCTGAAAACGAGTCTACTTTCGGTTCTTGACGACTTCAATTTTTTTTCCAGTATGAATGATAAGTTATTTCATGTGATTTACGTTCGTACGCTCTACCTGATTTTGCCTTAGCTTACATGTATATAAAACATTTGTTACAAGTTTTAGTTCGTGCATAAGTCGTAGTGGTGGTAGCGCGTACGCGCGGGCGTTCTGTAACAAAACAGGGTTAAAGGGTGGAGTAAGAAAATGCTGGTACATTACTGTCTCACTCGTATTTGAACGTATTTTACGCGGTATAAGAAAAACGGTACAGAAGAACGACGTTGGAAACTTTCGTCGAGTCATAGTTTTTAACTTAGAAAAGTTTTGTTCATCTCATATTCATGAATTACGAGACTTCCACAACGGTCGTGATACTGAAACAGCGGAACAAATAATTGAAAGCCAAAGACACGATAAAAGCAATTTTTGTTAACATTTGTATGACAAAAACAATCCTATTACAAAAGGTCTCCTAGTCATACAGTTATTTAATACGTACTATGTAACAAATAATATAAGCTCTCAAGTTAAATTAAAGTTGTCTACAGCACAAATAAACCATTAAACACATGACATTTTTCTGAAATATTGCTCTCTATCAGTGAATTACTCCCGCTGAAATCAGCGCACAGCATTTAGCAGAACTCTTATCTGACGTACTGGAACCGCTGGTAGGCTGACAACAGTTAATTGATTGGGTTTTTATATTCAGTCAAGATCAATTGTGGTTTGCAATGTGGCTATCTAGAACTTTTCAGATTTCAATTAGATCAGTTAGGTTGGATTTACAGTTTCTAGAAGCGTTCAGTTAGGTAACTGACTTGGTAAATGTCAGTTATGCAAGCTGAGTGCGAAAAGCGTGGTAGATCTTCAACTTCGTCTACCTGCTGACTGGCAAACAAGCGTCACGTAGGCAATGCGCTTGTGTCGCGTAGGTTTAAAAATATAATGTGTTATAATTTGTTATTGTAATACTGTCATAATTATAATAATTGTTTTGTAGCTACATTTTGTTTTCCAGTCTGTTACAAGAACACTTAGTCACATGAAGTAAAACGTATTGATGAAAGCAAAGAAAATACATGTCATGTGGGAAGCGCTCCACCGAGCACTCCTGCCTTACTGTATCTGACGTAAAGTCAACAAAGTCTGTTTAGTGTAGCCTTTTAAGCGTTTTAATCGTCTTGTGTGTCCTGTGTCATCCAGCACCGTTCTTGCCAGCTCCTTTGGGTGAGCTGGTAGTCTACTTCAGTACCTAGTGTAATGGTGTGTAATTTCTTCTCGTACAGAAGGTATCATGAGGTTCTTCTGTAGACGTGACTACGGGACACTGGCCACTGTTCCTCCGTTCCCACTGTTCTGTGTAACATTACCAGTGTTTTAGGGTCTCTATGAGTTACTTGCTGTTATCCGTAACTGAATGCCGTATGTCCAGATGAGTTTAGAATGGTTTTATAGACGGGCAGTTTATTTTCCAATGACAGGGAGCAACCAGTACAAAAATATGCCGAAGTTGTTTACTTTTTGTTACCGGATTTTTTTTGCTATGTATGACATCTGTCCATATTCATGCTGAGATATTTAACATCTTCCGCATGTGGCAACTGAGAGCTGTTTAATGTTACAGTCGGGCAGTTGTATCGTCTTAAACTAAATGTTATATGAGTCAATTTGAATTGATTTTCCTTTATTCGCTATCTCTTCAACAGTTTTTGATTTTGTTCAAGTTGTTTTGTTTGTTTTCTGAAATAACAACATCTATGTGACAGGCCAGGATGGCTGTGCTATCTGCGAATGTCGCCATGATAAATAGTAGACACAAATAAGTTACACTAAAATTATTTTTTGATAAGGAAATAATGTTTATTTATAAAAGTTATAAAATGAGGGAAGTTATTTGAATATACCATTTTTAACGTTAAAATAAAAAGTAAAAATTACCTTAATTTAGGACCAATTAAATTATTTCGTTTAGGACCAATACAGATCAGTCTGTTGCCTAGAACACTCACAATTCTCTTAGGTACCGCCAGGCTTGTTACCACCCGGAGTTGTTACAATTTGACTTGCGTTGTATTAAAACCTACAGCCTTCTGCTTTAGGGGCTAGAAGTGTATCCTATAGACCTGTGCAGTTATTATAAATCTGTATTAAACATATTGTATTACGTTTCTTGCTTACAATATAAATAGACATTGGTGCACATACTCCCACAAGCACGAATCGATAACAGCTACAATGTTCACTATTTATTCGACGTTTTTGCTTCAACATCTTTTAATGCAATTCGTTTAGGTGAGCAATGCAGCAAATTTACAGTCATATTTGCTTAATCTTAATTTTTTTTTGTACGTATACGCCACATCTTGTAGGCATAAAAAAACAAAACCTCATATTGGTTTTAATTTTTAATAATTTTATTTGTTTAAGAAAACAATTTACATCATAAAAAAGACATTTTACAGGCGAAAGAATCTACATTTTTCATCTTTGAGTCTTACTTTGCTCATGAGACAAAAAAGGTTTTTAATGGTACGTTTTTGTCAGTTCTCTAACAGTCTGTGAGTAATTTTAGTCACAGTCTATAAAGTGTATCCGAAAACAATACAAATCTTAAAGTGTGCCGTAAGACTTTGCTAACAAGCACGAACTCGTCTCTGAACTACGTTGAATATCCGAAAATCAACGTCTTATTATCTGAGATGTTAAAGAAAATATTTTTGGTCGTTTAGTAATGATTTGGTGCTATAAAAGAGTTGATGAACTCATGTAGTAACTTGGGTATAGTACAATATTTTTAAAAATCCAGTTCCGTAGGAGCAGTCAAACTCCTACTATTAAAATAAAGAGAAAATTTTTTTCCTACGTTTATTAAGTACTGTTTACACTACTCATCGCATGTTTTAAATTTGAATTTTACTGAATCTATTATATGTTACAGTAAAAAAAGTTAGAGTGGTCGGTACTGCAAGACCTTCCCCTAAATGTAAATGGGATTGCCATCGATATGAAAAGAAAGATTACATAGTGCAAAATGCCTATGTAGCTGCACTACAGCTTATGAAAAAGTGTAGTATGTATATCCCAAACGACAATACCAGCAGTATAGCAGAATTAAAAAAACATGGGTTTTGTTCCTTGACTTTCGTCAGTAATTCCAGAAAAACTTGACCGCTCCGTTTGGAGAATATGACTGTGACTACTCGAGTAAATAAGACGTGTTAAATGCGTCGGTAGAACATTTTTTCAGCTTTTGCATTCGCTTTCTTTTAACTTTTACGCGAAGAAAGTACACATAATAAACGCATTGGATACACGCAACTACTCTGAGTTTTTATGCGTAACTTCGCAACCTTGGTCATGCATATGAAGCTACAACGTGTAAGGTGACTGACATCAATGGCGAAGCTGACATATTGATTACATTTTGTTATTCCATTTATGGGTGCAACAACTGATAGCTTACTCGTGATACATTATTGAATATTGTTTTCATAATTTATATTCACTAATGTGGAAGATAAAAGTCACAGTATTATCTCTTAACCTTGCAATTGCACTTGATAATAAGATCATAAATTTTCTAGCTACCGATTAAAAAACCTTGACGTTTTGATTAAAAGTAACTCCCGGTCTGTTTGGCCGTGGTCCAAGTTTTCCGAAAAAAAACCAGACGTTTCAGCAGTACAACTGGCTGCCGTCTTCAGTGGAAGAAACGAGTCAACGCTAACGCGGATGCAGTACGTTAGGACCACAGTACTGCTTTTGTCGGAAACCTTGGACCACGGCCAAACAGTCCCGGAGTTAGTTTTAATCTAAATGGCACCAGCCGTGTAAGCATTCGTACAACTATATTTGACGTTTTGATTTGCTGTCTGTAATAATAATTTCTCAAATCCTGGTTGATGACTTCAGTTTTCTGATTTTCACTCTCGAGCGTTCGTTTTCGTTGTCGCAGTTTTAAATTTATGTGTATAACTTTTGTAGATTTTAAACCTTTCCAATATCAAATCGAAAAACTAAACAACGTTGATGGCTGACGGGTAGTCACAAATTATTAGCATTGGCAGTACTAAGGGCATAACGGTCCCATTTACATCAGATGAGTCTATAATAGATGTAGGCCTAATTGTAACTTGTTCTTCCAAAATGTTGTTTAAAAACTTTTGATGTAAGGTTTTGAGCATGTAGAATGTATACAAAACCAAATAAAAATTTAAAATAAATTATAACCATATAATTATTTATTTTAAAGTCATGAAATATTACTACTGGTTAAATTTTGTAACGTGAACGAATGTGCGTCGCCATTGCAGAATATCCTGTTATTTATGTAGCGCGTGCCCTCTTGTTTTAATAATACCCAGTTCCCGCAACTGCGGAGAGGGTTCAATTTACACTGTTATTTTGTATTCTCGTGAGGGGGGATTTTACGCTGTCGTGCTGCCGGTAACAAAGGAATTTACTCCTGCCCCCCGCCCGTTACAAATGAGTCGGCCCTTGTTTAACGATATTATCAAAATTAAATCGTCGCCGAGAGGGTTGTTTAACAACCTGATGCAAAAGGACGCCGTCAATCAAACGGCTAAATTGGTTGTATTTTTGTTTCAGTCCTAGTTAGTTGCCGAGTTTACATCACCTTAAGTACTGACAACGCTACTTTGGCAATTGTGTTAATTTCGTTTTACTTGAACTTGTGACTGAAACTCAGTTGTTTTATTCCTGTCTATAAAACTTTGATAATTTAATAATATATGCTACTTATATGTATAGAAAGTTTATATGAAACGTAATCTTACTTTCAAGAATCTCATAATGGCTCTTAGTTCCAGACTTTACTTTTATTTAACTCAGAACAGTTATAATTTAGAAACAATATGTATATTTAACCTAGGCTGCGATAATGCGATGTATTGCATCCTTTACGATTGTTATCTGTAACCGAGCTTTGTTAAAACAAGTTGTCTTCCGTCATATCCGTAACTAATTGGTGATTTATCGGCCGTTAAATTTTTAACGGAGGTTGGAGAAACTGGGCATTAATGTCCTAAATATTTTATAAGGTTGATAATAATTTACTCCCCACTTTTATTAATTATTATGCATCAAAACCCTGTCTGAAAGGTTTGTGTTGGAAGTATGACTATAATAATACATATACAGCGTTACGCATACATATACAACGTCACGTGACTAACATGGTAGTGATGCGATCGAATGTTAACAAAACTGTTTATGCTTTTTTATTAAATCGAACAAACTTACCGTAAACATTTGGTTAAACGTATTCTACTACTGTATGAAAAAAAAATTGTCACGAGAGCCACATGTGGCATAGATGTCCATCCTTAAGATATGCATCAAATTAACAGTCGTAGTCGAATTAATAATATTAATATTATATTAAAGGAAAACCTTACTTTACTTTTTAAAAGAAAATATTTTAAGTAATTAATGAAAAAGTAATAAATTATTAAATTGTATCAAACTTTTATTGTTTTCTACGGGATTAAAAATAAATTGATATAAAATTGACATGAAGTTTATATGCAATCGAATCTGTAGACACATGGTATAGGTAGTAACGGAATTTTATAATTGAAACAATCTTCAACAATATTGTAACTGCACCTATGAAAAATGCCCATATTAATACTGTAAAAAAAGATGTTGTTTTATAGAAATGACAGTTCGAAATTTTGGAAGTCAGGAGGAGATTCGTATCTAAACAGCGAAAATGTTGATGTTGGGGTAAACAGCGACAATAACTGGTTGGGGCAAAGAGGAAACAGATTTGTAGATATTAAGGGAAATGAAGGAAGCCAGGTAATTACTATACTGAGAAGGATGTAGGAAAATTAAATTAATAGGAAATATATTACTTTATCAAGTCATTCTGGAAGGCAAGATGTTTGCAAGAAGAGGATGAGGAAGCATTAAAAACATTTATTTAAGAGATATTAAAATAAGATCTGAGTGTGGAAGTTACATCTAAAAGATACGAGCAACAGAAATCAGTAGTGACTGATTGCAGGAACAGTGTGTTGCCTTTATATTGCTATGCGGAGGTTATAGATATGGTGTACGGCTACGTGACGTTTTGCGCGTCGTGTGAGCAGTAGTATTACGCAATGCTCGGGCACCTTCTCAGCTCTTCCAAATGCGTCTTCCAGACTATAATCGATTATTCTACTGGGATCCTCGTCATTGTTGCTACATATTACGCCACACAGCCGGGGAATAATGCAGGATTTAGAAGTGGGATTTGTTTGTTTGGTCAACCATTCATTGTGCGTTATCGGACTCGTTGTTATGTGTTTTATGTTGCTGTCATTGTGAACCATTGAGTGAGGACATTTGTATTATCTAGTGCGACACTGTTAATTAGGGGACATTCTTGTTCGTTACGATAGGGAATGTTGGACAAACGTAAACTTAAAGAAACGTTTTATACGTAGTCTTTATTTAAATTGGCATTACAGTTCTGAATAGCGATTTTATCTGGTGTCAATTATTCTGTTTCCAGTGTTCAAACGTGGTGATCTGAGCGACCCACGAAACAGTATAATGGTGCTGACGATGAACACGTACGTTAACAATCATATTCCCTGAACGTACTAACCAGTCTTGTCTCTGATGTAACATAGCTACCTGATCGGCGACGCTGATTAAGTCTCTTTACTTGATAACAATCAATTAAACATTAAGCCTGCTAATGTTTTTGTGTCAAGAGTTCTGTGCTTGATCTGTTACTATAACTAGGTTTAATTATTTTTCTTGTCGAGTTACTCCAAGTCACCAGTAGTTTCACGCTTATCTTTATGTAAAGATCATCCTTACCATCGTATTCTTCTAATCAAGTAAGCCTGTGGTTGGGGGAGTACACACAATGCTGCTGTGTTTGTGTAGTCAAGTTGGCGCCTTTTTATTATATCGGATCGACTGCTCATGATAATCCTATACGGTATTACTATTTGTTCTTCCGTGAGGTTGGGTTAACTCGATCTTAAGTCGAACCTTCCATCATTTAACCCCTGAGCCATGCAATCCGGCTTATGAGGCAAACTACAATAATCTCATTAACCTTGCGGCAACGAAAATTGCGACGCAGGAGGAGAACGCAAATAAGGCAACGGACTAGGTACGATTGATAAATAGTTGGCAGTCACGTTATAGTTAGCATCCGTTATGAGTCTTAAAGTCCAGGTGAACGACCAGTTGTAGCGCATCGCCTTGTTCACAGACTACACGTTGACTAGCCAAGTTGTTCTCCGCGTCACTTAATATTACCCGTCTGCAACGATTCCGTCTCGACCACCACGGTAGTCAATGATCTCATAACGGTTTTTGATAAAGTTCCGAATTGCATGACTAAGTAACTTTGTAGCGTAGGATAGTTGATGGATAGGTAATAATGGACATTGTCTACGTTTGATCTAGCCTTCAAGGTAACGTGAACACAACTCGTTCTCTGTCTGTCTCTGCGTGCCTCTCTCTCGCTACACACACACACACACACACACACACACACACACACACACACACACACACACACACACACACACACACACACACACACACACACACACACACACACACACACACACACACACACACACACACACACACACACACACACACACACACACACACACACACACACACACACACACACACACACACACACACACACACACACACACACACACACACACACACACACACACACACACACACACAATAGGAAAATGGGCTCTGTAGCTAAAGAAATATTAGTAGGCTTTGAAAATTTGAAAATGGTCTGGGAATACAGAACGAAACTTTTACAATATGAAAATTTCGTACACGGAGGTACCCAAAAACCTGCAATAACTTATAGATACACACACAAACACAATTGATGTTGGTTGTGGATGATATAACAATTGAGCGAATATCACGTTTAAGTATATACGCTTGGCTGTGTCTGATATCATGAATGAGGTTATTGATAGGAAGATGAACATATTTCAAGTATTTTCTGACACTAACCATAGAAACGTCAGGGTTTAGAGTAAGAAGAGGAATTAGACTGAGTTTCTAAAATGTAATGGCAGTGGCGGTCCTGATGTGTGGATCGGGGGGGGGGTACCACCAAAGACACTATAAGAATAAGGCAGGTGAAATTAAATTTCTGCGATGTGTTTGGAGTTGCATTAAATGGGATGGAATATAAAATAAACAGTAAGAACAGACCTAGGCATGTAATTTTCAGTGATAGGATAAATATGTGTAATACGAGATAGAAGCGATTGGTCGATAGAATGGGTCCGTGGAGACTACCGAAGATCTAAAGAGTCGGAAGCTACGAAGAGAACGGGAACATTACAGGACGACCAAGTAAAAAGTGCCTAATGTCTGATGCCTAATGACGGAAAACGGATCAGCGAGGTGTCAGATCTCTGGAGTAAAAAAAATATGAACGTAAACACACACACACACACACACACACACACACACACACACACACACACACACACACACACACACACACACACACACACACACACACACACACACGTGCGTCATGTGGTACATTGAACCAAAAATTTAAGTACATATAAAGATACATATATACTTTTTACTATAAAAGAAATGTACTGTATATAGTACGTATCGTAAACACTGAACTAATTACATACAAAACCGTTTCAGGAATAAAGTAGGTTTTATACAATTTAAAATCTATCCTGTTTTTACAGTAGATTTTCATATTAAAGTTGTGTATGTACACAGAAAAACAGTGTTTTATAAGATTAATGAATTTTAACATTGAAAATGTTTATAAGGACGTGTCACACATTTGCTGCCGATCGCTGGTGCGTTATCAAAAATAGGAACCGGTGAGTTTCCATAGAAACTACTTCTTTGTTGTCAATAACGTAGTACACATATAAAACTTCGCTTATGAATGCGACTACGTTTAACTTATAATCTGTACATTGGTAAATGAAGAATGAATTCATTGATTGGTGAATGAACATAAACATATATATTTTTTAGATTTATTGAAGCATTTTCAATGCCCTTCTCTGTGCATTGCATTTGTGCAATGCCTGTAAATTTTTTGTACTCTGTAATTTAAATTCCTTAAAAGCAACTGCGACACATTTATGTATATGAGAACTCTTTTTGCACAAATTCAGATTCAGACAAAATTAAAACATTTCTGGTGAATTTTCGTATTATAAATCCGATTATAAGAACAGAATTCTGACAGCAAAGAGATCAGTAGAGTATAAAATATAAAATTATAACGTGATAGTATTGTTTAGGATTATACGTAAATTTCTTAATTTCGTTTTAATTGGGCCAGTGAATATGTTCCTGGCTAGAGGTCATCATCATCATCATCTTATAGCGATCAAAAAATTTTTGAATTCATAATTTTCTGATCGAGAAGTGCGTTTGCACAAGTCAAGTCACCAACCCAAGCCAGAGTAATAAATAAGGACAATTTAACGACACGTCAACCCGACGCTAGCTACAAGACAATGAGAGAACGCCTGACATAACACAACAAAAGGAAATAGGATCGACTGTGACAGACCAAGCTCAACTCAGATTTACAACACCACAACAAACCGAACAAAAGCAGAGTCCAGTGGCACGGATACGCAGAAATTGAAGCGAGCACATGCTGTAGGGTTAAATCGAAGCGTGCGAGCCTTAAGAAAGAGATACTCACTCACAAAGGATTTAGAAAGGTTTTACCCAGTATGAAGACAATGCAGCGTACACCAAGTGAATACAGTCGACGGTGTCGCACAGCGTGAAAACAACGTTAGGATGACAACTGATATTTATGACGAGAGGCCGTGGAGGCATCTTGGGATGACGACGAGCAAGACGCTGTTAATTGGCAGAAAAAAGACGAAGGGTAGTCAGACAATGAACATGACGCTACATATTGTTAGTAATGGAATAACAGCAGGCCTTGGGAAACTCACAAGAACAAAGATTTGACGGACAGGCGAGCAATTACTCTACATTCGCAGAAGTAGTGCGAAGCCCTTTCGCCGTGTATTTTAGGGGATGTTCGATAGCCAACCAGAGTTTAGCATCTTCCAAAGAAGCAAGTGGAGAGGACTGTCGTCATGGTGAGATCCAGAACAGCGAATCAGGGAGTCGAGAACCATAGATCTTCTCAGTGGAAGGAAATATCGGACCTATCGAGACTGACCATAGGCGTGTTCGACAGAAAGTTGCATTATGGTAGAAGACGTTTAATAAAAACTGTTTACAGGGTGCGCGAGCTCAGTAGTTGTTCAAATTTTCTCGGTTACTCAATAGTTCTCAGTTAAGTCACGGAAGTCAGTTACTCAGTATTTTTCAGTTACTCAGTCTTCAATTTTAATAACAGTCTTACAAAACTTTACGTCAGTATTTCACTACGTTTACAGAAGTTTACCGCAGTAACGCGAAGTGCGCAGTGATATAAGTATCGCTAGATTTTGAGTTTGATACTATAAACTTTAAAGTATTCATCATGCAAACTAAACATTAACAAGTGAACGAACGACTCGATGTTAGAACTTTGGCGCGACAATTACGAACACAGTGATCGATATCAGAACGCAATATGATTCAGATATAACTATCTCAGTCGTGCGAACTCATAAACAACAAGTGACTCAACACATATAACACTCGTGCTCAACATTGCACATAATTATGATCCAACTAAATTAAACGTATATAATCACACGAAGCAGTTTAGCTACAAACAGTTATTTGTACACAACCACTAATAATGAATGCACTTATGCAACACAAGACTCTATAAACTTTCATTATTAACGGGCAACGCCAACGGCAACGACACAGACCGGGAGTGAATCTTATCCGCGAGTGCAAAGTGATGACAAACACCTAATCTACGGAACTTCTGCTTACATGGGATCATCAGTGAACAGGAATCCTCACCGATGGAGTTTTGGATATTCACTATCTCAAGTAAAATCCTCATGTTATTAATATTATAATAATACTACTGCTCTGTCTCTTTTCCAAGAAACCACACTTTGAGAAATTAGATCAATTGCAATGATAATATTAAATATAAAAAGCTATTCATCTGAGGCAAAATGAACGCATTAGTGTAGGATGAATAATATTTGATTGTCTATGTTTGTGTATATTTATTGTATTGTATGTTATGTTTTACAGCGAGCAACGAAACGGATATGTATATTGTGATTCATATTCTTATGTTTTTCTTGAATGTATTTTCAGGTCATAATTTACATTTTTGTATCAGAAGTTTAATTGAATAATGTTTAATAAATAAGTATTTATTTGTTAAGTATTTCATGCGTTCATTATTGTCATAACCTTAGTAACAAAACGCTAACGTTAATTGAATTGTTTGTAATAAATTTTTATTTGTCTTTTCTACATTTATTTCCCAACGTTCTCCAAATCGTTCCACACATTCTTGTGGAATTCGTCACTTTATTTTCTATATCTCTATCATGATCATAAGTAAGTAATGTCACGTCAAAAATAGTTGAAATGTGTTACTTGTTCTATGCATGTGTTGTTTATGCATATTTTGGTCCGAACCGGTTCATCTCCTATAAGGGCCATTACTTTTGTCTATAATTCAGATAAGTTACAGTTATATTCTTTTCCTATTTTATGTAAGACGTATATTGCTCGCTGGAGATCGTTTTCTGAAGTGGAAAATATAGCTTGGTCATCCGCGAAGAGAGTTTTCAAGCTTTTATTTCGGTGGATTTTAATACCACTAGGGAATTCTTCTTTTCATTTTTTGAGGAGATCATCTAGATAAAGGTTAAAAAGTAATGGTGACATACAACAACCTTGTCTTACGCCTTGGATTGTTTCAATTGGGACAGATTCTTCTCCGTCGTCTATGATTATTGCGGTGTGTCTATATAAACTCTTTATGGGCTGAACTAGGTGTTGTAGTATACCTTTATTTTCAAGTATGTCCCATAACTTCGGTCTGATCACTCTATCAAAGCTTTGTTGAAATCGATAAAGGCAATATGTGTTTCTAAATCCTTTTCACGTCGTTTTTCTATCACTTGTTCTATGGTAAATATGCAGTCTATGCAAGAGGTCTATGGTTAAATTTCCGGACGTACTATAACATCAAGGTGTGTTTTTCAACTCTGAGGGCGACCGGCTTGTAAATAGCGCAGGACTGTCTGGCGTAACATCCTGCTGTAATAATGAGCGAGTGAAGCGCAGTGCTGGTCACAGTACCTTTCTTGTATACTGTACGGTTCAGGTATTTGGCCTAGCCTTCCTTCTGACTCATAATAAAAATCTTTGTGTATCAGTTTTATTAAGATGAGACAATATTTGCTTACTTTGACAAAAGTTCGCATAATGTGTTAACTGAGTCTTTACGAAATTACTTCTCTTCCATTACTACGTTAGATTGTAATCGCAAGATGCAAGCTTGCAAGCTACTACATATTTAATTCGTAGACAAATAATATTATAAACAAACAAATTCAGAGCAGTTGTACAGAAGGCAGGGGGTTTGAAGTTGGAACACTTCCCAAGATGTGTACTGTTTGGGGTGAGGTAATTTGCGCATCCAGCGAGTTCTGGCAACGTCACTACGCGTAACCGCTGCTAGTCTTTCAGTTTATAATATTATTTACGCTCTTAATGAATTAGTTTGCGGACAACTTCCGCGTTAATTTTATCCGAGAATTGAATCTTATTCGTACTTGTATGCTTTGTGTGAGCCATTCCTTTGGATACTAGCCAGACTGCGTAACCTTAAATGTCTAATTTAAGTACAGACGTGTGAACGATATTGATCCTTATTCTTAAAATTAATGACAGTGATAACATTATGATGTTTATTTTTATTTCTATGAAAAGCGTATTCGTCACATGCTCTGAACTTTAGAGAAAACTGCGACTGAAAGCTGCCGTGAAAATGGTAAAATTTATTTATTTTATGTAATAATATCACTCAAATATGTCTATTCAACCATGGTTACAACACACGCTGTCGACACTCTATCCTAGCTCAGATCTGAATCCGTTAGTCGTCTCTTGGAATACCTTTAACAAAAATCTGGATACAATAAAGAAACACGCAAGTGGAGAATCTAACTCAACAAAGACAAATCTGTCCACATTACCTTTACTATAAGAAAACCAACTGTCCTTCAGTCTCTTTTAATTGAACGTAATCTTCTTCCTTCTGACCATGTGGAATACCCAGGATTACATTAAGCTCGAAGTCTAATACGCTAACTATATTTTCACCAAACGGAAGCACCCTGGAGCGAACGTTAGTGGACCGAATGGCCGTGCCGTATCTCACAGTTATCAACTGATAAAAAAAAAACTGTAATACTGCTGTAAGGTACAACGCCGTTTTGAAGAACAATTAGAGTTTTGGCGTACAGCTGCGTCGTTTCGCTAGGCTCTCGCATCTGGAAATTGTACCAAAATAAAGTGCTTCGTCTGTGAATCAGCGCTCTCTTGTCGTACCAAACACATTTCTGTGTATTGATCTATGTGCTCCTCCAAAAATTCGCTAAGAGATCCCAAGACACACAATATGCCGTACGTGCAAGTACCGATTCGAGAACACTGACGGTGAATTTAGTGGGAAAATGGGATGAATCCCGAAGATTTGAACACTTTAAGCAGCCACCTGATCGTCCGAAGGGATTATTATTAATGTTCAGTGTTTATGTGTGTGTATATAGGCCTACCTATTTTAAGAACTTAAGATAGAAATTAGTTAATCGGGCTCTTTTTGCACGTCTGTTAAAAATCGTTACCGAGCAACATCCATATTATCCGTAATGATAGAGTGAAAGAAGTTCAGTAGTATATATTACTGTAAATACGTTGTAAATTCATGAGCTGTTATGAACGTAAGTTGATAAATTGATAGATTCAATAAATAAATAAATAAACAGCTTATGCATCCACTACAGACAGAATGCCACTGTTCTCATGAAAAGTTATTTTTAATGCTTGTAACATAGCAGGATAACTAAAAATAACTTACATTTTAAATTATTTGAATTACAAATTTTTAATTTTAGTAATTACTTTAACACATGATATTTTTTTAAAATCATTGTGTACAGCATATTGTAGACACAACATATTAGCCTTACCTGAGTGCTTACGCGGATATGAATGTATAGTCTGCTACAATAAATATAAGACAGAGTGCTGTGTTTTGCTTGTAAAAATTTTGGGCGGAGACAACTGGAGATTAACTGCATAAACTAGGGTGGGCAAAGCATGTTACGCAGTCTCAGTATAGCTACTGAGGATGTCTCAACTTAGAATGGGAGGAATATAATTATGGTGATCGTAAATACAAAGAAAAAGTATTAGACCACAAAACAGTCCCTGTCTGTCTGTCTGTCTGTCTCTCTCTCTCTCTCTCTCTCTCTCTCTCTCTCTCTCTCTCTCTCTCTCTCTCTCTCTCTCTCTCTCTCTCTCTCTCTCTCTCTCTCAGTCTCTGTGTTTCATTAATTATATGCCGCGCGCCCCCTCCCCACACACACACACACACACATTAATTAGTGTATATAATGTATATAATTCATCTTCTACGACGTAACGATGATCTTGATTCTTTTTTAGAATTGGACGCATAACTCTTTAATTTGAAACACATTCGTAAGTCCAGAGAAAACTCTTTATACATTCATGTTCAAGACGTTTAAGCATATTACACTACCCTTAAATGTATACCCAGTAGATACCGGTATGTAATATGTAATTTTTTTACAAACGGTAATTGATTTTCATTTTATCTGTAATATGCTAAGATAGAATTGTAAGTTGATGTTCTTCTAGTCAGTAAACTATGATGCAATTCATACATCCGACTAAGGAATGGAATCCAAATTAACTTTTACAGGTGCAAAACTGTTCCTATGAAATATCGTCTGTGATATAAAGTAGGTCTATACAAAGTTTTCATTATACAACACGAAAAGCGGTCACGCGTAAAAACAGCTATATTTACATCATCTGTGACCTTAAGATTTCTTCCATTATAGCGCCCTGCAGTAAACCCTTACTTTCAACGGGCCATTTAACGTGGACATTAACTTAGTCAACAACATTTCACATGCGTATTATACAAGGAACCGAGTTACCGAGTTAAAATCAGAATCCCGATTTTCATACCAAACCCTTTGAGCAGTTTTCCGCATTAAATTTTAACGACTTTAACCTATTCGAGTTACCTTCATAACAATGGGGCCACTTATTACGTTTCAAAATCGTAACCTAACCCTCAATTTTCTAAAAGGTTAACGTTATTATAGGGTTTTAAGGAGGCGGAGCTTACCTTATTTTACAACGTGGCGCTTTTATCGATTTGGTGTAAATCAGAGGAAATTTGTATCAATGGCGTGTTTCTAATTTCAATACAGATTTTTAATACTTTGCATATTATATGTCATTCATATTCATATTCGTTAATAGGGGTTACTCATAACACTTATGAAAGACATGTTAGTTATTATAATCAAGAAACATTACATTTGTAAAGATGACTTTTTCGTAAACCTACAATGCAATTAACGGATTAGCCTAATTATATCTCCTATTTACTGATCGCTTTAGATTTACTTATATACAGCCAAACTAGTTTTGATCAGAATGTGTCCTTTCGTGAAATTAAATTCAGTCGTAGTAACGTTTCGTATAATGCTTTTAAATTTTAGGTTCGGAGGTCTACCACCAATTGTTATATTTTAAATTGCAGTGTTGCATATCTACGCCATAGAGATCAATAAACTGAGATTTTCGACCATTATAAGGAATTATATTCTTCAGGCGTACAGATAATTATATACAACGGAATATCAACAAGGAATATCAAACAAAAAGGTTTCTTAAAATTTGATTACGTCAACGTTCACTTGAAATGTTGTATAAAATTTATGTTTACTTTCACTATTTTACCATAGTATATGCATGAAATATTGGATCCTGCAAAACTAAAACACTGTTGTCTGCTATGTTAAAAATTTCAGTTTTCCAGTAAGGGGAATATCTCTAGATTCGTTTTTTTTTTTTTTTTTGTATCGGCCAACTGAAGACCACATGCCAATTTCAATTCTTTATTTTTTGTTCTTTTGTTTTTCTCCAATATTCTTTCATCTTTTCACTGTGTCTCTTCTTCCTGTCATCAGTTCACTTTGAACCTGCGTTTCTCTCTCTCCTACCCTGAACTCCTTCCATTTTTAACACTTTTGCCCAAAAAACTTCACATTCAATTGCTTCTTTTGGGTTTATATTATTTTTTTCTAAATCCTTTTGGACTTCTTTAATCAACTTGATGTTGACTTCTTCCCCCACAGATATTTAGCAGATCTGCTCTACATTCATTTATTGTATCTAGTTTCTATAATCGTTGCTGTAATTTATCCAAATACTTTTATATACTTTTGTAATGTGGATATTTTGCAAGAGTTGTCATTAGTCAGTGAGGCTAATAAGCTCCCGGTTTGAGTCTGTGATTCGGACCATTTCAGAAACGCGGTGTTTTTCATAGCCGAAAAATGACACAATATTTATGAGTCGGGTAAAAGAATGACAGAATTTGATCTTATTTGTTGAGTGTTGTAAGAAAAATACCGTTTTACTAACTGACTGTTTTACTATTTTTTAAATAACTAGTATATCATTTTCAGAATAAAAAGCCAAATACATAAGGAAAATGAAGGATTGCTTCTAATATAATATTATTAACCGGATGATTAGTTTCTCACAAAGTTGAATAAAGTTGATTTATTTCTGCAACTACATTTGGGTTATCAGTAAAATTACGTTTTCATGACAAAGAGAGGAGAAAACTGCTATGGCTAATGAATAATTAGTTCTAATAGACGCTATGTAAAAAAAACATACAAGTGTGATTAACTGATAATAACTGGAAAGCAACAGAGACCTGTAACGAAAAAAAACAACGTTTTTTTCAGATGCCGTGTGAGTACAGTGATATAAGCAGGAAGTGTAAATTACTCAGCGATATTGACGTTACTAACATTCAAGATATTTTAATAGTTTAACACTTTCTAATACAGAGGATTGCGTAATTGTATCTGCTTTTTACAAACAAGCGGTCTAGAAAATAAGGATCAAAATAATGGAAATTAAGTAAGTTTATGTCTACCCCATCTATTCCATCCATTCAGTTCGTGGAGTAATGATGAAATAAAACCGTAAAACCTCTTCGAGAAGTATTTAACACCGTCACAAATCTGGAGTTTCTAAATTTTAGCAATCAGCAAGACGGAAATGTTACAAACATGACCTACATTAAACTTTTGAAGTTCGAATTGTCAATTATTTGTAGTAGAATGGTCATTATTTCGTTGGGAATATAAACTGTATGTTTTAGAACATTGGAAGCTTATTTATATTACCCTCGATTATCCTTCTTTATTGAAGGCATTCTTAAAGAAATGTGACAGCTTACTTCAGGAAGGAAATATTTATTCGAAATCTTCAGTTATCACTTATTGGATACTATTTTAACCAACAATGACGAACTTTGAAGTTTGTCTCTAAAGGAGAAGAGCTGGATTCGTTTGCATAATACCTACTAGTTAGATCTGGAAGCCGTAAATTGATTTATGCGTGACCCATTAAAACAAGTAGCCTACGATCAGTTTAATTGCTGCTTTTAACTGCAGGAGTACAAACGCTGCGTACGATTTATAGCTAATTACTTTACTGTCTGCTGAATTTGTTGTTACATCCGCCAGTGTTCCCCCCCCACCCTTTGCGCCACGTAGTAATTACCACCTTAAAACTTATAACTTGTTGAAGTTGTGTTCAGCATGGTTGAGTTCAGTAATAAAAACATGATGCAAATACTGAATATTGAACAATTTTCAGTGAAAGCGATCAGATGACGTAGAAACTGAATCTAGAATAACTGTTTACTATGCACGAATGGCAGGAACAATCCATTGCTTGAACAACGTGGTATATTAGACATGTATAAAAACATCAAAAGCTTTGAATGTTTGAAAGGTTGATAAGCCGACTGCTGATCAGGTAGAAGATACTTTTAATATCACTACGGCTAATAATTTTTCCTTCTAAGAGGAATTATTATAAGAAGAAAAAAAGGGACGGAAAATGGTGCTCTAAGAAGACATGTAAGATGCTTAACACGGATAGAGTAAGAAATGTAAACGAGATAGAGAAAGATATAAAGGGAAAAAGGAGTTCGGAAAACTGAAATGAACAGTGCAGAGAGAAGGTAATTTACCTGATAGAGACAAATAAAATAAGTGAAATGCGTGAAGAGAGCATTTCAAAGAAATTACGAGATATATCACAAGAACATAAAAAGGGCGAAAAAATTGATTGGCAGGAATAATAGGATCTAAGAAACAAAAACGAATAAGTGAAGAAGTGACGAATATCTGGAAGAGTGGGAATTAGTCTTCGAAGAACCTAAGAAGGTTACTCATAGCGATTTGAAGTACCCATCTTCAAGTAAGATATTTTATCTGTTAGACCAGTTTGGCACATTTGTTAGGAACATCTTCTGTGTATTTTTTGGTTGGGAGTTTGGTTACTGAATACCAAGATCTCATTTGTGTAGCGTTGGCTGTTTCGTTTCAGTTCTTTCTCCAGACATCAGACTTAAATTACATCATAAAAAAAAACTGTCCGTTTACACGGCTGTCGATCTGTCTCCCCCTCCTCTCCCTCGCTTTCCTATTATCGTCAGCACGTGACTAATCTTGTATTCGATACTTAATATTTTTGCAGTGTGTATTTTATAAATATCGACCAAACATAAGAAAAAAATCTTTTTATATACATAAGTAACATTTACGTAGAATGTACATTTATGTATATACATAAGTACATAAAAGCTTACGTAGAAATAACCTTTGTAGTATTTCTTATATTTTTAACTTGTATAGAAGACGAACTCTATTGTAGATGTAAATTCGCATCTCTAAGGCCTATAGTCTCGTTGAGGCGACTTGGCTAAAACATCAAAAAGAATTTTAAAAACAACATTGAAAAATGAAAAAAAGCATTTAATCTCTTACGTTCATTAATCATCATGTGACAAGATGAAATACCTAAATGCCTACCGATTGAACGGTAATGGAACGCACCCGTACTCAGGTCTTGCGTCCTTCATCTCAAACACACACAGACCGACTCCTAGCGAAGGGACTCCTTGAGAGACGTCATGAGAAAAACGACGCGTGGCGAGTGCAGCTACTACACTTCCAAGCACGGGCTACCCTGGCGAGAGTGAAGAAGTGGCATTAGTGTTTAAATGTGACCTTGTCGTATTTTTTGTTTTTTTTGTTTTGTTATTCGTTCTTACCTAGGGCACCAGGGCATTACAACTTTAGAGGGCCTAATGTATTTACAACTTTAGTATTTACCTAATGAATTCCGTATTGTGACATGCCAAGACGGCAATAGCGTTTTATCACAAAGACCGAATGTTACGTTTCTAGCTCAAACCGGGCGAATTAATTAAATTCGGACCACGTTCGATACGATTTAACGGTTACTGAACCACCTTAAAATACGACTTTAGGTAGCTTTACAGGATTTTTAAGTTCACGTGCAGTCCCTTCTTTTTATATATTTACTCGGAGGAAGGTAATGGTTAGATAAATCTTAACATCGTATTTGAACGGAACGGATCTTTTATTCAGAGTCTCTAACAAGACTGCTCAATTAACTACAACAGTACTATAAAACGGTTCAAAAAATAGAAAATTGTTCGTTTATAAAACACGACGGTTGTTTACTTTCTAGCTTTTACTGTTCAGCAATTAACATTGTCACTTAATACGCGAAGAGAAGCGGCTCACACACCCCGGTGTCAATAAATGCAGAATGAATTTTCCATTACTGTAATCGCCGCTGTTAGGGATGACGGCCGCGTGAACCCTCTGCAGTAACAACAGTGTGCACTCAAGCTTGAGTGGTGTTTCACCACTAACCGTAAATATTCTCCGCTGGCCGTGTAATTTCAAAATTCGTTCGTTCCGCTGTGATTGTCGTGTTTCACTCAACACTGAAGGACGAACAGTCTACTAGTCGCTACACTCAGTGATACAATTATTATACTTCAACTAATCATAAAACGGAACTGTAGGTTAATACCTACGGATAATATAATTTCTTAAGAAAAATATTTTTCTGTTGGTACTAAAAGTCAGACGGTTTTATCCTTTCATTGCATGCATAATTCTCCCAGTTGACGATGCACAAATTATAATGATTATTATTGTCTCTTTGAAGCTTCACTGACAATATTTTCTACGTTATGGGCTGTAGCCGAAAGCGGTAACAGCTAGTTATACGCCTTCAGATCTACTGTAAGCGGAATGACGTGTTCCTTCTTGCTTTAATATTACCGAGTTTACATCTCATTGTGTTACAGCCCAGAGAGGAATTTTGATTGTTGCCGTCCCTGTGAGAGAGATTTTGCGCTACCTTTGTCACGCAACCGGAAACTTTTACACCTCAATTTTGTTAAGAGAGAAAGTGGTGTAGAAGGAGATATAGCGATGGACAGGAGGAGAGAGACACAGACAGAGAGAGACGTGAAATAACAGAGGGTCGCTCGCTTGTGTTTTAACGATTTTATTGAATTTATATTGCTGCTGGAACAGGGTTGTTTACGCTGTTATTGTCTGTCTCACCTTTGACCCGACGCGAAACTCTGCTCTACTGTTTCACTATAAACAGGTTGATTTATAAAAGCACGTGAGCAGAGTATCATATTTTAGTTGTAGTTTTGTCTGAACGTTTCTTCTTGATAATTTTAAAGCGCCTCTGAAATATACTTTTTTTATAACTATTTTTGTAGCATCCTCGATTTCGCATTTCATCATAATTAAACACAATTATTATAAAAAAGGTGTTATATTATTTAATATTTACACTTATATTTCTCCTCTTTTTATGAATTATAATGTTGTTTACACGTAGTGTTTTACTTTCCCTAGAGGAAGTTGCGTTTGACCTTCACCGATCGAGTCAATTAAATATTAAGCCTTAGCTGAAGATTATACGATGACCTACGCCGGGGGGCACTTTGGCATGATGTTTACGGTCAGACTTTTCTGTTATCATGCTACACATGCTACAGTTATTATCACTGCTATTACACTTACACGCAATCCTATATTTAGTAAATGTTGAGTCATTTAAATAAAATTAGTTAATTATATACCGATCGTACAGTATTTGTTGCTAAAGAGTCTATGTGAAATTTCTCGTTCTTTATTTGATGCTTGTCATATAGGTTCTTTCCAAATCCGACAGCTAAACCGTGTTTTAAATAATGTAACAGTCTGTCAGGCTAACAGTTTGGGCGATATTCTACTTTTGTTGTCTTCTGCTGATAACCGCCACATATTGTATTATGTTAGAATTACTTCTCGTATTCTAGAAACTTTTTTAGCCCTGACGATCTTACCTGTAATTAATCAGTGTATCTTTATTTAGAATTTGTATTTTTGTTTTTTGTTTACTCAATTTTCTTTAACTGACACAAAACATCAGAGTTATATACCATTTCAGAGATTTTAATTGCAAATTTTTATGTTCTTATAGCATTAGTAACAAAGAACAAAGAGTGCAACGTGAGTGATGATAGCAAAATAACTGTAACAGAAAAATCATGTTCTTGAAAAAGTTAATTATTTTTTAAATAGGTATGATTAAATTTAATGAAGGGATATAAGTTACACTTGTTTTATAATATGAAATATTCAATAAACACGATACGTTGTGATGTTCCTTTGACAGTTTGATAATTTAACTTAACGTTTGTCTCGACAGTTTCCGCCTAGGATAACACTTCCGAGTAGAATGATAAATCAGTCTAATTTCTCTTTCCTTTATAATTATAAAAGTAGCCAATTTAAACGAATTTAAAGCAAGCTGTAATTATAAGAATAAAGATTTGTTAGCATGTGAATATAATTTTAGGAGCTAAAATAGATAGTATTATTGGTGCACTTGACTCCGAATTTTTTTTTTAATTACTTGTTAGCAATTAGAATATGCATCCCTAAAGTTAATCTGCTTTTTGTTGTAAACTAAAGTCGCATACAACTAAACGACGTGAAAAGCTTTTCCATCCAGTGATATCAACTCGTGATCCTTAAACGTGTAATGGCCCTAAGTTTTCTTGGTCACCTGTTAATTGCGGGAAGGAAAAGTTGCACCAATGTCAGGTTAGGATGGTCAAGTCTTTGGTGTTGTCTGGCGCCTTTTCTTGAAAGGCTTCACTGACGTATGGGATATGAAAATCTGTATGTCAGGTGTGATAGGACACTGGACATCGGCGGTATCTCTTTGAATTAATCGGAGAAATATCGTTCTTGTTTTGCTTCGAGTGGCTCTAGTATCAATCATCAGGTCCATTGTCACTTTGCGTGATAGAAATATAGCTGTAACGTTGTAACTGAATTCATCGGAGTAGATTGTTCTCTCTTCCTTCGTCTCCTAGAATGCTGCGTTGCTCCATGGGTCTTGGCTTCCTGCTTTTTCTTTCTCCATTCGAATCTATCAATTGCTAGTATCTATCACCTCACGCCCAATTTTTCCCGTGCATCCTTTTTCACTTAATCGTAGCACTTACTTCAGGCCTACACACCATTCGTGTTTTTCTATTTTCCATTCAGGATTTCTTCCTGAATGAAAATGGAGTCAATCATGCTCATTATATGTTTTCGAATTACATTTTGTCACTACAGTTCTCTCAGTTTCATATGCCTCGCCAGGACCAATTTTCCCAGCAGCCATACATCTTTTCGTTTCTTCTTATTTTTTTCGTTTCTTAGTCCCCACTTCTTTTATCGGTTCCAATATTTATCGTGGAATTTTTTCTCACACGCTAGTTGTTCTGCTGAGTTTTTAATTATTTCGTATGATTCAAAATTGTAGCGTACAGTGAAGTACATCACAGTTTTGTAAATTCTCAATTTATTACAACATTGTATATTTTTTTCGTTAAAAACGGATGACAACGCAAATATGACATTAGATTAAGCCGGCTAAAACGGCTCTTGCATGTTTTACAAATGGAATTGATAATGCAATTCTGCTCTTCACCTTCATGGGCATTACATGATTGTGAGCACAACGGAATAAGAAACTACTATTAGTCTAGCCTACACGCACAACTAATGTGTACCAACTTTCAAACGTAATGGCTTAATATTTTAACAGAATTAATATATTTATTACTTAAGGTCTGTTATCCAAGAAAATCTGTCCTTTAATAATATAAATTGTATAGTACGTAAACTATTATGGTTTTAATAATATACGCTACCATAATTATATCGTTCTGAAAAGAAATTCCTTATAAAAAAATGAATAAATAAATAAGAATTAACACATGTTGAAGAAAATGTCTTCTCAATGCAATATATCTGGCAGTGGTAGTCCAACCTATTGAAATATGTATTAGATCATTTATATATCAAAATATGTTCTTGTATAAAAACCTGTTAATTTTATTAATTCGTAAAACACAATGAAAACAGCGAGTAATGTTAATATAATAGTACAGTAAGCAATAATGACTGTTTAACGTGTAAGAAAAACAATGCAATGCTTAATGACTGTAATGTAACTTGTAATGCGGCCTTTTAGCAGATTGACAATAAAAAAAGATAACAATTTATTTAAATAACAAAATTTTACTTACGCCGAAAAATTATAAGAATCTACTAATGCGAATGTTTCATAAAACTCGGAAGTTACGTTATGAAAATTAATCGCAATATGAATCATGTAAACAATAGTTACAGTATTCGAACTCAGGTTTAACTGAAAAAAGTTGTAGCATTATTCTCTAGTCTGCACAATAATTCTGAAAATTCTTACAACCTTAAAATATGGAACGAATGTACTCGTATAGGCGACCCAGATTACCATATAATTCATTCCCCAATGGGAGTAGAAATCTGATCCGTCGTTAGCTCCGTTGTTAGTCAAACTCAGCGATAAGCCCAATATTAATAACGTTGAAAATCGTACAAGGCGACCACCAAAAATAAGCTCTCAAAGTAATCACAAAGAAGTGAAATTTTTGTAATAATGAAGTGCAGTACATTTAATCATTTAAATCCCCTTAACTCTGTTTAAAAGTAACGTCCCAATTGTAGACTTTAAAAAGTATTTATTTAAAATTGTAAAGGGTCCTATGTTAGGTTCTTTATTTTGTTTTAACATTTATGTTACTTTAAGAAAAATGATTTCGTTTAATTATTGTCTCACAATTGATGTATGCCACGATGAAATTTTTATTGCTCTTTCTATTGATGTAGTAACTTTTAGCTTCACGTTATGCGTAACTAAAAAGTTAACCTTTGAACCTTAGATTACAACATATCTTGAACTTTATTTTACAAGAGACAGGGTGAGAACTTTATTTACGCCTCAAAAGACAACATTGTTTGCTCACTGTCTTTGAAGGGGCTCGTAAAATTCCAGTCATCAGGGAAAAGTATCTACGTACATCAGTATTTTGTGATCTATGCATATTTCATGTAATAAATTATATAGCAAATAGATTCATTTTACGTAATTTTTGGTAGGGTATAGTAGTCTACTTTCAATTCCAAACGAAACAAAAAAAGTTCACAATATTATAGCTTAATATTAGTTCTTAATAAAGTTGGAACTTCACAAGGTTTTTATTAAAATTGTTGATTGTTAAATTACTTTTTCTTCACACTTTTTTGTTGTGACGGAAGAAGAACGAACAATGCGCTATCATGGGAAGGGGATTTAAATATATAACTTTTCGAAGCTACAAGCTTACAAGATCTCAGATTACACATAAATGTTTCTAAATCGTACCAAAATAACGTACCAATATCAGCGTATTGTTTAACTGATGATGAAATAAAACTTTGTGGTCAGCAAGAGAATGTGGCGGCAATCACGTGATGTAAACATCAATTTGAATTTAATCTGTAATATGCAGAAGCCGATTATGTCAGCTCGCTGATGATTGATAACACAGGTGAGCATCAGCGTGCACACACGTGGCCGTAATTAGTAAAAACCGATAGTTTGCCTCTGAAAAAGGGAGCGTATAGATTTGCAAGTTGGCAAACCTGCGCGCGACTCGGCAACTGTCATCGGCGGGAAGCTTCAGTATCAAATCAGCTGTTGTACGAGTTAGGTGTGTGTCGTTTTTTTGTTTTGTACTCGGTATCGTTCTGTGATCTCGAAAATACTACAGTTCATACGAATACGTGTAATGTTCAATAATGATGAAATAATAATACCATTGTTTATTGTAGTGTTAAGTGTGTAGTTTTCAGTGTCGTGTTCTCTCGTGTTTTGACCTAATAAGAGCACAGTTGAATTTAATAACAGTTATTTTGATAGATTCGTTCCGTTTCTATGGCTTTGTAAGGAGTTTAGTGTTTACAAAACATGCCGTAAATATCATTTTTATAAAATTTATTGATTTTTTTTAAGCACTTGGCTTTTATTGAGTAGAAGGCTTTAAGATGTAGCAACTAAGGCTAAAGTTTACCAACCATTTCCTGGCATCGAATCACGTATATGCACATTAATCAGTTTTTCTTATATAAATAAATATAAGAAATATGAAAAGCGCATGTGTGTGTTTGTGTGTGTCTGATTAATTTGCTGGCTGATAAATTTATAATGACTGTTGTAACAGAATCTTATTGGTAATAATACAATAGGTAAACAACAAAAATGGATTATAATTATAAAAAGGAAAAAAAAAGTTAATAAACCAAATTAAACACGCGCACACGCACACGCATGCAATTCCCTACACAACACACACTTTATTTGCAGTGTGAGTGTGTGATTGTATGTATGTGTGTACACGTGCTGCTTATCGTGGAGGAGTGTGTGTATTTTTGTATACAAAAATATTACACACACACACACACACACACACACACACACACACACACACACACACACACACACACACCCACACACTTACGTGCAAATAAAAACTCGGATAGGCGATTATTCTTTACTCTCATTAATTTAAAAATAGTTTCTAATATTCATTAAACATATTGACTTAATGCGGATGCAATGTGGATTACTGAATTAATATATTATTGAATCGTTTTTATTAAATTATACCACAGAAATTTGTCGTAATTGTATTGGTATATGTCTAATTGCAGTATATAAACGTTTTGATAAATTTACTAAATTGTTTTCGCGTTATAGTAGGTCATGTAGTTTCAACTTGATTCGGAATGAGGATTTCTGAAATAATTTCACAAATAAAATAAAATTACAAATATCTGTTATGACTTCAGATTTTATCGATGTCTGTTCTCGGTTATTCTAGATCAGATCCGGGGGGGGGGGTGTAAGAAATATTGTGTGTATGTGTGTTTGAAAGAGAGAGAGAGAGAGAGTGAGAGTGAGAGAGGAAGATACTGGCTGCGTTAGTGTTTTGCAACGAGTTGATGTTAAGATCAATGCCAAGAAAGACTCAAAAGAATTAGTGGTCTTATGGGATTTACAGCAGATGTCTTGTTATGAACACGTTTTACTCAAATGACAAAACAGTTAATTTAAAGATCCGTTTGTGAACGCGTAAGTTGTGATTTCTTGTACGGAGAAGTGAAGTTAATATATTTTTGCTGCCAGGTATGGCATTGGCTGCGACAAATACCGAGTAATAATAATTTTAAAATAAATTCGGAAAAGGTATTATGGTCAGATAATGATACGAGTGCACATTCGCTTGCGCGCGCGCGCGCGCACACACACACACACACACACTGTAGAAATCACACGCATAGCCTACTTGCACATGTGAGTGGATTCAAGGAATCGCTATCCAAAGTGAGGACAGTTTAGAATGTACTTTGCTCGGCTTCGTAACCGATTTCAACACATTTTATTAACGGCCAGATTAATATACATAGTATGTGTACACACGCGCCTTCATGAGCACATCGCGTTTGTGTTTTGCCTAATTTATGTTTTCACTGTTTACGACATTCCGGGCGTCTCGGTTGATGATCGTTTTGTCCGCTAATTACTGTTAAATTACCAACCAACAAACTGGAAGCAATTTATTTCATTAGATCTCTCTGAAGTGGCAGTGGTCTGTAATTGCAGAAACGGAATTTCAATTTTACGACGGAGGCGTAAGTTTACGTTTACACGGAATTGTATTGGCTTACTCACAACTGATTTTAATGTTTTATTGTTTTTTTTCCACGTAAACACGAAGATAAGGTTTTTCTATTTAATAGAATGTTCTCCGGAACATATTTACTTGAGAAGCTATTAGCAATAAAATTAAACATTTCATTAATTATAAAACAATGAATATAATAACGATACATGCTCGTATAATTTTTATTGTATATAAACGTTAAAGCGAATTGGTTACTTCTATTGTTTGAATGTTATTAACTATTGTTCTTACCGTATATTATATTTTTAAAACATAGGCCTACTTCATAACTGTATTAAACGATTTTAGACTCGTGGGTGCCTCGTGGGAGGATACGTTTATATGACAACTTACGCACGTTTCAGAAAAATATTTCATTTCCGTTAGTGTACTTTACAAAGAGTAATAAACAATAATAAATAATACATTTTAATTGTAATAAAGTACAGTTTAGGGTACCCAGTGTAGTGCCGTCAAATTGTGTAATTATAATATTATTTAATATAATTGAACTTTTTTAGCTGCTGTTTGATTTTTTTTGTATCGGCCATCTAAGGACCACATGCCAATTTCAATTCTTTATTCTTTGTTCTTTCCTTTTTCTCCAATATTCTTTCATCTTTTCACTTTGTCTCTTCTTCCTGTCTTCAGTCCACTTTGAACCTGCGTTTTTCTCTTTCCTACCCTGAACTCCTTCCATTTTTAACACTTTTGCCCGAAAAAACTTCTCCTTCAGTTGCTTCTTCCGCGTGTACATTATTTTTTTCTAAATCATTTTGGACTTCTTTAATCCAACTCGATGTTGACTTCTTCCCCCAAAGATTCTTGAAGATCTGCTTTGTTAACGTATTGTCGCCCATTCTATATAAATGTCCAAATAATAATAGTCTTCTTTTTCTCATTGTTTCTGTTATATTTTCTACATTTTGATATATTTCATCATTACTTCTTAATTTCCAACCTTCCGAAGTTTTTCGTGGGCTGTTAGATTAATTTTTAAACGATTCATATCCCTTTCAACGTAACTTCCGATGGTAGGTTGTCATTTTGAAGAATATTCGGTTGGTAATTTACTGCTGTGACGTTTTAAAATAGTCCTACTTCGTTTCGATCATGCTCAATCAGTGGTCAATCTTCAAGGGTTATAACAAACTTGACCTAACCTCCACCTAAAACCAAAGTGCATGAGGTCTCCGGAAATACGGAAGCAAGTAGTTGGATGAAAAAATCAAATGTCAGCTGTGAAAATCTGAGAATTAAGGGATTTAAGAGATGCTGTGGTTAATAAAGATTGAAATTGAAACAGAAAATAACTCAAAAATATTAAATATTTTTACTTTATTCTGGTCATTCGAAAAATTTCCGGACTAGTTGACCATGGTATATAATTAAAATTGTTGACAACTGACGTTTCGGCAGCACTCGCGGCAGCCATCTTCAGAGTGGGTGGAAGTTGTTCCAATGCTGGTAACAAGGCTGTTATAAACGCTGGAGTGACTTCCCCTGCCCTGAAGATGGTGGCCGCGCGTGCTACCGAAACTTCAACAGTGAACAGTTTTAACATACTAGCCCTGAAATTTCGCGTAACGACCAAAACGTTTTGTACCGTGAGAGGATACGTAATTTTTTCACTTGTTTTTAACAGTCCGCTGAGTAGAGTAGGCAAGCATTAAACGTTACTACCCAGCCAGCATTTACTATCCCGTAATTTTAGTGTAAATTGATTTGACGATTTTTTACTTGACAATGTATTTATTTTTTGAGTTGTGAATTTTAGTAACTTTTTTGTAACATGTGACAATAATCGCAGGTCGATCGAAACATAGCCTTTTAAAGTTAAAGGTGGTCAGTGTCCGACCAAATTACTGTACATAATGATTTGTAGCTGTTGTTAAAAAGAAGTTACGAGTTTATGAGGCCGAAAGTGACGTGTGTAGAACAAATACAGACTACAAGTTTACGATAACACTGTGATGGAACGGATATGTTTAGTCGGAGAAAATAAATTTTGATTATAATATTGTGAGTTTTTAGTACTTTGCATTTGATAAGAGTTCAGCTGCACGCGGCGTTCAGGAACTAAAATTAGTTAACAGAGTTCAAAGTCATTTAAGTACGGTGTTGTTGTAATATCGTGACCGGTAATACTTATGGAACTTATTCGCAACGGAATGAAGTGGTGCCAAATATAGACGGAGTTTAATATTGACAAGACGAATATTGGCTTTGGGATAACGAAATTGATGAAGGTATTATTTATTGTATTGTGTATGCACTAAATAAGTACCGTGTTCACAACGCGCCCCCCCCCACACACACACATACACACGCCATGTGGGAAGATTATTTTCTTTTGTGTAATTTCGACACATGCATCAACAGCATGTAATTACACTCTATTTAGACTTGTCGTACGGTGAACTTACCTGGACGTTCGTAACCCACCCAATAATATTTTATATAGGCCTAAATCTTACGAGATTGAAATTGTCGTATTTGATTTATTTTCAAATCAAGACGAATAGGAATTATTTTCAAGCAAATAAGTTTTAAACGAATAAGCAATATTTTTATTACATTTAAATAATGTTTTGAATATAAAACTGCTCTTTTAACGTAACACAGTGTGGTTTACTGTACATTTTGTAGAGTTTTGAATTCTACATCTATGAATTCAGTGTGTAGTGGCTAAAGTAGGCCTATTGAAGTGTACTTTCAACAGAGTTCGGGTAAAGTGTGCCCTTTCAGCGCCGTTTTACAGTGAAAATGTTATACGCAAAAGTAGATGTCACAGGTAGGCCTAATGGTCTTATAATGGAGATAAAATTATGATAAAAAATTATTCATAAAATATACATAGAAAAACATGTGATGAATTTTACCATTTTTAGGAAATATATTCACAAATGTGAACTCATAAAAGTAGTATTTATTCTTTCTCACACAAAAGCATATATTTAGCCTACATATAAAAGTTTCATATACAAAACAATATTGGTTATAAAAAATCAGGTTCTTCTAAAATTTGTGAATGTTTTGTAATGACAAAAACTCTTGAATACTAACTTGATGACTATGCAGCCATAGTTTTCAAAAGTAAAAATTAAATATTTAATCTTATTTTTGGCTTACGTAGGATAAATAATTGTTCATAACAGTTGCAACAATATTAGATTGTTTTAATAAATTACTGATTATAAATTTTGTTAACTAATGCGATCATAATTAAGAAAGTAAATGTCTACAAGATGTAAAATTTCCTCTGTGTGCGTTTTACCAAACAATAATAAAAAAAAATAATAATACCTTTCTCTGTACCTCCAGATGCTTAAATGTTGAAACCTGTTTGTATAATTAAAATTATACATTAGTATTATATTTATTCTATAATACTAAAAATTAGTTGTACAGATATTGTGTTTTTAAATAACTATGTTCATTAAACAACACGTAAATAATAAGAATATCAATAATCATAATTGTTATTAATAATAAGTAAATATAATCGAATATTTAAAATGTTTAATGATAAAACAGATACGTAGAATTTGTTACCGTACCTAATGCAAAAACGGTTTCCTGATGTAGAATAAATAATAATTACTCGAAAAAGTGAAGTGAGAACGCGATCAGGGTCCACGTAATAATCTACACGGATCACGAATGAATAAACCGTAATTACATTGAACTTACTAAAAGTGAGAGTAGACTTGCATAAGAGTCGTGATAATAGAGGTGAAACTAAAAGTGCATAGACATAAGAGAATACAGTACTTCGCAAGATTTTACGAAGCGTAAAGCGAATATGAAACGTTTTATCATACTTTTATGAAAGGTCATAAACCGAAAGTGATAAACTTTATTGTACAAATTTAAGTCTTAATCTAAAGACTCATATATTGTTTATTCTCAGCGTCCCATTAAAGCGTCCACGTTCCAATTGTCGGAATGTTATAAGTCTTTTAAAAATTTAGTATAGTCTTATAGTTCATGTAGTAGAGAGTTATATACTCATTAAAAAACGCCATTGTGTGAGAATAAATAAAATATTGAAAATACTAAGATTTATTCAGATATAATTTTATTAATAATACACGTAGGCCTATCAGAGTGACTTTCTATAGGTATGTACCATACTCTTATATGCACACGTTTATAAACTATTATCCAAATAATATTAAATTCTGTATCGAGTTTTCCGTTTTCTTTCACCATAAGAAAGCGGGTTTTTATTGAAACAGCGTTTTTTATAAGACTTAAACCTTATATATTTTCTGTTTCACATTTTATTTTTGTTCATGCGTGTTTAACAATTTAGTGTTCATGTGCGATACTCCTCCATTAATAACAGAATAATAGAAAACATATCGTTATTATCGTCACGGTGGTATCTTTATCCGGTTTAGATCGTTTGAAATGTTCCGCTTGAACAACGTTTATGTGTGGAGGTCCCACGTTTCAACGTCTGTTGGGTTTGTAGCGACCCAACGTTTCTCGTATACCGTTAACTTCTCTCAGTTTAGATTTTATTTCCACACCGCCTTGCGTCTGTGTAGTGGTTTCACATTCTGCACATACCGTATGGATTAACTTCATATTTTCTGTTCTTTCCTGTATTCTTAAATTTTTCTGAGAAATGCCGTCTCTGATGTTCCAAGTCATTTTTCTGTAGCCTTGTTTGCGTGCACGTTTCACTACCGTGTAGGGTACTGGGAGAGCCAAAGTATTTTACAGGTCATTCCAGGAAAAAGCACATTACGTATTCTAAAAGGTGGTTTGCAGCTAAAAATATTTTAAAAATGTAAATTTAAATATGGGCCCGGAAATGATTTCATTTTGGCTTGTTATTATTATTATTGTTATTATTATTATTATTATTATTATTATTAATTTGGGATCAAACTGTCTTACTACGTTGTCCGAAGTCTAACCTCCATTGTTGTCTGTCGTTGGCGTTTTCATCGTTTAATCCTCTATCGCTCATTGAACTTCTTATGCCATCTATCCATGTTTTCTTGGGCCTTCCTTTCTTTCTGTGCTCTCTAGGTATCCATCTCATTGTTTTCTTTAATAGTCGGTCTTGTCCCATTCTTTATACGTGTTCGTAACAGATTAGTTGTTTTTCTTCAATGCGGTCGACGATTGTCTTTTGTACGCCCATTTCTTCTTTGATCGTTTCATTTCGTATTCGCTCTAGCCTTGACGTTCTAGCAGCTCGTGTCAAAGCATCTATATCTGTAGCTTTTAACTTTCTTTTTACGTGTTCTTTTATTCTCTATGTTTCGGATCCGTACATCGACGTGCTTTTAATCATACCATCGTATATTATTTTTTCCTTTGTTTTCCAATTTCTGTGCTTCATAGAATCTCATTCAATGATCTAATTATTTGTTTCGCTTTGTTTATTCTTGATTTTATTTCAACATCATCTGTTCCTTCTTTATTAAAGTTTATTCCTAAGTATTTTCAGCTGTTGCATTTTTTTTATACATTCGTTGTTTTTGAGATTAAATCTGTTGTTTCTACTCCGAGACATAGATACTGCCGTTTCTATGTTCATCAGTTATCCCCATTTTTATACTCTTCCTTCAGTTTGTGTGTCATATATTCCATGTCTTGTTTTTCAGTGCCACGTAACACTTGATCGTCTGCAAACTGCAGAGTGTACAAACATATGCCATGGTCAGTTTCAATTTCGCATTTTTCCTTCCAATAGGTTAGAGCTTTTGCAACGTAAATTTTGATAAGTGTGGGGGACATGCAACAGCCCCTGTCGTAATCCCTTATTTACTCTGAACGGTTCTGATACTCTATTTTCCACTTTTATTGTGAACGTCATATCCTTGTACAAGTTTTGCACAGTCCTAATAAGCGTATGATTAATGTTGGTATCTTGAAGCACCTCCCATAGTTTTATGATGGGTATATTATCGTAAGCTTTTCATGTTCGGAAGGTAAAATAATGTTAAATTACGTGTTAAATTGTTAAATAATTCTTTATAAAATTTCTAACAAACAGAAGTTTTGAATAAAATTCGTAGAAAACTTCATATGAGATAACTTGGTCTAATAAAGTCATGGAAAATAAACACAGGTGTTAGAATTTCGACATTAATTAAAAACCAAAAGTGATAGAACATGTTAAGATCCTTCAAGTAAAACAAAACATAAGTTTTTTTAACTCGAAAAAGTACATTTCCGGACAAGTGATATGGCAGTAAAATCAGCTGCCGAAGTAGTGTCTTTTCCACCTGGAACATCCCATATAAGCGTAAGAGTTATCTAGACTTTATTAATTTTTTTTTATATTATTCCATATACGACTTGAAATTTCTTAGTTTTGTTGATAATCCCACGAATAATAAAATAAATCTCATAAAATTACAATCTATGTGTGACGGTTTAAACATTATTTAGTCATTTGGAGTATGATAAATTGTCGAGTACACATGATCTATAAACTTGGGATTTTTATTAAAATAACGTTTCAACGGACAGTAGATATTCATGTTCATTTAACTTGGCATCTATTGTCTATATTTGATGTAGGTATCTGTTTAGGTTTGCTGTTACACGTGGGGTTCTATTAGTACTGTGTAGGTTTGCTGCACTTTAATTTTATTATAACTTCACTGGTATTTTTGCATATTTCCATTTATGAAGTCTTTACATTGTAACAGCATTGAACAAAGTTAAATTATAATTATGATGCAGATGATTTAATTTATTCTCATTGAACCAGACCGCACTGTGGTATATTGAAGTCAGTTTAATTTCGTTCTGTTGTACGCACGGCTCCGTAACACCCAGCTTCCATTCATAATAAATAAGTTGTTTGCCACTGTTGAAACGTCTCCATCGGTGACCTAAGTTCGTTGTGTTGTAATTCTAATTTGTACTGTATCTGTCAATAACTTATTGCAGTCGTCCTTAATAGATCTTTCGGTTATCATAGATCAGAACTATATATATATATATATATATATATATATATATATATATAAAAGCTAACGTATATAACATATGTAATGTATATAAGAAACTTTCATTTAGTTTATTAATTATCTAATATTATACAAACTCATCTTCCAGGTTCATGATTCCACTCCGTGAGGAAAGCCTAAACAAACTTCTACCAACCTTAATCCAAGTCTCAAGTTAAGTTTCAGGTTCATTTTGTCACTTCCTTAACACTTTAGGATGTGAGGAAAGAGTCTTTTTTTATTTTGGTAAAGCTCACTGTTCTCTAATATTTTATATCTGGATTCACTGTATCCATAACTGATCGACCCAGTATCTAAAATGCTTAAAACAGTATTACAGATATTTAGACATTCTTTGTGTTTAATTAAAATTTGAATAATTTCTATTTTACTTAATAGAAACTTATACCCTACTAAAGAACAAATATTTAAAACACAGAATGGGAGAGAGGAGAGAGAGAGAGAGAGAGAGAGAGAGAGAGAGAGAGAGAGAGAGATTCTAGTTGAGGTTAATTAGTTTTTTGTTGATAGTTTTTGCCTTTTGAACTAACGTAAATTCGTTTTCTATTTTATATTTGTGCGTTTGTTGGAAATCGAGAAACAAACTAAATGCATTTCCAATTATACGTACAAAGGGAAGCGCTGTACAACAAAAACGAGAGTAAAAGGGAAGGACTAATGCGTGGGCGAACAACCACACACTCCCAGTGCGATGCCATTTACTTAAGAATCTCCGTTTCAGCGCCCCGTTTATATAACTGTCAGAATGAATCCCACTGCTGCCCCCGAATAATGTAAAAACAATTATCTTGTCTACAGAAATGATTTGGTTCGTCGTTGATTGTTGATTGAGGGCGAAAGATTCCGGATACGTTCAGCGGTATTTTAAACACAATGAGGAATATACAATAGAATGATTATACTCGCGACGAAAAAGATTTAAGAAAAAATAAGTCACTCTTGGTAGGGATGTGATCGTGAGATTGTATTTTGTAACGGAATAAAGCTAACTGAAAAAGTAACAGGTTAGAAACGTTTGTATAAAAATGAAATTTTTCTAGCATATTATCATGTGTATAGTGACGTTTATACATTTTTTTCAGTAGTTTGCATACGAGATTGAGGCATCAAGGGGAGAATTTAAGTCTTTGTTTAATTAAAATTAAAAGAATGGTATTTTATTTAATACGTGTATTCTTTGGTGCATTGTAAGTGGGTGCCAGTGTGTTCGGACTCACCCAGGGTTTAGTGATTAGCATCCAAGAAACCTGGCATTGCTTTCGTATACTGGTGCCAGACCATTTTCCTTACAGACAGTCTTTTTTCCTTCGTCTCCACAACGTCAATACCGTTTCCAGCCCTGAGTGGGGAACCCCCGTCATTAGGTATTGCCTGACCGGTAATTACCACAACGAAAGAAAGTGATCGCATCTGCATCTAAACCAGTTTAATTCTAGCGATTCGAACATTTTATAATTTATACTATTCCGCAGTTCGCAAGGACATATTAATGTATTACTCTAATAATAAATCGTCACCATGAATTTATCTGCCTTCTTAATATTGTTCTCGTAGTATAGCTGGGTATTCTAAATTTTAATAAGAATTTTATGAGCCGCAATAATCATAGATTTTATGTTCGCAAACATTCACAAACGTATCAACACATATCATATTTCAAATAATTAAGAAAGCAATTTAAACAGTGGAGTTGAGATACACTTTAAAATGATGTATAAGAAAAAGTCACGTATGGAAGTGTTTGTTTTGCATACCATCAAAAAATTGTCTCATATTTTATGGAGATGTTTAGTGCTGGCATCTGTTGGAGGGGATCAAATATCACTACATTTAACGCCTCCTCACTGCCACGGGGAAAGTCTTATGACTTTCACATCTCGCATTTTTTGATATTAAAACAATTGTATTTATTAAATTTAATTTCATTCTATTTTATTTTTTTATATTAATCATGAAACAAGCCGAGTAAATAACAATAATGTGTAAGTGTGGAGATGCGCGCATGTGTTAGTTACACTGAGTTAGCTGTACGTGTATCCGTTAATAATAATGTCCCGCAGAACGGGCTATTAAATCCAATGATAATAGTAGTTACCAGAAAATGCACTTATGTCAAGCGACTTATGGCGCACTCTGTATAATACGGCTTTACACAGTGTACCGTCATATTAGATAAAAAATTTTCTTCTTAGCAAGAAAAGGAAAAACCGGCTGTGCTTTAAAACCCGTCCCTAAATACTTATAATAAAAATCAGTTTCAGCTTCTACGAATTTAAAGTACACTGTCTACAAAAATTGTTATGTGTAATTGTAATAATTACATACCAGATTGAGAGTGTGTATAAAGGAAGGATCTATGTAGAATGGAAGTAGAGATATTGGACATTTTAAGGGGTCAAGATAATTGGTATTGCACGAAATATTACAGATACGAGAAGCGTTAGATCCCGCATTAAATCGTCTAATAGATAATCGAAAAACACGTAGAATCAATAGGACACAAGAAATTAACTAACCTGTCTGTATGTGTACAGTACTCTGATTGTAAAGCTTTTTCCATTTATTTTAAGAAATGCTTTTTCAATAAAAGTAAAAATAATAAAAACCGCAATGCAAAAGTAAATTTGCTGGTGCATATTATACAGTCCAACGTGGGCGGCTGCACTGAAGTCGGTGATGCTTGGAAAATAATCCAAATAACTGTGGTAGCCGCGCCTAACGAAATGTAGCTATCAGATAGATGTTGCAAGATTTCATGTTCTGTAGTGACGGTGTTTTTACGCAAGTATCGTGGTAGAGAAATATATTATACATATACCGTTCAATGATAATTTTTTATGAGATTGTCAGGTAAAATGTTTTGCTTAGGGAACCTGAAGTGTTTTGTTGATTACCACGTGAAAGTCATCACCGTCGTCGTCATCATCATCACCATCCTTTCCTGAAGCGTTATGCACATGGCTTGTTTCGCCTCCTAGCCGCGGAACAGTTTACACAACACCACTGCCATAGAGAATCGGTTTGTGTATAACCACGTACAGTGACTAGCCGCAATGTGGGGAGGTAGACTGGGTATAGTCACACGTATCTGTCGCGTTGTTACTAAACCAGTCAGCCAGACTGTTGTGTTCCTTCCAGAGAGGTAGTAGATATAGTATACCTCTATGTTTGCTCCAACAATAGGTAGACGGAGGCTTTGGGGCAGCCTTGAGGCGAAACGAGTGCACAGTAATGCAAGGCGGGTTGTCTTTCACTGAGCTACCCCACCGTCCTACGTAAAAGTGGTTAAAGTTAACGTTATCAGTTTTGTTTGTTTGTCTCATACCACGTAGGCACACGCGTTGTCATGACATTTCACGTATTTATATCAGTGATTATGTTTGTTTTGTAGGGACGTTTGTATAGTACGACTGGATCAAGTCGGTAATTTTTTGTAATTAGTATCACATGTAAGTAAACATTTCTTCTTCCTATAAGCTCTTTTGAGCTTAGTATCGAGCATAAGCATCCCTCGTGCATCGCAAGTTTAACTGGATGGATAAAGACAGACGAAGTATTTACACCATGTTTAAGGGGAGAGAGGAGGCGAGGCCAACGTTTTATCGCTCTTGGGTTTCTACCCACGGTCTCAATTGGCTTCAGCTGCGTATAATCAGACGATAAAGTAAAAAAAAGACTGCTACTGTGGACTTATTTTTTGTCGGAAACCCGTATATACTGATTTTCAGCGACTTTTTCGAAATGAAATCTGGCTAAGAATTTATTATTTTTCTACTTTCATTTTACCTTATGTGTCCTAACCGGCCAATAGTTGCCGTCTTTCAGTTCGAAAATGTTAGATTCCGTTAGTTTTAAATACCGCTTTTTCGTATATTGTTGAATGTTAATAAGAAGATAATTTTTGTAAGATTAGTAGAAATTAGTTTTGAAAACCATACGGAAGCCTGTTAACCGATGTTAGCTTTAGAATAATAGCATTGCGTTGGAATAGGCAAGAATATATTATAGTACATTAACAAAAAAAATTCAGTTATTATAATTTATACAATGATACATACTTATTTAAATGAACAAAAGACCAAAGTCCTAGTCTGTAGTCGGAAGGAAGAAGATTCAGTCAGAATAACTCTGGGAAATAATGTTCTCCAGGCAGTTGAGGAATATAAATATCTAGGAAGTAAAATCACAAATGATGGACTTAGCAGTAAGGAAATTATAAGCAGGATTAACCAGGGTAAAATTGCTGTCAACAAACAGAAAAACCTCTTCACTTCAAACACTATCAGCCTAAAAATAAGGAAGAATCTAGTAAAGACATACGTGTATAGTGTTGCCCTATACGGGAGTGAATCTTGGACAGTTGAAGAAAGTGACAAGAAAAGACTTCAAGCATTTGAGACCTGATGGTACAGAAGAATATTCAAGATACGCTGGAGGGAGAAGATAACGAATGAGGAAGTCTTTAGAAGAGCTCAGGAGGAGAAGAGCTTTCTACGAAATTTAAAAGACAGAAGAGCGAAATTTATAGGGCATATACTACGACACAATGGGTTGGTCAAGAGACTAATAGAAGGAACAATTGAAGGGAAGAATCACAGAGGACAACCCCGTTTAGACTACATGAAACAGGTTATAGTCGATATGAACTGCACATCATATTGTGAGTTGAAAAGAAATGCAGAGAAGCGTGAAGAATGGCGAGCTTCTGCCAACCAGCCTATGGGCTGCTAACCTAGAAGAAGTCATAATTATTACTAACAACTGTAAGATGTCTCTTTGGCATTTTCAGGACAGCCGACGGAGAACGTTTTTATATAGCACGGGAAAACGTAGCATATAAAGAAGGGTTTACTCCAATTCTTAACGTATGTCATGTGTAACTTTACATAGGCCTATATAATTTGTGGCAGTGTTGAGACAAAATGTGTAACAACATTAGTTTTATTATTTGGATTTTTAACGTGAATGGTGAAGAATATTTATTCTTCACTGCGCACCAAAGTATTGAAAACAAAATTAAGAGTTATGACGAGAATTTAAATTGCTTAATTTGTTCAGCGAAATCTGTTGAATAAAAATTAAACATGTCTCCGATGATGACATCTGATTTTAAGTGCCGACGACGACTCGGTGAAATCTCTTGTTACAAGTTAATATAATATCAAAAGAAAATAAAAACACTGCGAAGCTAAATTAGAAGTTTATAAAGTTACCGTTGAAGAACACTCAACGCTTTTCGACTGACAAAATTTAACAAGGACTGTCTCAATTTTATCACGATTTTCATTAGCAAAATAAAATTAAAAAAGTTTTTCAAATCGTTTTTATGGAACGTAACGTTGCGGCAATTAACGATTCGCCGTATTTTCTTACAAATTTTTTTGTAAAAATTAATTACATTTACAAAAGTTACGTAAGCAACAATAGTGTTTTCCTAATGTAATAATTCAAGCAACGTTGTCCTCCCGTTTTGACTGTCTCACTGAAAACCCTAGACAGTTCAAAGTTTCAAATATCATTTTATTAGTTAAAGAAATTATAATTTTGCGACGTCGTCCATCATAATAAAGAGGTAATGTAAACATGAATCCTGGCTATTATTTTTCACGCAGATAGAGAACAGTCTTAAAAGTCTGAAAGGCAGGTAGAAATTTATTAAAAAAATTATACTAAAATATGTCCAAATCTGTGATGTTTTTCAATCGTGAGTGACAGATGCATCCAAACTAAATGTAAATTGTATTTTTATCTATGTAAGTTTTCTTGTGTGTTACGTTAAATTATCATTAAATTACTTTTTGTATCATCCTCAAATTATATTAAAATAAAATTACTTTTTGTATGATCCTCAAATTATATTAAAATAAATAACATTCTGTATTTCATTGTTCATGTGTCGTTGACGTTTGTGTTTTATTATCAGCGTTTTAGTAAGAATAAAGTTCCACTAAACCAGAATGTTTTAATTTTAATGACTTCTACACTGATAAAGTATAGACACTTCTTAAATAGTTTAGTGGCATAATCTTTAGTAAAGATAACAGACTTATAAAATTATTATCAGGATCAGTAATAATAAAATTATTTTATACTTTACGATAGTCTGCAGTGAGTATGACGCCAAGAAAGTAAATTTCTCTTTATGTGTTTTTGCATTGCTAGATCACAGTTTATTGTTATTACATTTTTCCAGTTTTTGTTATTGCTATTCAGTACTGGTTACGTTGTCCGTAAAAGACGTAGATAGACGTGAGGTTAATCGTTCTGTGACTTTGGCTGTTGACGTGGGGGAAGTTATTTTCACTTGGTGACAGCCTGTAAATATCGGCGCAGTAATAAACTTTCAGGAGTGTGTTCCCTGTAGCAGAAATAATGCCGTCAAAATATGTCAATGCCGACGCACATAAAGTGAATTTAAACCCTTAATGTAGGTTGACACTTCATGGTGACGAGAGTTAATTCGCGTGGAGAACGGTTTGTCGTACAAAACCTGGAATAAAATTTACAGGCATTGCACAAATGCAATGCACAGAGAAGGGCATTGAAAATGCTTCGATAAATCTAAAAAATATATATATTTATGTTCATTCACCAATCAATGAATTCATTCTTCATTCACCAGTCAATGAATTCATTCTTCATTTACCAAGTACAGATTATAAGTTATATGTAGTCGCATTCATAAGCGAAGTTTTATATGTGTACTACGTTATTGACAACAAAGAAGTAGTTTCTATGGAAACTCACCGGTTCCGATTTTCGATAACGCACCAGCGATCGGCCGCAAATGTGCGACACGTCCGTATAAACATTTTCAGTGTTAAAAAAAAACTTCTTTCCATTGCTGACATAAAAAGTAGAGAACGAGAATAAAAATTTTAATCTGTACTGTAGATAAATTTAGACTCTCCCGTAGGACGTGTTCTGCGTATCAGATAAGCAATCCTGTTGAAGGTTGAAGCCATGGAATCTATAAGCCGCTACGATTATTTCTAATATATCTGTCTGGAGGTTAAGGTTGGAATCGCGTATATATAAAGAACAGCACAATATTTATTATATTATTTCTGTGATATAAATGGGTTATCGTCTACGAGCTTTCCCCACATATTCCATTATGGTGCCGTCGAAAGATTAAAAAGGTACAAGTTAATTTAGTTATGTTCTACGGACTATGGAAAATTTTGAATTCGTTATTTATGTATTACGTCATATAAATATACTTAATCCTTAAACTTTATTGTTGTGAATATTAATAAATTTTGTTTAGTTTTAAATACTTGTAAAATTAGTTATCCTACGTTTTGTTTAATTTATTAATAAAATACTTAATGGATATTAAGTTAACTAATTAAGTGATATTGTGAAATAAATAAATAATTATTATACTTGAAATTATAAATAGAAACGTTTATGTAAATAAATAAATAAAATTCTGTAACTAGAAATATTTGCGGTTTTATATATGATATGAAAATTTTGTTGTATTTCATGTAAAAGCGCCTAGCAGACAGGAGTGGCTATACAATTTTCATCCGGGCAAGGCGGCATTTTGGCGCCCCCTCTTCTTTCCACCCTTCTAATAAAAAAAAACAGTACTATTTCACGTTGTCAAATTGATAATCTCAGTTTACAGGTAAAGCAAACTTCCAAGCTTGCCTGCTTAATTTTTTTAATAGAAAAAACTATTTTTCATATGACTTTTTATTTTCCTTTATATTTCTCTTAATAAAAAAACATTGTGAAAAAATTGTTGCTGTTATTATTTTGCGGTATTTGTCGCATAAACGATCAACATTTGCCCAAATAAGAGCTAAATTTTATTAATATTTTAATGGTACTAATGAAAAAGTAGGCCTAATTTATTAAATATGTTGTAAATTTATTTATTGTAGGCCTACGTTAAATACGTGGTACTAGACTGTAAATCGTAAAAGTCAACATTTAGAAGAACGAACCATTTACTCATTAAGTAAACTTTTGTAATAATAATTTAATTTTGCTGAAACTACTGAGTTAAACTTGATGAGTTAGTTTACTACTGATCATTAATTTTTTAACGTTGCTGTAATAATTTTACAGACTTTTAAAGCGTATAATTATACCTTCTTTATCTAGTACCTCCTTAATTAAATAATTAAATATAATATAATATTATGTACAGATGTAGTGATTAAAATATTATAAAAAGACAAAGATGCCAAAAAATACACGTTTTTAATTTTTGTAGACTTCAGTTTGTCGTTCCTTAAAGACGGCCGCCTGGGTCTCCTACGCCTAAAGACGTATAATCGCAGATTATAACCTAACATAATTACTTAGAACGTGATAATTCCTGTTGGCCCACTTCGGTATTGCTTCTCTACACTATCCTTTCCTGGTCTGCCCATGTAATGTGTAAGGAGTAATCATTTGTCATTCATATGCGAGTATCAGTTTGTTTATTAGTTTTTTGTCAATTTTTTCCTGTATGTTCGTGGCACATCCCTTCTCTTCACAGTCAAAGCTATTCTCTTCATTTTGCGTTTTCATCGAGCTTTCTTGCCGTTCACTCTTGCTAACCGGGTGTATTTTATCGGCGCACTATCAAACATTCCAATAAGTGACCACCCACTCTTCGGTATTACTTATTAAAGTAAAATATACTGCTGTCAGTACTAAGGATATTTCTATATGCAATAAGAATAAACCGTTACACGCAGTAACTGAGGCGCTCGTCTGTTACAAATAAACTGATTCACGCCTATTTGTTACTGCTTAGATAATATTGTTATCACGGTTTAATGTCGTATATAGATTGAATTTGCTGTGGATTTAGCAAATTACGATATGCTAAAACTTTCTGTATCCTTATCCAGGTTGAAACTCGGTTTATTTTTTTGTGTTTCTTACCAGTTCAGCAAAGGTTACAAGTTGAAACTTCAGAATCAAATGTACCACTGAACTATCCGTACGTCCCGTAGACACTAGGTAATTGGCGAGTCTTTCGTAATTGGTAATCTAAGGTAGACAAGTGCCTTATGTCGTCAAATATATTTTTTGGCTTCCACTACGTAATACATGATACATAGGCGGCATACAACAATCTTTTGCAACACGTTAGGAATACAAATCTTTTGCTCGTTTGGATTGTCGGAAGGGTTTCAGCGCAAACCAGCCATTTTTGCGAAAATAAAGCCACATTGTTTTCTACATAAATATGCTTTATAAAAATAAATAAATAAATAAATAAAAAAAAAACGCGCGCGTCCATTAGTAGCGGTACACACAAGTTACGAAATATAATTTGATACATTCAAGCAGTGCGCTATAAAATAGCATTTTAGCGTTTTTAGTTTCTCTCTTGGTCTCTATCATATCAGAAGCGTAAGCTGGATACATCAGATGAAGGTTTAAAGACAACATTATAAGAAACACAACTGTTCACATAAAAACATAATATAAAAATCACTTACTTTCTTATGAGTTGATAATATAGGAAATACTAAATAGTAAATAGTATAGTACTAAATAGTAATTAGCCGCGTTATTTCAAAAAAGTAGTAGGCGTGAAAGGCTTCTACTTTTTGGTCCGATGGCAAGTGTTAGGGACAGAGTTATAGATAAAAGATAAATCTTTATTTTTGTTTAAAAAAGTTTTTGTAATCCATTCTTGTTTTACATAACGATGAGATAATTATGAAGTAGATGTAGTTTTAACGCACCGCTCAGACGTCTTACAGTTTCGCAGTCATACTAATACACAGAAGTGACTGTATTTAAACAACAAAGGCGAGGAGTCCTTCAATCCCAACACCGCTGCCTCATGTGACAGTTAATTAGCACAAGCTATGGCTGACAAATTTCGTGAATGTATCTAAAATTCTTGGATTTATGGGAAATTTTGTGTCGAACGACACGTGTCCCTCCTATTTTGTTGTTAATATGAATAAAACTGGATAATGCAAGTTTAAACAATGTGTACACAGTATATGTTTAATAATAATGAGATAAAAAGTATAAAAGTAACAGTCGCCTAGGATGAATACGCTGGATGTATACGTTGGGACATGAATACTAATGTAAACAAAGAATACCAAACGGTACAGACAAAAATATCTGTCTTACTTCCTCCTATCTAATTTCTTCTTTTGCTGCTGTGATTACGGCCGTGTTATCAACACAATTCTTTGATAATTTTGTATGTATAATCTAACTAATAAGTTTAATGTTTCCAATATCGTTTCATATTACTTTAAAATGTTCAGCGATAGGTCAGACAATAAGCCAAGCAACAAAAGTCCTTTGTTGGCTGAAGACTGCAACAGTTTACGTAAACATCGACACTGATGGCGGATAACGCAGAATACATAGTGTTGCTACTGCTTTAACACAATATTGTGTTGGAATATGCGTACGTATTGGGGAATCACAGTATCTAACCAGAAAATGTTGAACGCCGCGTGCTATGTATAAGAAAACTTTTATACTTTTTGTTGACATGTCCGTTGGAGAAAAAATAAAAACGTATTTGTAAGCAACAGCTCGACATTGGAAACTAACTTCTACGCCGTATACACACAAATATCTGCACATAAAATGTGTATTGAACTAATCGTTCATATTTACTTTTGCCATAGGATTCTATTGAGTTATATATCTGTTAAAACAACAGTAATAATTATGTTAAGCTGGGCTCAGCAAGTTCACAGCTGGGTGAACGTTTAGAGTTTATTTATATAAGTTTCATTTTATACCCGGTTTAGTACTTCTGTTTATATGTCTCTCAGCGCGAATTAGTTCCTACACAAATATAATTACTTAAGGAAGGCCAGTTAGATATTGACTACTTGTGTAAATGAAATACGCATCGCCACAGAAACATATAAACGATTTGAAACATTAAAAGGTGTGTCACAACGATGATCATAATTACAGTGCAGTATTGCTCACATATTTCCTAAACTATATGCCTACATGGAAACTATCTCTTTCAATATCGTGTCTGGGATGAATATTTCCTTAAAACTATTAAATCTCAGCGGATCGTAAGTGATACGCTTAACTGAGGGTAGGGCGTCAACTCTTTTGTGTGGAAAAAGACCCTTTAGACTGTGCGGTGGCGAGTTAAAATTGTTACCTTTCGTGAGGAAGTCGTGTATAGAAAGTAAGCACAAGTGGTTTACTTCTTTCACAAAAATAACAGGTCTCTTTATAAAATTGCAGTGAGTAGTGTTTTTGGCTATAATGAAATATAAGTTCTGATCGGTGACGTTTTGTTGTGTGTGTCTACGTCATGGAATTATCGTGTTTAGGACGTCGAAACCGCTCACTACTTCATTGTAAACTTCATAAGCTAAGAAAATTCACGCTTCCTCTGCTAAAATTCAATATTTTCATCGTGATTAACCTCAGATGAAAATCAGCTTTTTAGGTTAGACAGGAAAAGTGATTTTGTCTTCTCGTTGTGTCGTTATATATTGCAACCGAGAAAATTTCAACATTTCATTCCATACAATTAACAAAGCCGAACGTAGCAATTTTCCAAACTTAGTTGAACTATCATTATACGATGTAATAAAAAACTAAAGACTTTTTAAGGAAATAATTCCTACTCTAGAATCGTGAAAACCTTTATGTTCTATTGAGCGTATTTTTTAATCATTTTTTTCTTTTACGTTGTAGTCCCTCACGGTACAGTCTGAACAGCAGTTTGCATTTTCAAGGTTAAATTTTAGCTCAAAGTATTAAATCGATTCTAATTACAGTACACTTCATATTTTACATTATGTTGCATTTCTGAGACAATTTCTGAGTGTCAAGATAAACTTTTTATGAGGCCATAGTCATTTCTGAGGCTGAAATAGTTTTTGTATTCTATCATTAAAATAATTAAATTTGAATTAATTAAATTCTGAATAGTATTAATAAAATATTCTTAAAAATAATATCACACAAATATGTTCCTTAAAGATAGCAAGTTACTACACGTAAGTACATAATGAGCTGTTGAGTGTTTCTGAAAACCTGAAAAATTCAGTGTTTAATTACAAAATACATATAGACGTTCATGTAAGAATATATTTTAGTGTGGCCTACATACGAATTTTGTAGTAGAAAATACGATGCATTCCGTAGCTGAGCTGAGCTGCCGGATTGTCGTTTACACTTGAGCAATAATAATACCCATCACGGTAGGGACCTTGCCTATTTACAAGCCAGTTATCAATCGTCCTCCTTTGTCTGCATCTAATTGTATACATCAGAATGCTTGTATTGATTACTATATTTAACTATAAATATTTTGTTGTTGGTAAAAAGAAGAGATATTAGTATGGCTTGCAGCGATGACTAATAATGGGAATTATTTGGGCAGTGACTTTAAACGATGAGCTTACGCATGAAATAAATTTTTTATCACGATTTTTAGTTAATTGTACACATTACGTCTATTTAACAAAGGTTTTTAAAAAATGTATAAACACTTGGTATGTTTCACATAAAACTGTGAAAGTATTAAACTGCGAACCTTTGTATTAATATGTTTCACCAAGTGCCCAACGAGTCATCAATTAATGACGTCTATTTCTTTTATGTAATACAAAATCCAATGGTTTATCTTCCTTACGTACACAATAACACGTATTATCTGCTAAACATACTTGTCAGTTTCATTTACGTATTAGGCACTGAAAAAACTGCTAGTACACGTGTTAGTGCTAGTGAAAAAGCATTTACTAGGCCATAAAGCATTTATTTGTAAATAAACAGCATTTATTTGTAAATAAACAGAATGAATGTTTACGAATACTGATTGAAATCTGAGACCATGTCCGTTGGTTTTTAAGTTTTCCAAGATCTTCGAAAACCACTTTATGAACACATGGGTCATGGTATACTCAACTTGCAATATACTCCCAAAGAATCATGTTCGTTATATATTTGTGATTTCGTATAGTTTACTTTGTTTTTGTTTACGTGTAATTGCCACTTATTTAATTTATGAAATAATATTTTCAAAGATACTGTTCAACTGATTTTATTATTTTTTTTTGTATCGGCCATCTGATGACCACATGGCAATTTAAATTCTTTGTTTCTTGTTCTTTTATTTTCTCAAATATTCTTTCATCTTTTTACTATGTCTCTTCTTCCTGTCTTCAGTCCACTTTGAACCTGCGTCTCTCTCTCTCCTACTCTGGACTCCTTTCATTTTTAACACTTTTGCCCGAAAAACTGATTTTATTTATAATTAATAATATTTTGAATTGAATGCAGTGACTAGTGTATTAGCCATTCCTTTCTAGAATAATCACATGAATGTACTAAACAGAAATTATTTTTAATTGTCTGGACGTTTCTCAGTTCTCGATTGAACCGTGTCGATCGCCAAAACCCGTTTTCCAAATTGTGTGTACGATGTACTGTTAAAGACCAGTTCCTTGTAAATAACAGTCGATGACAGTTCCTGAAAATCTATTACTGTTTATAACAACCCCGTTCTAAAATTTTCCACGTGTATTTTCCAGTTCACCCTCCAAACGACAGTGGGTAGAACGTGTAATCCGCTTTTCGCAATTTCATTGTGTGCCTTCATGATGTTATGAGATTATTCTAAAAACGGTATCGTACGAACGGCAGTTATGTTTCCAACAAAATAAAGAAAAGAAAAGAAATAAAATAAAATCATATTTCTACTTAAATAACGCGTTTTTTGACTTCTGTTTGTCCAAAGTGGTGCTGTACTCTAACGCATTTTATATCATAAATATACACAAAAAGGAATAAATTGTTTATTTCTTCGTGTTTTGCTAATATACTTCCTGATAGACGCGTTTCAGATTTACTATAGTTTAAAAAAATCCAGATATTTTAACTGTTTCGTTTACATTATAATTTATTATTATTTACAAATATATTAATTTTTATATGATTTAATAACATGAATCCATATAAAATCTTTGTCAGATTTATTTTGATTAATGCTGTAGTGGGAAGTTTGACTAAAGTAAGTTATAATGTATTCAAGCCTGTGCGTATTAATGTGGTTGTCTCAATTTGAAACAGCTTACATTATTCACAGGAATATCTTCATGATCTGAAAAATATTATGGGAATAATCAGGTTTTAATTTCTTTTGCTATAGCGTCAAAATCGTAAAAAATTTTGTGTAACAAATAATATCTAATATCTATTTTTAGTTGGAAAATTTATCGGCTTTACGGTTGGGAAAACTGATTCTGTCATAATATAAAAAAATATCTGATTTTCTCCTGACGTACTGAAACGAATATGACTCTCTGCACAGACAGGGGTACTTGTTGTCTTTAGAGTACTTTCTTCCTCTTCTTCTTTTCCACTTCAGGCATTAGGTCGTAGACCTGTTGCGCCCTCCGGCCGTGATAGAGCTCACGCCCCACCCCAGCCAGAGAGACATTAGCCAACCTTTAACCCACGCCCGGGGCAAGCCGTGCGGTTAGGGGGGGGAAGAGTGTTGTTTATGTGTGTAGTATATATTGTGTGCCTTTGTTACTTATCTGGCCCGGGTATGCCAGAGAAGAGGTACGTATTATTTATCCGCGTACGTGCGGGTGGACGACTAAATCGAGCCGTGACCTTGACTCGATCTCACCACATCGGCAGCACAGCAAAGCTCTTATTATGAGTCAGAGACGCTACCACTGTGCCGGCTCGCCCACTTAGAGTACTTTCTCTAAGCTTATTATAACATTAGAAGCGACTGTCAATTGGTATAGCCTATTATCATATACGAGTTAAGTGCAATTGCTAATAATCACACTAAAGTAATAAATGTATTAGAAATATAATAATAGTATACGGAACAAAAATTATACGGAAAATATAAGTACAGTTTGTCAGAGTTAAGTTAGCGTGGTACAGTGGATGAGCCGTAGTATATGGGCAGGTATGTAGTCGTAGGTGGGATGTATCTAGGCCCACTGTTTGTTGTGTTCTCTGTTCACATACGTTTACGTCATCTGTAAGCAGTAGGCCTAATCTCGGTTGTGTGCAGGCGAACTGCACGTGTCAACTCTAAATTCCTTCCTAGTTACACGAAAAGTGTCTACTCCAAACAGACCATGGAACTACGCGAACATAAATTTGACACAGTATAAATATGTGCTTATTACATAAAAAAATATACAGTATAATACGTAATAGTAAGTGTGTCATTACGAACTACTTGACAGTTATTAGAATTATTAATACAAGTTTCACAAATTATAACCGTAATATAACTTTAGTAATTACCTCTACAACCGACTACAATATAAAATATGAGTGACCTAAACAAAGTTTTTTGTAGCTTAGTTTTATTCAGATATTTGACGTTCGCTGGGATTCACCCTTCAGTTTGACCTTTAATAAAACTTTGTTACAAAATTTTGTTTGACAAACAGATATAGGCTACTCATGAATCGATAATCGTTACCTACGGAATTATTTATTATTAATAATTATTTATTATAATAGTTATTTTGTTAAACTAGAGATAGAAAATTTGTTTACCTACGTTTTAATTTATTAAGAAAATAATGAATATTGAGTCATCTAATTAATTAAAACTGAAATAAATAAATAAATAAATAAAATTCTGTAAATAGAAATATTTGCGGTTATAAGATATGAACATTTTGTTGAATTTGATGTAAAAGCGCCTCGCAGACAGAAGTGGCTAAATATAAAATTTTCACCCGGGCAGGCGGCTTTTTGGCGCCCCCTCTTCTTTCCACCCTTCCAATAACAACAGTACCATTTCACGTTGTCAAATTGTAATCTCAGTTTATAGGCAAAGCAAACTTTAACGCTTGTCTGCTTAATTTTTTCTTATATACAAAACAATATTCTTCATACAAATTTTATTTTCCTTTGTATACGTTGAAAATATGTGGTAAAAATTCTTGCTGTTATTGTTTTGCGGTGTTTGTCGAATAAACTATTAAGATTTGTTCAAATAACAGCTAAAATTCTATAATATAATAATGTTACTAATTGAAAAGTAGACCTACTAATAAAAACGTGGTGCTAGACGGTAAATGGTAAAAGTAAACGTTTAGAAGAGCGAACCTTTTATAAATAAGCTTTGGTGGTAATGTTTACATTTTGATAAAAGTATGATACTGAGTTAAACTTGATGAGTCATTTTGCTTCTGATCACTAAATATTTTTACTTTGGTATAATAATTTTACAGAGTTTTAATGTGTAAAATTATACCTTCTTTATCTAATAGCTTTAAATTACTGAAAGTTTTTTTAATATTTGGGAACGTCAGCTGAAATAGCAAAACAAAATTCCAGAAGACGTCGACATCAGAATTTCTGTTTCAATTTTTGTAAATGTTTTGCAGTTAAGGAGTTAACGGGAAATATGTTATGCAGTACTACGTTAGATGTGTTACTTGATTGTAAGTAATAAGCTAAATAAATATATAAACTTATGTACAGATATAGTGATTAAAATATTAAAAAAGGCAAAGATTTAAAAAAACTAAGTTTTTAATTTTTGTTGACTTAAGTTTGGTGTCCTGTAGCAAGTACAGAGAAAACAAGATCTTTCTGCTTACAGAGAAAACTGAACACTGTACATGTTCGCGGCCATATCCGAGTACAATGACCACAAATACAACTTTATTCGACAAGGCGTAGCGGTCGCGCCCTTTTCATTGAAGACTCGATTTTGTAAATGGAATTAAAATACTTATATTCTTATTATCGGGTTAGTAAAGTGTACAGATACGCGATAGTAGAATGCTCAGGATATAGATCAGTAAGGCCGATCAAAAGACGCAAACGATCGTTGCCTATGTATATGTCTTATTCTTGTATAAACGTGTAAAGTGTTCAGAAATTCTTGCCTGCAAATTCTCGAAAAAAAAAATAGAAATAATATGATGTTACTGCATTACTGTATTAAATCTAGGGCTGAAAACACTCGATCGTAATTAGAGTTCAGACAATTGGGGAAGTTGATTATGCCGTGGTCGTAGTCACATTAAAAGTGATGTTGCCATATTGTTACTACCTATGGAATTTACCTGGAGTAACGTGAGTCATTGATCTGTACAAAAATAATTTCTTATTTTTGTTAAAATATAATAACAATTAAGTTATTAATATCTATTTTAATATTACTATATATTTCCTTTGGTTATATATTACTTTGTCACTACTTATTACCACACTGCTAAATACTTCGTTCTTGACTAGGTCAAGAACAAAAATGGCTGCTAATAAAACTAACAAAACTGGTACTATATAATTGTTTTATTATTAATATAATATAATAAAATAATAATAAAGGGATTATTTTGTTTTAAGTAAGTCACTGATATTTTTTGTGGAGTTCAATAACTTATGGGAAAACGGTGTGTGTGTGAAGACGAATGTGGATAATATGATCAGATCGTACCAGAATGTGGAGACGGGTTTATTTAACATACCTTCTAGTATTTATTGTGAAAACGTCTATCGTTTTCCTCTAATGTCTATAGCATATTTTTAGTTGTTAACTATATCATAGTGACTGTCAAAACCGTATTATTGGTACATCCAAGGGCAGTGGTTTTTTGCTTACTTTCATTATTTTTTCTTAGTTATGAGGTAAATAATTAATAAAATTACATTTAACTGTGGATTTTGTGACGTTTTATATACCGAATTGGTAACAGCTTTATACAGCTAAAGTTTAACTGGTACTTTTTTTACATTAAAAAATCATTTAAGAAATGTATGCAAAAACACTACAGCAACGCCTATGGTGTGGTATAGTTCAAGGAGTGAAATTGTTATTATGACGTTGTATTCATAGTGTTTAAAAGAATTCAAAAAGATTTGTGTTTCCAAGCGTTCTGTTCCTCTTTAAGTAGACTTTACAGTGTTGTTTTTTTTGTTGACGACAGTGTGATTCGTGCTGCTGCCTGACGGGTGTTATTTAAAACTACGTCTCGTGTTAAAAGTGCCTTCTTCTCTTCTGTCTGCTGAAGAGTAGTTTTATTCCTCTCCTTGCGTTGAAGTTATAAACCTTCTTTAAAATTACGAAATTCATCAAGCCGTTTGAGATACGTTGTACTAGAGTATACTTAAACTACTTATAAGTATCAACTTATTTGAGTATTGATTTATTTATTAACTTATTTAAGTGTTTATTGTTCATACAAGTTTAACTTGTCTGGGTAATTCACCATCAGCGTTTTGAAAGCTATCGATGGAGTCTATAGAATCAGCTAATTGAAGGAAACATAAGGTGGCAAATTCAGTTCTATTCTTGAATGTTAGGCGCCCCTGGACTGTATCACCACTCTAGTGTGTAGACCGTTGCTGTTGTGGATGTCTCCTGTAAGTACCCAGGCATGGAGGAAGGAAGGAAGGTACTCCTTCTACGAACCGATGCGGAGTTTATTCTCAACACAGGTGAAAGACATGCTTACAGGAGGCCTTGCTCAAGGAGACATGTAGGAAGAAGGGTTGTCCTAGGAGGAGCAGGAAGATCTTGTATTTGAAGACCAATAGACCAACTAGATTTCCAAGGTTTACAAAGGCATTAACGATTACAAAAGACAAAGTTCATACTGGCAATCAATTAAATTTTAGGTTAACCAGTTATATGTTTAGAAAAATTTATCAACAAAACTTAGCCTACCTCTCTGACTAAACTAAATAATAATTATACTTACGTAATTATAGTTATATAGTCTCAAATGTAAAATAAGTATTCGTCAATTGAAAAATAATAGCGACGCGGTAAGAAGGTGTCTTTCAGCAAGCCAGGCCCGTAACAGAACTAACTATAAGGTACGGCAAAAATTTTCCAGAAGTGACAGACATTTATATATTTCCCATTATGCATATGTCAATGGAAAATATACATAATGTGGGAATATAACACATTATATTTTAGAACAAGAATATAATTTGTTTCGACAGCTTTAAATTACTGTCATCATATAAATAGTATAATAGAAAATAATAATATAAAGTGTTATATATTGTTAATTTACATAACAAGAATAATTTGAATGAATATTAATGTGTGTGTGTGTGTGTTTCTTTTGTCACCTCCGATGATGCATCTTTCGTCTGCACAATGTGTGTGGGATAAAAATAATTTTGACTTTCAGGAAAAAATCATTTGATTTCTATTAAAGCTACGTTAGACTGCAAGAAAATTCTAAGATTAAAAATTATGCATTACAGATAATTCAGTAGGTAAATTCGTCTTTCTGATTCTACAGTTTTATGTTACTTTCGTATAGACGAGAAGACATTTTTGGTTTTTTTATGTGTCTAAGAAAGTACAAAAAAATTTTATTCAACAATAAAAAAGTACAATAAACCGCAATTTATTCAATCTTTGGGATGTTCATGCCTGTAAAAAAACGCGTTCTCCTAAAATTAGTACACCGTATCAAAATGCCGGTGTATATTATTTTATGAGACTGAATGATGATAGTGGAAAGGTGACAGCATGCCTGTCGTCACTTGTCTTCATGACAAATAGGCCTAACAGTCTGTGTTATTAATGCCGATAATTGAAACTTTTTAAAACAATTCGTAACTTATGGGCCGTCAAAATTCGTTTAGCAATTCGTGCGATTCGCTGAGGTACTGTATTTAGTTACTACGCTCTTCGTTTCGTATCATGGGTTTGGTATCTTAATATAACAATGTCGCTACCACGCTAGCCTTTAAATTTTGTTCGTTTTGAGTGCAATAGGCACGACTTATGCATGGAAATACGGTCTTTGTCGTCAAAATATGTCACACCGACGTCCGATCGGGGAGTGTTCGAAGTTGTACTGCGTACCAGTTTACGCGCACTTTTGGAGCGAGTCTAAATCAAACCCGCCGTCCGAACTAAGTCGTTCTGTAGGCAAGGGCATGTGTTCTGTTCCATATCGATGTAGGCCTACGCACGCAACACATAAATAACGACGCAACGGTACAGAGGATCGATAGTCAGCTACGAGTAATCTCAATATTTCTAGACGCAAACAAATGGCGTGTTCGTTCCAGATACAGGTGCTCGTATGACATATCGTTTCCGATACTCAACCTTTCAACCTTGTGGCACTGCCTGTGTAGGTGTTGTGCAGCTCCCTACGTAAGTCAGTCTTATTTTTTAGAAATATTGTTCACTTTTTACTTTGAAATCTTAGTAAATAAGATTAAGCAAAATTTGCTTAATCTACTGATTTGTAGTCAATCGACAGTCGATTAACAGAATGTGATTTTTAACGTCTCTCTCCCAGGTTAGAAGCCCATAGGCTGGTTGGCAGCATCTAGCCATTCTTCACACGTTTCTCTGCTTTTCAACTGACAATATGATGTGCAGTTCATATCGACCATAAGCTGTTTCATGTACTCTAAACGGTGTCGTCCTCTGTGATTCTTCCCTTCAGTTGTTCCTTCTATTATTCTCTTAACCAACCCATTGTGTCGTAGTATACGCCCTATAAACTTAGCTCTTCTGCCTTTTAAATTTCGTAAAAAGCTCTTCTCCTCCTGAGCTCTTTTAAAGACTTCCTCATTCGTTATCTTCTCCCTCCAGCTTATCTTGAATATTCTTCTGTAGCACCAGGTTTCAAATGCTTGGAGTCTTTTCTTGTCACTTTCTCCAATTCTCCAAGATTCACTCCCGTATCGGGCAACACTCCACAATGTCTAGTAAAGAAATAGTTTACTAGATTCTTCCTTATTTTTAGGCTGATAGTGTTTGAAGTGAAGAGGTTTTTCTGTTTGTTAAAATTGTTAATGTAGTGATGTATAAATGTGCATATTTACTAAGAAAGTGTAAACTTAGAATAATAATCCGGCTGTTTGCGCTAATGGTAGGATATAATTTTTATAAAATAGGAACATGTTCGAATATCGATTATATCGATTAATTTGTAATTATAACGTAGTAGTAACATTGTTGAATAATGATAGTTGCCAATGTCGGATGGGTCCATGTTGAACGACACGGCGGCGTCCGATTGATCCCATGTACACCCGCAGTGGGTGATACTGCGCGGGTTCGATTCACTTGTACGCCGACATTACAACTACTCCTACTGTTATTGCTGTTGCAAAAGCTAATACTATGGCAGTAAACGGTGAGCAGAGAATCGATAGCTTGCATTCATATTGCCTTCAATATGTCTAGTGTTAAAAATGAGCGACCCATATAGCTACGTTCCACCATACGAGAGATATTTGTTTCGTGCCAGCGATTTGTTAGAATTTTCCCTCGTACGCTTGTCGGAAATCTGATCGTAAATATTTTTAAAAATAAAAACAAATATTTAATTTTATTGTTTAGATATAATCGTAATCTCTCATAACGACGCCTTTTAATTACCTTTACAAATTGAGTAATTGGATACTGTGCACTATTGCATGAGTCACTTGAGATGTATATAGCTGCGTTTACTATTCTTATCGCTTGGGGAAAAGCAAACTTGTAGCTCATTCATTTGTTTATTGACAGTACGCCTAGCATTTTTACTTCAAGAGACAGCAAAACATCTGTAGAAGGTGACTGATAGCGTAAGTACAGAAGCATACCAGAGGAAGGTCTAGAGATTAATTTATATTTATACCTTAGTGATAATTTTTGAATAATGATAATTGGAAAAGCCGATGTTATAATTACAAACTTAATTGGTGCAATCGAAATGTTAATATTTTCCTATTTTCTATTATTAGAAAATCATATCCTTCTATTAGCACAAACAACCGAATTAATATTCTACGTTACATGTAACACTTTCTTGGTAAATACGTACGTTTAAACACCACTACATTAATATTCGCATTCTGTTAATCGACAATCGATTGGCTTTAAATGAGTAGAATAAGCGAGATTCGCTAAATCTCCATAATACTATAATAAAAGTGGAAAGAAATACGACAGTGGAAAGGAGGGTAAGATCGGTGGAAATGTGCAAATACGATTTTGAGGAATAATTTTTTACTTTAAATTTTATACATTTAGAGATTATGGTAAGCAGTTGAATTACGGAACTTACAAATTGCACAGAGAATACAAACTGGGGTGCATCTATCTCTACAAATGTAAAGTTATAATAATTAGTAGTAGAAGTACCAAAATGAAATGATATGTAGTGGTTATTGGGCCAGCAGTAAGGTATTCAACAAGAAAGTGCTTCACAAACGGTGGCAAAAGAAAGTTAACAAACTTAAAGAGGAAGCTAATAAGAGGCGTAATTTGAGGAAAACTAGTGCGTAAGGAGTACACAGGCGACTACTAAGTCGAGAAGTAGATGAAAAATAGACAGCGTAGAGGCTGTAAGGATTATTAATGTACAGAAAATAAGATGGTTTGGCCATGCAAACAAGAAAGAGGAAAAGTTATACGTAATGTGTAAAGATTTCTTGTGAGTGCAAGAAGAAGATCGAAGATGAGAATGGAGGAACAGATGACAGAAACTTGAAGGTTACGGGATTGACAGATTAGAGGTAGAAGTTGAAGGTCAGGATTCATGGACGATTCAAGGTTGTAGTTAAAGGACCCCGCAGACCGGCTACAGTCTACGATGCACGATGAATGTACATAATAATAATAATAATAATAATAATAATAATAATAATAATAATAATAATAATCACCACCATCACCACGACGACGACGACGACGACGTGCCTTGAGTCCTCTACAACTCAGGCACATATGCAAAACATTATTTAACTCTGTTTGAATTTGCGGCAGTTATCGTTCACCATAGAAAAAATTACTCTTGCTAAAACATAAAATGGTGCAGGTAAACTACCCCTTCCCCTTAACCGAGCTTCACCAAAATCAATAGGCCTTGAGTCCTCTGCAACTCGGGCACATATGCAAAACTATATTTAATTCTGTTTGAATTTGCAGCAGTTATCGTTCGCCATATAAAACATTCTACACACAGACACATAGACACACGGACACACAGATAGACAGACAGACACACTCACAGACACTTTTCAGAAAATGAGTTTTTTTCATGTTTTGAGGGTAGTACAATCAGAATCAGCCCTTATCTCGAACACGATTTTTTTTGCCACCGCCACACTTCCATTTCCTTATGGAACATGGAAGTAAAAACGATAATAGGCCTACTTTATGCGCGCGTTGTAATACATGCATCTACGTAAAGCGTGGAAGAAGGTCACTAAAATTGAAGAATGTTTATGTCAATCGAGTCATTATTCTAATGCTTACATTTTCCGCAGCCTTTCACGAACACAATTTCACGTTCATCCGATTTTTGTTAATATCGGGGTAATCAACGTAATATTACTTTTTATGTTTGTTTCTATGTTTTATGTAAATATTTGTTACTTATTAAATACTTTTAATTATATATTATAATTTTCCTATAAAAAGATTTGTATGTGTGTGAAAACATATTATACAGTGTTTTTAGACTAAAATACATTTCCAACTTATGTAATGGATATTTGATAAAGTTATAATGCTTACGTCAATATGTAAACTACTTAGGGCGTGAGAAGCTTAAAATCGCTACTGTCTTTACTTATTGTTAGCATTGTCCTACAAACAGCTGCGATACGTAATTACTGTTACTAGATTAGTTACCGATAACAACAACAACAACAACAACAACAACAACAACAACAACAACAATAATAATAATGTTAAAATGCGCAGATGGGCGATTCATACAGCGTTATTCATTTGTTACGTTGGTACACCTGGTTTAATATTTAGACGCCTCTCAGGGCGTATAAATACATACGTAATTCGCCGGGTGGGTGGGAATAGACACCTCACAGTTTCTAGTGCGGCTCTTGTAAATCGCCCAGTCGAGTTCGGTGGACTGGAAAATTTATTATTTATCGATGAACTGTGCAAACAAACTACCAAAATATTAAAAAATTTGAATTGTTTTAATTAACGGTTTTTTCGTTTCAATATATTTGCGGATTTAATCTAAAAGGAACATTGTCGATTTAGTTATTCACACGTGTTACTCCATATGCACAGTACACTGTGCTGTTTGCTTCCAACATTTTCGGTTTATGTATGAATACTTTTATTCATTGAGAAGAATAGCTTTCAAACTGTTGTTTTAAAATTATAAAGATAGTAAGTTCCTCTTTTGCATCATCTTTGTCTTGAACCATACCAGTGTAGCGTCTCGTTACTAAACATTTTACGAAATTACTTCATCAAAAACTGATGACACAAGAACATTAAAACCTTAGTAAAAGAAGTTGAAGTTTTGCTTAGCATCACGAGTAATCCCTACTTTTCCCAACCCAATTCAATCACTTTCTAAATGCGTGGCAGGATTACAAATTTTAGAACCAGTATTAATTGCTATTGTAACAGAGAAGACTATGGTTGGTTTCAAACTTAAGTGGAACCATGAAACACGTTCTTATTTCAAGAAGTAAAAATCATCTGGAAGCCCAAAATTATCTTTGAAACCATACATAATCGGAGGTGTATATAGATTTGTTTTTTGATCTTTATTTTTCCCAACTTCAAGGAATTTTGTAATTAACGTTTTACGATACATTGTGGTAAGACTGTTTGCAGTACGTCCCGGCTAAAGAAGTTTTTAAGACTTGTAATTGCCACAAATAATGATCCAAAAAAAATTTTTGTTGTTTAAAAGTTTCTTTCAATTTTTCTAGATGTATTGTACTTTACAGTTGGGATAGGTTTAGCTCAACAAAAGGGAAAGTTTTTGTATAAAAAGTGTATGGTTACAAAAAAGAGCGGTACGAACATCACATCATCTGAAATGTTAGTTTCGTAATGTTTTCCGGGTCATAAAAAATTTGTATATCTTAAGAACACAGAACTAAGCAGAGTTGCTGAAAACGTATTGAATTTCTACTATCTCTCCTACCTTAAACATGCGATTCTGGTCACAAGTCAGGATAGTATACGTAGTTTTGCGAACAGTTCTGATTCGCACGTACGACTGTTCTGTACGACTTACACGTACGAGTTACACAAGGATAGGACGTACACGCGCAATCTAGTATACTGACAGGGGAACTATAATCGCTCCTTGTTAAGTCACATAATTGAACTGTGTACATCAAAACTGACCGACGCACGTGTTCACATTCACAGTAGTGACGTACACAGAATCGGAGATCTTGTGAAGTACATTGAATTTAAGCCTTATACGAATGTATTATTTATTTTATACATAAAGACACACACAAATAATGCCATTTATATAAATTGCAAATACAGATGACAAATAGAGCAAAATTGCTGCCACAGATGACGTGAATTTACACTGCCCGGTGGAAAGATAATGAATCCATTTTAAGTGAAAGTACTTTACTCCTTCCAAGTAATTTTATTACTAGGCAATACAATTAGTAATTATATTTGAGTGTATATAGAAACAAATATACAGATTTACTTACCTTTTTATATCAGTATAAATGTTAATTTATAGATAAATTTATGAGTAGAAGTGTAGATCTTTATTATCCTGGAATGTTTTATGTTCTGTCACAACTTTATTTTTCAGCGGCTTCTCCAACGGCGTTCTCAGCGTGTGACCTGGTTTCTTCCGCAGACATTTTGATCCAGGTCTACACTTTCGCGAATCTTGTCATGTTGTATTTTATGTGTGTGGCTAAAAATTCATGACTGTGAGTTAGGTATTCCCTAGCAGTACTTATTAACTTAAGAGGATTTTTGTGTTTCTTTATACAACGCCAAGATTTAACAGTTTGTTTTGTACGATTGAAGCATCCAAAGATGTTAACGTGGCGTCAAAATCTGTAGGCCTATATACGTTACAAGTTGTCTGAGAAAAATGAACTGTTGATTTATCATATTCAATGTTTTTGATACTTTCAAATACGTGTGTTTGATATATGATGCTAATATTTGTAAATAAGATTTTTCTGGAATATACTTGACGACACAGTGCGTTATGCACTGCTGTATACACTTCTAGACGATATTATTAGTAGTCTATTATTTTTTTTAACAGGGTTTTTTACAGCGCTGGTCAGTTGCTGCACTGTATATTCCATATTTTCTGGTTAGGCCTCTGCTCGTCATAGGCTGTTGAATGCCTTTTAACCATGGAAGCCTAGGTCTACCTTTCTTTCTTCTATTCAGTGGTACGTCGTAGAGTGCAGGCAGTGGTAGGTTGTCAAATTCCGGTAACCGGCTTCGACAAGGGCAGATAGGGTCGTATAGTGAAGGCAGATTATAGGCGCTGAAACGGTACAGATTCAGTCATAGGCATGAAGATAAGCAGAGAAAGACGTTACGTGATTATTCATTCCTCCAGAAAGTGTTAGCTTAAAACTCAAACAAGAGAGAATTGCTGTCCATGGAATTAAAATCTATCAGTTTACTTGCAACACATATTCCCTTTGATATATTACGCCAGCAGACATCTAGAACAACTCTGCTGCTCTATTCCTTGAGTTCTTGTCCCAAATTTCAGGTTCCATTAAAACTTTAGATATCAGTGTGTTCGTATCCATTAGGAAAGTAAGAAACGTAACTCATACGAATAAAACAAACTTGTGCAGAATACTCCGACTCGGCGCTGGTTTCTGAAACGAGAATGAACATTTCATTCCGGTAAACTGTATGGGTCAGAGTAGCTGCGCGTGTGTACCGGTGCCTGCTGCCACTATACGCGGTCTCGTCTAAACACAGGTGACATACTCTCGTCTGTCTGTTGCGTTGGCTCGCGCCGGTGGGCACCGATTATCGGAATCTAAAAACCTCCCTGCAATCTACACGTACCCTAATTAAATAATCTTCCATTTCATGTGTCCATAATATTAAACTTGCCTCCTTTCTGTTCGTTTAATAACTTCCTCTTCCATGCATGTTCCCTGTATGATGTCTTCATTTCTTTCTTACTGGAGTCTAGACGTTCTGCAGTCCCTACGTAGGTATATATTTTTAAGGCTTGTATTTTCTCCTTTGCCTTTCTACGCAATTGCCAGCATTCGACTCCATATGTCATAATAACTTCTAATATTATTTTACCCCTTATCACTTTGGTAGAAATTTTTTGTTTTGACGACTAGAGCAGAGAATCAAGTCGTTGTATAACACTCGTACCTTGTGTTAATTTATTTTTGATATCTTCTTCTGTTGTTCCATTTTGTAAACACTCTCTAGATAGTTACTTCTTAAATACTTTCTAAAGTTTTCCTCGATATACTTCAAAAAGGTTTGTAGTTTGTATATGCTTAAATGGCAATGTTATTAAATGGCAATGTTATTTTCATATTGGATATTATTTGAACCTTTATCCACTACTGGATGCTCTGTTTTATTTATATCGATCTTGAAACCCAATTTGGAGTATTCTTTGAATAACGTTCCCGTCATATAGGTAATGCCATCTTGATTATTTGCCATAACTACTTGGTTATCTTCAAAAGAAGCGTATGGAAGTCCTATTATTTACTATTAATTTATTGTTAACGGTGGCATTGCAGATCAAGGGAATATTTCCGAGTTTTGAACGCGACGAATGTATTAAAATCGCGCAATATGCTCTCCCAGAGAACAGTAAATTCATTTGCTGTTCTTCATTATATTGTGTTAGAGTAGGATCTGCCACGAATTTGCAGTACCGTAATAATGGTTACTAACTTCCACGAAATATATATATATATATATAATTTATACGATATTAATCTCTTAGTCATAAAGTTGTAAAGGTCGTAGAGTTGGTTTCTAAATGCAACTCTCCTTTGTTGTCTTTGCTGTTTGCAGTATCAGAGCCGCGGTGTCGGTGGTTAATGAAGGGAATAGTTACACAACATGAAATTCCACTGTAGGGTAATTTACACTCCTTTGGTAAGACAAAGGAATGCCAGCTGTTCCTACTTTCCCGTAATAAATATCCTCGTAGTTGTTTTGTTGGTCGTTGTTGAAACGTGTGTCTACGCAAAATGTCTACGTTTGATTCGTTTATTGGTCCGAGTAGGCTACTAAAATTATTCTGATGATGATGACCAGTAAACGAGACAGCGAAATATGCATATAAGTAAAGAAAATAAATAAAACAAGGAATTAATACTCGCATAAGAAAAGCTTTAAAATAAAGAGAAGATGAAGAAGATGACAATTTGTAAAAGTGTGCGCGCGCGAGTGTGCGTGCGTGTGTCTGTCTGCATGTGTGTGCGCGTGTGTGGGTGGGTCTGTGGCTGTGTGTTATGGTTCCGCTTGACAGGTATACATTATATCTGCGAAGCCGGCATTCAATCGGAAAACTCTTATCACCTAACCAGATTCTTTACTGTCATCTTGTGCTTGCATGCGTATTGTTGCCAGTTCTTGTTCTTGTTAGTCTAAATTGTTCTACTTCTCCCAACTCTCCAATACTTATGGCTACTATCACGTACAAAGTCCATCCAAGTCAATATTAGTAAAGTGATACTATAAACTTGACTATAAACAAACCTGTTAATCTCTCTCTCTCTCTCTCTCTCTCTCTCTCTCTCTCTCTCTCTCTCTCTCTCTCTCTCTCTCTCTCTCTCTCTCTCTCTCTCTCTCTCTCTCTGTCTGTCTGTCTCTCTCTCTCTCTCTCTCTCTGTCTGTCTGTCTCTCTCTCTCTCTCTCTCTCTCTCTCTCTCTCTCTCTCTCTCTCTCTCTCTCTCTCTCTCTCTCTCTCTCTCTCTCTCTCTCTCTCTCTCTCTCTCTCTCTCTCTCTCCACACACACACACACACACACACAATTGAATACGACTAATTATTTATATTACGTTGTCTAGGTGTCGCATAGAATAAGTAGTTGAATTATAGGCGTATGTTCTTGGGACGAAGCAGAGTTATTTACGATACTATTATTTTTCGATAGTTGTGCTGTGTTTTACAGTTTATACAAAATAATTAATCTGTCTGTTTTGACCTTCGTAACACAAACCAAAATTTACTTTCTGTACAGTAAAATAAATTAATATTTAAAAAGTTGTTTTTGTCTTATATAAACTATTAAGTCTTTACTGATGTAATAGAGTCTTTCTTTTAAATAAGTTCTTATAATTGACATACATAATATATATGTTCACTTCCCTTTAATGTTGGCTGCAGATCCTTCAGACGACAGAGGCTGATCCTATCAGGATTAATACGCCGGTTGATGTACTCTGTCCAGCTTCAGGGGTCGCTTTCGGGCGTGTTACATACATAGTTATCACGGGCACGGTTACATACTGCTACTGGTGTATTGAACTTGCACCGTTCCAGTAATAAACTTCTTAGTATCTAATTAAGCCTAATCGAAAAAACCTTGGACTGAGGCGGAATAGCACAATTATAATACTTCTCTTAGTAACTCAACCAGAATTTTCTAACTTGTGTTAGTCGCGATTGACAGATCGATCGTCATGGACCAATCGGCGTTTACACGTTATCGACTCCGCAGAGAAACTGATCTGAATGACGGGTCTTATGTTTGAATCTGGATTTCTCGTAATCTGATTGGTTCTTCGGTAACCCCTACGTATGGTTTTCTTACAAATAATAAATGATCCTATGCAAGACTTTGGGATAAAATAAGTCTTGTTCAAGAATTCTGAAACATTTCACGACCGATTTTATAGGCCGTAAAACCTTTTTTCTTATAGAATTCATAAATTCACTTACTGATTTTAAAAATAACTACTATCATCAAACATATCTTCTTATTATGAACATTCTGATTTAACTACCATCTACAATATTTCCATACCTCAAACGTTATTTAAATTAACGTGTTTTTATGAATATCCCGTAAATAATTACGTACCTTCGCACACGCGCACTACACACGCGGCTAAGTATCCTTACGCACCATTTCACAGCACTTAACAGTTTTTTACAAACTTGAAATACTTAAAATTAAATTTTTCACAATGTTCCATATCATCGAATTTATAATCTTCAAATCTGCAATCTCTACTTATTCATACAGCATCTTTACATGCTATCATATGCTTTATTGCCTGATATATTCCATATGCAATTAAAATGTCCATTTCAATATGTATACTGTGCATCCTAAAACAGAAAATAACATAAGCAAACATAAGCAAGAAACTTTTACAGTCTATGTTTCATAAAAAGATTACGTTAGCTAGTTAAAATCGAGAAGGTTACTTTCACTGTCTCTCTCTGCAGTTTACATTTTTGTATTCGAACTGTGTTGGAATTTTGTAGCATGTTAATTGAGAAACCGCGTATATTAAAAAAGTGATGTCTCCCAGTCCTTATTTACACATTGTAAAATCCCAAACAAATAAACAAGGGTGACATTAAAATTCCGTCCCCGGCGACACGCAGTAAGCGGCTTAAAGTCGGACGAGATTAATGAAAGCGTGCAACAAGTGGAATTAACTTTTTCGTCTATTCTCATTATCGCGACGATAAATCATAAACCCGCGCGCCATGACGTTTACCGTACCCAACCAAAACCCAGTCAACTAAAAGGGGTAGTAACGGTAATTAAGGGAGTTTTTCCAAGACTGTGTAATTGTGACAGAAGACTGAACATATTTTAAGATTTTCCGTTTTGATAACCGATTCTATTATTATTATGAATGGCTCTTTTAATCTTTTGCTTGAAATCGTTCGAATTTATAGTCTTTGCGTTTCTCATATCTTCTGACGCATTGCTTGAAGTAAGTTTAGTTATTAATTGCATAAAAGTATTTCATTTATGCCTTAATTTTATCCTTTTGTGGAGATAAGAGTCTCGCAGCGCGAGAAATAACATAGAACGAGGTATGAATGGATTTATTTATGTTATTATTTTGTTAATGTGATAGAATATTATAATTTCTTATATAGATATCCTCACGTAAAGTGGAAATTAACATGTAAACAGCATGAGTCTGAGTTATTGTCGAGTTTCAGTTACGAACACAGGACAGCTTCATTACAGTAATGGATAAAAAGCTGCATTTGATTGTATTTCACTTTTGTTTGACTTGGTCATAAATAAATCTCTCACATCCAAAACAGTTTACATAAATCTTGATTTGTAGAAACTTGAGTAAACACGACTTCCAGTCCACTCAAATTGAATAATGTAGCGCGCCATACCTATTGTGTATGGGAAACGAGGTATCTATTGTAATATGTTTTTAAAGTCTTCTTCCGGTATGGACCGCGTCAAAAATGTCTTAAATGACAACGTTTTCACTCATATTATAATGAGTATCTTCAGGTCTAAGTGACAAAAACACCGGTAAGCGAACTCAGTTATATAGTGTAGAAGTGGCGGTGGGTGCTCCGGTAAGTGGACCCTGCGCTGTAGGCAGTACGCTATGTGCATTATTTGTGCAGTCACAGTCAACCCCCGTGCAGTCAAACCAGAAAGTAAAGGGTACCAAGTTGTACTAAGCGTGGCGGTTTCTCTGTTGAAGTTATACTTGTGTTTAATTATTTCTATTGCTTCTAGGATCAATCTGTCATAATACCTATTACATGACCTTATTACAGATGCGTCTTCGAAGTTTACCATGTGATTAGTTAAGGCTGAATGCTCAGCAATTGCAGACTTTTCAACTGTCGAATTCTTCGTATGTCTGACATATTCTTGGACTCCTGTCGAGATCAGGCGGCCCGTCTGGCCAATGTCAACCTTTCCGCAACTGCATGGAATTTTGTAGATATCTTCATTGTTGAACGGGATTCTGTCTTCGATTGGTTTTAAAAATTGTGCCAGCTTCTCATGTGGTTGAAATACTGTTTAAATGCCATACAAACTGGACTGTGTACATACCTGTATTCACTGTAACGTGCCGGTTTTACACCTGAAGTCTTCCAGGAGACACACACGATAAGATATAACAGAACTCACTGGTATGTAGGATGCGAGAGACGAAGTCGTACAAACATTCTCAAGTAGATGGATGAAGTCTTTAAATCTTAATTCAAAGAATGAACGGCTTACTGATTTGACGTATGATTTGACATATTACTACTTGAAGAATTAATATCGCGTTTCAGAAAATGAAATTACTGAGTTCTTGATGTTGTTCTTGATACTCTACTGAAATGAAACATCAATTTTAATAAATCTGTTATGTGTAATGAATGGCATATAATATTTAATATATAATTTTTATAATATATAATGTATAATATGAAACTTCGAGATATAACTTTATCAAAATACAACTAATGCATTGGTAAGATGAAAGGTATAAAGTGTACTAACTCTGAGAGGCAAGCGATTTATTTATTACATGAAAACTTCATGCTGAGTGATTTAGCCCGTGTCAAATGTAAACAAGTAACGTTTAAGTGAATGTATTTGTCTCTGTAAACATAGTTATGTGTAACTTAGCACTTAACGAATATTTTCAAAAATGTTTTATGCGTAATACAAGACAAAAACCATTAAAAATTAATGTAAAACATTTGTTTAAATGTAAGTAACAATTTTAGTATCAGCGTAGTTTTAATCTATTAATTTAAAATAGATTTAATAGAGAGAGAGAGAGAGAGAGAGAGAGAGAGAGAGAGAGAGAGAGAGAGAGAGAGAGAGAGAGAGAGAGAAGATTTTACAATATCTGTTAATACATAACTTCATTTTTTGAAAATAAAGGGGATCAAATTTTGAACATTTTAAGTTTTGAAACAGGAATTATCCAAGTTTGTTTGATGTTTTAAGTAAATCGAGGAATAGAAAGAAACACTTACTGTACAGGGTTGTCTATTATTTTTGCTCATATGGAAGAATATACTAATAGTCTGGAGCAGACGTTATGATAAAAAGAAGATAGTGATTACAGCCGCGCCATTGCTTAAGATAGGTTGTTCCTCGTTATTCGTTAATTGGGGTGTACGTCGTGTAAGTATTCTCATCACCATCTCTTCCGTTTTTATTAATTATCCAAAAGGTAAGAGACGAGGTTTTGTAAACAGGATTATGGTACGTGTAGAACTGACGGTTTTAGGTATGTATGTAGTTCGAAGGTCTTGTTAGCTTCATATTCTGGCGACTGTATTTGTTTAGTTGTTTTCTGTGATGATATGCTATTTTTCAGTAACTTACGTGTTATATTTACACACTCGTGCGCGCGCGCACACACACACACACACATGCGCGCGTACACAGGTTACTGTATGATGGTTTAATTAAAAATATAAAATTTTAAATATTCAACCAGGACATAAGCACGCCCAAGTCTCCGGTACACTGACGTACTGACATACTGCCTATTATTGACTATTTTTTTTTCTTAAGGAAAAGAGGAACATGAAAATGATGCTGAGCTTTTATCACAATAAACGAACTGTACTTTGCTATTCTGTAGAATACTCAATACAAATGTTAATTTTCTAATAATTTATGAAATAACAATAACATTAATTGCATACGTACTTCATTTTAAATTGTTGCCCGATACCTTTCTTTGTTTTTTATAACCGTTTATACGGTTTATCGGCACGTTCTAGTGCGTATTCTTGTTCTATATTTTTGATTGTTGTTGCTCATATTTAGGCCTACTCCTTCCCCGAGTTATTTTTACGATGAAAACATTGAATAAAATGGTGTATTACGTAAGGCTGTCTATGCGAATTCCGCCGTCAAAACAGTCAATGTTTAGACGTAAACGTCAATCTGATTTTCACGGCAACATTGAGATAACATCGCTGTCGCTTACAATTTACCTCTCGTTCGCATTGGCTGCCTTTCCTTCCCTCTCTGCTCTCAACTATTTTAGCGTAGTCTGACAGGCCTAATATGACATAATTTTTTATGGATCTGAGCTAATGACAAGAATTGGAAACAATGACTATGACATACTTAATAAAGAATTGTCATTTACATTCGTGCGCATCTGTGCCGCATTTCGGATAATTTATATTAAAATTACATAAATTAAATTGTTTATTTTTGCTAGTATTGTGGAAAATAGTAAACTTTTTGAATTGTTTATCTACCTTAAATTTTTATTGATAGTATTTACGGACGAACAGAATCATCAGTAATATTAGTAATATGTTTTATTATAAACAAAATATAGGCTATTCGTGAAAGCGCGCGAGTGTATCTGTAGAGCGCTGCCATTTTTGTATGTTAATTTTTACTAATATTAATTTTTATATGTATAGACTAAGTGGATTAAAAGGACGCTTATTTTTAACTATAACGAAGCAAGGAATTAAATTTTAATCTTCTGACCCAGTACTGGTCATGTACTGGTAAAATAAATTAGGTGCTTATAAAATAGTATTTTACCTTTGAGATAATTATTTTTAAAAATATACTTGTTCTGATATGTGATTCTGTAAAACACAACGCAATTAAACTCATCTGCGCTAAAGCAGGCGTACCCACAGTCGCAATAAACATAATATCATTTGTAGACATATTAAACAATAAACATAATAAATATGCTGCTGTTCGTAGAGATCTCAATAGACAATCAATTGTAATACTTGATTTACAGTGTTTTACTTGGTAAAGTTTAAGTTTTTAGTTTTAAATTCACTCCGCACTATCTAACGCCTACTATAAAATTAAAACCTATATACTGGTTGGGCGCGGCCAATAATTAAAAAAGCAAATGGTGTAAGGTTTTTCTAAGGCTTTCACAACAGGCGTCAACATTGTTGAAATTGATATGTGCCGGCCTATTAGACCATGTGCTACTGCTAGGCTACTATTGATAACGGACGTTCGTCCCCACCATCGGAGGCTATCTTCACTGTAAAACGATCGACAAATTATCATGGTGTTCTCCAATTCACCCCAGTACTAAGGTACAGACTATATCTGTTAGTCTGTGTTTGTCGATCGTTTTATACTGAAGACGGCCTCCGATGATGGAGCCGAAACGTATGTTATCAATAGAAGCAGCAGACCACGGCCCAGTAGCCCGGCAGATAGCAATTTCAACAATGGTGTAAGATTGTTTACGCGTATTTTTACAAGCTATTTGTAAATAAATATAAAGGCAACTCTTGAACAGATTGATTAATATAAAGATGCAAATACAAGCAATTTAGAAAAGTTGAAATGTTCATGATGAAAGTAGACGTACATGATAGTGAACAAAAGCAGTCATCGGCATAGCTTTTACCGCAATGAAAACAATCCACGAAGCACTTACAATGTGAATTTAAGTATTTAGTAGAATACAATTTATTATTAAGAAATTTTTGTAATAGTATGAAGCTGAGTTATGAAGTTATTCGAACTATGGTGTAATTCTGACGGTGTATTAATGTAAAGGATACAAAACGTATGGAAAATAAAATGCAATATGTGAGACAGTTTATTGGATATGAGAGACACGATGATTATGCAGACTGGCGTAACATGGAACATTAGAGACGATGTGATCAGATGAGCGGAGTGGGCGTCCATGATAAGCCACTGGACCGTCACAAACGATCTGTGCCGTGCCGTTGTCGTTGTTAATGGCGACGGTAAATAATAACAACAACGAAAGCGACTGCGCAGTCATTTTGTACCGATGACTGCAATTTAAGGTAATTAGAAGTCACTCTGTAGCTGCTGGTTGGTCTAAGCTTTGTATCTCTGGCTAGATTAGTGCAACGTATACACAAATAGAAGTGACATTTCTCAATTAGATATTTTTATTCGTATAGTTTTATTTTTAGATATTTAGCTGACGACTAAGTAGCATTTGTTATTCCTATTTGTTAGTGAGTTGGAATGTATCGATTTTTAGAATCGCTTAGTACTTAGACTGTATCATTTGAAAGTAGTAAAACGGTATTTACCATTGTACTCTTAGTACTAGATGTAACTAAAAATTCTACGAGTCACAGAAATTAAAATTCTCTTTGTACACACGGTTATATATAACGCCTGTGATTACTTTTCCTTAATACGCATGAAAAATTATTTCGAAACGAAATTTCGTGCTGTATTCTTTTATAACACCGCAGTTACTGTACTCGTAAAAATGTAGGTATTTATTTTTCACCTTCATTATAAATTTTGTGTTATTTAGGATAATAGGGAAGTTCAATGCCATTAGATTCCCACAGTCGTGTGCCTCAAAACGTCGACCGCCTGAGACATTGAGTTATTTTTTCTTCTGATGACCTCGACCCTCAGCTTTGTAGCAATTATATTTCTTTTTTTCTGTACTGACGAGTGCCATGTAATTATATATTTCTTGCCATTTGTGAGCTACGACCAAGAAACATGACTATATTCACAATGTTTTCCGAAGAATACGATGTTTCTATTAATTGTTCACTTTAGAATTAATTGTAACTTTTACTAGTACCTATAATTTAACAAATATTGTTTTAACAAATGTATTAATATCGTGTAGTATTACTTTAGTTTTGTTAGACGTTCATTTCACAACATTTGGCTAACCTTTAGTCCTAATTTTACTGGTAAATGGTGGCCCATATTTAGATTTTGTTCGAGGCTTAGGGCTGGTGTAAAGGCACCCAACGAGCCTATATATGTCTATCTACCGAAAAACAAGAAAGACGTAGGTACACTGTAGGTTGGACTGAATTAGTTGATAATAACGAGTGTAAAAAAAATTTGGATAGCTAAGGCATTGAAATTGAAATTAAAAAATTATTGCAATTTCTGTGTTGTATCGATTGTCTGAATAAATTAGTTATATGATAATCTATTGTGTTGTTTGTAAAACGTGGGTTACAGTTTGAATAATGGTCACAGGAATTAGATAACACAGGATGTGAACGTAATGTCTAGCTGATTATCAGATAATTTTAATATTGGATTAACGACGTGTATTACTGTAAAATCTGGATCATATTTGTGAATATTATTCTCATGTATTTCTTCTTAATCTCTCTCAATCATTAGACAGTTTGGTTCGTTGCGGTGATTATTTGGTAGATTCAGCTTTTCTTCAGTCTGCTGATATTTCTTGTCCGTCCGTAAGACGGATATTTCTTGTCCGTAAAATAAGATTTGTTTTGGAATAAGGTGTTCGTCCCCTATTCTTAACACGAGATCCTTCCACCCTTACGTTAACGGGTGCATTATAGGGGAGCCACACTATTGACTTGGCTGCTTCCGACCTAGGAATAGCCTACTATGTATTCAAGACATTCAATGATTATTCATTTGAAACCACATACTGTAAGGCTGTAGGACGTTCAACAGACACATGTCTGTTTGTTTTTGTAAACAGGTAATTAAAATTATACCGTCGCAATACACGTTTAAAATTTAAGTCTCTGTGGTGGTTCCATGTTTTAATGTAAGATGCGTTTAGACATTAAATTCATCAGTCCTTGTAAACACTTGGCAACAAGATAGTGCTTCATGCAAACAGATGTTATTTTAAAGTGATTGTATCGGCGACAATTTTATTGTCAAATGGCACATTAACAATCGTAGCAGTTGTTTATGTATAGTGGTCTAAAAGTACAGGCAGCACAAAGTAACACTGCCAAAGCGTATTGTCATTAATACCTTGTATTGTTCGTTCAGAATCTATAAAATACGAACCATCATCTTATGAACCTCAAGCATTAGGCCTACACTCTATTCCGTCTTCAGTCCTGCTATCTCCTTCTGTGCCTACCTGTATCTTTTTTTCCTCGGAGTCTAAAATTTGTTACTCGCTCGCTAAAATTAGACTCATCGCTCGTTTCTTCCATGTCTTCTTCTTCTTCTTCTTCTTATTCTTCTTCTTCTTCTTCTCCTTTTCAAGGATTAGGTTATATAAACCTGTTCCGGCACCCATCTCATCCTCGGACGACCCACGTCTCTTCTACCAATGGCTTTATAGTTCAGTACCGCTTGCGGCAATTGAACCTCTGTCATCCTTTGCAGATGATCCCACCATTGTCATCTGTAAATTGCAATAATTTCTTTTATGTCATTTGCTTTGAGTTCTGCTCTGATATCTTCATTTCTTATTCTACCTTGCAATGTATAATTTAAAGTATTTCGAAGAAACTGCATTTGAGCACTCTTAATCTTGCCGCTTTCCTTTTTTGTCATGACCCACGCCTCACTTTTTCCATGTGTTATGTCAATTTCAATGATCTCTGTCGAATTCTATTGTTCATACTGCATGTATCCTCAACTCGTATTTACCCCATACTCGATATATACGTACTTGTATGTGTATGTATATGGATATATCTTATGACTGTAGACCTCGAATGTACAAGTCTTAAGCTACGGCTCCACAAATATTTTTTAACGTAGCTCTTTTTCTACGGTAATTAGCGTAACGTTTTATTCCGTTCACCCCGGCTAGACTGTACGTTAAATAACGCAATTAGACTATGCGTTAAGTGGACGTAGGTTTTATAACGCACCAGCTGATCTATGTTTAATGTAGTTTCCTTTGTTCAGAGTCTAGGTGTAGATCGTCTTGCTTCATTATCTCTTATTATCAGTTGAAATGATATGATAAATTGAATTGAAATGATCAAGTTTATGCGTTTTAAAAAATCATGAGAGAATTGAATATAAAAAAAGCCATTGTTAGAACATGACATCACAACCAGAAATGACAGAGAAAGTGTGGGATACGTCCAGTAACTGGTGATCGACCTTAAAATGGAAAGTTCAGAAACATGTACATGAAGAACTTCAATATGTACATGTACTACCCGACGTTGTTTTCTTTATTATCATCTTACTCCCTTCATACGATAATGAATTCATTTCAATATCTTCTTTCTAAAGTACGTAAAATACTTGCACGCAACGAAACATGCGTAATAACGGACGTACCTACAGCACATTGCGTCTTTTAAAGGGATTCGAATGGGTCATGATCCATTCGTCTGCGTTATGACTTCGAGGAGGGACTTGTGTTTCGAGAATGTGCAATGAGTTCAGTAGCGTCTAGCCGCTTCCTTTTTCACACGAATATTTGCATGTTTCTTGCGCTTTTAACGGAAAAATGTTACGGTTAACGTAAGAAACGTCCATGTAGCCGTAGCCTTAAGGTCGCACTAATACATTAATAGTGCCTTAATTAATGTAATAAATGACAAGTGTCTTATGTATTTTTATTTTATTTTACGTAGAGATAATACCATTCTGAAATTTCACGGTATATTAAAAATTCTTTAGGTGAAGGATTTTATTTCGTGGAATATTTTTATTCGGGAGTTTGATTGTACATTAAATTTATGAATAAGCATTTATTATTTCTAAAAAAAATAAATTGACAAAGTCTGCTACAAATAATTGCAAAGCATATATAGCGTTGGGTCGATTTTATATCTGGGTCACAGTAAATTACAGTGCTGTTTAAGCGTATTACACCAAACGTTGTGCCTGATGACGGTAAGACGTGTGTAGTGTGGAAACTACGTCGTCGACGTTATTTGCCGTTTTAATTCGCTACGACGCGGCGTGGGAACGTGTTTTGACGGTGCACGTGTAATTAATACTGCACGGCGACACACACGGGGTGGAATCTGTTTCGAGGTTAAGGGTTGGTTGCCAAGAAAATCAATCAAGATACTCATTGACGTAATTTAATTTAATCCGACTACAAAATTAATATCTCACTCCATAGCGACAGTGTCGCCTCCTGCATCTCACAGACAGTCTGTTCTGCGTAAGAGATGTTTTCAATAATAGAAAATTTTGGTTTACTTAATTAAGCCAAAACTTTGAAGACAGAGAAAATGTAAAAAAAAAAAAATAGTATATAACCATCGCAGTCTAAAATATGTTAGATTTATGAACTGAATGACGATCTCTCTCTCTCTCTCTCTCCCCTCCCTCCTCATACCTTTTCTAAAACACGACACACATATTTGTAATTATTAGGGTGCGTGCGTGTGTTACTTCTGAAGGAGATTTTGCAGCCATATCTCAAGGAACAGTGCCTTGCATTTAATTTTATTGTAACCATTTTATATTTCAATCTTTAAAATATCGGTGTGGAGAACCATACATGACTTCCATGTTCTAGGATTTATATTTAAAATCATTTTCGAAATGAAATATTTCTATAGAAACTACTTCTTTCTACTTACTGCTTCAACCTTAACCATAGTACTGTGGTCACTAACGTATACCACCTCACGTTATCGCACTCGATTTTCACTGATGATGGAAGTCGATGGCACTGCCGAAACGTCTGGTTTTGCAGAAACTGGTTTACGGCCAACATGACGGGAAGGAATTTTAACAACAAACTACTTCTTTGTTGCCGACAACGTAGTACATATATAAAAAATTATCACCTCACCCTTCAACTATAATTTTCATTTATAGAAAATTATCCCCACCCCGTTCAACTAGCCTATTCATTTATAGATATTTCATCTACGTTTCTACAGTGGATTATTAAAATATCCTTTTCAGGATACTTTATCAAAATTAAGTACGTTACTCTTATTACAACAAAAAATGTTTCAGGTAAACTACCCTTTCCCCTTAACCGATCTTCACCAAAATAAACAGGCCTTGAGTACTCTACAACTCAAGCACATATGTAAAAAATTATTTGATTCTGTTTGAACTTACGGCAGTTATCGTTCGTCATATACAAAGTTACCCTTGTTATCACATAAAATGTTGCAGGTAAACTACACCTTCCTCTTAACTGATCTTCACCTAAATCAACAGACCTTGAGTCCTCTACAATTCAGGGAGGCATGCAAAACATTATTAGATTCTGTTTGAATGTGCGGCAGTTATCATTCGTCATAGAAACAATTACTCTTGTTAAAACATTAAAAGTGGCAGGTAAACTACCCCTTTCCCTTAACCGATCTTCACCAAAATCAATAGGCCTTGAGTCCTCTACAAATCAGGCATCTATGTAAAACATTATTTGATTCTGTTTGAATTTACGGCAGTTATCGTGCTTCATGGCAACCGTTCTCTTGTTACAACATAAAATGTTGCAGGTAAACGACCCCTTTCCCTCAACCGATCTTCAAAACAATCAACAGACCTTGAGTTATCTACAGTTGAGGAATGTATGCACAAAATTATTTGATTCTGTTTAAATATGCGGCAGTTATCGTTCGTCATAGAAACAGTTACTCTTGTTAAAACATAAAATGTGGCAGGTAAACTACCCCTTTCCCTTAACCGATCTTTACCAAAATCAATAGGCCTTGAGAACTCTACAATTCAGGGCTGTATGCAAAATATTATTTAATTGTGTTTGAATTTGCGGCTGTTATTGTTTGCCATAGAAACAAATTACCCTTGATTAAAAAAGAAACGTTGCAGGTAAACTACCCCTTTCCCTTAACCGATCTTCACCAAAAACAGTAGGTCTTGAGAACTCTACAAAGTAGGGCTGTATGCAACAAAGTGCTTGATTTTGTTTGAATTTACGGCTGGTATCGTTTGCCATAGAAAATACCCTTGTTAAAACATAAAACTTTGCTGGTAAACTACCCCTTTCCCTTAACCGATCTTCACCAAAAACAAAAGGTCTTGAGAACTCCACAGTTCAGGGCCGTATGCAAAACATTATTTGATTCTGTTTGAATTTGCGGCTGATATCGTTTGCCATAGAAAAATATCGGTATGGAGAACCATACATGACTTCCATGTTCTAAGATTTATATTTAAAATCATATTTTAAATATGATTTTATTGAAATGAAATATTTCCATAGAAACTACGTCTTTCTACTTATTGCTTCAGCATTAACCACAGTTCTGTGGGTCACTAACGTATACCACCTTACGTTTTCGCACTCGATTTTCACTGATGATGGCAGTCGATGGCACTGCCGAAAAGTCTGGTTTTACAGAAAACATTGGACTACGGCTAAACAGCCCGGGAAGCAATTTTAACGAAAAACTACTTCTTTGTTGCCGATAACGTAGTACACGTATAAAAAATTCTCGTCGCTAACCAGTATTGAGTGCGCACTCACATCCGCGTACGTCGCTGTGTTTGTGGAATATATACTTAAATGTCTTTTAGTGTAACTTTTAATGTTTTAACGAAGTCTTAACCGACAAATTTTTTAATCTCTGATGATGGATTAACATAATCCGAAACCGCAAGAAGACAAAGAAGACAAAATTAAGCGGTCAAATAGACGGAATAAGGTAAAAAAACTTTAAATTTTAATAAAAAAATTCTCCCCTCCACCTTCAACTATAATTTTTAATAATAGAAAATTACCGCCACCCCGTTCACCTAACCTCTTCATTTATAGATATTTCATCTACGTTTCTACAGTGGATTATTATGAGCTTCTTATCAGGATACTTTATTTATAAAAATTAAGTACTTTACTGTTATTAAATCATAAAAAGTTTCAGGTAAACTACCCCTTTCTCTTAACCGATCTTCTCCAAAATCAATAGACCTTCAGTCCTCAACAATTCAGGGATGCATGCAAAAAAATATTTGATTCTGTTTGAATGTGAGGCAGTTATCATTCTTCATGGAAACATTTCTCTTTTAACAACTTAAAATGTGGCAGGTAAACTACCCCTTTCCCTTAACCGATCTTCACCAAAATCAACAGACCTTGAGTTCTCTACAACTCAGGCAAGGTGCAAAAAATTATTTGATTCTCTTTTGAATTTTCGGCAGTTATCGTTGGTCATAAAAAATTACCCTTTTTAAAACATAAAACTTTGGTAATAAACTACCTCTTTCCCTTAACCGATCTTCAACAAAATCAACAGACCTTGAGTTCTCTTTAGTTCAAAAAGGTATGCAAAAACGTAGTTGATTCTGTTTGAATTTACGGCAGTTATCGTTCGAAATATAAAAAATAACCCTTGTTAAAACATAAAATGTTGCAGGTAAACTACCCCTTTCCCTTAACCGATCTTCACCAACACCAATAGGTATTGAGAACTCTACAATACAGGGCTGTATGCAAAACATCATTTGATTCTGTTTGAATTTGCGGCTGTTATCGTTTGCCCTTGTTAGAAAATATCGTTTGCGGCATAGAAAATACCCTTGTTAGAACTTAAACGTTGCAGGTAAACTACCCCTTTCCCTTAACCGATCTTCAACAAAATCAACAGACCTTGACTTCTGTATAATTCAAAAAGGTATGCAGAAGAGCAGTTGATTCTGTTTTAATGTACGGCAGTTATCGTTCGTCATAAAAAAATTTACCCTTGTTAAAACATAAAATGTTGCAGGTAAACTATCCTATTCCCTTAAGCGATCTTCACCAAAACCAACAGGTCTTGAGAATTCTACAATTCCGGGCTGTATGCAAAATATTATTTGATTCTGTGTGAATTTGCGGCTGTTATCGTTTGCCATAGAAAATACCCTTGTTAAAACATAAAATTTTGCTGGTAAACTACCCCTTTCCCTTAACCGATCTTCAACAAAATCAACAGCCCTTGAGAACTCTACAATTTAGGGCTGTATGCACATAATCATTTGATTCTGTTTGAATTTGCGTCTGTTATCGTTTGTCATAGAAAATACCCTTGTTAGAACATAAAACGTTGCAGGTAAACTACCCCTTTCCCTTAACCGTTCTTCAACAAAATCAACAGACCTTGAGTTCTGTATAATTCAAAAAGGTATGCAGAAGAGTAGTTGATTCTGTTTTAATTTACGGCAGTTATCGTTCGTCATAAAAAACTTTACCCTTGTTAAAACATAAAATGTTGGAGGTAAACTACCCTATTCTCTTAAGCGATCTTCACCAAAAACAATATGACTTGAGTATTCTACAACTCAGGGCTGTATGCAAAAACTTATTTGATTCTGTTTGAATTTGCGGCTCTTATGGTTTGCCATAGAAAATACCAATTTCAAATATAAAACGTTGCTAGTAAACTACCCCTTTCCCTTAACCGATCTTTACCAAAATCAATAGGTCTTGAGGACTCTACAATTCAGGGATGCATGCAAAAAAATATTTGATTCTGTTTGAATGTGAGGCAGTTATCATTCGTCATGGAAACATTTATCTTGTAACAACTTAAAATGTTGCAGGTAAACTACCCCTTTCCCTTAACCGATCTTCAACAAAATCAATAGACCTTGACTTCTGTATAATTCAAAAAGGTATGCAGAAGAGTAGTTGATTCTGTTTTAATGTACGGCAGTTATCGTTCGTCATAAAAAAATTTACCCTTGTAAAACATAAAATGTTGCAGGTAAACTATCGTATTCCCTTAAGCGATCTTCACCAAAACCAACAGGTCTTGAGAACTCTACAATTCCGGGCTGTATGCAAAATATTATTTGATTCTGTGTGAATTTGCGGCTGTTATCGTTTGCCATAGAAAATACCCTTGTTAAAACATAAAATGTTGCTGGTAAACTACCCCTTTCCCTTAACCGATCTTCAACAAAATCAACAGCCCTTGAGAACTCTACAATTTAGGGCTGTATGCACATAATCATTTGATTCTGTTTGAATTTGCGGCTGTTATCGTTTGTCATAGAAAATACCCTTGTTAGAACATAAAACGTTGCAGGTAAACTACCCCTTTCCCTTAACCGTTCTTCAACAAAATCAACAGACCTTGAGTTCTGTATAATTCAAAAAGGTATGCAGAAGAGTAGTTGATTCTGTTTTAATTTACGGCAGTTATCGTTCGTCATAAAAAACTTTACCCTTGTTAAAACATAAAATGTTGGAGGTAAACTACCCTATTCCCTTAAGCGATCTTCACCAAAACCAACAGGTCTTCAGAACTCTACAAATCAGGCCTGTATGCAAAAAAGTATTTGATTCTGTTTGAATTTGCGGCTGTTATCGTTTGCCATAGAAAATACCCTTGTTAAAACATAAAATGTTGCAGGTAAACTACCCCTTTCCCTTAACCGAGCTTTACCAAAATCAATAGGTCTTGAGAACTCTACAATTTAGGCCTGTATGCAAAACATTATTTGATTCTGTTTGAATTTGCGGCTGTTATCGTTTGCCATAGAAAATACCCTTTTAGAACATAAAACGTTGCAGGTAAACTACCCCTTTCCCTTAACCGATCTTCAACAAAATCAACAGACCTTGAGTTCTGTATAATACAAAAAGGTATGCAGAAGAGTAGTTGATTCTGTTTTAATGTACGGCAGTTATCGTTCGTCATAAAAAAATTTACCCTTGCTAATACATAAAATGTTGCAGGTAAACTACCCTATTCTCTTAGGCGATCTTCACCAAAAACAATATGACTTGAGTATTCTACAACTCAGGGCTGTATGCAAAAACTTATTTGATTCTGTTTGAATTTGCGGCTCTTATGCTTTGCCATAGAAAATACCAATTTCAAATATAAAACGTTGCTAGTAAACTACCCCTTTCCCTTAACCGATCTTTACCAAAATCAATAGGTCTTGAGGACTCTACAATTCAGGGCTGTATGCAAAATATTATTTGATTGTGTTTGAATTTGCGGCTGTTATTGTTTGCCATAGAAACAAATTACCCTTGATTAAAAAAAACGTTGCCGGTAAACTACCCCTTTCCCTTAACCGATCTTCACCAAAAACAGTAGGTCTTGAGTACTGTACAAATTAGGGCTGTATGCAACAAATTATTTGATTCTGTTTGAATTTCCGGCTGTTATCGTTTGCCATAGAAAATACACTTTTTAAAACATAAAACTTTGCTGGTAAACTACCCCTTTCCCTTAACCGATCTTCACCAAAAACAAAATGTCTTGAGAACTCTACAATTCAGGGCTGTATGCAAAACATTATTTGATTCTGTTCGAATTTGCGGCTGTTATCGTTTGCCATAGAAAAATATCGGTATGGAGAACTATACATAACTTCCATGTTCTATGATTTATATTTAAAATCATATTTTAAATGTGATTTTATTGAAATGAAATATTTCCATAGAAACTACGTCTTTCTACTTATTGCTTCAGCATTAACCACAGTTCTGTGGGTCACTAACGTATACCACCTTACGTTTTCGCACTCGATTTTCACTGATGATGGCAGTCGATGGCACTGCCGAAAAGTCTGGTTTTACAGAAAACATTGGACTACGGCTAAACAGCCCGGGAAGCAATTTTAACGAAAAACTACTTCTTTGTTGCCGATAACGTAGTACACGTATAAAAAATTCTCGTCGCTAACCAGTATTGAGTGCGCACTCACATCCGCGTACGTCGCTGTGTTTGTGGAATATATACTTAAATGTCTTTTAGTGTAACTTTTAATGTTTTAACGAAGTCTTAACCGACAAATTTTTTAATCTCTGATGATGGATTAACATAATCCGAAACCGCAAGAAGACAAAGAAGACAAAATTAAGCGGTCAAATAGACGGAATAAGGTAAAAAAACTTTAAATTTTAATAAAAAAATTCTCCCCTCCACCTTCAACTATAATTTTTAATAATAGAAAATTACCGCCACCCCGTTCACCTAACCTCTTCATTTATAGATATTTCATCTACGTTTCTACAGTGGATTATTATGAGCTTCTTATCAGGATACTTTATTTATAAAAATTAAGTACTTTACTGTTATTAAATCATAAAAAGTTTCAGGTAAACTACCCCTTTCTCTTAACCGATCTTCTCCAAAATCAATAGACCTTCAGTCCTCAACAATTCAGGGATGCATGCAAAAAAATATTTGATTCTGTTTGAATGTGAGGCAGTTATCATTCTTCATGGAAACATTTCTCTTTTAACAACTTAAAATGTGGCAGGTAAACTACCCCTTTCCCTTAACCGATCTTCACCAAAATCAACAGACCTTGAGTTCTCTACAACTCAGGCAAGGTGCAAAAAATTATTTGATTCTCTTTTGAATTTTCGGCAGTTATCGTTGGTCATAAAAAATTACCCTTTTTAAAACATAAAACTTTGGTAATAAACTACCTCTTTCCCTTAACCGATCTTCAACAAAATCAACAGACCTTGAGTTCTCTTTAGTTCAAAAAGGTATGCAAAAACGTAGTTGATTCTGTTTGAATTTACGGCAGTTATCGTTCGAAATATAAAAAATAACCCTTGTTAAAACATAAAATGTTGCAGGTAAACTACCCCTTTCCCTTAACCGATCTTCACCAACACCAACAGGTATTGAGAACTCTACAATACAGGGCTGTATGCAAAACATCATTTGATTCTGTTTGAATTTGCGGCTGTTATCGTTTGCCCTTGTTAGAAAATATCGTTTGCGGCATAGAAAATACCCTTGTTAGAACTTAAACGTTGCAGGTAAACTACCCCTTTCCCTTAACCGATCTTCAACAAAATCAACAGACCTTGACTTCTGTATAATTCAAAAAGGTATGCAGAAGAGCAGTTGATTCTGTTTTAATGTACGGCAGTTATCGTTCGTCATAAAAAAATTTACCCTTGTTAAAACATAAAATGTTGCAGGTAAACTATCCTATTCCCTTAAGCGATCTTCACCAAAACCAACAGGTCTTGAGAATTCTACAATTCCGGGCTGTATGCAAAATATTATTTGATTCTGTGTGAATTTGCGGCTGTTATCGTTTGCCATAGAAAATACCCTTGTTAAAACATAAAATTTTGCTGGTAAACTACCCCTTTCCCTTAACCGATCTTCAACAAAATCAACAGCCCTTGAGAACTCTACAATTTAGGGCTGTATGCACATAATCATTTGATTCTGTTTGAATTTGCGTCTGTTATCGTTTGTCATAGAAAATACCCTTGTTAGAACATAAAACGTTGCAGGTAAACTACCCCTTTCCCTTAACCGTTCTTCAACAAAATCAACAGACCTTGAGTTCTGTATAATTCAAAAAGGTATGCAGAAGAGTAGTTGATTCTGTTTTAATTTACGGCAGTTATCGTTCGTCATAAAAAACTTTACCCTTGTTAAAACATAAAATGTTGGAGGTAAACTACCCTATTCTCTTAAGCGATCTTCACCAAAAACAATATGACTTGAGTATTCTACAACTCAGGGCTGTATGCAAAAACTTATTTGATTCTGTTTGAATTTGCGGCTCTTATGGTTTGCCATAGAAAATACCAATTTCAAATATAAAACGTTGCTAGTAAACTACCCCTTTCCCTTAACCGATCTTTACCAAAATCAATAGGTCTTGAGGACTCTACAATTCAGGGATGCATGCAAAAAAATATTTGATTCTGTTTGAATGTGAGGCAGTTATCATTCGTCATGGAAACATTTATCTTGTAACAACTTAAAATGTTGCAGGTAAACTACCCCTTTCCCTTAACCGATCTTCAACAAAATCAATAGACCTTGACTTCTGTATAATTCAAAAAGGTATGCAGAAGAGTAGTTGATTCTGTTTGAATGTGAGGCAGTTATCATTCTTCATGGAAACATTTCTCTTTTAACAACTTAAAATGTGGCAGGTAAACTACCCCTTTCCCTTAACCGATCTTCACCAAAATCAACAGACCTTGAGTTCTCTACAACTCAGGCAAGGTGCAAAAAATTATTTGATTCTCTTTTGAATTTTCGGCAGTTATCGTTGGTCATAAAAAATTACCCTTTTTAAAACATAAAACTTTGGTAATAAACTACCTCTTTCCCTTAACCGATCTTCAACAAAATCAACAGACCTTGAGTTCTCTTTAGTTCAAAAAGGTATGCAAAAACGTAGTTGATTCTGTTTGAATTTACGGCAGTTATCGTTCGAAATATAAAAAATAACCCTTGTTAAAACATAAAATGTTGCAGGTAAACTACCCCTTTCCCTTAACCGATCTTCACCAACACCAACAGGTATTGAGAACTCTACAATACAGGGCTGTATGCAAAACATCATTTGATTCTGTTTGAATTTGCGGCTGTTATCGTTTGCCCTTGTTAGAAAATATCGTTTGCGGCATAGAAAATACCCTTGTTAGAACTTAAACGTTGCAGGTAAACTACCCCTTTCCCTTAACCGATCTTCAACAAAATCAACAGACCTTGACTTCTGTATAATTCAAAAAGGTATGCAGAAGAGCAGTTGATTCTGTTTTAATGTACGGCAGTTATCGTTCGTCATAAAAAAATTTACCCTTGTTAAAACATAAAATGTTGCAGGTAAACTATCCTATTCCCTTAAGCGATCTTCACCAAAACCAACAGGTCTTGAGAATTCTACAATTCCGGGCTGTATGCAAAATATTATTTGATTCTGTGTGAATTTGCGGCTGTTATCGTTTGCCATAGAAAATACCCTTGTTAAAACATAAAATTTTGCTGGTAAACTACCCCTTTCCCTTAACCGATCTTCAACAAAATCAACAGCCCTTGAGAACTCTACAATTTAGGGCTGTATGCACATAATCATTTGATTCTGTTTGAATTTGCGTCTGTTATCGTTTGTCATAGAAAATACCCTTGTTAGAACATAAAACGTTGCAGGTAAACTACCCCTTTCCCTTAACCGTTCTTCAACAAAATCAACAGACCTTGAGTTCTGTATAATTCAAAAAGGTATGCAGAAGAGTAGTTGATTCTGTTTTAATTTACGGCAGTTATCGTTCGTCATAAAAAACTTTACCCTTGTTAAAACATAAAATGTTGGAGGTAAACTACCCTATTCTCTTAAGCGATCTTCACCAAAAACAATATGACTTGAGTATTCTACAACTCAGGGCTGTATGCAAAAACTTATTTGATTCTGTTTGAATTTGCGGCTCTTATGGTTTGCCATAGAAAATACCAATTTCAAATATAAAACGTTGCTAGTAAACTACCCCTTTCCCTTAACCGATCTTTACCAAAATCAATAGGTCTTGAGGACTCTACAATTCAGGGATGCATGCAAAAAAATATTTGATTCTGTTTGAATGTGAGGCAGTTATCATTCGTCATGGAAACATTTATCTTGTAACAACTTAAAATGTTGCAGGTAAACTACCCCTTTCCCTTAACCGATCTTCAACAAAATCAATAGACCTTGACTTCTGTATAATTCAAAAAGGTATGCAGAAGAGTAGTTGATTCTGTTTTAATGTACGGCAGTTATCGTTCGTCATAAAAAAATTTACCCTTGTAAAACATAAAATGTTGCAGGTAAACTATCGTATTCCCTTAAGCGATCTTCACCAAAACCAACAGGTCTTGAGAACTCTACAATTCCGGGCTGTATGCAAAATATTATTTGATTCTGTGTGAATTTGCGGCTGTTATCGTTTGCCATAGAAAATACCCTTGTTAAAACATAAAATGTTGCTGGTAAACTACCCCTTTCCCTTAACCGATCTTCAACAAAATCAACAGCCCTTGAGAACTCTACAATTTAGGGCTGTATGCACATAATCATTTGATTCTGTTTGAATTTGCGGCTGTTATCGTTTGTCATAGAAAATACCCTTGTTAGAACATAAAACGTTGCAGGTAAACTACCCCTTTCCCTTAACCGTTCTTCAACAAAATCAACAGACCTTGAGTTCTGTATAATTCAAAAAGGTATGCAGAAGAGTAGTTGATTCTGTTTTAATTTACGGCAGTTATCGTTCGTCATAAAAAACTTTACCCTTGTTAAAACATAAAATGTTGGAGGTAAACTACCCTATTCCCTTAAGCGATCTTCACCAAAACCAACAGGTCTTCAGAACTCTACAAATCAGGCCTGTATGCAAAAAAGTATTTGATTCTGTTTGAATTTGCGGCTGTTATCGTTTGCCATAGAAAATACCCTTGTTAAAACATAAAATGTTGCAGGTAAACTACCCCTTTCCCTTAACCGAGCTTTACCAAAATCAATAGGTCTTGAGAACTCTACAATTTAGGCCTGTATACAAAACATTATTTGATTCTGTTTGAATTTGCGGCTGTTATCGTTTGCCATAGAAAATACCCTTTTAGAACATAAAACGTTGCAGGTAAACTACCCCTTTCCCTTAACCGATCTTCAACAAAATCAACAGACCTTGAGTTCTGTATAATACAAAAAGGTATGCAGAAGAGTAGTTGATTCTGTTTTAATGTACGGCAGTTATCGTTCGTCATAAAAAAATTTACCCTTGCTAATACATAAAATGTTGCAGGTAAACTACCCTATTCTCTTAGGCGATCTTCACCAAAAACAATATGACTTGAGTATTCTACAACTCAGGGCTGTATGCAAAAACTTATTTGATTCTGTTTGAATTTGCGGCTCTTATGCTTTGCCATAGAAAATACCAATTTCAAATATAAAACGTTGCTAGTAAACTACCCCTTTCCCTTAACCGATCTTTACCAAAATCAATAGGTCTTGAGGACTCTACAATTCAGGGCTGTATGCAAAATATTATTTGATTGTGTTTGAATTTGCGGCTGTTATTGTTTGCCATAGAAACAAATTACCCTTGATTAAAAAAAACGTTGCCGGTAAACTACCCCTTTCCCTTAACCGATCTTCACCAAAAACAGTAGGTCTTGAGTACTGTACAAATTAGGGCTGTATGCAACAAATTATTTGATTCTGTTTGAATTTCCGGCTGTTATCGTTTGCCATAGAAAATACACTTTTTAAAACATAAAACTTTGCTGGTAAACTACCCCTTTCCCTTAACCGATCTTCACCAAAAACAAAATGTCTTGAGAACTCTACAATTCAGGGCTGTATGCAAAACATTATTTGATTCTGTTCGAATTTGCGGCTGTTATCGTTTGCCATAGAAAAATATCGGTATGGAGAACTATACATAACTTCCATGTTCTATGATTTATATTTAAAATCATATTTTAAATGTGATTTTATTGAAATGAAATATTTCCATAGAAACTACGTCTTTCTACTTATTGCTTCAGCATTAACCACAGTTCTGTGGGTCACTAACGTATACCACCTTACGTTTTCGCACTCGATTTTCACTGATGATGGCAGTCGATGGCACTGCCGAAAAGTCTGGTTTTACAGAAAACATTGGACTACGGCTAAACAGCCCGGGAAGCAATTTTAACGAAAAACTACTTCTTTGTTGCCGATAACGTAGTACACGTATAAAAAATTCTCGTCGCTAACCAGTATTGAGTGCGCACTCACATCCGCGTACGTCGCTGTGTTTGTGGAATATATACTTAAATGTCTTTTAGTGTAACTTTTAATGTTTTAACGAAGTCTTAACCGACAAATTTTTTAATCTCTGATGATGGATTAACATAATCCGAAACCGCAAGAAGACAAAGAAGACAAAATTAAGCGGTCAAATAGACGGAATAAGGTAAAAAAACTTTAAATTTTAATAAAAAAATTCTCCCCTCCACCTTCAACTATAATTTTTAATAATAGAAAATTACCGCCACCCCGTTCACCTAACCTCTTCATTTATAGATATTTCATCTACGTTTCTACAGTGGATTATTATGAGCTTCTTATCAGGATACTTTATTTATAAAAATTAAGTACTTTACTGTTATTAAATCATAAAAAGTTTCAGGTAAACTACCCCTTTCTCTTAACCGATCTTCTCCAAAATCAATAGACCTTCAGTCCTCAACAATTCAGGGATGCATGCAAAAAAATATTTGATTCTGTTTGAATGTGAGGCAGTTATCATTCTTCATGGAAACATTTCTCTTTTAACAACTTAAAATGTGGCAGGTAAACTACCCCTTTCCCTTAACCGATCTTCACCAAAATCAACAGACCTTGAGTTCTCTACAACTCAGGCAAGGTGCAAAAAATTATTTGATTCTCTTTTGAATTTTCGGCAGTTATCGTTGGTCATAAAAAATTACCCTTTTTAAAACATAAAACTTTGGTAATAAACTACCTCTTTCCCTTAACCGATCTTCAACAAAATCAACAGACCTTGAGTTCTCTTTAGTTCAAAAAGGTATGCAAAAACGTAGTTGATTCTGTTTGAATTTACGGCAGTTATCGTTCGAAATATAAAAAATAACCCTTGTTAAAACATAAAATGTTGCAGGTAAACTACCCCTTTCCCTTAACCGATCTTCACCAACACCAACAGGTATTGAGAACTCTACAATACAGGGCTGTATGCAAAACATCATTTGATTCTGTTTGAATTTGCGGCTGTTATCGTTTGCCCTTGTTAGAAAATATCGTTTGCGGCATAGAAAATACCCTTGTTAGAACTTAAACGTTGCAGGTAAACTACCCCTTTCCCTTAACCGATCTTCAACAAAATCAACAGACCTTGACTTCTGTATAATTCAAAAAGGTATGCAGAAGAGCAGTTGATTCTGTTTTAATGTACGGCAGTTATCGTTCGTCATAAAAAAATTTACCCTTGTTAAAACATAAAATGTTGCAGGTAAACTATCCTATTCCCTTAAGCGATCTTCACCAAAACCAACAGGTCTTGAGAATTCTACAATTCCGGGCTGTATGCAAAATATTATTTGATTCTGTGTGAATTTGCGGCTGTTATCGTTTGCCATAGAAAATACCCTTGTTAAAACATAAAATTTTGCTGGTAAACTACCCCTTTCCCTTAACCGATCTTCAACAAAATCAACAGCCCTTGAGAACTCTACAATTTAGGGCTGTATGCACATAATCATTTGATTCTGTTTGAATTTGCGTCTGTTATCGTTTGTCATAGAAAATACCCTTGTTAGAACATAAAACGTTGCAGGTAAACTACCCCTTTCCCTTAACCGTTCTTCAACAAAATCAACAGACCTTGAGTTCTGTATAATTCAAAAAGGTATGCAGAAGAGTAGTTGATTCTGTTTTAATTTACGGCAGTTATCGTTCGTCATAAAAAACTTTACCCTTGTTAAAACATAAAATGTTGGAGGTAAACTACCCTATTCTCTTAAGCGATCTTCACCAAAAACAATATGACTTGAGTATTCTACAACTCAGGGCTGTATGCAAAAACTTATTTGATTCTGTTTGAATTTGCGGCTCTTATGGTTTGCCATAGAAAATACCAATTTCAAATATAAAACGTTGCTAGTAAACTACCCCTTTCCCTTAACCGATCTTTACCAAAATCAATAGGTCTTGAGGACTCTACAATTCAGGGATGCATGCAAAAAAATATTTGATTCTGTTTGAATGTGAGGCAGTTATCATTCGTCATGGAAACATTTATCTTGTAACAACTTAAAATGTTGCAGGTAAACTACCCCTTTCCCTTAACCGATCTTCAACAAAATCAATAGACCTTGACTTCTGTATAATTCAAAAAGGTATGCAGAAGAGTAGTTGATTCTGTTTGAATGTGAGGCAGTTATCATTCTTCATGGAAACATTTCTCTTTTAACAACTTAAAATGTGGCAGGTAAACTACCCCTTTCCCTTAACCGATCTTCACCAAAATCAACAGACCTTGAGTTCTCTACAACTCAGGCAAGGTGCAAAAAATTATTTGATTCTCTTTTGAATTTTCGGCAGTTATCGTTGGTCATAAAAAATTACCCTTTTTAAAACATAAAACTTTGGTAATAAACTACCTCTTTCCCTTAACCGATCTTCAACAAAATCAACAGACCTTGAGTTCTCTTTAGTTCAAAAAGGTATGCAAAAACGTAGTTGATTCTGTTTGAATTTACGGCAGTTATCGTTCGAAATATAAAAAATAACCCTTGTTAAAACATAAAATGTTGCAGGTAAACTACCCCTTTCCCTTAACCGATCTTCACCAACACCAACAGGTATTGAGAACTCTACAATACAGGGCTGTATGCAAAACATCATTTGATTCTGTTTGAATTTGCGGCTGTTATCGTTTGCCCTTGTTAGAAAATATCGTTTGCGGCATAGAAAATACCCTTGTTAGAACTTAAACGTTGCAGGTAAACTACCCCTTTCCCTTAACCGATCTTCAACAAAATCAACAGACCTTGACTTCTGTATAATTCAAAAAGGTATGCAGAAGAGCAGTTGATTCTGTTTTAATGTACGGCAGTTATCGTTCGTCATAAAAAAATTTACCCTTGTTAAAACATAAAATGTTGCAGGTAAACTATCCTATTCCCTTAAGCGATCTTCACCAAAACCAACAGGTCTTGAGAATTCTACAATTCCGGGCTGTATGCAAAATATTATTTGATTCTGTGTGAATTTGCGGCTGTTATCGTTTGCCATAGAAAATACCCTTGTTAAAACATAAAATTTTGCTGGTAAACTACCCCTTTCCCTTAACCGATCTTCAACAAAATCAACAGCCCTTGAGAACTCTACAATTTAGGGCTGTATGCACATAATCATTTGATTCTGTTTGAATTTGCGTCTGTTATCGTTTGTCATAGAAAATACCCTTGTTAGAACATAAAACGTTGCAGGTAAACTACCCCTTTCCCTTAACCGTTCTTCAACAAAATCAACAGACCTTGAGTTCTGTATAATTCAAAAAGGTATGCAGAAGAGTAGTTGATTCTGTTTTAATTTACGGCAGTTATCGTTCGTCATAAAAAACTTTACCCTTGTTAAAACATAAAATGTTGGAGGTAAACTACCCTATTCTCTTAAGCGATCTTCACCAAAAACAATATGACTTGAGTATTCTACAACTCAGGGCTGTATGCAAAAACTTATTTGATTCTGTTTGAATTTGCGGCTCTTATGGTTTGCCATAGAAAATACCAATTTCAAATATAAAACGTTGCTAGTAAACTACCCCTTTCCCTTAACCGATCTTTACCAAAATCAATAGGTCTTGAGGACTCTACAATTCAGGGATGCATGCAAAAAAATATTTGATTCTGTTTGAATGTGAGGCAGTTATCATTCGTCATGGAAACATTTATCTTGTAACAACTTAAAATGTTGCAGGTAAACTACCCCTTTCCCTTAACCGATCTTCAACAAAATCAATAGACCTTGACTTCTGTATAATTCAAAAAGGTATGCAGAAGAGTAGTTGATTCTGTTTTAATGTACGGCAGTTATCGTTCGTCATAAAAAAATTTACCCTTGTAAAACATAAAATGTTGCAGGTAAACTATCGTATTCCCTTAAGCGATCTTCACCAAAACCAACAGGTCTTGAGAACTCTACAATTCCGGGCTGTATGCAAAATATTATTTGATTCTGTGTGAATTTGCGGCTGTTATCGTTTGCCATAGAAAATACCCTTGTTAAAACATAAAATGTTGCTGGTAAACTACCCCTTTCCCTTAACCGATCTTCAACAAAATCAACAGCCCTTGAGAACTCTACAATTTAGGGCTGTATGCACATAATCATTTGATTCTGTTTGAATTTGCGGCTGTTATCGTTTGTCATAGAAAATACCCTTGTTAGAACATAAAACGTTGCAGGTAAACTACCCCTTTCCCTTAACCGTTCTTCAACAAAATCAACAGACCTTGAGTTCTGTATAATTCAAAAAGGTATGCAGAAGAGTAGTTGATTCTGTTTTAATTTACGGCAGTTATCGTTCGTCATAAAAAACTTTACCCTTGTTAAAACATAAAATGTTGGAGGTAAACTACCCTATTCCCTTAAGCGATCTTCACCAAAACCAACAGGTCTTCAGAACTCTACAAATCAGGCCTGTATGCAAAAAAGTATTTGATTCTGTTTGAATTTGCGGCTGTTATCGTTTGCCATAGAAAATACCCTTGTTAAAACATAAAATGTTGCAGGTAAACTACCCCTTTCCCTTAACCGAGCTTTACCAAAATCAATAGGTCTTGAGAACTCTACAATTTAGGCCTGTATACAAAACATTATTTGATTCTGTTTGAATTTGCGGCTGTTATCGTTTGCCATAGAAAATACCCTTTTAGAACATAAAACGTTGCAGGTAAACTACCCCTTTCCCTTAACCGATCTTCAACAAAATCAACAGACCTTGAGTTCTGTATAATACAAAAAGGTATGCAGAAGAGTAGTTGATTCTGTTTTAATGTACGGCAGTTATCGTTCGTCATAAAAAAATTTACCCTTGCTAATACATAAAATGTTGCAGGTAAACTACCCTATTCTCTTAGGCGATCTTCACCAAAAACAATATGACTTGAGTATTCTACAACTCAGGGCTGTATGCAAAAACTTATTTGATTCTGTTTGAATTTGCGGCTCTTATGCTTTGCCATAGAAAATACCAATTTCAAATATAAAACGTTGCTAGTAAACTACCCCTTTCCCTTAACCGATCTTTACCAAAATCAATAGGTCTTGAGGACTCTACAATTCAGGGCTGTATGCAAAATATTATTTGATTGTGTTTGAATTTGCGGCTGTTATTGTTTGCCATAGAAACAAATTACCCTTGATTAAAAAAAACGTTGCCGGTAAACTACCCCTTTCCCTTAACCGATCTTCACCAAAAACAGTAGGTCTTGAGTACTGTACAAATTAGGGCTGTATGCAACAAATTATTTGATTCTGTTTGAATTTCCGGCTGTTATCGTTTGCCATAGAAAATACACTTTTTAAAACATAAAACTTTGCTGGTAAACTACCCCTTTCCCTTAACCGATCTTCACCAAAAACAAAATGTCTTGAGAACTCTACAATTCAGGGCTGTATGCAAAACATTATTTGATTCTGTTCGAATTTGCGGCTGTTATCGTTTGCCATAGAAAAATATCGGTATGGAGAACTATACATAACTTCCATGTTCTATGATTTATATTTAAAATCATATTTTAAATGTGATTTTATTGAAATGAAATATTTCCATAGAAACTACGTCTTTCTACTTATTGCTTCAGCATTAACCACAGTTCTGTGGGTCACTAACGTATACCACCTTACGTTTTCGCACTCGATTTTCACTGATGATGGCAGTCGATGGCACTGCCGAAAAGTCTGGTTTTACAGAAAACATTGGACTACGGCTAAACAGCCCGGGAAGCAATTTTAACGAAAAACTACTTCTTTGTTGCCGATAACGTAGTACACGTATAAAAAATTCTCGTCGCTAACCAGTATTGAGTGCGCACTCACATCCGCGTACGTCGCTGTGTTTGTGGAATATATACTTAAATGTCTTTTAGTGTAACTTTTAATGTTTTAACGAAGTCTTAACCGACAAATTTTTTAATCTCTGATGATGGATTAACATAATCCGAAACCGCAAGAAGACAAAGAAGACAAAATTAAGCGGTCAAATAGACGGAATAAGGTAAAAAAACTTTAAATTTTAATAAAAAAATTCTCCCCTCCACCTTCAACTATAATTTTTAATAATAGAAAATTACCGCCACCCCGTTCACCTAACCTCTTCATTTATAGATATTTCATCTACGTTTCTACAGTGGATTATTATGAGCTTCTTATCAGGATACTTTATTTATAAAAATTAAGTACTTTACTGTTATTAAATCATAAAAAGTTTCAGGTAAACTACCCCTTTCTCTTAACCGATCTTCTCCAAAATCAATAGACCTTCAGTCCTCAACAATTCAGGGATGCATGCAAAAAAATATTTGATTCTGTTTGAATGTGAGGCAGTTATCATTCTTCATGGAAACATTTCTCTTTTAACAACTTAAAATGTGGCAGGTAAACTACCCCTTTCCCTTAACCGATCTTCACCAAAATCAACAGACCTTGAGTTCTCTACAACTCAGGCAAGGTGCAAAAAATTATTTGATTCTCTTTTGAATTTTCGGCAGTTATCGTTGGTCATAAAAAATTACCCTTTTTAAAACATAAAACTTTGGTAATAAACTACCTCTTTCCCTTAACCGATCTTCAACAAAATCAACAGACCTTGAGTTCTCTTTAGTTCAAAAAGGTATGCAAAAACGTAGTTGATTCTGTTTGAATTTACGGCAGTTATCGTTCGAAATATAAAAAATAACCCTTGTTAAAACATAAAATGTTGCAGGTAAACTACCCCTTTCCCTTAACCGATCTTCACCAACACCAATAGGTATTGAGAACTCTACAATACAGGGCTGTATGCAAAACATCATTTGATTCTGTTTGAATTTGCGGCTGTTATCGTTTGCCCTTGTTAGAAAATATCGTTTGCGGCATAGAAAATACCCTTGTTAGAACTTAAACGTTGCAGGTAAACTACCCCTTTCCCTTAACCGATCTTCAACAAAATCAACAGACCTTGACTTCTGTATAATTCAAAAAGGTATGCAGAAGAGCAGTTGATTCTGTTTTAATGTACGGCAGTTATCGTTCGTCATAAAAAAATTTACCCTTGTTAAAACATAAAATGTTGCAGGTAAACTATCCTATTCCCTTAAGCGATCTTCACCAAAACCAACAGGTCTTGAGAATTCTACAATTCCGGGCTGTATGCAAAATATTATTTGATTCTGTGTGAATTTGCGGCTGTTATCGTTTGCCATAGAAAATACCCTTGTTAAAACATAAAATTTTGCTGGTAAACTACCCCTTTCCCTTAACCGATCTTCAACAAAATCAACAGCCCTTGAGAACTCTACAATTTAGGGCTGTATGCACATAATCATTTGATTCTGTTTGAATTTGCGTCTGTTATCGTTTGTCATAGAAAATACCCTTGTTAGAACATAAAACGTTGCAGGTAAACTACCCCTTTCCCTTAACCGTTCTTCAACAAAATCAACAGACCTTGAGTTCTGTATAATTCAAAAAGGTATGCAGAAGAGTAGTTGATTCTGTTTTAATTTACGGCAGTTATCGTTCGTCATAAAAAACTTTACCCTTGTTAAAACATAAAATGTTGGAGGTAAACTACCCTATTCTCTTAAGCGATCTTCACCAAAAACAATATGACTTGAGTATTCTACAACTCAGGGCTGTATGCAAAAACTTATTTGATTCTGTTTGAATTTGCGGCTCTTATGGTTTGCCATAGAAAATACCAATTTCAAATATAAAACGTTGCTAGTAAACTACCCCTTTCCCTTAACCGATCTTTACCAAAATCAATAGGTCTTGAGGACTCTACAATTCAGGGATGCATGCAAAAAAATATTTGATTCTGTTTGAATGTGAGGCAGTTATCATTCGTCATGGAAACATTTATCTTGTAACAACTTAAAATGTTGCAGGTAAACTACCCCTTTCCCTTAACCGATCTTCAACAAAATCAATAGACCTTGACTTCTGTATAATTCAAAAAGGTATGCAGAAGAGTAGTTGATTCTGTTTTAATGTACGGCAGTTATCGTTCGTCATAAAAAAATTTACCCTTGTAAAACATAAAATGTTGCAGGTAAACTATCGTATTCCCTTAAGCGATCTTCACCAAAACCAACAGGTCTTGAGAACTCTACAATTCCGGGCTGTATGCAAAATATTATTTGATTCTGTGTGAATTTGCGGCTGTTATCGTTTGCCATAGAAAATACCCTTGTTAAAACATAAAATGTTGCTGGTAAACTACCCCTTTCCCTTAACCGATCTTCAACAAAATCAACAGCCCTTGAGAACTCTACAATTTAGGGCTGTATGCACATAATCATTTGATTCTGTTTGAATTTGCGGCTGTTATCGTTTGTCATAGAAAATACCCTTGTTAGAACATAAAACGTTGCAGGTAAACTACCCCTTTCCCTTAACCGTTCTTCAACAAAATCAACAGACCTTGAGTTCTGTATAATTCAAAAAGGTATGCAGAAGAGTAGTTGATTCTGTTTTAATTTACGGCAGTTATCGTTCGTCATAAAAAACTTTACCCTTGTTAAAACATAAAATGTTGGAGGTAAACTACCCTATTCCCTTAACCGATCTTCAACAAAATCAACAGACCTTGAGTTCTCTTTAGTTCAAAAAGGTATGCAAAAACGTAGTTGATTCTGTTTGAATTTACGGCAGTTATCGTTCGAAATATAAAAAATAACCCTTGTTAAAACATAAAATGTTGCAGGTAAACTACCCCTTTCCCTTAACCGATCTTCACCAACACCAACAGGTATTGAGAACTCTACAATACAGGGCTGTATGCAAAACATCATTTGATTCTGTTTGAATTTGCGGCTGTTATCGTTTGCCCTTGTTAGAAAATATCGTTTGCGGCATAGAAAATACCCTTGTTAGAACTTAAACGTTGCAGGTAAACTACCCCTTTCCCTTAACCGATCTTCAACAAAATCAACAGACCTTGACTTCTGTATAATTCAAAAAGGTATGCAGAAGAGCAGTTGATTCTGTTTTAATGTACGGCAGTTATCGTTCGTCATAAAAAAATTTACCCTTGTTAAAACATAAAATGTTGCAGGTAAACTATCCTATTCCCTTAAGCGATCTTCACCAAAACCAACAGGTCTTGAGAATTCTACAATTCCGGGCTGTATGCAAAATATTATTTGATTCTGTGTGAATTTGCGGCTGTTATCGTTTGCCATAGAAAATACCCTTGTTAAAACATAAAATTTTGCTGGTAAACTACCCCTTTCCCTTAACCGATCTTCAACAAAATCAACAGCCCTTGAGAACTCTACAATTTAGGGCTGTATGCACATAATCATTTGATTCTGTTTGAATTTGCGTCTGTTATCGTTTGTCATAGAAAATACCCTTGTTAGAACATAAAACGTTGCAGGTAAACTACCCCTTTCCCTTAACCGTTCTTCAACAAAATCAACAGACCTTGAGTTCTGTATAATTCAAAAAGGTATGCAGAAGAGTAGTTGATTCTGTTTTAATTTACGGCAGTTATCGTTCGTCATAAAAAACTTTACCCTTGTTAAAACATAAAATGTTGGAGGTAAACTACCCTATTCTCTTAAGCGATCTTCACCAAAAACAATATGACTTGAGTATTCTACAACTCAGGGCTGTATGCAAAAACTTATTTGATTCTGTTTGAATTTGCGGCTCTTATGGTTTGCCATAGAAAATACCAATTTCAAATATAAAACGTTGCTAGTAAACTACCCCTTTCCCTTAACCGATCTTTACCAAAATCAATAGGTCTTGAGGACTCTACAATTCAGGGATGCATGCAAAAAAATATTTGATTCTGTTTGAATGTGAGGCAGTTATCATTCGTCATGGAAACATTTATCTTGTAACAACTTAAAATGTTGCAGGTAAACTACCCCTTTCCCTTAACCGATCTTCAACAAAATCAATAGACCTTGACTTCTGTATAATTCAAAAAGGTATGCAGAAGAGTAGTTGATTCTGTTTTAATGTACGGCAGTTATCGTTCGTCATAAAAAAATTTACCCTTGTAAAACATAAAATGTTGCAGGTAAACTATCGTATTCCCTTAAGCGATCTTCACCAAAACCAACAGGTCTTGAGAACTCTACAATTCCGGGCTGTATGCAAAATATTATTTGATTCTGTGTGAATTTGCGGCTGTTATCGTTTGCCATAGAAAATACCCTTGTTAAAACATAAAATGTTGCTGGTAAACTACCCCTTTCCCTTAACCGATCTTCAACAAAATCAACAGCCCTTGAGAACTCTACAATTTAGGGCTGTATGCACATAATCATTTGATTCTGTTTGAATTTGCGGCTGTTATCGTTTGTCATAGAAAATACCCTTGTTAGAACATAAAACGTTGCAGGTAAACTACCCCTTTCCCTTAACCGTTCTTCAACAAAATCAACAGACCTTGAGTTCTGTATAATTCAAAAAGGTATGCAGAAGAGTAGTTGATTCTGTTTTAATTTACGGCAGTTATCGTTCGTCATAAAAAACTTTACCCTTGTTAAAACATAAAATGTTGGAGGTAAACTACCCTATTCCCTTAAGCGATCTTCACCAAAACCAACAGGTCTTCAGAACTCTACAAATCAGGCCTGTATGCAAAAAAGTATTTGATTCTGTTTGAATTTGCGGCTGTTATCGTTTGCCATAGAAAATACCCTTGTTAAAACATAAAATGTTGCAGGTAAACTACCCCTTTCCCTTAACCGAGCTTTACCAAAATCAATAGGTCTTGAGAACTCTACAATTTAGGCCTGTATACAAAACATTATTTGATTCTGTTTGAATTTGCGGCTGTTATCGTTTGCCATAGAAAATACCCTTTTAGAACATAAAACGTTGCAGGTAAACTACCCCTTTCCCTTAACCGATCTTCAACAAAATCAACAGACCTTGAGTTCTGTATAATACAAAAAGGTATGCAGAAGAGTAGTTGATTCTGTTTTAATGTACGGCAGTTATCGTTCGTCATAAAAAAATTTACCCTTGCTAATACATAAAATGTTGCAGGTAAACTACCCTATTCTCTTAGGCGATCTTCACCAAAAACAATATGACTTGAGTATTCTACAACTCAGGGCTGTATGCAAAAACTTATTTGATTCTGTTTGAATTTGCGGCTCTTATGCTTTGCCATAGAAAATACCAATTTCAAATATAAAACGTTGCTAGTAAACTACCCCTTTCCCTTAACCGATCTTTACCAAAATCAATAGGTCTTGAGGACTCTACAATTCAGGGCTGTATGCAAAATATTATTTGATTGTGTTTGAATTTGCGGCTGTTATTGTTTGCCATAGAAACAAATTACCCTTGATTAAAAAAAACGTTGCCGGTAAACTACCCCTTTCCCTTAACCGATCTTCACCAAAAACAGTAGGTCTTGAGTACTGTACAAATTAGGGCTGTATGCAACAAATTATTTGATTCTGTTTGAATTTCCGGCTGTTATCGTTTGCCATAGAAAATACACTTTTTAAAACATAAAACTTTGCTGGTAAACTACCCCTTTCCCTTAACCGATCTTCACCAAAAACAAAATGTCTTGAGAACTCTACAATTCAGGGCTGTATGCAAAACATTATTTGATTCTGTTCGAATTTGCGGCTGTTATCGTTTGCCATAGAAAAATATCGGTATGGAGAACTATACATAACTTCCATGTTCTATGATTTATATTTAAAATCATATTTTAAATGTGATTTTATTGAAATGAAATATTTCCATAGAAACTACGTCTTTCTACTTATTGCTTCAGCATTAACCACAGTTCTGTGGGTCACTAACGTATACCACCTTACGTTTTCGCACTCGATTTTCACTGATGATGGCAGTCGATGGCACTGCCGAAAAGTCTGGTTTTACAGAAAACATTGGACTACGGCTAAACAGCCCGGGAAGCAATTTTAACGAAAAACTACTTCTTTGTTGCCGATAACGTAGTACACGTATAAAAAATTCTCGTCGCTAACCAGTATTGAGTGCGCACTCACATCCGCGTACGTCGCTGTGTTTGTGGAATATATACTTAAATGTCTTTTAGTGTAACTTTTAATGTTTTAACGAAGTCTTAACCGACAAATTTTTTAATCTCTGATGATGGATTAACATAATCCGAAACCGCAAGAAGACAAAGAAGACAAAATTAAGCGGTCAAATAGACGGAATAAGGTAAAAAAACTTTAAATTTTAATAAAAAAATTCTCCCCTCCACCTTCAACTATAATTTTTAATAATAGAAAATTACCGCCACCCCGTTCACCTAACCTCTTCATTTATAGATATTTCATCTACGTTTCTACAGTGGATTATTATGAGCTTCTTATCAGGATACTTTATTTATAAAAATTAAGTACTTTACTGTTATTAAATCATAAAAAGTTTCAGGTAAACTACCCCTTTCTCTTAACCGATCTTCTCCAAAATCAATAGACCTTCAGTCCTCAACAATTCAGGGATGCATGCAAAAAAATATTTGATTCTGTTTGAATGTGAGGCAGTTATCATTCTTCATGGAAACATTTCTCTTTTAACAACTTAAAATGTGGCAGGTAAACTACCCCTTTCCCTTAACCGATCTTCACCAAAATCAACAGACCTTGAGTTCTCTACAACTCAGGCAAGGTGCAAAAAATTATTTGATTCTCTTTTGAATTTTCGGCAGTTATCGTTGGTCATAAAAAATTACCCTTTTTAAAACATAAAACTTTGGTAATAAACTACCTCTTTCCCTTAACCGATCTTCAACAAAATCAACAGACCTTGAGTTCTCTTTAGTTCAAAAAGGTATGCAAAAACGTAGTTGATTCTGTTTGAATTTACGGCAGTTATCGTTCGAAATATAAAAAATAACCCTTGTTAAAACATAAAATGTTGCAGGTAAACTACCCCTTTCCCTTAACCGATCTTCACCAACACCAATAGGTATTGAGAACTCTACAATACAGGGCTGTATGCAAAACATCATTTGATTCTGTTTGAATTTGCGGCTGTTATCGTTTGCCCTTGTTAGAAAATATCGTTTGCGGCATAGAAAATACCCTTGTTAGAACTTAAACGTTGCAGGTAAACTACCCCTTTCCCTTAACCGATCTTCAACAAAATCAACAGACCTTGACTTCTGTATAATTCAAAAAGGTATGCAGAAGAGCAGTTGATTCTGTTTTAATGTACGGCAGTTATCGTTCGTCATAAAAAAATTTACCCTTGTTAAAACATAAAATGTTGCAGGTAAACTATCCTATTCCCTTAAGCGATCTTCACCAAAACCAACAGGTCTTGAGAATTCTACAATTCCGGGCTGTATGCAAAATATTATTTGATTCTGTGTGAATTTGCGGCTGTTATCGTTTGCCATAGAAAATACCCTTGTTAAAACATAAAATTTTGCTGGTAAACTACCCCTTTCCCTTAACCGATCTTCAACAAAATCAACAGCCCTTGAGAACTCTACAATTTACGGCTGTATGCACATAATCATTTGATTCTGTTTGAATTTGCGTCTGTTATCGTTTGTCATAGAAAATACCCTTGTTAGAACATAAAACGTTGCAGGTAAACTACCCCTTTCCCTTAACCGTTCTTCAACAAAATCAACAGACCTTGAGTTCTGTATAATTCAAAAAGGTATGCAGAAGAGTAGTTGATTCTGTTTTAATTTACGGCAGTTATCGTTCGTCATAAAAAACTTTACCCTTGTTAAAACATAAAATGTTGGAGGTAAACTACCCTATTCTCTTAAGCGATCTTCACCAAAAACAATATGACTTGAGTATTCTACAACTCAGGGCTGTATGCAAAAACTTATTTGATTCTGTTTGAATTTGCGGCTCTTATGGTTTGCCATAGAAAATACCAATTTCAAATATAAAACGTTGCTAGTAAACTACCCCTTTCCCTTAACCGATCTTTACCAAAATCAATAGGTCTTGAGGACTCTACAATTCAGGGATGCATGCAAAAAAATATTTGATTCTGTTTGAATGTGAGGCAGTTATCATTCGTCATGGAAACATTTATCTTGTAACAACTTAAAATGTTGCAGGTAAACTACCCCTTTCCCTTAACCGATCTTCAACAAAATCAATAGACCTTGACTTCTGTATAATTCAAAAAGGTATGCAGAAGAGTAGTTGATTCTGTTTTAATGTACGGCAGTTATCGTTCGTCATAAAAAAATTTACCCTTGTAAAACATAAAATGTTGCAGGTAAACTATCGTATTCCCTTAAGCGATCTTCACCAAAACCAACAGGTCTTGAGAACTCTACAATTCCGGGCTGTATGCAAAATATTATTTGATTCTGTGTGAATTTGCGGCTGTTATCGTTTGCCATAGAAAATACCCTTGTTAAAACATAAAATGTTGCTGGTAAACTACCCCTTTCCCTTAACCGATCTTCAACAAAATCAACAGCCCTTGAGAACTCTACAATTTAGGGCTGTATGCACATAATCATTTGATTCTGTTTGAATTTGCGGCTGTTATCGTTTGTCATAGAAAATACCCTTGTTAGAACATAAAACGTTGCAGGTAAACTACCCCTTTCCCTTAACCGTTCTTCAACAAAATCAACAGACCTTGAGTTCTGTATAATTCAAAAAGGTATGCAGAAGAGTAGTTGATTCTGTTTTAATTTACGGCAGTTATCGTTCGTCATAAAAAACTTTACCCTTGTTAAAACATAAAATGTTGGAGGTAAACTACCCTATTCCCTTAAGCGATCTTCACCAAAACCAACAGGTCTTCAGAACTCTACAAATCAGGCCTGTATGCAAAAAAGTATTTGATTCTGTTTGAATTTGCGGCTGTTATCGTTTGCCATAGAAAATACCCTTGTTAAAACATAAAATGTTGCAGGTAAACTACCCCTTTCCCTTAACCGAGCTTTACCAAAATCAATAGGTCTTGAGAACTCTACAATTTAGGCCTGTATACAAAACATTATTTGATTCTGTTTGAATTTGCGGCTGTTATCGTTTGCCATAGAAAATACCCTTTTAGAACATAAAACGTTGCAGGTAAACTACCCCTTTCCCTTAACCGATCTTCAACAAAATCAACAGACCTTGAGTTCTGTATAATACAAAAAGGTATGCAGAAGAGTAGTTGATTCTGTTTTAATGTACGGCAGTTATCGTTCGTCATAAAAAAATTTACCCTTGCTAATACATAAAATGTTGCAGGTAAACTACCCTATTCTCTTAGGCGATCTTCACCAAAAACAATATGACTTGAGTATTCTACAACTCAGGGCTGTATGCAAAAACTTATTTGATTCTGTTTGAATTTGCGGCTCTTATGCTTTGCCATAGAAAATACCAATTTCAAATATAAAACGTTGCTAGTAAACTACCCCTTTCCCTTAACCGATCTTTACCAAAATCAATAGGTCTTGAGGACTCTACAATTCAGGGCTGTATGCAAAATATTATTTGATTGTGTTTGAATTTGCGGCTGTTATTGTTTGCCATAGAAACAAATTACCCTTGATTAAAAAAAACGTTGCCGGTAAACTACCCCTTTCCCTTAACCGATCTTCACCAAAAACAGTAGGTCTTGAGTACTGTACAAATTAGGGCTGTATGCAACAAATTATTTGATTCTGTTTGAATTTCCGGCTGTTATCGTTTGCCATAGAAAATACACTTTTTAAAACATAAAACTTTGCTGGTAAACTACCCCTTTCCCTTAACCGATCTTTACCAAAATCAATAGGTCTTGAGGACTCTACAATTCAGGGCTGTATGCAAAACATTATTTGATTCTGTTCGAATTTGCGGCTGTTATCGTTTGCCATAGAAAAATATCGGTATGGAGAACTATACATAACTTCCATGTTCTATGATTTATATTTAAAATCATATTTTAAATGTGATTTTATTGAAATGAAATATTTCCATAGAAACTACGTCTTTCTACTTATTGCTTCAGCATTAACCACAGTCCTGTGGGTCACTAACGTATACCACCTTACGTTTTCGCACTCGATTTTCATTGATGATGGCAGTCGATGGCACTGCCGAAATGTCTGGTTTTACAGAAAACATTGGACTACGGCTAAACAGCCCGGGAAGCTATTTTAACGAAAAACTACTTCTTTGTTGCCGATAACGTAGTACACGTATAAAAAATTCTCGTCGCTAACCAGTATTGACTGCGCACTCACATCCGCGTACGTCGCTGTGTTTGTGGAATATATACTTAAATGTCTTTTAGTGTAACTTTTAATGTTTTAACGAAGTCTTAACCGACAAATTTTTTAATCTCTGATGATGGATTAACATAATCCGAAACGCGCAAAGAGACAAAGAAGACAAAATTAAGCGGTCACATAGACGGATTAAGGTAAAAAAACTTTAAATTTTAATAAAAAAATTCTCCCCTCCACCTTCAACTATAATTTTTAATAATAGAAAATTACCGCCACCCCGTTCACCTAACCTCTTCATTTATAGATATTTCATCTACGTTTCTACAGTGGATTATTATGAGCTTCTTATCAGGATACTTTATTTATAAATATTAAGTACATTACTCTTATTAAATCATAGAAAGTGTCAGGTAAACTACCCCTTTCTCTTAACCGATCTTCTCCAAAATCAACAGACCTTCAGTCCTCAACAATTCAGGGATGCATGCTAAAAAATATTTGATTCTGTTTGAATGTGCGACAGTTATCGTTCGTCATGGAAACATTTCTCTTGTAACAACTTAAAATGTTGCAGGTAAACTACCCCTTTCCCTTATCCGATCTTCACCAAAATCAACAGACCTTGATTTCTCTACAACTCAGGCAAGGGTGCAAAAAATTATTTGATTCTGTTTGAATTTGCGGCTGTTATCGTTTGCCATAAAATATACCCTTGTCAAAACAAAAAACGTGGCTAATAAACTACCCCTTTCCCTTAACCGATCTTCACCAAGAACAATATGACTTGAGTATTCTACAAATCAGGGCTGTATGCAAAAACGTATTTGATTCTGTTTGAATTTGCGGCTCTTATCCTTTGCCATAGAAAATACCCTTTTCAAACATAAAACGTTGCCGGTAAACTACCCCTTCCCCTTAACCGATCTTCACCAAAAGCAATAGGTCTTGAGAACTCTATAATTCAGGGCAGTATGCAAAAAATTATTTGATTATGTTTGAATGTGCGGCTGTTATCGTTTGCCATAGAAAATACCCTTGTTAGAACATAAAACGTTGCTGGTAAACTACCCCTTTCCCTTAACCGATCTTCAACAAAATCAACAGACCTTGAGTTCTGTATAATTCAAAAAGGTATGCAAAAGAGTAGTTGATTCTGTTTTAATGTACGGCAGTTATCGTTCGTCATAAAAAATTTTACCCTTGTCAATCGTAAAATGTTGCAGGTAAACTACCCTATTCCCTTAAGCGATCTTCACCAAAATAAACAGGTCTTGAGAACTCTACAATTCCGGGCAGTATGCAAAATATTATTTGATTCTGTTTGAATTTGCGGCTGTTATCGTTTGCCATAAAAAAATACCCTTTTTAAAACAAAAAACGTGGCTAGTAAACTACCCCTTTCCCTTAACCGATCTTCACCAAAAACAATATGACTTGAGTATTCTACAAATTAGGGCTGTATGCATAAACTTATGTGATTCTGTTTGAATTTGCGGCTCTTATCCTTTGCCATAGAAAATACCCTTTTCAAACATAAAACGTTGCCGGTAAACTACCCCTTCCCCTTAACCGATCTTTACCAAAAGCAATAGGTATTGAGAACTCTACAATTCAGGGCTGCATGCAAAATATTATTTGATTGTGTTTGAATTTGCGGCTGTTATTGTTTGCCATAGAAACAAATTACCCTTGATTAAAAAAAAAAACGTTGCCGGTAAACTACCCCTTTCCCTGAACCGATCTTCACCAAAAACAGTAGGTCTTGAGAACTCTAGAATTCCGGGCTGTATGCAAAATATTATTTGATTCTGTTTGAATTTGCGGCTGTTATCGTTTGCCATAAAAAATACCCTTGTTAAAACAAAAAACGTGGCTAGTAAACTACCCCTTTCCCTTAACCGATCTTCACCAAAAACAATATGACTTGAGTATTCTACAAATTAGGGCTGTATGCAAAAACTTATTTGATTCTCTTTGAATTTTCGGCAGTTATCGTTGGTCATAAAAAATTACCCTTTTTAAAACATAAAACTTTGGTGATAAACTACCCCTTTCCCTTAACCGATCTTCAACAAAATCAACAGACCTTGAGTTATCTTAGTTCAAAAAGGTATGCAAAAAAATTATTTGATTATGTTTGAATTTGCGGCTGTTATCGTTTGCCATAGAAAATACCCTTGTTAAAACATAAAATGTTGCAGGTAAACTACCCCTTTCGCTTAACCGATCTTTACCAAAATCAATAGGTCTTGAGTACTCTACAAATTAGGGCTGCATGCAACAAATTATTTGATTCTGTTTGAATTTGCGGCTGTTATCGTTTGCCATAGAAAAAACCACACACACACACACACACACACACACACACACACACACACACACACACACACACACACACACACACACACACACACACACACACACACACACACACACACACACACACACACACACACACACACACACACACACACACACACACACACACACACACACACACACGGACACTTTTCGAAAAACGACTTTTTTTCATGTTTTGAGTGTAGTACAATCAGAATGTGCAATAATCTCGAACACGATTTTTTTTGCCATCACCATACTTCCATTTCCTTAAGGAACATGGAAATAAAAATTACCCTTGATAAAAAAAACTTTGCAGGTAAACTACCTCTTTCCCGTAACCGATCTTCACCAAAAACAATAGGTCTTGAGTACTCTACAATTCAGGGCTGTATGCAAAGAATTATTTGATGCTGTTTGAATTTGCGGCTGTTATCGTTTGCCAAAAAAAATCTACAGTAGACAGACAGACACACACACAGACACTTTTCGAAAAATGACTTTTTTCATGTTTTGAGGGTAGTACAATCAGAATCTGCAATAATCTCGACCACGATTTTTTTGCCATCACCATACTTCCATTTCCTTATGGAACATGGAAGTAATCGTAGAGTGACCGTCAATCAATGAATTTTTCCGGTGAAGGGTTTGAGAGAGGATCATTCACTCAGTCCATACCTGGACCAGCACGTTCAAGGCTGTACCTTGGGTAAAGTATCGTATATGGCAAAAACGAATATGGCGTGTTTTCGTAAATAAAACAATAAACGTTTTACCATATGTAGGGTTATATAGGCAAATTCTTGTCTTACAACAAAAGTAGTTTAAAGAAAACAAATTTTTTAAATATTCTGTTTCCATAACTAGTGATACTAGATTTTAAACATCCAAAGCTTGCAGTCTGATTGAGATATATAAATGGAGCGAATCTTTGCAGAACTTCTCATTTAACTGTAGAATTTATATGTAGATAACTGCGTCATCCTTACTGGAAGCACATATACAAAAGATATAATGTGGTTTAGTTAAATCTTACAACGAAAAAGGAATCACAGTCCCTCATCGAAAAAAGAAATTGATAAAAATAAACAGAAATAAATTTATGGGATTTGCAAGATAGTACTGCTTTAAGATACATGTGGATCGTGATCTTGAAACAGAGTAATAAGAGAACGCCAAAAAATGTATGGTCACAATTTCAGTCAACATACATATTTATGAAACAGTCGTACTCGTATCATGATACACCTCCTAGTTACATAGCTATGCGCAGAAAATAACGAAGAGTTTAATACAGAAAATAAACAGTGATAAGTTAACGCAGTAGTTCGCAAACTGTGAATGATAACACTGTGAATTCGCATTGTAATCGTTTATGTAACCAGTTTGCAGAACTGTCTAACCGGACTGCAGCTACGCTGTATTTATGTAGCTCGTAATTTCTCGATTCATCATGGTCAGGTTAATCGAGAAATTACGAGATGTGTTGACTTTATTCAGGGAGGGGGGACCAGGAATCTGCGTGTCCGGAACACTTTTCCTAGAGGCTGATTGTGTATCGTGTGCATTTGCTGACTCAGCGCGACGTGATAAGGTTCACGTAGGCTGCATAAGTTACTTTCAGTGAACAGCCATTACAGTGTTTTCCCTCTGTCTATAATACAGAAAACTGAATTATAGCGGATGGAAAATTAAAATTGATGTACAATAAATATCAAGGAGTATGGTTCCGGATGTGTGATGAAGACCGGGATATGTAAGCATTCAGACCTTCGAAACTGAGGGTACACCGCTGCGAAAGGCACAAATAATCCAGCACACCCACATCGTCTCAGACAGACGTATGCCCTTATTCAGAACCGGCGCATGTTCGAGTCAATGTGTTTGCATTAGTGTATGGCAATGTGGAATGCAGCGTGATTTTTTTGTTAGCAATGCTGAATTAGTGAATTTACGGATCAGTTAATTGTCACAGAATTTACAAAATGTGAGTACTTCAAGCTAGATTAATGTTTTATGAAGACGAATTTCTGGATTAAATGTATACTCTGTAATTATCAGAGTCTGTGATTATTTTCCTGTCTAGTGTCAATTTCATCTTCACTCTGAGAATACCGAAAAACTTTTCAGTTGTCTACGTAACGTTCATTTGTATACCAGTTGCTAAACGTACGTGTAAGGAATACACATTTAACGTAAAAAAATCATTTTATCGTAGAAATATACGATAAAATATTGTGGTGGTCTTTGTGAAACAAACGTTTTTGGTTGGAATAGAACGCGAACAAAAACACAAGGTGGCAGCAGACTGCGCTAGTATCCAATACGGAAGGCGTGTAGGCTACTTATAAGCGGGCTTGACATTAATCTTCCCGTCGGATTCAATTAAATTACCTCATTGAGTGGTTTGATTGATTTTCTTGCCAATTCATTATTAACATAAAACGGATTCCATCCCCGTCGTACGTGTCGCGCGATTCTCATCGTTCTAATTACGGCTAAACTTCGACAAAATGTGTCACCGCTTGGCGCAGAGTGACAAAATTAATTTCACTTCCCCGTAATAACATCGCGGTTCTCTCGGCTGCTTTTCTTGCCGTACGGCATTATGACACGTTAATTAGTACACGGCGCGTCGTTTGGTTAGTAGGCCTACGTGGCAATTAATTGCTTATCATGCTACACCTAGTCGTGTCTCCTGTACCTGAGTAGCGTTCTTAAAAATCGTCTTGCGATCTTTTAAGTGTGTTGTACATAACAAATAAACTGTCGGTCTGTGACACAATCAGCTTGCAGTTACGATACAGTTATTTCTAATCGCCTACAAAACGTTTAGAAATATCTATAACCTGTTGTTCTGTTCAACAACAATGAAGCAGCCATCACTACATAGAATTTCATTTCGTCTCCTTCGCATCTTATTACGGACCCTTCTGTTCATAGTTATGCTGATAGTGTGTGTAATTTGCGCGCCATCTTATTGATATTGATTGGTCCAGGTAAGCTAAATACCAGTGTTCTACGTGTTATCCAGCTTGAATCATGGACGCAAAATCTAATATTATGGGGTGAAGAGCTTCGTGAAGTGAAGCAATTATTTTTTCAGGAACACACTGAAAAAAAGACTTTACACGGCAGTTGAATCTTAACGTTCGTTCAACATACCAAGTCAGTAGTTATTACTCAGTGGAGTCAGTTTTTCGTAACCGTTTAAACATTTTTTAACGGATAAGTATCAGTATTATAATTTACAGCAGTTTTTCATTAGAGTATTGCTTATACTTGTAACATTGAATCTAGCTCTCCATTTCATCAAAGAAAAAATTTATCAAAATTTTAAAATCGTTCTAAACTGATTAAAATGTTGCATAAAACTAATTTTGTATATCTTAAAAAAAGGAAAACCTCCATTGTTTCTAATACCAAAATGTGTAAGAACTTAACATTGTTATTAAAAATTTAGGTGTCTGCGTACATCCTGATGAGTATATACAGGATTGTCACAGCTCTCTCAGCTTTACTTTCTCACCCACAATTTCTAATCGTCTCTATTTTCCCGTTCCCCGTTTTTTTAGATCTCATCTTTCTAGTCTCTTATTCACTTTATACCACCAGGACTTTCGAGACCTCCCATTTCTTCCCAAAGGACTCCAGTTTGTAACCTTTGCCAATCCGTCTGTCATCTCCAGCTCGTCTTACGTGCCCCATACCACATCGGTCGTTTCTTTTCAACATAAATGAGGAGATCATTTTATTATTTCATAACTAGTGTTCCTGTTCATTCTTAAAGGTCTGTATCTCCTGTTTCAGTACTACGTAACCGTTACTGCTATTTTCTCTGTATACTTCTTGTCTCTGACTCAATTTTCCGCAAGTACGTCATTATGCTACGCAACGTGGTATTGAATACCATTGCTTCGTATGTCTTATTGATTGGTAATATGTCTATCCCAGAGTATAGAATTTAGTTGTTTAATGCATGTCCTTGTTTGTTGAAATTTGTTGTTTATCTCTTCTTCTGCTTTAACAGAACGCAAAGTACTTAAATTTCCTCGTCTTTGTAACGTCTTGTCCATCGGCGATTTTCAGACATTATACTTTACACCAGTATCACGATAAATACTTTACAAATATAAAAAATTTAGATTCTACGATTATACAAAAAAAATTTACGATTATAAAATGTTACTTCTAAGTATTTGTGACTAAACGTTTTGTAGGTTCAACCGTTTTCGCGTAAACCACGATTGAACCGCTGTTACACTTATTAGTGCCTGGTGCAGCGTGCGAAACGTTTTTATCACAGAAAGCCATTTGCATGGGGGCACAAAAAGTTAAACAACTCTTATAAAAATTTATAAGAACAAATAATACAAGGACCATTGAAAGAATACTTCAGCTGTTCGTGACATTTTTATAATATTTGATACACCGAAAATGTTAATTCAATTTATACCGACTTTTCTAAGTTCAAACGTACGTAATTGGACTATTTATGATTGTTCGAAGAAACCTAGTCGGCGTTGTTACATTCTTTGATTATTATTGTCACACTGTTGATACTATTTTATAACGACTACCACTCGTTCTTGGAATTTGCCTGTCAGAACAGTCATTGCTCTAAAAAGGGTATGGACTACTTTACACGATTTTTAGTTTTCATATATTCTGATCTCCAACCTTCTATCCCAAAGCGCGTACGCACACGCTCTCTCTCTCTCTCTCTCTCTCTCTCTCTCTCTCTCTCTCTCACACACACACACACATGCGCGCGTGAACTTATTTTACGGCATCAGTGGTCGAGTCTCACTTGCAATTTATTTGTAAACAGGGATTTTTACACAGGTAATAAGAAACTGAAAGTCACACAGCCTTAAGATCTGTTATATTTCACAATATTAAGATATAGGTTAGAACAACACAATGTATAAAGAATGGAACTTCAGCACTTAGACCTAAGTCATATCATGATTACTAAAATATAATTAATGACACATAAATATACATAAAAGTAATAACTATTAATTAACATGATATAGTTCCACAGTTATGAACAATGCACGATAACTTTGGACAGAATTCGTTTACAGACACGCGCGCGCAGAAAACATTATATCGCTGTACGTATCAAAACGGTGGCTAGTAGTTAACATGGTGTATGTAAAAGTGCATATCCTTTGAAACGAAGGCGTCAGTAAATAAACGCATTTGCATCTAAGCCGATAAACAATGTATTCTGAAAGCTGCAACGAGGTTAATCACTGTGTGCAGTATTGCAAATATGAAAGTTTCACCAGCGTCGAGTACAAAATGGTGTTTTTCACAAATTTAGTTTGAATAATCAATAGTCGTAATTTGTTTATCAATAGTAGTCATGTTGTAAAACATACCAATGCACCACGGGCGCTGTCACACACACACACACACACACACACACACACACACACACACACACACACACACACACACACACACACACACACACACACACACACACACACACACACACACACACACACACACACACACACACACACACACACACACACACACACACACACACACACACACACACACAAGTAGGCATACAGGTAAGAAATTATTTCTTAGGTGTAATATTACGATTTATGTTTTTGGCCCAAAAACAATTCACTTAGTTTACCCCACGTGAGCGTACTTCATATTATTCCGTTACATCGTCAGAGTTATTTAAATCGACACCACAGAAGCCATTCTTATTTATTTGTTAAACGACAAAGTAGCGTGTCGGAGAGCTTATGGCAATCTTTTATTTGCTTGCTTACTCGACTGATAGTGTTGAATCAGAAGTTTTATTCAACAAACAATAAACATCGGTTTAAAAATGCTAAATACTTAAAAACTAACTAAATATTATTTTTCCACTGCAAATCATTATCACGTAGGTGGGTGTTATAAGACACACATTGCAGTTCTTCTAGATTTTAAGTGTCTGCATTAATAACAGAAATTTAAACTCTCGTTGTGAGAAAGTCGTTTTTGTCAAATACAACCTGCTATGCGGAAAAGCCACTTTCAAGATAAATTATAATAGCATTTTGTCACCCCAATACTCTGTAGTATTTATACTGTGTGTCTGCGTGTCTTCTTCCCCTCTTTCCATCTTTCTTCCTCTCTCTTTTACACAAACAGGCATGTATGTCTATATAGATGTAGAGAGAAGGGGGAGTGGTTCGTTGGTGTGGGTATGATCCTTAAGGCATAAGTGCTAATGGAAGGCTTATACAAGCCCTAGTTTTTGAATTAAAATATGTAAAAATATTTAGCTTAGCAAGGGTTTGTAAGTTTACTTTTCACTAAAACACTACGCCGTTGTTAAGTAATCATTGTAAATTTTATTATGAGGACGCAGCGTTTAAATGAAACATTAAAACTTTAATAACTGAAAGCTTTAGTCTGTTTTGTTTTAATCGGATTTAAAGTCTAATTTTTTGCATGTGCGCTTACGTCCAGCGTACTAGCTCATACAGTACAGTGTTGTATTGAGTATAATACATTTAATTTATATTGTTTTCGAGCACAAAGTATATTACAACATTATTCACGGTAGTATTCCTATTCTCCTCGTCTTTCCAGTTTTTTAAAGTTTACACATTTTCAGTTATATATCTTTTTCTTATCCTTATTGACTACATAGCTTTGGCTATAGCCTGGTCCGACTTCACAGAGTCTCTGACCACTTTTTCCAGAGGCTTCCACGATCTCTCGTTCCCACTGGTCTATATTCAAACGCTTATTTAGGAATACGCGTGTCTGCCATACGTTATACTTTGGACTTCCAATTGTGCCTGTATTCCTTTATTCTATCCAGAACCGACTGTAACTTTAGGCATTTCTTTATATCTCCTAACATAAATAAATTTTGGGTGATTGAGAATAGAAAATATTGAGAATATAAAATTACCTTCCACCGGTTGCTACAAAAATTGGGAATGTGGAAATTTAGGGTAGGTTCTTTATATTGGAGAAAAAGATTGGAAGCATGAAATAAATGCATCGTAAACATTTTGTGGCCTTGAACTTGGGTTTTCTTTTATCCATTTGTTTTACCGTGTGACTGTTGCACTCAGCTCTGATCCTTTCCTTTTTGACTTTCCTAAACAGAAGGGTACGGGAACCAGAGATTGATGTACCTCACATTAGTACACAAATGTAAAAACACATGTAAAACAAATGTAAATTTACTAATGTAAAATAATTGTTTAGATCACACTAGTGTAAAAACAAATTGTTAACTAAAGTACATGTCAGATGAATGAAGTTTACATTAAATAGTAAACTTCTGTTCCTTAACGATTTTTTGTTTGTATCTGGTGTATTGAACGGACGCTGTTTGCATCAGTTTTTAGATAAACGGAAAAGTCCAGGGGGAGGAGTATTTAACTTTCCAAAAATCCCTTCTTTATTTTGCGCCCATACCACTGTGTAATTTGGTTTTGGTAATTAGACTGTGCTCTGATAAGTAGAATTCATTTAAAACATCACTTCAATGTAAAACTGCCGTGTAACAGATTTACACAATTTGATTACTGTGAAGCTTTGCGTTAGGTTAGTTATAGCAGGTAATGTAATGAATGGTACGTGCTGTGTTTAGTAACGACCTGTTATTGGCGATTACGTATTAACATCCTATTTGGTCCGAGCGGTATTTGTACCGAAAATATATGCGCATGATGTCGAAGCAGATGATTTTGAATTCACAAATATAATCCTTAATTTTGTAGCGACCGTGAATCAATAAATTTCAACGATGAAGAGTTTGCGAGGATCGGTCATAGGGAGAGAGAGAGAGAGAGAGAGAGAGAGAGAGAGAGAGAGAGAGAGAGAGAGAGAGAGAGAGAGAGAGAGAGAGAGAGAGAGAGGGAAAGAGAGTGGGAGAGAGCGCGATAGGGAGTGAGATAGAGGGAGAGATAGATAGAGAGAGCGTGAGAGAGAATGAGAGGGAGGGAGTGTGATTGTCGACAGACACATAATTTTACAATATACTATAGTACTCTATATGCACTAAGTTACTGCTAAATATTTTTTTCAACAATATGATTTTTAAGTAATAACCATTTTCACTTGATAGATTGGCTTACCATAAATTACTGTTTTCAATGTAATTAATTGATGTAAATTTGTAATTCTCTACTGTTACTTTGTACAGAATTCTCCTCTGAATGGCAGTGTTTTCAGTACTATTAGTGAGTGAAACAAGATAAAAATAACTTTTAATAATATTCATAATTGAACATTCCTACAATCTATATACAGCTATAACATATATTACTATGCTATACGTAGACATTTATATGTAGACATGTTTTTTTACCAATTCTAATATCTATTTGTTGATTACTGCTTCTGCAATTAATTATAAATATTATAAGTAACTTTTACATTATCAGTACTTAAATTGTAATATTTTATGAATTATGTTTTGGGGTATTATAATTTTCACGATGTATTTAAAGAAAACAGTATGTAATGAATGCAATTATTATTTTATGATGTAAAACAAACTGTTTTAACTCCTTCACACATACACGCGCGCGCACACACATTCACATACAGAAACGCATTCACTCAATGTATCTATTGTGTTTGATTTTTACTCTTGTAACTGTACACAGGTCCTGATGATGGCAATAAATATTGTCGAAACGTCGACACAAATAATTTAAAATTTGTGTTATACTTTCCTGACCGATCCTCGAAATCTCTTTATTGTCATAATTTACGAATGTAACCATATAACTTTGTTGCACAAACAATATATTTATTTCAGGTTAATTAAAATAAAAGTTCCGAAGCTGTTTTATAAATTTCTGGCTAAATTATAACCATTTATCAAGATATTCTCTAGAAATACATAAAATACCTTAAAGTATTGGAATATTTCACACGAACAGAAAAAATATTAAATATATCACAAATTGTAGCAAAGAAAATTTATAATTCAGTAAGAACACACACACACGCGCGCGCGCGCGCACACACACACACACACACACACACACACACATTGACATATTATAGCTGGCGTTAAAATACGTACATCAGATTTAATAAACATTTACTGTTTTACTGTAATACACATAGAAGGGGCCAGATGGTGGGGATTGTTAAATGAGGTGATATGTGTACTGTGTAAAGCTCGCAGTTAAGGATAACACAGTAATTAAAAAGGATTTGCCGTCACGACGTAATGTAGTCGATTACACTACTTTGCAGCGGGGAAACGAGGTGTTACGGCGTTAACAGAAAGAAATTATTTCTTTGTACATAAACTTCGTAGGAAATTACCGTGACTTCACTCTGTGGAACGCCTGCTGGTTAAACATCTTTTACTTCACGTAGTTAAGGAGAACACTATGTGTACACCTTTTGCTCATGTTAAATTGTGAGTTATAATGGTAATATTTTTTGTTTCTATAAAGTCTGAAAACAAGCAATATTATGTGTAATTTTATCGGCTCACCTAAGAAGCAAAGACGTCTCAGGCTTCAGAGATTTCTGTCACTTTGGGTGTCAATCGATGGTTGCTCATACGTATTTACCACACACACACACACACACACACACACACACACACACACACACACACACACACACACACACACACACACACACACACACACACACACACACACACACACACACACACACACACACACACACACACACACACACACACACACACACACACACACACACACACACACACACACACACACACACACACACACACACACACACACACACACACACACACACACACACACACACACACACACACACACACACACACACACACACACACTGAAAAATGAGATTCACATTAAGAATATATTATTTTTTTAATAGATACATCATCTCACTTGCGCATAGACAAAATATGTAACAGATACGCAGATCTGATAAAACACGTTAGTCCGTGACAATATATGAAAAATACTTCGTTTTTGAAAACGTTTTCAAAGCGTTGCTTGTATATTGAAAAATTATTACTTTGCGATTACTATAGTTTTTCGTAGCTTTGTATAAAATATAGTGCTACTGCATAGGCTACTAACATGGACGATAAGATAGTAAATAACAATTTGCAAATAAGAAAAATCTGTTTAAATTTACAGGGGTAATGTTACCAAGAAGATGAACAAACTACAGTTTGGTCTACTTCATCTTAATTTATCTATTAAAGGCACGTCCGTGTCCATTGTCCGTATTAATACTTGTAGTCCAAGCACGGTGGTGCTTTAAAGTACTAGGGTTTTACGGATCTCTCATTCGCGATTTTCGACTGAAACTATTTTTAAATATTTAAATGTTTAAACGTAGGAAAACGTGCCAGTAGAGGTTATTCTCCTTTAACAACGATTTATGATCGAATACTCATTTAGATTATTCTGTAGATATGCTGTACAATAATTTTCTTATATTCTTTTGGCCAGTTTCAGTGATTTGGAATATAAGTGATTTAGGTCTTAATGGTTTTAGACTTTTTGAGTATAATTTTTGTGTCAAGAAAAAGAGAGTGCTGTTAAGATGACCAATACATCCACTCTTCAGCAAGCCGTTAGTACACACAGAATTCGAAATCTCCAATTGAAATACCTCCCGTGATCTATACTATCTCGGTTATACCGTCTGCATATTTAACGTTGGTTTGTCTTCATTAGGCAACCAAATTTTCACTAAGCGGGTAGTTTTGAACGTCCGTGTCTCCGCCCACAAGATCTGTACGTATTACGCTTCACAGTTGTTCCGTTCTAAACTCATTCCTTAAGAGTGTGAAGTATGAAATCTCAATACATTAAAGGGACCACTTGTCACGGGCTACAGTTACTTGGTACGGGATATAGAGAAATGAATATGAAACGCAATAAAATGTAGTTTGATCGTCTCTCAGGTAACACCGTTCTTGGAAATATAAATCTACTATTCGGCAATTGTTGTTCATAATGTTATCATCCATGTTAATAGCCCAAACTGTACAATGAGCACTACTGTTTTATAGCAACCAAAAGAAAAAAAACGTAGTAATTTCAAAACATACAAACAACGTTTTGAGGAACGAACTTATTTTTCACATATTATCACGGACTACAGTGTTTTATCACACCTGTGTAACTTTTGTCTCTATGTAAGTGACATTTTGTATCCTACCAAACATAAAGTGTTCCTACCAAACATAAAGTGTACTCTTAATGTGAATATCAGTTTTGCCATAATGTTACATATCTGAGTGTGTGGTATATACATATGAATATATATATTTACATGTAGCAACTAAAAATTGTAACGTCATGTAAAATGACAACATTTGAGAAATGTTTCATGCCATCAAGTTAGCACCTCATAAATCAAGTTTTCTTACTGCTTATTACTGCGTACTAGTACAATTAGGCCTATTGCAAATTTATGAATATCGTGTACGCCAGTGAGCAGCGTAATTTACTAAACACCGTCAAACACACACACACACACACACACACACACACACACACACACACACACACACACACACACACACACACACACACACACACACACACACACACACACACACACACACACACACACACACACACACACACACACACACACACACACACACACACACACACACACACACACACACACACACACACACACACACACACACACACACACACACACACACACACACACACACACACACACACACACAATAATTGTAATGATCTGAACATTTGTTTTTGCAGTGTTAACATATATGGTAATGAACATTTGGTTACGGTTGCATGTACGTAACGTATAATTACCGAGCACTCCACAGTATGACGCACCTTCGAACCGGCCGCCGCCTTCGGGCGGTCGAGCCTCTTGTCCTCGCTGGCGCGCCTCTACGTTTCCGTGGGCTATGTCCTCGGAGACCAAGGAGCCGCGACCAGGCGTTGCGATTGGCTGAAGCCATGACCACTGAGATCCCCGTCAGCACCTGCTTTGCTGAGTCGGCAGGGTAATCACCCGATTTACGGGCTTCTGCGAGGTTGTGCAAGTGCCTTCCTTGCGGAAGCTGGCTGACTCGGAGTCATTACTTACCGATTCGGCCGACGCCCTAGGGCGCTCGAGACTCTTGCCCTCGCCAGCGCGTCACTACGTTCCCAAAGGCTAGTCTGAGGGGACCATGGTGTCACACCTTGGCGGGACAATTGGCTGAAGCAAAAGCTTAAGCTTGCCTCCGTGGTGGCCGTGTTAATTTATCATGGACCCGCGGACTGCACCATAACACCCTTGAGCAGAGCAAACGACCGCGCTGACCTGTTGGCAACTGGCGTTCATCAGGCCTAGGCCTGGACAACGCACACAAATTAGGGCGCAAGACGCCCGCGCACCATCCATCCATCCAGTATGACGCTGTCGTACCGCTGAACGTTGTGGTTTCTCTGTGACCGTGATTCTCTGAACATCTCATCTAACGTATTGAGAGCAGTAACAAACGGGACTGTTGTTACGTTTACGATTATGTCAAGGTCCTAACGCTCGTCGGATGTCTATTTTATAACTCATTGTGCGTCTATATTCTCGGGACATTTACAACCAGTTTATATGTAACAGCGCGTGAAAGGGCCGAATGACCGACTTGTTTCTTAATCTCGAGGAACTCAAGTTTTCCTCGAGCGCCACACAGTCGCACGTTACGTAGGCAGGTGACGGGCTGAGTCTAACGTCCACTTAATCTGCAAACAGTATTTCCTGTGAGGGCTGGGTATCTCAATCATAGGAGCTTGCTTTGCACGGTGTTCATTTTTTTCGTAGTCTCTCAAGGTCGAGTGAGTTCAACCCCATCTACCTATTGTGGAGACAAGACAACAGTCTGGCTGAGGTAAGCGGATCCCCGTGAGTGACAAAGCGACATCTACATGTGAACACAAAAAGCCCACCTTGTAGCTCGTCAATAAACTCGGTTAAATTCAGATCAATTTTCCTCTGGCGATGGTGTGTTTGTCAATATTAAACGGCCCAACAGAAGATAATGATGTGGGTTACATCACTAACAAAGGTGGTATTTTCTGTTGGACACCCGTGTCTTTTCCAGTTTCTGGCTCAGTATTCGATTGCCTTGTAATATGACCATTTCTACACTTGCTTATCTCTAATATCTTTTTAAGTCCTATTGTTTGCCATCTTCCAGAATATTTGTTTAGTGTCAGAATATTCCTGAATGCAGATATTACTTCGTGGTCCCCCTGCTTCTCAATGCAGGAAACCATGCTCATATAAAGATCATATAAGACCGTCTGCTTGTACCTTATTGTAAATACTGGATGTTTTAGAATACCAGACTCTGCTGTGCTTTTGAGGACCGCGTGGCACTCAGGCGTGGCTAAGTCCAAAGACCTGATTGCCAATCTTCTTCTACTATCATTGCTTCAGATTTATGTAAATAAGTAAGAGAGATATTTGGACGACGAGTAAAGATAACTGTTGATTCTTTAACAAGAAGGGTAACTGGTTTCATTATATCAAACTGTACCGTTTCGTTTTATTCGGTGCAATTTTGCCCGCTATTTAGCTACTGGAAGTGGGACCGGGTAAACATACTCTTCGTTATTAATAATTTGTAACTTTCAGATATGCAGGGGAAGAGTTTATGAAGGAAACATTTTTCTTTCTGTGTATTATTGGAAGAAACATTTCAATATAGTTGGAAACATTATTAGCCGGACTGCTACGCCGTGGTCTATAGTTTCTGTTGACAGGATGCCAGATCCTATTCTATTCTCCTCTTCTATTCATTGCGACAATACCGTCTTTAAAAATCTTCACGGATTCAAAAAACAGCCGAGGCTAGTAACCATCCTCCGAGAATAAGATCTTGGTCTCCTCAAAGAAAATCCGATGATCAGGGTTGGAGAGTGCGTTCTCGGCCACCACATACTTCTCTGGCTGGCTTAAGCGGCAGTAGCGGCTGTGTTCACCAAGGCGGGTGCGAACACTGCGCTTCGTGCGCATTGCTGTGCTCACAAGCCAATCCGATGATCAGGGTTGGAGAGTGCATTCTCGTCCACCACATACTTCTCTGGCTGGCTTAAGCGGCAATAGCGGCTGGTGCAACACTGCGCTTCGTGCGCATGCTGTGCTCACAAGCCAATCTGATGATCAGGGTTGGAGAGTGCATTCTCGGCCACCACATACTTCTCTGGCTGGCTTAAGCGGCAGTAGCGGCTGTGTTCACCAAGGCGGGTGCGAACACTGCGCTTCGTGCGCATGCTGTGCTCACAAGCCAATCCGATGATCAGGGTTGGAGAGTGCATTCTCGTCCACCACATACTTCTCTGGCTGGCTTAAGCGGCAATAGCGGCTGGTGCAACACTGCGCTTCGTGCGCATGCTGTGCTCACAAGCCAATCTGATGATCAGGGTTGGAGAGTGCATTCTCGGCCACCACATACTTCTCTGGCTGGCTTAAGCGGCAGTAGCGGCTGTGTTCACCAAGGCGGGTGCGAACACTGCGTTTCGTGCGCATGCTGTGCTCACAAGCCAATCCGATGATCAGGGTTGGAGAGTGCATTCTCGGCCACCACATACTTCTCTGGCTGGCTTAAGCGGCAATAGCGGCTGTGTTCACCAAGGCGGGTGCGAACACTGCGCTTCGTGCGCATGCTGTGCTCACAAGCCAATCCGATGATCAGGGTTGGAGAGTGCATTCTCGGCCACCACATACTTCTCTGGCTGGCTTAAGCGGCAATAGCGGCTGGTGCGAACACTGCGCTTCGTGCGCATGCTGTGCTCACAAGCCAATCCGATGATCAGGGTTGGAGAGTGCATTCTCGGCCACCACATACTTCTCTGGCTGGCTTAAGCGGCAGTAGCGGCTGTGTTCACCAAGGCGGGTGCGAACACTGCGCTTCGTGCGCATGCTGTGCTCACAAGTCAATCCGATGATCAGGGTTGGAGAGTGCGTTCTCGGCCACCACATACTTCTCTGGCTGGCTTAAGCGGCAATAGCGGCTGTGTTCACCAAGGCGGGTGCGAACACTGCGCTTCGTGCGCATGCTGTGCTCACAAGCCAATCCGATGATCAGGGTTGGAGAGTGCATTCTCGGCCACCACATACTTCTCTGGCTGGCTTAAGCGGCAATAGCGGCTGGTGCGAACACTGCGCTTCGTGCGCATGCTGTGCTCACAAGCCAATCCGATGATCAGGGTTGGAGAGTGCATTCTCGGCCACCACATACTTCTCTGGCTGGCTTAAGCGGCAGTAGCGGCTATGTTCACCAAGGCGGGTGCGAACACTTCGCTTCTTGCGCATGCTGTGCTCACAAGCCAATCCGATGATCAGGGTTGGAGGGTGCGTTCTCGGCCACCACATACTTCTCTGGCTGGCTTAAGCGGCAATAGCGGCTGTGTTCACCAAGGCGGTTGCGAACACTGCGCTTCGTGCGCATGCTGTGCTCAAAGCCAATCCGATGATCAGGGTTGGAGAGTGCATTCTCGGCCACCACATACTTCTCAGGCTGGCTTAAGCGGCAGTAGCGGCTGTGTTCACCAAGGCGGGTGCGAACACTGCGCTTCGTGCGCATGCTGTGCTCACAAGCCAATCCGATGATCAGGGTTGGAGAGTGCGTTCTCGGCCACCACATACTTCTCTGGCTGGCTTAAGCGGCAATAGCGGCTGTGTTCACCAAGGCGGGTGCGAACACTGCGCTTCGTGCGCATGCTGTGCTCACAAGCCAATCCGATGATCAGGGTTGGAGAGTGCATTCTCGGCCACCACATACTTCTCTGGCTGGCTTAAGCGGCAGTAGCGGCTGTGTTCACCAAGGCGGGTGCGAACACTTCGCTTCGTGCGCATGCTGTGCTCACAAGCCAATCCGATGATCAGGGTTGGAGGGTGCGTTCTCGGCCACCACATACTTCTCTGGCTGGCTTAAGCGGCAATAGCGGCTGTGTTCACCAAGGCGGGTGCGAACACTGCGCTTCGTGCGCATGCTGTGCTCACAAGCCAATCCGATGATCAGGGTTGGAGAGTGCATTCTCGGCCACCACATACTTCTCTGGCTGGCTTAAGCGGCAATAGCGGCTGTGTTCACCAAGGCGGGTGCGAACACTGCGCTTCGTGCGCATGCTGTGCCCACAAGCCAATCCGATGATCAGGGTTGGAGAGTGCATTCTCGGCCACCACATACTTCTCTGGCTGGCTTAAGCGGCAGTAGCGGCTGTGTTCACCAAGGCGGGTGGGAACACTGCGCTTCGTGCGCATGCTGTGCTCACAAGCCAATCCGATGATCAGGGTTGGAGAGTGCGTTCTCGGCCACCACATACTTCTCTGGCTGGCTTAAGCGGCAATAGCGGCTGTGTTCACCAAGGCGGGTGCGAACACTGCGCTTCGTGCGCATGCTGTGCCCACAAGCCAATTCGATGATCAGGGTTGGAGAGTGCATTCTCGGCCACCACATACTTCTCTGGCTGGCTTAAGCGGCAGTAGCGGCTGTGTTCACCAAGGCGGGTGCGAACACTGCGCTTCGTGCGCATGCTGTGCTCACAAGCCAATCCGATGATCAGGGTTGGAGAGTGCGTTCTCGGCCACCACATACTTCTCTGGCTGGCTTAAGCGGCTGTGTTCACCAAGGCGGGTGCGAACACTGCGCTCACAAGCCAATCTAATCAGCAAGCACTTAATGCTGATTGGTTGATGCTGCTTTCCAGCTTAGATCGTGAAAGTTTATATAAGTGTGCCTTCTAGGGCAGAATGCGTAGTATCTACCTCATCACTGGGGTGTATTGGCGGACACCGATGATGACTTCGGATGGTGATGCCGAAACGTCTGTCAACAGAAACTGTAGACCACGCCCTAATACAGTAATGTTTCCAACCATGCGGACGCCAGCCGTGAGAGCCTTAGCAACTCTAAACATTTCAATGTTTATTTTGTCCTAAGGGACGTGTGTTGATATTTATTAATGTTACTGTCACAAGTGAAAATGAATATTGATATAATTAATTTTGATACCAACCAGGCGATTAAGTAATGTTTTACGTCTCAAGTAACGTTTGCGCCAAAATAATTTTCTTTAGTTAAAGCAAGTATTTTTGTGTGTGCGAAATAGCACTACGCAAAAATACAATATTTATTTCTATGTTAATTCCAAATAGTAATTTGTCTTTATAAATTACTTTTCAATAAACGTTTGTCTCAATAAACGTTGTAATTAATAGTTGTAAAGTTGTGTTTTGGTCGTAAGCACTCTTGTTTAATACCATAACATAAAATATTAATATTGCAATGAACGTATTAAATTATTTAGAAGAAATTATTTTGAAGTCAGATTAAAATATGGATCCGGTGTGCCTCAGTTAAAAACGCGGCCTGTTAGATCGTTGCCTGATAAGACAAGTATTCTTAAACACCAAAGGTAGAATAAATCAAACAACATTTCCTGTCAAGTTTTACACTGATTTTAAGGCTGAAATTTTATTTTATAACTGGTATGAACAAAACGCACGTATAAGTAATTACCATAATCAGCGATCCCACATAGTTACTTCTCATTGTTCATTATTCGTATGTTCCATTGTTTTCTCATTCATGGGTCACAAGTCAGTTTGTCTTTTTAGATCTGCCTATTTTCGTCATGTACTGTCCATTTATTGTGACACAAAGTTAGTAGAAAAACCGGCGTTTTATTTTGGAAATACATCTAACATATCTTAGTATACTAGTGAAAATTAATAGGTGGAGGGAGACAGAGCTGTATATTACAGATATATATATATATATATTGCTACGACAGCGTAGAACAATCTAGGCGTTTATCGAATGTCCTAGAAAGATCTCGACGTAAGCGTGTGGGTACGTGCTACTAAACGCATGTTGCGAGAAATTTCTCGACTTTGCTAGCCTTCGCTCGGGCGCTCGGACTGTGTCAAGGCCGCAGCAATTACGTAGTTCGCGAGAGATAAGACGCAGTTTGGAAGCTTCTGGTGTGTGTTAGCTAACTATAAATACATCGCGTCGCGGCCTTAGTTTTTCAGTTCAATGCGAGATTTTTGACTGTGCGGTTCGAGAGTATTAGTGCGATATATTTTACAGAGCGGTTCGGGTTATTACGGTGTACGTTCAAGTAGTTATTAGTGAAGTGTTGCGTTTTGTATTCGGACGGTATAATTGTAATACAGTTGAGTTTTAATATTAGTGGACATTTTATTGCGTATGAACAATTTCATTTGATTTGTTGTAGACACTGTGTTGTTAATTACGAACTGTTTTACTATAACAATTAAAGGTGTGATTAGTGACTTAATTGGTGTCTTGTACTTATTTTGTTTCCACTGTACCTACGACGATCGAGTAGACAGTCGTAACAGTGGTGTCAGAACTGGGATAGAACGGTTAACAGTGGAAACAGTGGACGCTTTGTACAAGACGAGTGTGATTCGTAATTAATCGATAAACAATGGATGCCAGTCAGATGATGGAAAATTTACAGGCGCTGCTGTTGCAGACAGAAAAACGACAGGACGAGAAACGCAGACAGGAGGCGGAAGAAGCAGAAAGACGACAAAAGGAAGAACGAAGACAGGAAAGAGAAGAGGCTGAGGAACGTCAGAAAGCACTAATGCTAGAAACAGAAGAAAGACAAAAAGATAAAACGGAAGCTCGCTTTGAAACTATGCAGAAACAGTTGCAAGAACATACTACCGCAGAATTGGGTCTCCTACGTGGTGACGTAGGTGAATTACGAGGTGAGCTCAATAATCAGATTACCAGAATATCTGACGTAGAAGAATCCATGTCAAGTAAAATAGCTAAAGTAGAAAAATCTGTCTTGACTGTGGAAGAAGTTATGTCAACAAAAATATCTGCAGTAGAAAACTCAATGGCAAACATAAGAGAACAAATTAAAATTGAAGTTGAACAGTGCATGAAGATTCAACCAAAACAAATTTCTGAACAGACTGTACCAGTGATCAAGACAGAAAAATACACAGAAAATAAGTTAACAGAGAAAGTCACTTTGCCTGCAGTAGGGACAGTTCATGTCAAAGCTCCAACCTTTGACGGAAGCACTCACTGGGCAACTTACCTCCGCCAATTTGAAGCTGCTGCATGCGCAAATAATTGGACAGAAAAAGACAAGGCTGTTTCACTTGTTCTTGCATTAAAAGGACCCGCGGCAGAACTACTACAGAAAGTGCCACCTGACAGCCAGAACACCTATGCCGAGTTGATAAAAGCTCTGGAATTACGGTATGGTGATAAACATTTGCGAGATGTGTACTGCACCCAGTTGAGAGCAAGGCGACAGCATTCCGACAGCATTCCGGGGAAAGTCTTCAAGAGTTTGAAGCAAGTATCGACAGACTAATTAGACTGGCCTATCCTGAAGCGCCAGAAGATTTTCGAACGCGTTTTGCGATGCAGACATTTACTGCCGGTGTCCGAGATAACGAACTACAGCAAGTGTTACGAATGGCAAGACACCAGAACAGTGCGGACGCCCTGGTACATGCTTTGCAATTTGAGGCCGCCAAATCAGCGTCTGGTTGGACAAGTCATAAAGTGCGCGAGCTAAAAGATCGCGACGGCACAGACGATGAGGAAGAAGAACAAGGAACAGAGACTCGACGGTCGGCGCCACAGATTAAAATAAGAAAGGATGGAAGACCGAAGTGTTATCGATGTGGGAAACCTGGACATCTACAACGAGATTGTCGGGTTAGAATTCAGCAGCAGGGAAACGAGCAATAGTCGGTGCAACGGGGCGTGTGCTGACTAACTGGAGGAACGAAGCCCCTAGAGAATACGCAATTTCTACGCTTCAGAAAAACACCGGGAGCTTGGTAGTTACCGGATTTGTTCAAGAAAGGCCAACCTCGATTACAGTTGACACAGGCGCAACAGTTTCTATTGTGCGCCCCGACGTGGTGAAAGATCTCAAGCCAATCTGTTGCTCTTGCAGCTTGCGAACAGCTACTGGACGGCCTGTAAAAGTGTATGGAAAAGTGGAGATACACCTACGCCTCGGTAGACTTGAGTTTAATCATCAAGTACTTGTTGCAGACATTGTGGATGAAGCAATTCTTGGTGTGGACGTTATGAACGCATACGGATTTATAGTCGACTTCAAAAACAATGTCTTGAGAATCGGAGGCGAAGAGGTAATGCTATCAACAATGACGACAGCAGAAAAATCGATGGACGTCATAAACCAAGTGGCCGTAACTGTTCCGCCAAACTCCGAAAAGATCATCATGGTTAGAACTGCGGTAGATACTAGGGGCAATCAGTGCTCTATATTCGAACCCCAGGTAGTCAGCACACCGGGCATACTAATTGCCAGAAGTTTAGTAAAACCTGACGCAACCGGAAATGTACCTATTAGAGTGGCGAATATTTTGGATCAAGCTATCACTTTACAAAGCAATACGCTCCTAGGCAAATTGACTCCTGTGGCCTGGGTAGCCGGAATAACGCAACGAAGACCCAGTTCTTCGGATACTTCTAAATTACCAGAGGAACTGCAAGAATTATTGAACAGATCTTCTAACGACCTCTCAAGTGGTGAGGTAAAAGAACTCGGACAGTTTTTACACGAATTCAAAGATTGTTTTGCGGTTCGGGGACAGTCACTGGGAAGAACCTCTCTTGTGCAACATCGCATCAATACCGGGGACACAACACCGATACGCCAACCTCCTCGTAGGCCTCCATTATCTAAACAAGAGGAGATGTCTCGGTTAGTACAGGACATGTTGACAGAGGGAGTAATTGAACCTTCGTTAAGTGCTTGGTCTTCCCCTGTAGTGCTGGTAGCGAAGAAGGATGGTGGATTGCGTTTCTGCGTAGACTACCGGAGGTTAAATGACGTTACAAAGAAAGACTGCTATCCATTACCTCGCGTTGACGATACACTCTACACGTTGTCCGGAGCACAGTGGTTTTCCACATTGGACCTGAAGAGTGGATATTGGCAAGTGGGTCTTCATCAAGAAGACAAGGAAAAGACCGCTTTCTCGACCCCAAGTGGCTTATTCCAATTTAACGTCATGCCATTTGGACTCTGTAATGCACCGGCAACATTTGAGAGATTGATGGACCTGATACTCCGAGGCCTGACGTGGAAAACTTGCCTTGTTTACTTAGACGATGTCATAGTGATCGGGAAGACTTTCAAAGATCATTTGGAAAACCTTAAGGAAGTTCTAACTAGAATTCACGGTGCACAACTGAAGCTGAGCCCGAAGAAGTGTTCTCTATTCCAGAAGGAAGTACAGTCTGTTTTGAAGGAGATGCATGATGGAACATCTGGAGGCCATCTTGGCGTTAACAAAACCCTTGACAAAATACGGAAGCGATTCTAGTGGCTTCATCTTCGCCACGACGTAGAGGAATGGGTTCGGACGTGTGAAATATGTGCTGCAAGCAAGGGCCCACAAACCAGAAGCAGGGGAAAAATGAGACAGTATAACGTTGGACAACCTTTCGAGAGAATTGCCATAGACATTGCTGGACCATTTCCAGTTACTGACGATGGAAACCGGTACATCATGGTTGTAGGTGACTACTTTACTAAGTGGGTGGAAGCCTACGCAATTCCAAATCAGGAGGTTACCACTGTGGCAAAGCAGTTAGTTCACAACTTCTGTTGCCGTTATGGAGCCCCTATGGAAATCCATACGGATCAAGGGAGAAATTTCGAATCAGGAGTGTTTAAAGAATTATGCCGTCTACTTGGAATTCGAAAGACCAGGACAACGCCTCTGCATCCTCAGTCGGACGGGATGGTTGAGAGATTCAACAGGACACTCGAGCAGCATCTTTCGAAAGTTGTTGACGAGAACCAAACAGACTGGGACCAACGTATACCACTATTCCTTATGGCGTATAGATCATCAGTACATGACACAACCGGCATGACTCCAGCAAAATTGGTGTTTGGGCGGGAGATTCGTCTTCCTGGGGACTTGATGTTTGGATCACCTGAGACTCAGTCCCAAGAGCCAAAGAACTATTCCTCGCAGTTAGAAAACCAACTGCGAGAAATGAATCGCTTGGTAAGAGGACGGCTCAAGATTGCCAGTGATAAAATGAAAACTCGGTATGACATTCGCAGCAATAGTGTGGGTTTCCAAGAAGGAGATCAGGTCTGGTTGTTCAATCCAAAGCGCCGTCGTGGTCACTCACCTAAGCTTCAGTCTAACTGGGAAGGACCCTACACTGTAAAAAAAAGGATTAACGATGTTGTTTATCGGATTCAACAGGAAGGACAGCGAAAGTTCAAGGTCGTCCACCTAGATCGCCTGGCTAAATACAAATTTAGAGACGCTTTGCCAGTTCGGGACGAACAGGCTTAAGGAGGGGGCAGTGCTACGACAGCGTAGAACAATCTAGGCGTTTATCGAATGTCCTAGAAAGATCTCGACGTAAGCGTGTGGTGTACGTGCTACTAAACGCATGTTGCGAGAAATTTCTCGACTTTGCTAGCCTTCGCTCGGGCGCTCGGACTGTGTCAAGGCCGCAGCAATTACGTAGTTCGCGAGAGATAAGACGCAGTTTGGAAGCTTCTGGTGTGTGTTAGCTAACTATAAATACATCGCGTCGCGGCCTTAGTTTTTCAGTTCAATGCGAGATTTTTGACTGTGCGGTTCGAGAGTATTAGTGCGATATATTTTACAGAGCGGTTCGGGTTATTACGGTGTACGTTCAAGTAGTTATTAGTGAAGTGTTGCGTTTTGTATTCGGACGGTATAATTGTAATACAGTTGAGTTTTAATATTAGTGGACATTTTATTGCGTATGAACAATTTCATTTGATTTGTTGTAGACACTGTGTTGTTAATTACGAACTGTTTTACTATAACAATTAAAGGTGTGATTAGTGACTTAATTGGTGTCTTGTACTTATTTTGTTTCCACTGTACCTACGACGATCGAGTAGACCGTCGTAACAATATATTATAACATTAATCGTTGATGAGCCACACGTTGGGTAGCACATTGTATTTATAACATTATATATTTTCAGTGGGTGTAATCGTAATAATAACAACAACGTAAAATTGTTTAAAATATTTAAAACATTTATTAATTAAAATTTCAAAATAAATTGCGAATTAAAACTTCATTATTATTGCATGTATATGGGGTAGTCTTAGTGCCCATACTTGTTGATTACATACACGTAATATCGGATATTCCATACAAACATAAAATACTCTTATAATTATAAATACATTTGATTATTATATAATATTGCTCTCGATTTACTCAGTATATTATGATTAATTTATTATATTCTCAAATCTTTCTTTTTAAAATAATGCTTATTGTTGTTGCATATGCATTTGTGATTTATATTAATTACGTTAGCAACTTTCTATTCTTTCAAAATTACATTTAAATATTTTCAATAAATTATTAATTCAAAAATTATGCTTTCATAATTCAACAATTTAAATTTAAATATTTTCAATAAATTATCAATTCAAAAATTATGCTATAATTACTATACAAGAACATTTACATTTACAAGTTATAAATTACACTTTTAGAAATTATTGTCTTTATTTTGACTATGTTTATCTGTCTTTTGTTATGAGGAATACATGGCTTTCTTTCACCGTAATAGTAGCGGTTCCTCAGCGTACCCTCTTCTGGTCCTGAAGTCCTGGATCCTTTCCTCGTCCTCCGGACCCTCCCGGAAGTCCGATGGCTCGTCCTCTACGTCTGGAATTTATGCCATGTAGTGTGCTGCTCCCTCGTCCTCCGTAATAGTCTCTGGCTGTAGCGGTGGTGTCACGAAAGTGATGATGTTGTCAAGCATCGCCTCCGGCTGCCGCTGTAGTCGAATGAAAAAGAGTTGTTGTTGTTGGGCAGAGCCTCCGGCTTGCCACTGTGGTTTGACAAGAAAGAGTTGAAGTTGCCGGGCATAGCCTCCGGCTGCCTCCGTGGTCGAACAAGAAAGAGAACAAGGCTGATGTGCCTCGCGTATTTATAGTCTAGGGCGCAAAATTCATGTTTCGACAATTCTCTGCAGGAATAGGTCTGTCGTGGCGTCCTTTTACAAACACGATTATTCACACACTTATTTCACTTGTCTTCGCAACATGCGAAGTCTTTTACAAATTACCCGATATTCATCTGGTCGGTAATTTTTATGTGTACAACTGTGTTTAAACCATTTCTCGCTATCTTAATTATTATGGATTTTATTTATATTTATTTTCACTGTATTCGCACTTTTTATTATTTTCGCACCATCTTTCATACACGCGTGCGTCTGTATATTATACACACTGTGGTGTATTTAGTTTTGTGATATTTCATATACACTTATCACCATTTAAATAATTCATATATTTATTAACGTTTATTTAGTGGTGATGTTTTGCAGGAATCAACTGGCCGCACTCACACACACGTAAGATACACGTGTACACACAGACGCAGCTGTGTGGCGTGACCTACCTGTTGAGAAGCATGCAATTTTGTTGTCCCCTTTATAGCTTTCAATCTGAATTATTATTATTACTAACAAGAAGGATTATTTATTTAAATTATATTAATTATCTTGACTAATTGTGCAATGCACAGTACCCTATACGTTTGTACTGTTGCAATATATTCATAAATACTCAATTTAAACATTTTTATTGTTTTATATAAATTATAAAAATATTATATCTGAAGATGATAGTTAGATACTATCAAAACATATATGTAATTTTCAAAAAAAATATTCTTGTAAAATTTGTATTATTATTAATAATATAAAAATATATATATATGTATATAATATTGTGATATTATTATATATCGAGGGGATTATATACATATACATACATATATATTATATACACATATAAACTCATACACTGATGTATCCAGAAAGCTGCTTATATATTGAGAAAACTAGAGGAAAAAGAGAGCGAAACGAGAGAGAAAGAGAGAAGGAATACTCTCTCTTGTAAGGATGACCTTACAATGGGTCTTTGTCTGAGGGCAGGGGCTGAAAGGAGTATGCTAAAAAGTTTGAGTGAGGGAGGGAAAGAGTAGAAGGGAGTCGCGTTAAGTTAGAGGAGGTTAGAAGAGAGAGAATTACGTAAACAGCGGCATATAATTAACATTAAAACCAATTAGGTCACTCTGCTTCGACCAATTCGAAGAAATCTTAATAGATGAAACATTAAATTCCAATTGACTTTTGCCTAAACTTATGACTTGTGGAATGTAAGACTCAAATCGTTTTACGAATTCTATAAATGTTATGTAGTAATGCAGGAATAACAAATAAATATACGAACTAATTTTTATTAATATTGTGAACTGCGTGTTACGTATTGGCACTTGAAAGTAGATTATCAATTTCAGCTGATGTGTAGTAAAAATGTATCAGCTATCTTCGTCTTGCAAAAACCGTGGTAACCTGACTACGCACCTCTTAAAAACTTTTCTATAGTACATTCAATGACAAGGCGGATGTTATGAGGTTAGGGCGTTACGAAGTTAGGAACTCGTATGCAAATTGAAACTGCAGATTCGTTCATTTGACTTAATATTTTATAATTATGTATAAATAAGGTAAATTAGTAACCTGCTTAACATTTATGTTTTGTTATTATTACGTATTATTCACCCATATGTAGTACACATCCAATCAATATTTGAGATTCCGGGAATATTTCATGTTTAAAACCATCTTGCATAAAACATTTCTGTTATATTATTATTTTCATTTCATACGTGTTGATAATTTGTCTCAAATACAGCTTATACAATTTACTTCTACCCCAAGTCCCTGTTTAATTATGGTTTTTACTAGACAAAATCAAATCTAATAAAAGTTATAACACGTTTTGTTATAACCTCCGTATTATTCCCTCAAAGTTCTTTCCAATATTTTTGTTTTATATAATAATTATTTATTACGAATATTCCTATTGAGTAACTTTTCCTTGACTCACTGTTACTGACGCAAGACACAAATTATACAACTCACAAACACGTACACACACATATCCGATGCTCTGTCGATTTAATGTATTACATATATATTTCATGATGACGTATTATATGAAATCTATTTCAAGATTTACTGTGTACTTGAAAACTGAGATGTTCGCTAACGCCTTCAAATTTGAAATATGCAAAACAGATACACTAAAAGAGTAACAGAACTTCATGCTTGTATTGTTTATTGTTTAATTGAATTAGTAACGCATTACTACAATACTGCTTGTAATACCACACGCAGATTGGTAAGTAACTACAATATTGACACTCTTAACCCATTGGGATTAACCGGGCCAATATGGGCGTAATAGGCCTGAGAAGCTATGATAAAAGAGACTTTGACCTAATACACAATCTATATATATAAAAGCCAAATACCACTCACTGATTCATACAGTTACTCATCACGAAATCTCCATAACTATAAAGCCTACAAACTTGAAATTCGGCACGTATGTTCCTCTTGACTTCTAGGTGCTCGATAAGAAAGGGTTTTGAAAACTTTAACACCTAACCGCTAAAAGCCGCGACACCGATAATGCAGCTTTTTTTCAACTGTACGCTTCCTGGAAGTCTAATGTTTATTTTTTTACTTTCCTTTAGGCTTTTGGGAAGTTACTAAAACACTATTTCTTTCATCTAACCTACAACCACGAGGAGGCGCGAAAATAATCGTGAAACAGCTCACCCTGTCCCTCTGTTGTTTGCTATGTGGTGTTGAGGGTTTATTTTGAGTTCTAAGTTTGGCACATATATTCCTCTTGGCTTCTGGGTGCTCACTAAGAATGAGTTTTGAAAGCTTTAACGCCTATCCGCGAAAAAACGCGAAAACCGCAACACTGATAATGGCGCTTGTTTAGTTGTATCCTTCCTGCCGGACGCCATGACCGTCAATAAGGCACAAGGGCAGAATTTGATAGTGGCTGGTGTGGATCTGAGGAGTGACTGTTTCTCCCATGGCCAGTTTTACGTGGCGTTCTCCAGAGTCAGTTCACCTGACATCCTGGTCATCCTCCAGCGAGAGAGCAAAATCAGGAATGTTGTTTATTGGGAGGTCCTGAGAACTTAATCTGAGGGAGCAGCTGAAAGTATATGCTATGTAAGTTTATTAGCCTGGCTACGTAGAACAAAAAACCAGGGGTGGTGGAGGGATTAAAGGGCTTAAGCCCGTCTATTTTATTGTTGTTAGACTTACAATAAAGGACTATTTTAATCTCTAACAGAAACTTAGCTTACTCTCTCTAACTAAATAATACAGCGTCATTTTTAACAACACATTAATTTTAAAAGTTTTAATAGTTGATTGATCAAGCTTGATCAAATTGACCATCTTCAAGCTTATCATCTTCAAATTGATCGAGCTTAAATATCTTAAATAGTTTTTCTTAGTTTCAAATACCGGTATCTAAGCTTCACAAATAACCTATTTCTGTTTTTTGATTTCACATTCTGTTTTTTCTGATAATCACCGTAGCGAAGCACGGGTATCCATCTAGTAATCTTATAAAGGTAAAAAGTACTCATATGTAATGACATTAAAATGGCATTACATTGAAGAATATAAGTTAATCGTGATGTTCTGATAAAATATATAAAAATTTAATGATATAAGAGTTTTAGGTAATATAAATTGTATATAACATGTGTAGTTAAACACATACGAAACACGGTACACATAAGTTTAATAATGCTTATTTTTCTTTATAAAAGTCGGTCACTTGACAATCTTGAATAACGATCAAGTGCATCACGATCGTGCCTATTTGTTACAGTAACAAAATTTGCGAAGAGGACAAATGCGCCTTTTACGCCTTTTTTCCAAGTACACTAAAGAACATTTAGAAACAGGCGTTAGACACAACAGAAAGCGGAAAATCCAGATAGGTCACTGAGTTTTGAGATTTTAAGCCAAGAGGTTTGTTAATCATATACTATATATAAAATTACAGCCTTATTTTTTAAACAGCGACTTTGTGTTTTGTGTATACGAAGCATAAACCAAAGGAGCTTGTTGCACTTTTCGTCTTAAGAAGTGTGTTCCTCATAAGTTATATAGGATATCAAACAAACTGGTGTGTGTAAAAACGTAATACAAAAGTTTTAAAATATATAAACACTTGGTACGTTTAACAGTTTTTATTTACCTCTGACAGTTGTTTCAGCTTATTATTATTTTTTAAACCTTTGTATTAAATATGTTTCACCAAGTGCCCAACGAGTCATCAATAAATGTCGTGAAAAAACGTAATAATAATCAATACTACATCATAATTCGATTGTATATGTAATATTAGAGTAACCAGATCAAAATCATCTCCTGTGAAATCTATCTTTTGGCACAGTTGTAATGCGAGTCGGTTCGTTACGCTATAAAAGATCTTAAATCACGAGCTCGTTTGGATCGAAAGAGACATCGATTGGATAAACGAATCCCTACTGTTTAGTAGTCGTATACGGTTTTTCATAAAAGTAAATGAGCAAGAGTGTTCATTCTTCTTCGCCCCCCCGCTCTCCCTCTCCTCTCTCCCTATAGCCCCCTCTACACACACACACACACACACACACACACACACACACACACACACACACACACACACACACACACACACACACACACACACACACACACACACACACACACACACACACACACACACACACACACACACACACACACACAGTGAGATTCCTAACCTCCTAAATACTGCTAGGATTATTAAGGTCCATAACAAAAATATTAATTTTGTATAAAGCATTTTTTTTAAATCATGAGTTACGTTTATTCGTTGTAGAGGATGAATACTCATTCATCAGATAGGAGAGACATAAACCGCTACCCATACCACTATAAGTAGTGGGTTACTGACTTTATAGAGTATAACATTCATATTAATTATATAGGGTAGCGGTAAGGGCCGTACAGTTGTCTTGTTAACGCTGTGGAAAGCGTTATTTATAGCTGCGCATAACTTTATCTCCAACAACGAACGGATGTTGTACGCCTCTGCGGAAAGGCTACGCAAATTGTAATATCTTTCTGGTAATGAAGATATAGAAGCTGGAAGTCGGACTGTCATAACACGGTCTACCGAATTCTCTTATTTATAAGAAAGAATCATGCAAAATAGTAAAGCATAGCCTCAATTATATTTATTATTCTGTTCAAAAATTAGGTATTGCGTTGAGAGAACATCCGACACTGACTCTAAAGAAATTTTAAAATTTATTTACAGTCGAAAACTGATACGTACAACGTCAATTTTGTGCAGCGTAGGAGTGTCAAGATAATAGAAAGAGTGTTGTGTAGTAGTCTAGGAAATTGAATGTGAGTGAAAACGCGTATTTACGTATGAGAACCGAGGAAATTATGGATGTTTTTGTAACGATAACACAGAGACTCCGAAACAACACAAAGAAGCAATCCAAGAGACGCAGTTACAGCACGAACAAACGGGTAGGCCTTACATTAGTGTTGATATAGGCCTACGTTTCAGTACCGTAGCGTGGCGGCCAGAACGACAGTGTGGTGTGTTTTTAAATCATCAAACAGTGAATAATTAGATTACTGATGGCAGTTAAACATTTCTACTAGATTCATCATCATCATCATCATCATCATCATCATCATCGTTATCTTCAACAAGGATAGAACTAAAAGTGGTTTGTTCAGGTTCCAAGCAGATAGACTAGAGCTGGTTGTTTGAAGATAAGGCAGTTATCTAATCTTTTAAGATGTTCCACCCATTTTAGCCGATGTTAGGCAGTTCTGTAGAGTAAACTTATTATATTTAGTTTCTCATGTATATTTACATTTCTTCTGCGATCTTTAAAAGTATATCCTGCTACGTGCCTGATTATCTCATTTCGGCCACTTGACTATGACTGGCCTGGAATTTCGTTAAAGTCAAATTCTAAGACCCACAAAGAAATGTAAGGAGTGACATTACCTTCATGAACTTCATCCTGTTTCTTTACTCTTTGGCTGTAGAGTTCTCCTGGTAGTCCCGCACATACGATTGAACGGATGTAGCTTGTTCACTACGTCATAGTTTGTGATGCAAGACACATTATAGCGCAGATATTCAAAATTACGGACCTGCTCTAGAACGGTACTATTTGTAGACTCCGTGCAAAGCCGTCAACTTGGTCTTCAGTGTTAACATCTGTAATTTGAAATCCTTTCAGCTTCGATCCAATTAGTGTGCAGCCGTCTTCAAGCCGCTTTCCGAGTTCCACAGGATAGCCTGGTCATCAGCAAACAACAACGCGTCAACTGCAAAGTTACCAATCAGAAAATGTCCCGGAAGGTTCATCCGTCAATTGGTACGACATCGTCTCTATATAAAATACTGTAAAATTGATCAGGCTCACGTTAGCAGTTGTGCTTGGTCTTCCCGTCTTAAGATTTTGTTTTCCACATAAAGACTTTGTATGGCATTAATGTGGTGTTGTGGGATCCTTTTCTCTCCCATTGTTGCTTATTGCCTGCCCTTATTTACTCTGTTGAATGTCTTTCTAAAATCGATGAAAGCTATGTGCGTGGGCAAATAATATTCTTTGGGCTTTCATTGATCTGAGCTATTGTGAAGATTCAAACTAAACATGATCTGTACTTCCTATTAGCATGCTGGGCCTCCGAAAGATTAGTCTCCCTTATTGCATTCAATCATTTTGTTAGGTTAGATGCTTACAAGTTATAAGATGTGTTGAACAGGCTAACCCCTCTACAGTTATCACAATTACTATGATCTCATTTAATGAATATGGGGACTACCTTTGCCATCTGCCACTCTTCGGGAATATGGGCAGTGGTCCATGGTTCATATGGTCCAGCACAGTCTGACAAAGTTCAACAAACGATCATTCCAGGATGGCGCGTACTTAATAAGCTCAAAATTCAGCCCATCAGTGCCCGGCTATTTTCTGTTTTTACAGTATTGTAGAGCATCTAAACAGCCGTATTGTAGAGCTCCTGGGTTTACAGCCGCTGATAATATCTGAGTCATCTCTTCTCTGTAATGTTACTGATCTGCAGGCTACCTCTTTCTGTTTGATTTAATGCCGTAATATTTTTTAAGGTTTGTCCTGCCTACCCTGCACATAGGGCTGTAATTCCTTACTTCTCTTCTAGGAATATTACAACAGAGCTTATGTTCAGACCTTGTCCAATCGGTCCCTGAAACTAGGTGTTTCATACATGTCTTGTTTCTTAGCATAGGTATATTATTTGTGCAATATCGTCATTCCATATACGCAGGCCTCGGTTTCCCTACCTTTTACGTCACTTTCCCAGTATCATAGTTTTTTCTGTTACCCCGTTCTTAATTTAGATTGTTACTGATGTGTCTGCTGTGCAAACTGACTGAGTCCGATACAGGTGGAGCTTTCGTTGACTATTACCTTAGAGTAGATGTACTTTAAAAGTTTGTTTGGGGCACTTGCGCTCTATGGGTCGCACTTTTCTCCATCTATCAGGAATACCAATCTTCGATTTGAGGAGAAAACGATCAGACTGAACGTCACATTCTCTAAATAAAAGCCATGCATCCACCACAAAATTCTGTAGTTTTTCATTCACTAACACATTGACTGAGATATTCTTGCCCCATCAACTGTATTTGTGTATCTGTTTATCACGTCAGTTTCCATTTTCTGTTTTCTCACCATGACTTCCCATTATAGGTCTTATAGGGGAATTTCCATCCTATGGATTAAAGTTTTCTGCTGGTATTAAGTAATTGTTTCTGTTTTTGTTATTGGTAGGCCTATCAACAAATTCTTCTGAGACTTCTTTGTGACCATCCTCCAGTCAGTATAAAGCTACCTATGTTGTACTGTGTTGTATGTTGTACCTATGCAACCCCTTACTGTTTTGTAATTTACTGTTACTTTTCATTTACAAACTGGTACCAATTTATCCTGTTTTTCAGCACGCTCTTTATAATTACTGCTAATTCTGCAGCTGCGAATCTTCCAGAAGCTACACCACTATATATTAACATACAGTTCTCTAGCTTTGTTGAGACTTTCGGTTTCTTTCTACTTTCAGGAGTGATGGGAATATCCGCGCTCATTAGTTTAAGTTATCGTTGAAGTTCCACCTCTTATTAGCGAGCCCTCTTACGTAACACACGGTAATTTTAAATTAGCCTCTTTTTCCTTTTATTTGCAATTGTGGTCGGCACGTTTGATCCGGCCACTTATCTATATCTTGCTTGAGAGAGCAATATGTCCCCTGGATATGTTAGTAGCAGGTATTAGCATATTGCAGGGTAAGGCGGTGATGGTACTGCCGCCTTCTGGCGTAACTTCCGGCGCGATTTCCTGTCTACGTTGTTTTCCATAAACTCGCTCTCTTATCAGCCAAAAAGAGACCAGTTTTCATTGTTTAAATGTCCTTAATGATGTTAATGCGGTGGTTTCTCCTTGCATACTCCAACATACTACGCCGTAGGCCAGCAAAGATTCATCCGTTTTTAGGGGCAACTTCTTACCCCACGGGCAAGAGTATGCCTAAATCTCTGTATTTGCTGATAAGTAGAGGAGGGTCAGGCTGTCACTCGGTCTCCAGAGCGCGTCAGCCACCTGTAGGTGTTCTCAGTCTCCCACCACTTGTAGGTGCAGCTGGATATTTATCTTCAACGAGGAATGAGAGCATAAGGCACTAGTTACCCTTTCAACTACTTTGGGGGACTCTTATTAAATTTATTCAGGTAAAAACAGGTATACAGCAGTTATGTAGTTATTGTAACCCCTCTTTAAGTGTTGTATTGACTCATAAAAAAAAATGGGTTATTTGAAATTTTTTTTTTTTCTAAAGAGGGGCCACAAGATAATTAAAACTAGGCCAAAGCCTAGAGAAGCCAAAAATGCGCTGGATTCAGTGAGACGGGACTTGCAATTAAAACTCACAAAATTAACAACCAATAAAAATTTTTTTATTATAAACAAACTTTAAATCTCTTTAACCCAACAAAATCATTATAGTCTCCTTTAAAAAATTTTACTTAAAAAAATTAATAAATATAAACTTTATATTCTTTAGTCTCCAAAAAAAAAGTTTGGCTTTTAAAAATTTAAATATAAAATTTAAATTAAGTGAATATACAATGTTCATTTCCAATCGGGGTTACTTTTCCCCACTTAGCCCTATACCTAACCCCCAAAAATACACATGAATCTACAATACATACAAAGGACATATAAGGAAATATGTCTACAATATACAACACATACACACGTTCCACATCACAGGACAATTACAATTTTCAACACTAAAATCTTGCCACACCTCTTTCACCCCAGGAGGTACATAATTTACAATTCATAAATATCATTGCACGCAACACCTATTGCAAGGTCTTAATGCCTAATAACTCAAGATATATGTGTGTAACACCAGGGGCCCCAGGGCATACTAAAATTCAGGAGTTGGCATAATACCTGATACTATTATAAAGTGCTCCCACATTGAGCACTTAGACTTGGAGTAAATATAATTAGAATTCAGTAAACACACAAGTGATCATAATCAATTAAAAAGAATTTAAACATGATAAATTTTGTTAAATATTGAAAACAGTAAGGTGTCATAATGCCTTATAACCTTTTAAAAATTAATTTGGCCCAAAGGCCGACATGTTCGTAGGCAAGATCGTGCATAATTAAACCTGTCCCAGGAGCATGTTCAAGTCTGCATGAAAATCCACCTATACAGGATTAAACTGGGGACCCGACTGAACTACCAAAAGAAACTCCTATCCATTATATGACCCAAACTGAATAAAAATATGTGAAATTAAGGCATTAATCGAAAACTAAATTAAACCTGTGAAATTACATGATGAATGATAGAATTACTAGCACTAAGGTAACCCTTCTACTGAAAACAAGAAAGAATTTTACATGCCTGAATGGTAATCAGCCACAGATACATGCCAACCTCTGGGCTCACATTTAATACAAACAGAGTTACAAAATGTACAAAAGATTCCCCCCCAAGTCCGCGCACTATTCTGTCCCGTTAACCGGGGACCCAATTAAAATGTTTAAAGCTTAAAGTCATTGAATGTTGTGTAGCTATATGTCCACGAGTTCTAGTGGGTTATATTCCCTTGTATAAAAGTAATATGGTTTGGTGTCACCTGATTTATTCCGTGGTGTGAAGTTGGTGTTCTGGTCTACATTTTAGTGTGTGTGTGGCCTGTCCTCGCTGTTCTCCTCCGGCAGATGAAGTTGAGAGTCTTGATGGTCATTAGTTCAGGTTGGGGCTGTTCCTCGACTTGAAGCGAGGGACCCTATGCATACAAAATATTATCAGCGAGAATTCCAACACTAATTCCCCCAGAAACCTGACACGCACCAAAATCCATTTATAATATTAAACACAGCTTTAGGCCTACTTAAAATGAAAGTTGGACACACTCTGCAACAAGTTATACGGGCATATGGCCCTATGTTGGAAAACATTTAGTTTAGTTAAATTACATATTATTCTGACTTTAAATTATTCTCAATTACGGTGCCTTAGTTAAGACTTCATTTACTGTTATATAATTACACAGCTTGTTATACAATTGATACAATTAATACAATTTACACATACTCTAATTTGCCACGTGGCGTGATAGGTTAACCGATTTCATTCATTTCTGTACTTATTAAACAAATTCCTTTTGCATAACTTCAAATTAATATATATAATTATATTGCAGTCACTTACCGCAGATCTGTTTTAATCTAGCCTGCCATAGATGGAAGATGGTCCAATTAAAAAACATGGTGCAATTAAAAAAACTTCTCTCTGTCGGAGAACGAGGCGTTTGGTTGAAGGACGAGAATAAGACAGGTTTAGAAACGCAATTCCGGCCTTTCTCAACTCGCAATCAGCAGCGAACGCCAGAGTGCAGCACAAATCGGGCGCAGCGTTATTACTGCATTACAGTACCGTAGAACACCACCGCTAAATACAGTACGTTATTTTTCTTCAGCGTTCTCGTTAAATGCAGCATACGCGCCGATCTTAATCGACTCGGCACACCCCCACCCCAAAAGGGCAACATAGTTGCCCCACACTTAGACAGAGGAGTACCCTGCAGTGTACCCCAATGTTTTCTGCTAAAACGTAAGTGTTCCTCGGTTTTCCCAGTTGCCTCTGTTCTCAGGAGAGCAGTGGCTCAGAAGGAAGTCGAAAAAACAGAAAGAAGACGTGTAGAATGCGAGTGTGTTGGCACTACACACTGACCTGATCAGGGCCAGCATGCAGCAAGAAAGACAGAAGAAGAAAAGAAGAAAGAGTGTTCGGGTGCACCCTGAGTTCTGAACTCCTGAGGCTTGACCACTTATGCGGGAACTCCGAGGGTACCTCAACAGGGACCCATGCTATATAATTACACGGGGACTAACCCCTTCAAACTTCAATAACGCTTTATCCCATGAATCCACTTACATCCCACAGGACCAGGGAGAGAACGGGGGGAGGTTTCCATGACACATAATTTGTTTACCCAATGGGTATATCCTTCTTATAACCTACTACATTTGTGCTCCAAGGGCATGCCCAAAACATACCGTGTAGACGAAGTGCACAACCGACCTCATCCACACGACATGTTTCGCTCCACTCTCTAACACCCTTTTTTTTTTATTTTATCTTCCTTTTCTAATTTTTTTTCCCCCAGCTTGGAAGCGTGCTGGGCCCATAACCCAGAGGTCCGTGGATCGTAACCACGCTCTGCTACCAAATTTAACCCCTCTTTAAGTGTTGTATTGACTCAAAAAATGTTTTTTTCCCATGCCTCTTCCTTTTCATCCTCTACATCACCATCACGACACTGCACATCTTCATCCTCTAGTTGCTCACCTGGTCCGCATGAAACTTCTTTCCATTCCTCGGAATCAACACTACTTACAGAAGGCGTCTGCAAATCTGCACACACTACATCATTCTCACTCACACACTCCACAACGCTGCCACCCAATTTCTCCTCAACTTCTACCTCATCTACCTCTACCACACTTGCAGCATGGACATCCCCTTGTCCATCCGCAACCTCAGAAACACTTGCAGCCTCCCTAACACTTACACTTATACTCCCCTGCGCAGCATGTGCAGACCTCTCTTCTGCCTCTTCCTTCGATTCCTCTTCTTCACCACTTTCAGCAACTACAACGTCCACAACATTTCCCAACCTGGAATCCAGCTGTCCAGGTCCATGTGCAATGTCTAAATTAAATTCTACTGACGATGGTAAAGCTCTACCATCAAGTGACTTCTCATCTCCCGGCGTAGGCGATGATGATGTTACCGGATCTGGATCCGTCATGAACCGAGATGGAGATACCGGAACAAATTCTGCGGCATCTGGATTCAACCATGACGTCCTCTCAGAGTCCTGTAATTCAATATTAACAGACGTGTTCTTGTCGTCTTGTATTGATCCACAGAAGTTACTTCGCTTTTCTTCTTTCTCCTCACCTTCTTCATCCACTACTCTATTAGGCACTGGTAATTCCTCTGGAAGCTTTAAAGTTTCCTTTCTCTCCAAATAGGAATAAAGACTTCCTACAGGATCCCTACTTGCCGATGTTTGTTCTCTAATATAACTTCTTCTTTCCCTGTTAATTTCATACTTATTTCTTTTCTCTGCTGTAACCGTTGCCACCGTCTTCTCACTTGCCACCCCTTTGTAGCCTCCATTACTTCCGGAATATTCAGTTTTTCTGACCGTCTCTTGTGTTCTTCTCCAACCGCCATGTTTGTTCTTTTTAGCTTTTCCTAACAGACCACTGGAGTATTGGACATCCTTAGCAGCTCTTCCCCGGGACTCGTCCCCTGCCCGGACAGTATTAGAAACCACACACAACCGGTACAGATCCGCAAAACAACGGGGACGGTCTGCGAATATCAAACGAGATCTCTCTTGGGGATTCAGTCCTTCCAGGATTGCTTGTATCACTTCCGTCTCGGGCAACCTAATCTTAATACCCGGGCAGCTTTCCGTATGTCGTGCACGAAGTCCCCCAACGCCTCTCCGTTGGCCTGTAGGCGATAGAATAAATCTAACTTAAGCTGGGAACGTCGTCGATGGGGTATGAAGAAATCCAACACTTCCCCATGAAAAGCGTCGACACTGCCGCCCCGACGCAGAGTGTTGGTGACCAACCCTGCCAATGAACCCCGGCAATACGGGTATATAAGGGACAAGACCTCCCCATCGGACACACCCGGGAAATCTGCCAACTGCAGGACAAGATCCAAGAAGACCAGCAACCCGGCCTCGTCTATTCCATCTACCACCGAAAGTTTCTGGAGAACTCCTGAAAGGGGGTGGGGCAATTTCTGATAGCATACCGCCGCCAGAATTGCACAATTCACAACACACAATCAACAAAACATAATTCCCACAAAGCACCTAACACCCTACAAAAATTGACAATCAAGGACACAGGAAATACTTGAGTACTGTCCTTCCTTCAAGCAGACTGCGGGTCCCCCTACCGTTGCGAGGACCCAGCCCACTTACCTGAACTAGCTCTCAACAACACTACACACTAAGGAACGCAACACACACACTAACACAACATGACAAAATTACCGACCAACGAACAACAACAAATTCTCAAAATATTTGCATTAACTTCGGCTCCCGTATCTCGGAGGAGACCGACTGCCGATCGGGCCATACCGCATAAATAAAACGCCTTCTCTATTATTGGCAAGGTAATACGCGAACCATATCTCCACCTAGGCCCAGATCTGCGATAATTCGAGTTTCCAAGGAATTTCCCCCCTAAAATTTCACACCGCGTGGCGACCTCCAGTTCAACAATACCAACAGGCGGGCAATGATACACACATATAATAAACAAAACCTTAAACCTAACAAGACATCGGTACTTATAGGTATAGGGACGTCTAGAGATTATTCCAAGTTCGATTCGAACCCCAAAACGCTTCCTGAGTTTGCAAGCCCCGTCACACCCAAAGGATCCAAGGGTTGACCCTAATCTCAACCACGCTCTGCTACCAAATGTAACCCCTCTTTAAGTGTTGTATTGACTCATAAAAAAAAAATGGGTTTGTTAATTTTTCTTCAGCGTTCTCGTTAAATGCAGCATACGCGCCGATCTTAATCGACTCGGCACATTATGTCAGTTACTTGTTAAATTGAGTACGTATTTCTCGATGCCGAATTGCTTCAAGTATTAACTAGGTACCGGTGAGTTTAAGTATTCATTATATAAGGGGTATATTTATTATGTGATTTAAAATATTAACATAACCAGTGCTACAGGAATTTAGATTTACAGCGGTATTCTTTTGATTCAGTTGAGGAATTCTCGTCAATTACATCTGTCAGAAAATTAAAAAGTTTGTTAGTTTTTGCAACTAGTCAAGTATACTATATAACACAATAAACATAAACCGTGATGATAGATAAATTTATCCTTTAAATCATCAGGCAGTAGAACCTTTGACGAGGGACGTCACACTTTTATTGCACAAAGCTTTACCCAAATGGTATTCTCTTAGTGTAATTCCTGCACCTTTGAATTGAAAAAAAAACTATCCAAAAGCAATAAAATTGTTTGGAGCTGCTCAGCCGTTAAATCTTTAAAAAGGGAAAGCGGCTTTTGTGTTTCTCCTTACTTTTAACATTTAAATTCTTCTTTTGACTTTAAGCTCTTTATGAGCGTTTGAAGCCTGTGGAATTCGAAACAAGACAAAATTATTAGTCGGTTTTTTATTGACGAACTCTCAGTCGCTCAAACAGTTATACGTAATTTAATTCCTACACAAGATTAAACATCAATGATAGCAAATATTTGTCTACTATTACACTACGAGCCATCACCGCTAACGTAGCGACTTCAGCGACTTCACAAAATGTCAATCGTAAAAGCGTTCGTACATATCAAGTGTAAAAGACATCTTTTGTGTGTGTGTGTGTGTGTGTGTGTGTGTGTGTGTGTTTACGTGCGTTGTATATGTGTTAAATAGGCATATACGTCATTCATTTGAATAATTATTTGATGTATGCTATCATATACGTATATAGGTGTAGGCCTATATGAGTGAGCACGTTCGCACGTGTTTCATGCATGAGTCTATGGTAAAATGTACCGAACATGTTAAAATTGTAATAGTTTCTTTTGAATCTTATAGACAGACAGATATGTTTATGAAATGACATATTCACTTTTGTAGCTAGTGACGTATAGGACTATATATTGGAACACTACTGGTTACGTTGTGTAAAGAAATCGCGGAAGCTCTTATGGAGAGTGATTCATACATTTATTTGTTGAACAAATTTTACATATACAAACTTTTATTGATTGTTCGTACTTGAAAGAACTCGTGTTTGCTGTAATTTTAAGTAGACTTTAAAAGAAAATATAGCTCATTAATTATGCATAAGTGATTTTATGCTCATTCATTAAATTAAGTGATTTTAATTACAAAATTATTATTGAAAAACATTTAACAAAATGGGAAACACTAGCTTTTATTTTATTTATGAGACGTGCTATGAATTATATTATACCTTGAGTCTTTTAATAATCTCCATAAATATGAGTTTTTAAATGTTCTTTTAAAAAATATTCATCAAAGACATAATTTTTCATTTTCCTGGTGCTGATGGTGAGTAAGAATGAATAGCCTGGGTTCATTGCCTGATGATCTCGATTCGGTCTTCCGTTCTCCTGCGTTCTCGTAGTTCTCGAGATTGGTATGGGATGCCTTCCCTCGCTTCAGCCTCTGTGTAGGGCACTTAGGCAGGCAACAATTGTGTAAGGGCTCTCAAAGTTGTGGTAGATCATGGAACCTTCGTAGATCAGACTGACGAATTTGTCGAGGTTATCACGACCGCCTCGAATCGACGCCCAAAATTGTTCACGATTTATAATTAAATGTGACTGATGCAATACGGTATAATGAAATCATGTCGCAATTACAGATAAATAAAATCCTTAAATCGGATTGGTTCTTCAACTCGTCTGCAATCCCAAACGACCTGCACTGCAATCTCGTCTGCACTTTTGTTTAAGGTTTTCAGAGCACGTGCTAAAATGTATAACTTTCGGCTATCGAGAACCTTTGATACCACGTGCCTTGAACTAGGAATTAAAGTTACTTAAATCTTTATCAGAATTTAAAATGTTTATTTTCTTCTTCTTCTCTACTTCAGGCATTATGTCATAGACGTGTTGGGCCATCCGGCCGTGATAGAACTCACGCCCCACCCCAGCCAGAGAGATATTAGCCAACCTTTTAACCGACGCCCGGGGGCAAGCCATGCGGTTGTGGGGGAAGAGTGTTGTTTATGTGTGTATTATATACTGTGTACCCTTTTACTTATCTGGCCTGGGTGTGCCAGAGAAGACGGTAGGCCTACGTATTATTTGCCCGCGTACGTGCGGGTGGACGAGCAAATTGAGCCGTGACCTTGACTCGATCTCACAAAAAAAATTTATCACTAAAAATGTTTATTTTATTAAAATAAATTATAGTATAGTCTGTACTGTCTCGTTGTCCTGCGCACTAAAATTTATTTAGTAGCATGTCCATGAGTGGGTACAATATTAATACTCTGGAACACGTGCTTTTACCGATACGTGCACATACATTTACAATTTCTGTACACACATTTCAGTAGCACAACACTATGGTTTATATCATTAACGTCTTAATACTATGTTAAACATAAGTTCTTAACTTACTGAGAATTAGTTCTTAACCGTTCACTTTTACGCGAAAGATAATCATGTTTACGCCTCATAATAAATAAGTTCTCTTTGATTGTACATTTTATGAAGGGCTCGTCGTATCACACACACACACACACACACACACACACACACACACACACACACACACACACACACACACACACACACACACACACACACACACACACACACACACACACACACACACACACACACACACACACACACACACACACACACACACACACACACACACACACACACACACACGCACGCACGCACGCACGCACGCACGCACGCACGCACGCACGCACGCACGCACGCACGCACGCACGCACGCACGCACACACACACACACACACATGTATGTATAAAATGTGTGTTAAGAAGTATCGGTTATCAATAAAATTTGTGATTTTAAATATCTGGCATGTAAAAGTGTAATTTTTTTTTTTAAAGCTTAGCCTATTTCTATAAGGGCCTGTTAATGTGTTCCGGGTAGAACATGTAGTAGCTGTCCGGTACTATAAGTGATATATGTTAGTTGCAGTGAATTTAAAGCGGTGGATTTTGATCTGAACCTGATGACGTTCCATCGTAGCGAGGACAAACCATTCTATAAAATATGCATTAATAAATGGATACTGATGTTAAAGAAGTTTTTGTTCTTTTGTGAAACGTAAAATACAAAATATAAGTATGCAAATATGTTAGCTATTTCTTCTTTAAAGTAAAGCTCTTAGTGAAATACTTTATTTGATTTATAATTTAAAACCGATTTGACTGATTTTTTTATTAATTTAATTTGACTATAAATCTGTATAAAGTTTATTAACATTATTCGAAAAGTTTAAAAATGTGTAGTTGCAACCACTTTAAGATTCTGCACTCAAACGTTTCTGTGTCTATTGACGCATATCATGGCAAATTTTGGTTGACTACTGCTATAACGTAATGGCTTGTCGTGTTTAATATTTTAATGCCCTGACTTTCTTTGCGTGATACCGCAAACTTTACAGAATTTTTGAAGAACGTAATTAAAATTGCATTTAAACGGCAAATATTTTAAAAAATAACGAAAACATAAGCCTATAAGAAAAAATTTTAACTTTGTTTTGTTTAACCGCCGTCTTTTCTTAAACAAAACTACAGATTACCGAAAGAAATATAATGCGATCGGTTGTGCAATCAGATTTGTAATTTAGGCTCCCCAGATTCTCTTAAGTTGCAAGTTGAATTGTTAATTAGTTGTCTGACTCTTTTCTATCGTAGAAAAGAATTTTAAATTCTAATGTGTTCGAAGGAAATAACTTTTAAAACAAGTACAATATGCAATACTATTTCCGATTGCAAGTGTTCATTGCAAACATTCATCCGTGTCTCAGCAAATGTGTGCTTACAGTTCACGGAACAAGTTGTGTAAGGGGGAAATATAAACACAGGGACAACAAATTGCAGAAGGACGAAAGAGTCAGAACACCCTACTTGACCGAGTTATATGTGCATGAGTATTGACTCTGTACACTGACAGTATTCGTTTATTTGTTGTTCTAACTGACTAGTCGACTTGCAACTACCGTCAATAATTTCTGCTTGAGAAAAATAGCATCGGAATAACGTTGTTTATAACGACAGTTCCAACTTTAAAACTATTTCTGTCCATAATTTTAATAACTGATTAGTAACTTAGACGGCAGTGAACGAATATTGCAATATGTAATTCGTGTAAGAAGATTACAGCTCAAGTAATGTTAGTATTCAAATTATACTTTCGTCATCTGGTCCCAGTCATTACATTATTACATTCATTAATTTTTCTACATTACCTAATTTTTAATTATAACACAGAATTTCAAATAGGATAGTTCTAGACTGAAACAAAACAATTGATTATAACACTGTTTATAAAGATAAAGACAGTATTGAAGCATATGCATATTACTATAAAATATAGTATATTTTATGCAATTTTAACAAGTGTTGTAAAATACTTCGAAGGCTTACACGGCGGGAGTCGATGTTATTAAAATCCATTCCCGGCTGTTTGGCCGTGATCCATTGTTTTGTTCAAAACAGACGTTTCGGCAGTACCATCAACTGCCATCGTCACTGTAAAAATCGAGCTGCACCAACGTAGTGTGGTACACGTTGAGACCAAAGTACTGTGGTTAAGGTGGTTAGCCTGTGGTGAGTACTGTGGTATCTAACGTGTAGCACCCTACGTTAGTGCAGTTCGACTTTTACACCGATGATAGCAGTCGACGGTACTGCCGAAACGTCTGTTTTTGAACAAAACAATAGACCACTGCCAAACAGGCCGGGAATGGGTTTTTAATAACATTAACAACTGTTATGTTGTGAGCGCGCTATATGCTTATAACAAACCGGGTACTAGAATGTGACTTAGATTATGTGACTAGAGTTTTAGGTAGGCCTACAGCATAATAAAATCACTATTCGAATACAATTTCCCAGAAGTATTTTTATTGTAAAAATGTATGTTTTCTGCATAGCGTATTCGATGTAACTGATTTGATTATACTTATGATTCGATAATCAATTTAAACTCTTCATATAAAATAAAAAATTCAATATATCCGTAAAATGAATTTTTTTACTGTGAAAAATCGTAAATTAAACGATTATTATATGCAGAATGAAAAACTTATAAATATCAAATAAATTTTTAATACATTATAGACACCGGTTGTAATTTAGCTTTAAGAAGGATTAAACCAATGTGAAAATGTTTCAGGTTTCGCCGGTTCTGAAAGAAATAATTATTACGTCAACACCAATAGGAAAACAATAATCGATACTAGCAATTGCTGTTAGTTGGAAGGACTCGCAAAATTTTAATTTTTGCTTTGGCGAAACAATATTAGTTTCATTTCATAAATTTATGTTGTTGTTTAGTTGTCTGACGTTCTAATGTTTACGAGGTAAAGCTAATTCTAAACAAAATGTAATAAAGCGAAACCAACGGACAAAACGCACCAATCGTAGCTGTTGTTGTCGTTATTGTTGTTGTACACACAAACAAACACAGTATGGAAACGATAAACGACCAATAAGAACTAAACGATAAATGAACGTGAGATAATAGTAACAGTGTATCAGTGTTGGCGACGAGTGCGAATTGCAATTCAGAGTGGCGTCGTTTGGTTGGGTCTATTCGACGCCGCGTGGAACGGTGCGGCGCTCCACCAGAGACACAGCCACAGACGATATCACAAGACCGCCGCAACTTCCTGTCGGCCACCATGAGAATATTCCTGGTCGTATCGCCGCCGGGAAAGCTGCAGGTAATTATATATACACATAATTATTCTTATAAATATTATTGTTAAAATAAGTTAATAAATGTCTGTCGAGAACTACGAGGTATGCGTTATGCGCTTGTGTCATTCAAATACAGTTTTCTCTCTTGTAGTCATCGATTCACGTGTTTTTAATTCATCATCTTTTCCCCGATACGAATTTATTTTCCGTACCCGAAACGAATATTCTTGACATCTGATATATGAAAATTGATGTATTTAACATAATTGGAAGAAAGTATTGAAGTATATTGTACCCCCTCTCTCCCACCCATTTTTGTTCATTGTTTTGGTATCCACTTTTAGTATCCAATAGTAGTGTTTTGTTTTGTGATACGGTAGTAACTTCTTTCCAGCTTGTCCTGCCAATCCTTAGGAAACAAACTCCATTGTTCTAACATTTTTCAATTATGTAGTTCCATCCGGGTCTCAGACTTCTAGTTTTTCCTTTCATTGTCAAATTGGTCTGAGATTTTCATTGTCAAATTGTGTTTTCATTGCAAAATTTTCTTTCCATTGGTTTCTAGTTTTTGGAAGTCGACTGTGTTCCGTTTTTATAACACAACGGAAACATCACCAGTTCCTTTCTCTCTTTCCTCAAGTAACTCCTCATCCGTAATAGCAAATTAAATGACGTCTTCCATTTTAAAAGTCTGATCGTACTCTAATGTTCTTACGTAATGTAACGTTTACGTATTTTATCTTTATAATTACGTTTTCGTACCGTCTTTTGTTTGTATTACCCTCGTTTGCTTGGATGGATCAAGACTTTTAGTCCCAGTGTTTTTTTTTTCGAATTTATCGGGATAAACTTTATTGTCTGTTCATGAACCATTTAAAAATAAGTTTTCACGGTATGTAGGTTTACATTCGTAAGAGAACCAGTTAATATTTTGAATAATTAGGTCTATTATCATTTTTATGTCGAATAAAAAAAGTTGAATTAACAGGTATTTTAGTTTAAGTATTCCTATAAGCACTATAGGCCTAATTGATGTAAAAATTATAACTTCCAAAATAATTCATTTCAATTAAGGTTACCTAGTTTGTAGGTATAAATTGTGTTCACTTGAGCACAACAGTAGGCTAATTAGTAATTAACATCACGCGTAGTAGATTTAGACTGTTAAACTTAAACACGGAACGGTAGATACTCGAGCGTGCGTATTTAGATGTACGTGCGTGCCATTGATACCACGAGTCGTAACTCTTTGTATCTATTACGCCAATATTTTAGTTTCAGCTTGTGTACGCGCTTCCATTGTTGCCTTTCACGGTATTTTACGTATTCTCAATGTCTTCGCATTCATATATATTTTCCACGTTTACTACATTCATGGTCAATAAATTATACGGTATAATCTAATGTTATTTGCGCTAAATTGAATGCCACGCGAGGCCACTGAAATGTACGTACATTATAGTACAGTAAAAATCTATTTCCGTCCATCCTGGTATTTCCGTTTGTATACGTTGTTTACACAGCTCCACTGTGTTCTAAGCGTATTCTGTAATTTACTTCTTTTGTAGATTTCTTTACTTCTGTATGCGACAGGACGCAGTCGACTTATTTGTACGTTTTCCTGCAATTGCATTGTCGTATCTAGTCAACCTGGTATCCGCAGTGAGTTATAATTCTTCAACTTGGAATTTTTAAAGCGGTTTTTTTAAATGTCCCTTTCTGAAAATTTATCTCGAGCATATCACTTTTCGTTTGTTACGTAGCCACTGTTGTGTTTAACTATGATGTGCTCATGTCGTAGGGTAAACGGAAGTAGCGGTGCTCATGTAGCCCTGGATCAAGCATGGAAAAAGAACTTTCCTACTTTTTCTTCATCACTTCAAGAATTGTATGTTTTCTTGTTCCGTAAGATTTAATGCCACCGCTTTCTTGTTCTTCACACATACAAGAAAGTTATCATGATATGGAAAGTAAATAAAACATAAGATCAAAACTCAAAACCACTGTGGTATATGGTCTTTGAACTGATAGCAGAAGGTTTAGTAACCATTATCACACAAATGAAAAAATAATTTCAACTTTGTCATCACTTATTGCAATCTGCTAGTTGCTTCGCTCTCGACGAGGCCTTTTGGTGTTTCTACCACAAACCACAATCTCCAGGTGTAGGTCGCTTAAGATGGTGGAAACACCAAAAGGCCTCGTCGAGAGCGAGGCGACTAGCAGTTTTGCAATAAGTCGTGACAAAGTTGGTATTAAGATGATTGCTAATAAAACTAACTTGACTGGAAAAATAATTTCCTACCGGTTTATGATCAGTAAAAACTTATTATTATTTGTGTCGAGTTCTGTGTGTGCAATTTAAGTCTTCCGTGTGATTAATAATTATATCGTCATCATCATCATCATCATCATCATCATCATCAATATCTCCAACAAGTATTTAACCAAGAATGGTTTTTCCGGTTCCAAGTAGATAGACTACAGCTGGTCACCGCAACGCTTCTTCTGACGCCCCATAGCTCTCCCTCCGTCCTTTAGGCTTACGATTCCATAGTTGTTTGGGGATGCGGCTATTAAAATCAGCAAGTAACAGAAAAGATAAAATAACTTAAGAATTTTGTATTATAACTTAAGACGAGCAAAAAATAAATTCTACAGGATAAAGTGTTATTTTTGGTTAGAAAACAATGTTTTCTAATTTTGTACATGTTTTTGCCAACCACTATAGAACAGACGTGAACAACGGTTATGTTCAAAATGTATATACATTTATTATAATATTACATAAAGTAAACGATAATAAGGTACACTGTTTGTCAGTACCCTGTGCAGCTAGAATTCATATTGAATACTTCAAGGTGTTTTTGTCCTACGACTTTGTTCTTGTTCTACACTTTTCGGAACGTGTGTCCTATCAGCGGAAACTTTTCACCCTTTAAATCGTTATTTCAACATTAAAGTAAGACGCGTAGAATATCAAGACACAGCACACAGCGCATAACTGACTCACGTTTTCCAGAGTACGTTGTGGTAAATTATGTTTGTGTTTTATCGTAATAACACACACACACACACACACACACACACACACACACACACACACACACACACACACACACACACACACACACACACACACACACACACACACACACACACACACACACACACACACACACACACACACACACACACACACACACACACACACACACACACACACACACACACACACACACACACACACACACACACACACACACACACACACACACACACACACACACACACATCTAATGCCTAATAATAGCTCTATTTCTGGTTGTATATTTAACTTTTGTGTAGTTTTTCTTAAATATATGGTAGTCTAATATTTGTGGAAAACTGCTTTGGTATGATATAAGGGAAGTAGCGTAATGTATATTACGCTCTGTTTACTACGTATTATTATGTTTATTATTAGAATATGATCGGCTTACATTTTTAAAGTGTGTAAACTCATATTTAATAGCGCTGAAGAGCTTCTTGAAACCACCACTGATACTAACTGTAGTTACTTGTTAAAGTAGCTAGTACGTCTTGTGCTAAAGTAGTATTTATTTCTAAAGAATATTTGTTATATTTGTAACATTTATTCAGTATCATTTATTTTGACGGTGTTTCATGGTAATTCACCTTCCAGCAGTTTTTGTACAGGTAGGATATTTCCTACTTTTTATAGGGTAGGAAAAATTTAGTTAGGAATTGCTGGGAGGAATTTTATAACATTTGAAACCTTGTTTACTTGACAAAGAACTTAATCAAATTAACTTAATCAAAACTTAATCAAAGAACTTAATTTCTTTGCCTATCGATTTATTATATATAGCATCAAAAACCGGACGGTATATGTTGAATCGTTGGATGCTATTGACAAATCATAGAAGGCAAATTATTTCACAAAAAAACGTGTTCCTAAGACAAGCAAGAACATTCACTTTTTAATTAATTCAATCTCCAGGAGTTTCATTTATTCGTCCGCGTCGGCTTTGGGCACAGGTGGCCAGCGTTTTTAATAATGTTAAGGTGACGGGTTTTGCGAGTTGTCTCTTATTATAGCGCAGATGCTTCCTTTGCTTATTTAACTTAATCATGTCTGACGAAATTCACAGCCACCGGACAGGTGACATAATTAAATTTTTGTTGTTCAACAAACCACCCTAACTTTTTTTAAGCAGAAATAACCCTCAACAAATCTAATCACACGTTGAGCGTAAACAGTGCAACAGCCACTGTACTTTATGTACATTTCTTGTTTAGCTTTTGTTAACTTGGTTTTTTATTCAAAATGTAAGAAAATAAATTATTATAAAACCTTTATCACCCAGTAGTTTACTTCTGTTTATAAAAATTATTTTTATTCTGTGTTTTGTACTGTGCTGTCAGGTAGTGTTTTTGCAGTTACATTAGACAGATGTGTTTATATAAATCTTTTGTTTAAATCTACCTCATTTTGTATGTTTAATAATTCTATGAACCTAAAGCGTACTAATACCATATTATGTAAATTACAGGCGGTTAAGTCGTGATAATATTTTATAAAGAATTGTGGTATGTCATAAGTAAAGATTCCAAAGAAAGTGCACATTAAAGTGCAAACCGTTTTAGAAGTGACTATGTAATGAGTTTTTCAGAGATGTGGTGTTACAACAGTTTACTCTAACCGTTGTACAAAGTTGAATTGTTTTTCTTTTCGTATGACATGCTTACTTCGGTGCGAATGTTCGTTATATAGTAAAATACACAATATTTTAGTTCTTATCGGGAAATCGATAAAAACAGCAACCTACCCTTCAAGATATTCTTGCCCTGGAGCTTCCTTCCACTAACCTGACCCTGCTCTCTTTGCTTCTTCACAGACAGGGTGGTTCCGTTTGACTCACTCAGCCTGCGATCGGTAAAATTTGGTAAAATTTATTTTATTAAAAAATGTTTCAATGATTTGGCAATTAATTTTAACTAACGATATTTTAAATATTGTTGATCAAAGGTAAGTGTTATAAGTGTTATACAGAAACTGCAAGTGTTAACTAAAATAAAATCATAAATTCCAAAGAATAAACATCATAGCCATCCAACTATGTGCTGATTTATATTTAATTTTAAAGTTTTGTTTGATGATCGGTAATTTTGAATGTAGCGCAATAATTAAAACTTTTACTCATAAATATAACATACAATATTCTCTAAAACACAGAACATAAAATACTTTAATTTTTCATTGTTTAATTGTTAATGAATTTACTAAGTAAATTAAATAAATAAATGACGATTCCTTTGAATTGACTAGTTTTGAACTTGACTAGTCTTATATTCTCTTTAATATTATGGTTTGTCGTTTAAAATAATTAAATTTTTATTGATTTTGTTTGCTAGAAACAGACTATTGCTTGTTGTACATTCTAAGTGATAGTTAAAAAAAACATAAATTTGATTGTACAGTGGAAAGTTATTAAACATATTTTAGTAGGATCTTATATAATACGATATTATCTACGCTTAAAGTAATGAAGTTTTTATTGCTTTGTTTAGTTTAAAACAAAATTTTCTTGTTGTGCATACTAAGTAATAGTAAAAAAAACATAAATTTCATTGTACAAACAAGTAGTTACTAAATCCATTGTAGGATAATTTTATATAATGTTAGCGTATACACTTTCAAAAATATCTTAGACAATATCAGTTACTTTATTCGACTATGTGAGCAAGAAAAATTAATTTTGTAAGAAGTTAACTTTTTTACGTACGTTTAATATATTTTTCCTTCTTCTGTATCATCACCGTTGTTACGCTTAAGACTTTAAATCCTCTTGTGTCTATAATGTAATATATGAAGGTAAAAAGTTTTAAGAAAACATACAGCAAAATATTTAAGCCAAATTAAAAAGGTAACGAGCTACAACGTCCGTCAACTGTGTTATCATCAATCATGTTTTCAAAAACTTGTTGCTCTGTAGCAGTCATTCCCTGTAAATGTTACGTATGATTTCGTTCTATATTTGCTATGAAATCGTGCAGGTTTCTACATACTCTTTATTTACGTTGTGCGCAATATGTTAAAAAAATGTCTCTTTTAATGCAACTTGTACTGCTAGCATATGAGATGGCTATGAATTGGAAGGAAGAAACTGACTGACTTCATGCGACATACCAACTCTCTGCCTAGCTATCTTTCTGTCTGAAGTCAATACTCTGTACTTCTTATTTCCATTTAACGATAAATCTCCTTTAATCACTTTCCGTTTAACGACAGAAAAGTGCTGAAAGTCAGTTATTACATGGTGCATCTCGATTGTTCTTTGGTGGTCGAATTGATACAAACTACAGTTCTATGTGGTAGAACTATCTTAATCTCTCGTACATATATTTGTACGAGAAATTGTATAATTAACAGATTGTACTGACATTTGTATCGAGTCAATTTTATTCATTTAATGAAACAGATGGATTAATATTTTATCGTAATATTTACAACCATAAACGGTTTAGTTCGTGTGTGTACTATTTACTACTTTAGTATATTCCAGTGTGCTGGTCGAATTATATTCCAGACAACTGCTTTATACACAGTGCTAGTGAGTAACCTGGTGTCACTGAAACATTATATTCTCTGTCTGAAGCATTACGATTTCAAAACATTATTTTTTACTTCCATCTTCCGTAAGATAATCGAACAATTTTTACTTCCATATTCCTTAAGGAATGGAAGTATGGTGATGGCAAAAAAAATCGTGTTCGAGATTATTGCAGATTCTGATTCTACTACACTCAAAACATGAAAAAAAGTCGTTTTCCGAAAAGTGTCTGTGTGTGTGTCTGTCTGTCTGTCTGTCTGTCTGTGTGTCTGTGTGTCTGTCTGTCTGTCTGTAGATTTTTTTTCTATGGCAAACGATAACTGCCGCAAATTCAAACAGAATCAAATAATTTTTTGCATGCAGTCCTGATTTGCAGATTACTCGCGACCTATTGTTTTTGGTGAAGATCGGTTGAGGGAAAGGGGTAGTTTACCTGCAACGGTTTTTTTTTAGCAAGGGTAATTTTGTTTGTTTGGCAAACGATAACAGCCGCAAATTCAAACAGAATCAAATAATGTTTCGCATACAGCCCTGAATTGTAGAGTTCTCACGATCTGTTGATTTTGGTGAAGATCGGTTAAGGGAAAGGGGTAGTTTACCTGTAACGTTTTATGTTTTAACAAGGGTATTTCCTATGGCAAACGATAACAGCCGCAAATTCAAACAGAATCAAACGATTATTTGCATACAGCCCTAAATTGTAGAGTTCTCAGGACCTTTTGTTTTTGGTGAAGATCGGTTGAGGGAAAGGGGTAGTTTACCTGCAACGTTTTTTTAACAAGGGTATTTTCTATGGCAAACGATAACAGCCGCAAATTCAAACAGAATCAAATAATGTTTTGCATACAGCCCTGATTTGTAGAGTACTCAAGACCTATTGTTTTTGGTGAAGATCGGTTAAGGGGAAGGGGTAGTTTACCTGCAACGTTTTTTTATCAAGCGTATTTTCTATGGCAAACGATAACAGCCGCAAATTCAAACAGAATCAAATAATGTTTTGCATACGTCCCTGAATTGTAGAGGTCTCAATGACTTTCGATTTTGGTGAAGATCGGTTAAGGGGAAGGGGTAGTTTACCAGCAACCTTTTACGTTTTAACAAGAGTAAAGTACTTCAAAATTTATTTAAACTTTTTGAAACAATGGTAATTGTTAAAAATAAAATAATTTTGTTGCCAGGCAATAAAATTATAATTTTTTCATTTTAATGTAATATAATATTTTTCATTTATTTTACTTTTTACTTCCATATTCTTTAAGGAATGGAAGTATGGTGATGGCAAAAAAAATCGTGTTCGAGATTATTGCAGATTCTGATTCTACTACACTCAAAACATGAAAAAAAGTCGTTTTCCGAAAAGTGTCTGTGTGTGTGTGTGTGTGTGTGTGTGTGTGTGTGTGTGTGTGTGTAGATTTTTTTTCTATGGCAAACGATAACTGCCGCAAATTCAAACAGAATCAAATAATTTTTTGCATACAGCCCTGATTTGTAGAGTACTCGTGACCTATTGTTTTTGGTGAAGATCGGTTGAGGGAAAGGGGTAGTTTACCTGCAACGTTTTTTTAACAAGGGTATTTTCTATGGCAAACGATAACAGCTGCAAATTCAAACAGAATCAAATAATGTTTTGCATACAGCCCTGATTTGTAGAGTACTCAAGACCTATTGTTTTTGGTGAAGATCGGTTAAGGGGAAGGGGTAGTTTACCAGCAACGTTTTTTTATCAAGCGTATTTTCTATGGCAAACGATAACTGCCGCAAATTCAAACAGAATCAAATAATTGTTTGCATATGTCCCTGAATTGTAGAGGTCTCAAGGACTGTCGATTTTGGTGAAGATCGGTTAAGGGGAAGGGGTAGTTTACCTGCAACATTTTACGTTTTAACAAGAGTAAAGTACTTGAAAATTTATTTAAACTTTTTCAAACAATGGTAATTGTTAAAAATAAAATAATTTTGTTGCCAAGCAAAAAAATTAAAATTTTTTCATTTTAATGTACATCATGTATAAGAGAAAATATATCGCGCTTGGCAGGCGATATTAAGATTTAAATATAAATCTTAGAATATGGAAGTCATGTATGGTTCTCCATACCGATATTTTGCATATGTACCCGAGTTGTATAGCACTCAAGTCCTATTGGTTTTGGTGAAGGTATTGGTTAAGGGAAAGGGGTAGTTTACCTGCAGCGTTTTACGTTTTAACAAAAGCAAAGTACTTAATTTTGATAAATAAAGTATGCTTAAAAAAGAAGATCGTAATAATCCACTGTAGAAAGGTTGGTGAAATATCTATAAATGAAAGGGTAGTTGAATGGGAGGGGGTAATTTTTTGTATTGATATTATAAGTTTATTCGACCGAAATTTGTTAAAAATTTCAATAAAAGATTAAATGATTGATATCATTTTATGATATGTAACCACGGATACGTAAAAAAATAATTTTTCGTTACCCTTGTTAAAACATAAAACGTAGCAGGTAAACTACCCCTTGCCCTTAACCGATCTTCACCAAAAACAATAGGTCTTGAGTACTCTACAAATCAGAGCTGTATTCAAAAACTTATTTGATTCTGTTTGAATTTGCGGCTGGTATCGTTTGCCATAGAAAATACCCTTTTTAAAACATAAAACGTTGCAGGTAAACTACCCCTTTCCCTTAAACCGATCTTCACCAAAAACAATAGGTCTTGAGTACTCTACAAATCAGGGCTGCATGCAAAAAATTATTTGATTCTGTTTGAATTTGCGGCTGTTATCGTTTGCCATAGAAAAAACATCTACAGACACACAGACAGACAGACACACACACAGACACTTTTCGGAAAATGACTTTTTTTCATGTTTTGAGTGTAGTACAATCAGAATCTGCAATAATCTCGAACACGATTTTTTTTCCCATCACCATACTTCCATTTCCTTAAGTTCCTTAAGTCCATAGTTCCATTTCCATTTACATGGAAGTCACGTATTTTTCCATACCGATTTTTAACATTGGGGAACATATTGTTTTATAATACAGAATATTTTTCACATTACTAATTATGATTTTGTAGGGGAAATTGAAATAAATACTGAGTAGTTAAAATAGTAAGCAATAATAACGATCGTTATAATCACCTCGTCAAGGATTTGAAACATCCTCGTGTTAGTGTCTTGAAACTCACTACTGGTCGGCTAGTATCCCTTCCATTAACCTAATAAAGGTAAGTTACCACTAAATTTTGGAATTGTCCTAGTCTCTGCAAACGACGTTTCCATTTGGCTCTGTATGATTTTATCGTCTCAGCAATAGAGAATATATTCAACTGCTTTCTGACATTCTCATTCGTGTACACGACCAACAATCCTTGTACATTCCTCGACTGCAGTTCAGTATTTCATTTCAGCTGCGTGAATCCTGCTCCAGTCCCTCTTCCCCATCGTCCGTCCTTCACAAGCATATAACTGTACTAGGGCATTACTATATAGAATAATAAATATGTTTCCTTTGTTATGTTCTTTATCAATGTGTTAATAACAGATCCACAGATATTGTATGTAGAAATGTATTCAGTTTGCTAGACAAATTATCATTTTATCCTTACGCAACACAACATCTAAATAATTTATCTTACTTCTAGTTCCACAGAAAAATTACAATGATAAATATTAAAAATTGTATATATTTAAAAATGAATTTGAACAAAACTGGACACAGCAAAAGTACTAATCTTTGGTTACTGTGGCTCGTTTGAAGTTGTAGTTTGAGTCCTTCACCGGTTTACAGAACGGACTTACTCATATAGTGCTGGCGTATTAAATCTACTGAAACAAACAAAATCTGGAATGTGTCTCTATGCTAATTCGGATGGAAGACAACTATATCTACAAATGTGGAGTATTGTACTGAAAAATTTGTTATCATGAACTAACAGCCTATATGGAAAACGTAACAAATCCTTATGGCTCTATCGTGACTACTATTTCAAAATAGATATTTCAGTTACGAGTCAGAATGTAACGTTTGGATGGCTTGGTATGCGATTTTACGTAATTACGTATTGCTTACTTGTAGACTTCTACACAAGCAATTAATAACGACACACGGTTGTGTGGCTGTAATTCTTCACGCCATCAGAGGGGTGCCTACAGCATGGTGCAGTGGCGCAAGTCGCACTTCTGGAATTTGGGGGGGGGGATTTTCAATGCGAGTTTTTATAACTTTTTTTTTGGAGGGGACTAGAAGTGAAAATTTAGTAGATTTTAAATTTTATTACTAAACCTTCCCTGCCGTTAATAATCATCTTTTTCCTTTCATAATCCCTTGTTGCAAATAGAAGTTACATGAATTTAAACCAGTTGCGTAACCAGGGGCTCAATTATCGGGTTACGAGAGTCGTAATCAATCAAATCAGTGAAAGAAAAGATGCAATTACAAAATCAGGTTAGATTATCTTGATCAGCTCTAATGTATTACTAATTATGTTCGGCCAGGTTTGAAAAGGCTTTTACATTTCTCATAATTTATTTATAGATTAGGCCTATTAGAAACCTTTTAGTATTGACAACAAGAATAACGTTAGTTTTTTGATTCCAATAATTGCTTAAATGGATTTAGTTTTTCAAACATTTTTGGATAAAGCCATAAGATCCACCGTTAATTTGGAGTTATTCCATACCCGGACTACACGCGTTCTGCAGAGTTCAATAACGGATAGTAGTTCTAGTGAGTTGGAAGATGAATTTTTCCTGCTACTCTGAATCCTTAGTTACAATCCGCTACTTACAGTCAGCGATATTAAAATTTTACGTCGCTTACTACCGTATTGAATGTACGTACAGTGTGGGGAAATGTATTATTGAAACACGCATAGCTCGGTTCCAGTGAGATGCAAGTATTTCAGTTTCTTTTATACATATGTGACTATGTTTATCCATCTCTGACTAAAAGTCTATTTCATGTTTTATCGAGTTTCTGACTGATGTATAGGGCTATTGAAACATTCATTTACACTTCCTTTCAATTCTACTATTAGAGGCAGCACAACACTCTGCAATAACTTATATTGCAATTATCGGCATTATTACGATTAAGGTCACGTATTTCACAGCCAATTGGCAACGCTGTAACTTATTATACATTTCATAAGACAAATATATGTTGGTTTTTGTTTTAGTGTTACGTGTGTAAGATTGCGATTTGTTCAGTGTTTTCAGTCTTACCGATTCATGTAGACAATTGATAAAAATACTAGGTTTCTATCAACTGCTAAGAAATATTCAGTCAGTCATTACATAACAAGACATTCTTTTTCATAAACATCAGAGATATATAAACAAATTATAACTAAGCAATTATTTGTTTTAAAATTTTCTTTAGACATAAACGTTATTTTAAAATTGTCTAAGGAAGTGCCTCATTGAAAATGACAAACTTTCATTGTATTTTACCTGTTTGTTGTTAAGTATACAGTTTGAAATGTTTCTCAATTTTTTTCTTAATCGTATCGACAGCACACACGTCTTCCACCTAACCACAACACCTTGTGTTATTATACGAGCACTGTTCTTATGAATGTATAGGCTGTTATGCCTGCGTGCGGAGTTAATAATATTTCCCATCCAAAACCGAGTCTGTCTTGACATTACTGAAATTGTGCGGTATATATTGTTTTGCGCTACACAAGATTGTTCAAACAGGAACGGGTCAGCGTTTTCACAGGTACTTCACTAATTCAATTTAAAGGTGGCGTGAGCGAGATAAGCGACTAAATGCTACGTGAAATAACGTAGAATAGATATTGTGAAGGAAGCTTTACGAAGTAAAAAGCAAACTGGAATTGATAGTATTAACGTAATCAAAACGGTTTGCAGGTTTTGATATTGCAGTACTCGTAATGTTAAAGTGTAAGTACGTATATACATACAAATTGAATATCAAGTAATCGGATCGTAGAGACGCAGAATTTGTTATTCATACAATAGGCACTTGTTACTGTAGATGGCAAGTTATCTTCCATATACACAAGTTAAATATATTTTTGTGTTAATTCTCTATTTTTTTTTGTTTTATTACAGTTATGTGTACAAAGGTTTTTAAAAATATGTAAACACTTGGTACGTTTCACAGATTTTATTTAACTATGACAGCAGTTTCGACTTCTTAAGTCATTGTCAAAGAGATGAGTGAAGACTAAACACAGGATGTAGGGTGGACATCTGTTTAGGGCGTGTATTGGAACATGTGTGAGTGGTGAAAATGGAGAGGGGTGTTGCAGAAGCTAAGGAAAGGTCAAGTGTCTGTAAAAACTAAATATAATCTGAATACAAAATATAAAATTAACTAAACTAATTTTTGCATTCAGATTATATTTAGTTTAGTTAATTTTATATTTTTCGTCAGATTATATTCAGTTTTTACAGACACTTGACTCCCTTCCCATATTCACCCCTCACACATGTTCCAATACACGCCCTAAACAGATGTCCACCCTACATCCTGTGTTTAGTCTTCATTCATCTCTTTGACAATGGCTTAAGAAGTCAAAACAGCTGTCAGAGTTAGATAAAATCTGTGAAAAGTACCAAGTGTTTATATATTTTTAAAAACCTTTGTATTAATATGTTTCACCAAGTGCCCAACGAGTCATCAATTAATATCGTAACATTTATATGTGTATGATTACAGTATTTGCTATATACTGTATGAAAACTGTACGTAAACATGACTTATACGAACAAGAAACAAAATTGAAAGTAAAACACAAATGCAGATCACCACGTGAGGTATAGGGGCGCGTTAACCATTATCGTCAGCTGTCAAAGCAAATTTTATCAGTCGTAAGTAATGTGTTAGCTCCACGCTTTTTGTTACGTTGTTGACATGTTTCCCTGTGTTGTTTAAACAACACTCTACACCGATAGTGCAATAACGACGTCACAACAAGACTCCTTCGTTGAAGGTGATAAGCTGCAGTTGATGAATACTACTTGTGGCAACGCCACGCCCATTAGACTAAAAAATGTCCTATAGGTTTTCCGCTATCAGGACAGTATGATTGGCGCGTGAATTCAGTCCTGCTGTTCTAAGAAGACATTATTACATCGAAGTCCCTCCTAAAGTAAACCTTTGTCTGCGAAAAGAAAAGACATGCCAAAACATATAGATAAGCGGCGATAAAGGTAGGAAATATTTACTTAGAACAAGTGAGGGAGCTGGTGGTTTTACTCATTGTACGGAGTTAAATTCTTGTGCTGGAAGCGGTCATTGAATGAATATCTCATTTCTCTGATAACAACAGCGTACTGTTAAGAAAAAAATAAGCATGGCTACTTTAATCCTGCCCAGTTGTCCTCATAAAGTCAGCAATAACGCTAGTACACAGAAGCATGCACAATTGTGTATTCCTTGCGGCTATTCATAAACAGTAGCTTCTATTTATTCTTTGATGGATAAATCCGACTCTCACGTCCGCGAAGAGTATAATAATTTATAGTCGCGTAACCCCTGGGTACATGGCGTGCAATGGGTGTACGGTATGTAGCAGACGGGAGAGGGTGAAAGGCGAGTTTCCGGCGTCTATAATTAACTGGAACACATCGGCTAAGGGAGTAAACCCTAACAGAAAATCCTGGTCCTCCTAGTCAAGGAACTAGCACCTCATTATCCACAAAAAATACTCATATGCTAAACAACCTAGTGACAAGCCTCGGAATCAAAACGGTTTAAACGGTAGACGGACAAAGCAAAGAAAATGGACATTGAATATAGCTGAATGGAATATACAAGGGATAAGGAATAAACAAAAAGAAATACTTATGGAACCCTCCCAGCGAAATATTGGCATAATAGTATTGCCCGAAACAAAAAAGAAAGGTAGGGGCAGTAAAAATTTGAAAGGGTATATACATTTACATACGGGAGTAGACACAAATGAAAGAGCACAAGGAGGAGTATCCATAATGATCAAAGAAAAATGGAAAAACTACCGTACATCAAATCTTGGGAACCGATAAATGAAAGAATCTTAAAAATGACTATAAAGCTAAGAGAACACAATATTGTAATTTTGGGAATTTATGCACCAAGTGACAACGCCCCAGTGACAGTAAAAGAGGAATTCGAAAAAATTGTAGAAAACAGTATCGAACAAATACCGGACACTCATGAAATTATTATGATAGGTGACTTTAATGCTAGAGTTGGGAAAGAAAAGAATAGTAAAGTAGTTGGTCAACATGGCGAAGAAACAATTAATGACAATGGGGAAAGACTAATCCACATATGTGAGCAATATGATTTGAAAATAAACAATACCTTCTTTGTACATAAAGACATTCATAAATTCACATGGTACCAACACACAAGAAAATTTAAATCGATAATAGACTACGTAATCACAAAACAAGTATCAAACATCATAGTAAAAGACGTAAAGGTAAAGAGAGGAGCAGACTCTGGCTCAGACCATTGCCTAGTCGAGTCAGAGATAAAAAAGAAAGTGAAGTTATGTACGAATTTAACCCTCAAATCGAGAAATACGGTATAACTTAGACAGCTTAAAAGACGATAGCATAAAATATCTTTATCAACAAAGACTTAAACAAAAACTAAATAGAGAAGAACGGACGATTAAGGAAGAGTATGAATTCATAAAAAGATGTATAAAGGAAGCAGCTGAACATGCCTTAGGAAAACTGGATAAAGGAAAAAAGCCATATTGGTGGGATAAAGAAATTGAAAAACAAATTGTCAAAAAGAACTACACTTAAGACGATTACAAGAAAGCAATAATATTCAGCTACAAGAAGAATATAGAACATTAAATAGAGAAGTCAAAAACAAGTAGCGAATAAAAAGAACGAAACATGGACCAAGAAATGTGAATATATTGAACGATACATAGGAGGTACAAGTAGCACGGAAGCATGGAGAACTATTAGGAGTTTGAGAAACTCTAATACAAATAAAACTCATATAGGTAGCATATCAAGCAAACAGTGGAAGAAGCACTTTGTAGATTTACTCGTAGAAAGCAGAAAACAGTTCATAGAAGTAGAGAATCCAGAGGAGACAACAGAAAAGAACGATATTGTTATAGAAGTCTCTGAAATAACAGATGTAGTAGAAACCTTAAAAAACGGAACATCACCTTGAATAGGAGGAATGTACCCAGAATTAGTGAAATATGCACCAGAGGAATTACATGTTATTCTAACTAAACTATTTGAAAGATGTATGAATGGGGAAAAACCACCGATGGAATGGACTACATCATATATCACACCGATTCATAAAAAGGGAGCTAAAAACGATCCTAAAAACTATAGGAGAATAGCAGTGATATTTACACTTGGAAGGGTATATACAAAAATAATAAAAAGTCGCCTAGAAAGCGATATTAAAGATAAGCAGCCAGAAGAACAGGCAGAGTTTAGAACAGGACGATCCACTATTGACAAGATTTTTACTATCAAAATAGCTTGCGAAAAGAGAGTGCAAAGAAACAGAGAGCTTCATATAGCAATGATTAATTTGGGAAACCCCTATGATAGTGTACCAGTCTCACAGTTATGGAAGACTTTGAAATCCTTAGAAGTATCGAACATGCTAATATAAGCAATAATGAACCTGTATAAGGAAAACACCACCCGAGTAAAAAGCGGTAGTTACTACACAAACCTCTTCAAAGTCACAAAAGGATTAAGACAGGGATGTAACCTTTCCCCAACTCTATTTAAAGTATATCTAGACAAAGCCCTGGAAAAATGGTCAACGAAAGTTAGAGGAATGGGGTTGCAAGTGGGAGAGGAAAAACTGTTTAGCTTATATTTCGCTGACGATCAAGTTGTCGCAGCAGAGGATCCGGATGATCTTAGTTACATGATAAGGAAATTACAAGAAGAATACCAGCTCGCAGGTCTCGTGATAAACATGAATAAGTCTGAGTACATATTAGTCGGCATTGATGCTCAAGATAATCTCGATTTAGGAAATATCACCATAAAAGGAGTTAGCACGTGTAAATATTTGGGAGTTACACTTAAACAAGGAAATATCGGCGATGAAATAAAAGAACGATTAAACAAAGGGAAAAAAGTAATAGGATCGTTGAACTTTGTTTTATGGGATAAATCAGTCACAAGAGACACAAAAAAGAGGCTGTATAAGAGCATCTTCCTACGTATAGTCCCATATGGAGCCGAAACATGGGATATGACAAGGAAGAACCGAAAAAAAACTCTTAGCTACCAAAATGGATTATTTAAGACGCAGTTGTAGAAAATCGAAACTGGAAAGAGTCGGAAATGAAACAATTAGACAGAGTATGAACATGACGAAGAACAAAGTGGAAGAGATTGAAAAAAACAACTAGTATGGTTTGGACACACAAAAAGAATGGACGAAACCAGGTGGCCCAAGAGAATTTTATAGTGGATACCATATGAGAGGAAGAAAAGAGGAGGCCACGAAGAAGTTGGCGAGAGGCTGTAGATGAAGCTATGAAACTTAGAGGGATGGAAGAAGACATGTGCTATAATAGAAGAGAATGGAAACTAGGGACGGAGAAGCGGCCTAGGCCGTAGAAATCCGTTATATATATGGATAAAAAACACGTTAGGCTAATATGGGTACAACGTCAACGTGCACTGTTGTTAAAGGGACAAGCGCGTGCGCGCACGCACCCAAATAAATGCATATAGAGGCCGACGTTGGTTTGCGAGTTGCTTAGCGAGCGAGTAACGTTACATGATAAAGGAACGAAAAAATCATGATATACCAAATGTCACAAAAATTTCAAAATTTTACAGTTAATAATTAATTTCCTTTTTTTAGTGACATTTATTTTTTTGGTAGCGTTTTGAAAAGGACACCACGACGTTGGGCTTTAATAAAATTAAGCTGATGAAACTTGAAAACGAATCGTTTGATGCTGCCTGTTGAATAAACATTTACAAAAAAAAGATGACAGGTGTTCTTTCTGTCTCTTTCGCGCGCGCACACATACAACACACACAGAGGGGTGGACAAACACCGCCTTTGATTTCCTTAGTTAGTTACTTTAGAGTTGTTTTTATAGTACAGTAGAGTCCCGCTAATCCGAAATAATTGGGACCGCAACTTCTTCGGATTAGCAAATTTTCGAAGTAACCAAAACTGCTCTTAAAGTACCGCATAAAATGCAAATTTTGGCAGGAAATTTGGCCTAGCCCTCACCTATGTTAACAGCCCCGATCAGAAAAATTAAAGAAACAATGTTCTTGATCTCGTACAACATATTCCCGATTCTGAAGAAGCAAATGTTAATGATGTTGATAAGTGGATGTTAGAGGACGATGAAGTTTTCACAGACCGGGAAATCGTAAACATGGTGAGTCAAAAGTGTCGCAGTAACGCTGAAAAGAGCGACAATGATGCAGACGACACCACCGAGAAGTCAGTATCTCACGCGGACCCCACCGCCGCCTCTGATTTGGCCCTACTCTACGTTAAGCAGCACGCTGCCGGTACTCCAGGAGACATAATGTTTTTAAGACGCTGGCGCAATATCACATCAACTTGCAGAGGTATTCGTCACTTCGTCAGAAAAATATAAGACTTAGACTTTTTAAAAAAATAAAAGCTGAAAGATTATTACAGTAATTGTGTCGAAAGTGTTGAACGGCATTTATACTAATTTACACAGCGATTTTCGACTGTTTTAATAGTAGTCTGTTAAAATACAGTCAGGTTTAAAGCCAGGTCAGGTTATAAAGCAAGTGCATTTTTCCTTTACCGAACCTTTTTTATTTTACGGAATATGGGTTTCAGATTAACCGGACTTTCGTATTACCGGGTTCCGGATTATCGGGGCTCTACTGTATAACAAAGCAAAATGTGGCATTTGAAAAAAAAAAAACAGTGACAAAACGACACAATGGACGCTCACTATACTAGAAGCTTTTTTGTACTCGATAACAAGGTTGTACGGCAAGTTATCATAAACGTACGGAATAACTTGTTTTATGATCTGGTCAAATCATATGCTTTATTTTCCATACCTTTGAATATATTAAAGTAACTTCTAGTACCTCGTAGTAACTCGTCGTGCCTTTATCAATTTGTAGTAATCATAAATATTTTGCTTTGCCAAGTGAAGTAAGTAAGCTAGTTGTAAAACAGGGGTAGTAGTAGAATTTTATGTACCCCCGCTTCCTACGAGTGGGGCTAGGTCACGATCTGTTCACTAAAGGTCTACTTTTATTTTTTGGCAGGGGAGGGGAAGAGTGAGTAACTACGCTTTTACTACTACCAGACGTCGTTACTGAGGAACTCCTCACAGCCTCCACGAGATCGTTATATATAAACGACCGTGTAGGGGCTCTCTGCGGCGACCGGACTGACTTTGTGACCCCGTTCTGTCCGATTGTTTTCCATAAATATAAAATTACTATTTAATTGATTCGTTATCCCTATAAATCTGTTAAGTATACAGGTTAAATAACTAACGAACATTTGTTATAATCCTACTTCTTCGTTGTAAGTGAAAATTATTTTTTTGTTTTCACGAACAGGCCAGCCGTGGACCACGCGAATACCATTTCCTTTTCTTCCCCTGCCAGAAGGCCCTCATTTGCACACTATGCGACGCCTTCCTTTCCACTGTTCACCCCTTTCTCGTCTTCTTCTCACCACAGAGATCCTCAAGATTTTGAATTTTGTTTATGTATGTAACGTGAACATTTATTTAGTATTCAGATTACTTTTTCTTCTCAATATGCTAATACAAATATCACCTAAAGATTTGATAATACTTCTTTGTATTCATAGCAATAACAGTTCAAATTGTTCGTTTTTAAATTATAGAATATGTATTTGAATGGTTCAATAAATAATGCTTTTTGGCAACATTTTAATGGATTACGAAAGATCGCTTGCAGTGTTTTTGCTACTGAAGCGTTGCATCGATTTATGAGAACACAAAACTGGTACAAAATAGGCCTACTATTGACACCAGTAATACCAGTTTATTGCATAAAATATCTAAGATAAAGGAAGAAGGCGTAAGTGCGTATTATTACACCAAGTTTTATTAAATTAGAAAATGAAGGTATAGGCGGAGGGTGCTGAGTGAAAACCGATACGCCCGTCAGGAATCAGATTTGTGTTTAAGAAGTTAAGGAGAAATAGCCGAATGGTAAAGGCACGGTGTATTATGGTTGTTTTAAATTTTGTGAGGCGCACATTTTGCGGTATATCCTCTTCATATTCATTGAACTCAGTTGCATATACAAAACCTAAACTGCTAGAAAGAAGTCTTCAGTTGATCGCTAAAAATGGAAGAATTGCTGCGGTTCAGCAGGAACTATCAATCTCTCGTATATCCGTGGTAGAGAGTGTTCTAGAAAAATAAGGAGTGAGTGAGCGAAAGAGAGTGAGATAGAGTGAGAGGAGGATGGAGGGGGAAAGAGAGTTAGAATACCAGAATAATGTGGTGGAAGAAATACGAAAATATCCACTAACACAAGAGAGGATGGGCGAGACGCTACACAGCAATGAGGAAAATTGTCAAAGGTAGTGTGAATTAGTTGAAAAGGCTTACAGTTACAGAAGACAGATAAAACACACATCACGCGTATATACTGTAAGTGAATACAAAGAGGAGCGGTTAAGTGAATACGGAATATCAGATATACGGGAGGAGAATCTGATACGGGAATCAGAATGTATTTCTACAGTTGAGCGTAAGTGATAAGGCAAAGAAGCGTGTCGCGACCACTTTACAGAGATAACAGCTGACGCCACAAAGGAATGTGATTTTATTTCCGCTGTCGACCCTTGTCAGCCGGGGGCTGATCCATCGTGTCACACTGCTTTATCGCGATTTGCATCATGTCGCGTATTATACGAAGATTAATGCCACTCATGGGACACCCTACATTACTGCGAGTGTGAAGACAGTTTCGTTCTACAAAACGTTCAAGAGCTACTTAACTCTAAAAATTTGTCATTCTAAATTTTTCTTAACTTTAAAGTGTCTGATTGATCATTGTTCTTTACTTTCTTATATCTCTCTTTGATAATTAGGTTTATGATTCGTTATGCTTAAATTAACATAGCATATGTGTATTCACTATTGTAAGGTACACTAAACGGAATTCGATTATATCTTAACATAAATCAAAATTGATATAAACCTTTAATGGAATTATACAAGATGTGTATAATTGATGCAAGCAGACAGGTTTATTGTCTTAGAAGAATTAAAATTTTGTGGAATTAAACATTTGAGTGCGACTGCTCCGGTTATTCCTTTCTCGACATTATATTTTCCTTCTCATCGATATTTTCTTTAAGAGTCTCTTAGAAGGCTCGGAAAACAGGTTACAGATGGGCGTACATTCGTTAAACTGAATCTACAAAGACTCTGGATTTCAAATATCCACATTTGAGACCAAAGTGATGGCTTTTCGTGGAACTGATCCCTTATGGGCAAAATTGTTATAGGTAGTACTGTTCTGGAACAAGTCAGCAATTTTGAATACCTGGCCACCAGAGTGACTTTATAATACAAGCAACGACGTTGTGAATAAGTTGCACAAGTTCAACCTTATGTGCGGGACCATCAGGCGAACTCTTAAGTCAGCAAGTAAGAAAACACTCCTAAAATTATCCAAGGTGATACCCCTTCCCACACTTCTTTATGGGTCTGAGAATTGGACTTTAAGGAAAGGCCAGGCCAGTCGAAACCAAACCGTACTCTTCATGGTCATAGAAGAAACATAGATATACGGCGGGAACTGAATATTATGAGTGTACTCGACAAGATTGCTCAGTATTGCCTAAGTTGGTGGGTACATCTTTGCCGAATGGATGACTGCCGCATCGCGAAAAAACTGTGGAACTATAAGCCAAAGGGACGGGAAGGTGTGGGATGCCCGAGGAAGCGCTGGGCTGTTTGCCTAGACTTTGCCTGTTTGAGACCGGAACAAGCCGTCCTTGGTTTAATGCTTGCTGCTGCTGCTGCTGCTGCTGCTGCTGATGATGATGATGATGATGATGATGATGAGTGTCTTGGATAATAAATTTTGATAAAGACCGAGCCAGTTTAAAAACTAATATCCAAAACACATTCGTCTCCACATACTGCATCTGTTTTATAGAATAAAACTCCGACATAGAGTTTGATGTTGCGACTGCGGCTAGTGGGCGGGAACACTACAACTATGCAGACACCTCGTGGCCACTCGATATTGTACGTAATACAATTTAATTGACGTTCGTTGTGGTGAACAACAAAGGTGATCACGACTGTCTCGCGTTCCTCACGTTCCCGCTGTACACATGCTTGTCATAGTAAATCACATGCTTTGTGCTCAGGTAAATCGCTCAGAATGCAGTCATTATTTACTAACTCCAAGAGTGTTAACGCAAGCCAGCCAAGCATTGCGACGAGTAAAGGAATAACGGTTTAAATTTGATTTACTAGTGTATTCGTTTTTAATTCACAATATACCATAAAACTGCGCTTTATTTTAATGTAAAGGCAGCAATGAAGTTACGTTACGTATTGCTACGAGTAATGTGTGTCATCTAAAATTTTGTTTTCGATTGCCTTATCCTCCCCCAAAACATTCACCCTCACAAATGTTTATACTCTTAGCATAAACATTGTTTTATTTTTAATAAATTTTCAAATATTATTTTTTTTACTAATATTTTATTATATATTTGATCTCTTTTATACTCTAACCGCTATTCTAAAACGTTAATACAGGCGTGCTACTTTGTAGGTAACGCCTTTTGTCTTGTTTGTAAAGTAGTTTTTATTTATTAATGAGAACAATAGTGTTACGAACAATAGGTTCGTCGTATGGTACACCGGAAACACAATACAGACACAAATGAAGTTACCAACTAACTAATTACCAACTTTAATTAGTCACAAATAACAGTGTGAAATCAACAAGATTCAACGATATTAATTGATGACTCGTTGGGCACTTGGTGAAACATATTTAAAAAATTGATTTAAAAAAACCTTTGTACAATATATTGTATATTTTTTTTAAATCTTTGTACAATAAGTTAAATTTGTTCACACGCAATAACCATGTCAGCTATTAAGTGTTTTGCACTAATTATAACACTGTAATCACTTTCCACAATCACTTTATCCGCCAGTCTACAATCTCGACAGGTGTAACTCACTTCTAAGCCGGTTGCTATTGCTCGTGTAGGTTCCGCAGGTGTTCCAGATAACTTTCTATTCTTTTGGCGGCATGTCAGCATAATTAGCGTAGTTACAAGTACTCGAACAGTCTAGAAGGTACTCTTTAGAGGCGGCCTTGACACAGACACAGTACCAGCTTGGCTAGCCGAGAAACGCGTAGAACTGTCAGGTAACTGCGCCTACCGACTTTTCGAGAGCTTTACGTAATTTTGTAGCAATAGTATGCTCAGAATACAAAATCACTACTGTAATCGAAAGTAATCGGAATGCCTTTGTTCATTTTACATCCAATTGAATCGGAGTAGATTCGGTCAAAAAGTAAATTTAATACGTTGCGCGTGTACACTATCAATGGAATTTCCTGGTATTCGCATATGGAGTTCGTACTGCAATCCTTATGTTAAGGGAGACTTTCGGTATTTCTGGTAATTAAAACTGATTTTATTTTTAATGTATTTACTCTGGCGTATAAGAGTAACAGTAGGAGGCATGCCATTTTGGTTTGGAAACAGAATTATCTTTGGTAAAGAAAGGGAATTCTTTAAGAGAGACGTTTGAATTAAGGTCGTGAACGGGTATTTTATGTATTTTATCATTCATGTTTTTTCTTTAGACTATTAAAGTTTTTTCTTTAGACGTTTTGTTTCAGTTATCTCCAAAAGTCACTGACAAATCATACTCTGTGCCGGTACTACTAATATTACATGTGTATAGCGTATTTCTAATATTTTTCTCCGTTGCTTTAGCGTTTGGTATTAGTTTGCTGCCTCACGGTTTAGTGCTAAACTATTGCTTTGCCCAGATAAGTGGGAAAATTTATAATATTTATCAAATTGGTTTCGAACTATTTTCTCCTATTTTGTTAGTTCCACGTCTGTCTATTAACAGTTTTGAATTCGTCCTTACTCTTAGTCAAAACCATTTTACTAAATTGTCATAAGTCGGCATTTCTTCTGTTGTATATGCACCCCGTTAAATTTTTCTTTTGTCTTGTTGCTATTCTCTTGTGATCTTTCATTGTATCCAGTTATTTCTATCTTAAGTCGATGTCGGTTGCAACATTTTTTCGTCTCATAAAATAAACCTACAACATGAACTTGTAAAATTACTGAGTCGTATTTTGTGTTTGTGTTTTTCTTATAACGCCCGTTCTTCCCTGAGTTTTCTTCTACCGCATTATACTATCTTCACGAATACGTTCTTTGATGGGTTAAGGTATATTAAAAATAAATGAGCCTATCTGGATTTGTTTGTAAACGATACGATTTGTTCGGAGAATACGATTAATTGAGTAACGAGGTTTCTTGTAACCTGACTTGCTAAGAAAGCTGTCGTGTTTTCTGTTGGTTTGTGTCCGGCATTATTATTTAATGAAGAAAGTTGTGTTAGTGGTTGAAATCACAAGCAGAATTATCACTGTTGCACACCACTATATAAAATTATCCCGATTAGCGCTTTAAAGCTTCACAGCTCATCGTCAGATCGGAATTAAACCAAAAACCTGAAAAAAACCCTTCACTCACATCTCACTCCACCCTACTCGCACACAACAAGCTATAATTGACTGTCCCTTCCCCACCCTCAGCCCTGTCCCACCATCTGGACAGTTACATAGTTTTCTAGCAAATTCCTTGCTAGAAAACACTGAAACACAAGGAATTTGCTAGAAAAATATGTAACTGTCCAGATGGTGGGACAGGGCTGAGGGTGGGGAAGGGACATTCAATTATAGCTTGTTGTTTGTGAGTAGGGTGGGGTTAGATGTGAGTGAAGGGTTTTTTTCAGGATTTTGGTTTAATTCCGATCTGACGATGAGCTGTGAAGCTTGAAAGCGCTAATCGGGATAATTTTATATAGTGGTGTGCAACAGTGATAATTCTGCTTGGCATTATTATTGTTTGCCTACTTTGTAATTGGTAACTGTACTCTAATAATTCACATTATTCACTTCAGTTGCCTGTTCCGTGGGTGTTGCTGCAACACAACACATCAACAACAACTATTAAATTTTATTGCCTCAATAAACAAGGCTCTTTACTGGAGTAGTGTGTAATTATTTTTATAACCCCATTGTAAATACATTTCTCTGAGATAAGTATCATTGTGGCGTCATTGTATCAGTGCATTACTTCTGTTCGCAGCAAATACGTACATACACTCATATAAGACTGCACAGATGTACAAACGTACATGCGTATGATGGATAGATGCGTTCTCGTGTACAGGTGTATGACAGAGTGTGTATTAAACACGGGCGGTTTTTTAGGAAAGACAACGGAAGCCGAAACTCCTGTTATATCTGAGATGTTAAAATTGTATTTTCAATGTTTGTGAAAGTAATTAAAGTAATCTATCAGGCTTACACGTTAAAATTTCATACTGGCTTATATTCAGTTGTCTCCAGCGTTGTTGCCTCGTAGAGTAGCGTTTTCCTGTGTAAATGCGATTGTAAACTTGCTACGGTTTCTTATGTGGCTGCCAATTGGGAAACACCACCATTCGTGAAGAAGATCACAGTCGGAACGGAGGACAGATGATAAACAAACAGTGCTGAAGACAAAGAACTAAAATATACTCATTTACGCGTGCGCGCGCGCGTGTGTTCAAGTACGAGAATACTTTTTAGTCACTTAGTGATGACCGTTTTGCTATGTAAGAGGTCTTTTTAAATTTATATATAAGTGTATACAAGTTTGAGTATTAAATGGTATAATGATGATGATGACGATGACGATGATGTGAAACATCACAATGTGATTGACACTTATACAGTTTTGTTTCCAAGACTTCTGTTTGATTTCGAACCTAGATTGTGTTGTATAGTAACATGAGGTGGGTACTAGCTAACCGGCACAACTCAAGGTCGTCACCTCACTGAGGCGAAAACTTCAAGATTCGTCTATGAACATGAGAAGATCGAAAATGGAGGTGGTTGGGACGTTTAGAGAGAATGAGAAGGCTACAACAACTGATTAACGACAGATCAGAGCACGAGAAGGTTAACTGGAAACACTAACTAGAGCAGATGGAGCAGTTAAGGTGAAACCTAACTGAGGACTGTAGTGGTTTTGCCGAAATCAGACGGTGATACAGAGTAAAAGGTAATCTGAAAGAGGGCCTCGTAATTGAACAGTTAGCGATAGATACAAATCGTCCTTCCTAAAATCAGAAAATTTACATTATGCCTCCGACAGAATTGATCTGTGTCTATGGTGTACGATTTTTCATTTCCGTTTCTAAGTTTAAATGTAGCTGGCAAACGACAATGTAACGAGCAATACTTGGTCGACATCATTGAGCTAAATGACTGGGGCGAAATATGTTAGATACATAGCCCCAATACTACTACTACTACTACTACTACTACTACTACTACTACTACTACTACTACTACTACTACTACTACTAATAACAATAATAATAACAACAATAACAAAACAACAACAACAATAATAATAACTAAAACAATTCTTTTTTTATTGGTGGAAAGTGCTTTATGCTCCGTCAGGGGAAAGCGTTTATCTCCTAGTGTGTGGGTCCTAAAAAACCCAGCTCTAATTCAGGCATTGACATCCATCGAGAAACCACTCAGTGTATTACTTCCGGGTGGAGCCTATTATGCCATTATTGGGCTCCTTCTGATTGTCCTTTACTTACTACCTCCCGTTGGGTATAACTTGGGCCTGTCTTTTCTATTCTTGTAAGACCCACAGAAACAACAAGGACAGCAACGTTAATAGTACTGGGAACCTTAATAATACGATATTAACAGTAGCGACAGACACAGAGACGGCGGAAACAGTAGTAATAGAATCGTTAGAATGAATTATACAAGTAATTATTAAAGAGAAAATTCCACCATTGTTATTCTGTAACATTATTATCGTAATCATAGTGACCTGTATCATCAACAAAACATGGTTGATGATAACATAACTCAACCTTACCTAACCTATGTCATCAACTAAACATTTCCAGCAACATGGAACAGACTGCCTCTTAGAAAGAGTGAGCATATTGTCTAATAACAGTGAATTCTGTAGAAGTGATACAAATCCTTTTTCTCTTTAATAAATCTTGCTTACTTTAACCTATAAGAAGAAAGTTCGCCCTTATCTCCTTTCTGAGGATTCATCTTCTATACGCCGCATAATAATTCAAACGTAATTATTACGGTCTTCTTAAGATTTTGAATTATGACAGTTTCCTTACTAGGACGGTATATTACTACTAAGATTGTGTGCCCGCAAAGTGTACGGAAGCGTTTCACAAGCTGTGATTGGATATCGACAGCTGAGTCGCGACAGTTATCGACTATTCGGTGCCACTATTATTTTCACTTGTGTACTGGAAAGTAATAAAACACACTGTGCTACCTTAAATTGCAATATGCATTATATGTAGTATATGTAACTTGTAATATAGATATTATTTATATTAATGTTTACTTACTTTTTCCACATAAAACAAATTACAACTAAAGTTAACTGGTTATGTCTGGCACTCAACGGACAATTTAAAAATAGTAATTTAAAAGAAACATTTCAAGATTTCTTATAGTGTTTATTGGTTATTACTTTGATTATAATTTTGATTTTTCTAACTAACGTTTTGTGGATTTTACTTAGTATTCACGTTTGTACCACCATCATCATCTAGGTACGCTTTTATGCCTATAAGCTGTTATTTGGTTTTGTGCACTGTAGAAGATCCCCAGTAACATCTATTAGCATTTACAACCAACCCGTATGTCGATTTCAGTTTCTTTCAAATCACGTTGACCAGTTATGACCCCTCTTTCCCCAGGGTATGAATTCAACACGGCTTGTAAATATATAGTCTCATGCGGCCTCTAAGTTGGAATTCATTTTGTTCATCTCTTTACACGCCTGAATACCTAGGTTCGTTCATCTGCAGTCCAAGCTTTAGTTACTAATATTTTAGCTAGAATTGAGACAAACTGGATTGTAATCACTCCAGCGGGAGATATTTGTAAACACAACAATAGACATCCTTTCTAAGATGATCTTCAACCGATTAATGGGATGTGCTCAAGAAATACTAGATGACCATCAAGGAAACTTCAGATGACAAAAATTCACGTCTGACCAGATATTTATTGAACATTGGACATAAAGCATATTTATTATTTACAGACTTCAAAAATATCCTAAATCAGCTGATTGGAAAAATATATTAAAGGAAAACTAATTAAAAAGTTTCTTTTAAAGTGTCCCCAGGCAAAATTTAGATAAACCTTGATTATACGCATAATCACAGGAATCCTATAAGTTGGAGGTTTTCAGATTTACTTCTTAATATAACTTTAGAGAACACATTTAAAGCGGCTGCTGCGCTGGCAAATGAGTGCAAAATTATACGTTCTGACTTCTGCTAATATGCTGAATTGATATCTAAAGAGTAAAGCATTACAAATATTTAGTTTAAAATCAATTAATTTGAAATAACAAATTAGGAAATCCAATAAAATTGGACCTTTTTGTTATCAAAAGGATGAAAAGATGAAACAATATATCACATTGCTTTAAAATGTATGTCGGAGAAGCTTGGAAAAAGGTGGAAAAGTTACACAGAAATCATTTAGGGTGGTTTTCATTTGATTATCCCTAAATGAAATCATATTAAAATAAATTGTATTGTAGAGCATCTGTATGACTAAATGTTGAACAACTACCAGTACATCAGCCAATTGAATAGAATAAAATAACTTTTCTTTATAGTTTGTTTTATTGTGTGTATGTGTGCGTGCGCGCACCCTTGCATGAATTTGAATTTGTGTGTACCAGTCAGTTTAATACTAACAGAGTAACGATAAAATTCAAATTGATTTCGCAAAGGCGTAAGTGACCGTTGTTCTCTGTGTGATTGGTCAGATATTTAATGACGTCATTCTGAATAGCCTATACAAGACGGGCGTTTTATCGGTAATCGATCTCTAAGCGTATAAGTGTACAGTAGATCACCAGTGTATAGAGTAAAAATAGTAAAATTGCACAGCAGTTGTTTGCTGAAGACGGAGACTTCTTTGTAAAACTCACTGATAGATATTTTTTTTTTATTTAGTCTCGATTCATTAAATTTGTGTTTCAGAACAGATTAATAAAAATAGAATATTTCTTACCGAAGAGCTTCAGCACAAATTGAAATGCAGTACGCGATATGGTTTAATGGTTGCATAACCATATTCTTACAGAGCAAATACAGACATAGTCTGGATTACAGAGCAAAGTTCAGACTATTAAATTTTCCGATTATAAAAACAGTTTTTAAATAATGGTGAGAGAGAGAGAGAGAGAGAGAGAGAGAGAGAGAGAGAGAGAGAGAGAGAGAGAGAGAGAGAGAGAGACTAATCAACAGATAGACACACTGACAGAGACAAACAGAGATATTTTCATCGTAAAGGAAAGTATATGGGCATAAAATAATTTATCTCCGTCTAGTATGTTTGTAAGAACGTGCAGAAATACTTCTGTTTGAGTATGAACGCAAGGTTGACGAGTAAATATTGTCATATGTTTGCGCGCGCGCACGCGCACGCACACGCACACACACACACACACACACACTGAAGAGTCAGAAAGGTATTACTTCTAAAACGCGTTAAATCGTTTGAATAAGTTTAGTCACAAATATGTAAATTTCAAGGCATATTCTTCTTCTTCATTTCAAGGATTAGGTTATATAATCCTGTTCCGGCACCCGTCTCATACTCGGACGATCCACCGCTTCCAATCCTTATTTCGAGACTCCATTGGGCACTGTAAGTATCTAATAGATTCACATAAACAGGTTACGGGTCTGTTCACAACCTCTTACTAAGAGGAACAGAGGCTCTTCTGTTAGGGTTACCATACCTTAGCCGAAGGGCCCCTGTATTTTGGCGCAGAAGACTCACCCTCAGCATTCTCGTTCTGAATCTATCTATTATTTTCGTACTGAATGTTTTTTAACATTTGCAGTGGTCACCTATTGGCATCAGTGGGCACCCAAAATTAAGAAATTGAAAAATGAAAGACACCCTCGCGTACTTTTAATAGCATCGGGGTCAGTAAAGAACAAGAGTCAGTCAAAAGATATTATACAGGAAGGATTAAAGAAAGGGATATCGCCCAAATATGTTAAAGCAAAGTGAGACAGGGGCTAGGGGACAGCTAGGGGACATCGGATTCGCCAAACTTGTATCCACAAGATGTGGTGGCCCCTCTATTGTAAATTTCAATGAATGGGTTGTAAAACACACCAGCTAAATGACGGTAACAAAATGTCCTTGAAGAATAAAATAATATGTTATTTAATTTTCATTATGAGAATAGTATTACGCGCACGCATGCATATGCATGTAGGGGTCATTCAGTTATATACCTTACTTCGCGTAAGAATATTACAATTATAGCATTAATGTAATTGTGTTTAAATATTTATACATAACGTGTACGGTGTGAACACGCACTTCGCTTTCATTAGGGAAAACTGGCAGCAAAAATGCCATGTTGTGTAAGTTTGCAGTTGAAAACCGTGTTTGTATGAACAAAAGTTGTAATGTTTCTTTTATACTTGACAGACAAATTTGTTAGTTTATTTTATATTAAAATAAATCAGCACATCATTCGCTTTTAAGAGTTAGGTGTAACGGACATTAGTCCTAATTACCAGTATTGTTGAGCGGTCGTGCAGTTCCAGAACGCAGTACATATACCGTGATTATATAAACCTGTGTGATGTACGTACATGGTGTCTTGTTGATGGACGTAATGTTTGTCTTCGGACTCGACCTTGGCTTCACTTCTCTTTTATCTATCTTTCCCTCTTTGCTAGCAGTCTCGGCGATATTTTACACTTGTAGTCTTGTATTTCTCCTTCCTTCTTTTGTATTTTCAAAATTTTTTGTGATAGCGTGTGGTAATTATTTTTACCAAATGGCCGACCATTATAAATGTTTGCTTTCTATTTATCATTTAAGGAATTTTATAGTAAGTTTTTGTCTTATGCTTACGTTTCTTGCTCTGTCCATCCTGGACTTATCTGATAGACGAGATATACCTCGTACTTCATTTAGGCGGCAGCAATTCTATATTCGAGCCTTTTGATCATCGTCCGCAGTTCTGTTCCGTATGTTTAGAAGTTTTTGAATAGGTGGATTCGATTTAAGTATTAGCTCACTTTTTCCCACGAGTATGTTGTTATTGATTTTACATTCCATTACAATATGTTCTAAACTTATTCTGTTACTAATTTCTCCAGCTATTCTTCTGCTTCTTTGCACAGCTGCTTCCAGTGTTCGTTAGTGTTTCTCCGGAAACACTTACATTCCTCCGGAAACAAGTGCATTACTCCGGATCTCCAGATATATTGACTTACCTATTAGTAATTGTCATTTCGTAGTAGATGATATAAATTACTGGATGTTTTCGTTTATGCACTGTCAAGTTTTTTTCTTCCAGTAATAATGATTTTTAGTTGTCGTATAGTAGTTTTCTGTAAGCATAAGTAAGATCTCTTACTACTAAAGATCATGTCCTATGGTTGGTGAACATGGGCGAATCCTAGGAACAGCATCGCTGTAAACAAGTATAATTTACCGTAGTAACCGTTATCTAAAGACCGGTTGCCCCAAGGTTACGACACCCTCGTCGTTGGGCAATCGCCTACCCGTGGGATTATTGATTTTGAAATCGAACAACAGTTTCGAAGCAGAAAAGCGACGTTGTCTAAATTTTTCCAAGATCCTAACAGCCACGTTTCGTGGATGTAAACACCATTGGTTACAATAAAAGCATAGGTATAACTTAGACATTTTCTTTACAATAAGAAAGACAGATACAAAATAATACAGATAGGAATTATAAAAATAAATACACAGACGTAGAGTATTATGCCATACAACGCGCAACGGTCAAAATACGTCAAGTTCGCTTTCAAAATTCATCAATTGGTGATTTTATTTAAAGGAATAGGAATGCGATTATAGTGTATGTGAAAATAAGAAGCTTGCGTCTGCAAAGGTTTATTGCATGTTGCAAAGTTTTAACCGATATAATTAGCAAAAGACCATTAACAAAATTGTCTCGGTGAGAAGACATGAAAGCCACGCGTGTGTCGAGGGGTGTAAGAAGCTTAACACTAAAATAGGAATACTAGGGCAAACACGTATGTGCTACCAACACGACGCCGACGCCTCCTTGTAATACGTAGGATTACACGTGTTTGTTCAAGAACAGCTTCTAAAACGTAACGTAACAGTTAAAAGAGTTGAATCCTTTAATTAAACTGTAATGTGTAACACATTTGATATTGCAAATTACTGTTTCAAACCTTTTTAAGCGTGCTGTTTAAGACGCTGCTACTAGGAAAAAGTCTTGCTTTTACAGGAAAAAGTCTGATATAGAGTTAACATTCAGTGTTAAAGGATATTTTCCTTACTATTATATTTAGTAGTAATACCAATACTAACACCGTTTGGACAGACGTGAGTTTTGTTAACATCACGGTGTATTTTTATTTTCCTGGCTACATAGACCTCTGCGTCACAAAGACTACACACGCCACGAAACTAACAAAGTCCTTTTTAATGCTAACGTATGTATAATTACATCAGATGGCATTAAATAATATAATAATCAAATTAACTAAAATAAATGATTAATGAGAATTATTATAAAAATATGAGCTACAGTGACACATTTTATAAGTAAAACAAAATTATTTAAGAACTGTGAAGTACTAAGGGGTTTCGCTCTGTTCATTCAAACGTTAATAGTAGTGGAACAGTCATCATTTGAAAAATGGACGTCAGCTCATACTGGTTTAATTTTTGTAGCCGAAACATTGCTTTTTAAAAAAGTTGAGCCAGAGATGAGTAACGTCGGGTTTTTTAACCATAACTTAGAAATTAGTTAGACTAAATTAAGTTCTCTGTAAACTGGAAACCACGGGTTGGTATATTATGGTTTCAGTCTTACCCAGTCATCGATACGAGTGTAATATCGTACTCCCTTCTGTAACAACATACACCAATAATGATACTTTCTTAATGCCCACAAACCTATTATTGAAACAACTTCATATTTGATCAAAGAAAATATATGGAAGGCCTGAAGATTAGAATAGAAACGAATTAAACAGTATAAATATGCAATAACAAAAAAATGTATACACGGATATAAAATGTACGTATGTATGTAGTTAAAAATTAGACATAATATTTCAGTCCATAAAAGGAATAAAGGTAACGGTGATTTGTAGTCAGCTGTTACTCTTTCAACGCTGCCAATGTAGTGAATACTGCGAGCGTAGTAGGGCTCACAACTCTTTGTGGCCATTCACACTTAAAATAATGAAAACTGTATTCTGACCGTGTGTAGCGCAGGTACCATTCTGTGTGGTCGTGGATTTGGCCTGTTTTACCAGACAAAAATAACATTGCACGAAATGTTGCTCATATTATGTATACCGAAAAAACTTTAGTCATGGATTTACAGAAGTGGTTGTTTGTCTTTATTAATAGAAAAACGTCTCCAATAATAGACAACAGGAATGAAGTCTCCGAGTCATGCAATAAAAAACATGTAGGCTTGAATGTTATTGACACAGTATACTATGATAACATGTGGTCCTAAATTTTTGATAGCACAAAACATCATATATTAATACGCTAACCTAATGTTCTTGCGAGCGTTGTATTTAAAATGCAGAAATTATGTTTTAAAGAAACCGGAACCACATAAAACGTTCCTCTGTTACAGTAGTCTGTATTGTATCTTTTACGGTTTTCATCCTTTTACTACTTACACAGGCAATTCTCCAAACACCAATTTCGCTTCACTGAAGTCTTTACTTCGGTAGTAAATAAATGATATTTACGAATGATAAAGATATTTTCATCATTTGGAACAATTCCAGCCCTTCTTCCCTTAAGTCTGCAATACAGACTTAAGGGAAGAAGGGCTGGAATTGTTCCAAATGATGAAAATATCTTTGTCATTCGTAAATATCATTTATATTTGTATTTATATTTATATTTGTATTAGCTGTTGTTCGCCTACTCATTCCAGTCAGCCACATCAAAAATTAATTACACTTACTTTCCTTCTCATAAATCTGAATAACAAATAATGATAGATTCTTCAGTATGTTTAACTTCGTACACGAAAACGAAGTAAATTTGTTAACGTAGTGCATCATGTTATTAGTTTATGTAATGTTATTCCTTTTTCCTTCCGTAGCAACAGTGTCTTGTGTTTGCATAGTTTTTATCTTAAGTCTGATTACGTATGTTATGTTTCGAAAGTAACTTGGATTGGAGTGTAAAGTTTTTTCGGCAGGGAAGTGAGAAACTCTAGCAGAAATTCAAGAGAAACTTGTGAAGTAACTTGCCGAGGTCCAGAAGTGTAACTGTAAAAGTCGATGTGATTATTGGGTATTATATAGCGACGACATGTTGAAGCCTTTCAAAGTTCTCGTCAAGTTCTAATTTTCCAGTGCTGTCACGAACACAAAATGCGTAGTCATTTGCTTCTTTGAAAGACAGATCTATTTAAAAATTGCTAGCGTATTGACTGAATTGAGACTCAGAACTCGTTGTTATCAAGCGATGGATTTATGGAGTTACATTTATTGTATATAGCTTTGTTATCTCGATAAATGAAATAGTTCTATTGCATCTAACTACCGCTTTGATGTGATGGTTAACGAAATTCTATGTAATTAACCGTTTCTTGTATTATCGTAATACGTTATGACCATTTGGTACTTCTAAGGTCTTAAGTAAAAACTATTATCTCATTTGTTGCTGTAAATTATTTATTAGCGTACGGTGAAAGAATGTAAGTTAATAACAAAATTTACGTCTAAGTAAAGTACACTTGGCTGTGTGATTATATAAATTAAATTAACTTAATTTAAAATGAACTACGTATCCATTAGGTTATAAGACCTTCATTAATACAGAGTAGGAGCTGGCCTTGAATGATTCATTCGCAGGTCCTTTGGCTGCAACAAAAAGGTAATAAAAGGCGGTTATTTACTGTGTTGGGTGTTGAAAAAAAAACAAGAAAACGTCTTGTTTATTGGAACCCCGCAGAACATAATCTCAGAGAGCTCATGCTAAGTAGATACGTAGATTCCAATTAAATATTTTCAATAAACATAATAGAAGTGTTAATTTTTCATTGGCAGTTTATGAATATTATAAAAAATCTGACTTGATACATTTAAGGAATTGACAAGAAATTAACTTGTAATCACACACACACACACACACACACACACACACACACACACACACACACACACACACACACACACACACACACACACACACACACACACACACACACACACACACACACACACACACACACACACACACACACACACACACACACACACACACACACACACACACACACACACACACACACACACACACACACACACACACACACACACACACACACACACACACACACACACACACACACACACACACACACACACACACACACACACACACACACACACACACACACACACACACACACACACACACACACACACACACACACACACACACACACACAAATACATTGAAGTTTGGGAGTTTATTAATTTAAATAACTAATAAAAAATATGTCTAAAACACATTAATATAACCATAAAAACAATTGATTGATGTGCCCAATAAAGTGGCAGATAAGTTTATCAAAATCGAATTAGAGGAAGAAGTAAAACTTTAAGTAACTAAAAGTCATTAGAGCCGATCCGAGGGAAATGAATATAATCTGGCGGATGTTGTACATTTCTGAAATTGGGGGACGTTGGGATTGGACTCGTATATCAAACGAAGAGCGGAAATGAGAGAATCGTACGTTAACATCAGACGTTCTGTAATTTTGTCTCACAGAGCGCCGCACCCCCCTCTCCCCACACACACACATACTCAAGCGCTTACGTCAGCGCTGCACGCAATTTGTGTTTAGTATTTAGTACGTTGTCGGAAAGTTATGCTTTGCTACATGTAGTAACTGTTGGGTGAAGTTAACAAACGTCACTTCAAACCGAGGTTTTTATGAATTAATTTGTTGCAAACGAAAGAAGAGATTGAAATATTTTATTTATAGTTAGGAGACAATTACTACTGAATTCATAATCAAAATCTATTTAGCAACCAGTAAAGGAAATAAATTTGATTTTGTAAAGCTTTGAATACTTTTACAACAACAAAATAAAACAAACGCTTATGTAGAGACCATGAAGGCCGATGTGATGTCACCTTGTTAAAACCATGGAACTATAAATGCCAATGCATCCATAAAACAAATAAATCAGATGTGATGTAAAACCACATTTTACCCAGCTATAAACTTGTGACTTTTACATTGCTTTTACGTCTGTTTAATCGTCCAGATTTAACCTATCGATTTAAAAAATCGTGCTTTTAAATATTTGGGTTACATTGCTTTTAATTCTGCTGATGTCGACATTATTCAGCTGTACAACTGTATTTTTCATTTTCTATTCCCTAGACATTATTGATACAAACTTGTCAGAAGGTTTTAGAAAAGAATGTATAATTAATGACAATAGAGATTTTTTGTTATTTACGTTGTAGGCCTAATAAGAATTATGTGTGTGGTGACACACACACACACACACACACACACACACACACACACACACACACACACACACACACACACACACACACACACACACACACACACACACACACACACACACACACACACACACACACACACACACACACACACACACACACACACACACACACACACACACACACACACACACACACACACACACACACACACACACACACACACACACACACACACACACAATATGTAAGTTATTTTTCACCGATTTGTATTTTAAGTTGAATTTGTAGAACACCGCTTTTTAAACTGATCTTTTATTATTAACTTAGAGTGTAGTATTTTATTATTGCTCTCTTTGATCATAAAATTTCTTTTTAGTTTTTGAAAACTCTGACTTCCCAAATTCAACAGAGAACTAAAATGAATAAGAACCAAACAGTAAATCAAAAAATTAAAGGGGGTCTGAATTTTTTCGCCAAAACGCATACAAATAAAACTGTTTAAAACAATTTAAAATTGCTACTATTGAAACTGTTTTTCACGGTTTCTTGTCAGTGATAACAAAAGCTGTCAAACAGCAACACTGCTTAATGTATGAAATGTGAAGGACGCGTTGTTGTATAGATAAGAAAAAACTATAAATTAAATACATCATTTATCAGGCAAGCGAGAATTATTATATGTACTTGTGAAACGCTTGCGATAGGTGAAAAATGGTGGAGTAAGACATATTTTATCTACACTCAGGGTATATGAAAAATGTATCAGGACTTCATGATATACATACAAATGGATAATATAGTGTGAGTGTAAGTAGCATCTCTGAATTATTTATTTGTATTTTAAAAGAACATAAATGTTAGGATGTCCCTGTTCTATGAATTGCAGAAAGGTTACAACGCTGTTCAGTGAAACAGGGAACTTTATTACAACGTAATGAAAATAAACTAGATAGCTCATCGATTCGACCTAGCGCACATTCGTTATTAACACATGTAAGTGACCTACCACAAACACTTACCCTAACGAGTGCTTTAAACACTTACTGATATCGGTAAAATCCTGGTACACATAGGCAAGTGAGACCGGTCTTCTCAGGAACGACCAACGTCATTCTGTGGAGAAAAATAAAAAATTAATCACATTTTTTGTTGAAGGATTAGCGAAATAATGAAAGAAAATAAAATCAGAGAAAACAAAATAAAAATAGGAGACTACACTAAGGCAAATACAGCTGCTTGATTCTGAGATTGACTTAAGGAAATTGCTTTCTATGCCATTAATAATTATAATAAAATATTTGAAAATTACTTTTGTAAATACTGACACTCTTTGGGATTAACTAATTAAACAGTTCGAACATAATTCAGTTTTTCACTGCCCTCGAAAGAGTTAACAAGGAGATGAGAGTGTCGATTGTGCCACGAAACGGTGGTACTCAACACGAGCGACGGACGAATTCTTTATAATTTTTTTCTTGAACGAGGCACGTCATCTTACACGTATAGTAAAAGTATAAAGTGAATTCAAATAACGTATTGGTATAGGGTTAAGTTAGTTTTCTTAGACTTTTAATGTAACATACAAATGTTTAGAGATTTAATTCATTCAATGAAGACTTATGTCTCGTCTCTGTATGTATCTGAATTATTATTTCTAAAATGTAAATCGAAAAACACATGTCTCTAAAACTCGATAAGCTTTTAACTAAACTCGTTAAACGTAAAACCATGTCAAGAGTAACAAAAGTAAAATCACATACTGTGGGTCGTAAAATCGTTTGTGCTCTAGAATCTAGAAGAAGGTCACTCAAACTCTGAGTATGTTAAATGTACGGTCTGTCGACTGTCTGTCAACTGTGTCAATAATCAGAAACAATTCTGGTGCCCTGTTAAACGCTTTTGTAGACGGAAGGAGCCAAGTCAAGGAACTTAGAACTTGCGAGAAAAGTGATCTAGACAGCGCGATGCTGGTTGTGATACAGAGTGAAGAGTGCACGAATAAACGGGGCGATCCTGAAAGCGTATGCGGAAACGTTTCCAAAGAGCGTGGGGTATAAAGATTTTGACTCTAGTAACGGCTGGCTAGAACGATTTAAATGTAACCACCAAATCGTTTATAGGAAAAGAGTAGTGAAGGACGAGCTTCATAAGTGTGCTAGTAGGGCTTACATCATTCATTTGTTTTCTCAAAAAATAATTGCCTATTGTAAAAACGTGTAGGGTCAATACATGTATGAATTACAATTTTAAGGTCTGTGACGCGAAGATAAACGTTGTAAATTCATTGCTTGTGTGATTGTAACTTGCTTGAGTGATTATCCAAAATGAAAGTAATACTGCGTATTACCATGTGATGGCTGTGAGATGTAATTGAGTGTTGGGAGCAGGCCTAGTTCAACGTATCTTCCTAGTGTGATCATGTTAATAGCGAAAGCCTACTTTCTGTGATAATAAACTTTATTATAAGATTAAACTGCTCACTATGAGGACGTGTATGTAATATAAATTAAGCATTCTAATTTAACTTTCTTGAGGTGAAAAATTAAATGCAGAATTTAAAAATAGAATTGTATGTATAAAGCGCTTACGTAAAATAATTTTACTAATTTTTAGCATGTATTTGTTATGAAATATGTACGAGAAAATTAAACGTTAACATTTTTACTAAACTTGTATTGCAACCACTAACACGCAATTATACTTTCCGTAAGCGCTTTCAAGCCTCTCGGCTCATCTTCAGATGGAACACAATGGGTTGCTGTGTTCCATCTGAAGATGTGCCGAGAGGCTTGAAAGCGCTTATAGAAAGTATAATTGGGTGTTAGTGGTTGCAATACAAGTTTAGTAAAAATTAGACTTGACCACTAAATTGTATTTATATTTTAAACGTTAACAATTGACAAGGAAGATAGACCGATATTAATGTTAATTAAGTGTTACAGTACTACGATTGTGATATTTGTGGAAGTTGTGTATATAAAAAAACATATATTAGGTTTTTAATGCAATGCGTAGATCCTGGATTACTAAACTTTTGAGGAAAGTGATTGTTTCTTATAGCACGTTGTGGCTTGTCTGTATTTATATTTATACATAAACATTTCTTGTACATTTACAATAAATATTGTACTTTTATTTATTTTGGTTATGTTTCTCTTCACAATCAACACGAATTAATGAACACAAATACGAACACTAGGCTTAATAGGGAACAGGAAGCGGTAACTGGTTACAACTCAGATTTATTGGCCCCTTGAGCCTTGTTATAAGCGAATCCACAACATGTAGCGGCTGGACTGAGTTAGAATGTTATGAACTTGCGGATTCATGGTACGTCATATTTAGATAATCCAGACGTTATTACGAGGCCCAAATGATTTCACAAAATCTATTTTACGCTAACATAATTAACGCCCGAAGAGTAACTTTGATGTAATGGACATACATTTAAAATTTTCTAAGACGTCATGAGTGTTTGAGTGTCTCCTTATACTGACTGTTGCTTTCTGTTTGTTTTGTACTCTTTGTTATTTTGTAAGGCCGTAACGGAGGAGGAAGAGAGAAAAGGGAGAAACGTAAAAAAACAAAGGTGGAGAAATTGAATGTAGTACGGAAAGACTCCTTTATACTTAACCTGTGCGGATTTTTGCACCTTTATACTTGACAAGATTGACCCGGATACCGATAGAATAATGGATCAACGTCTGAAAGGCGAGTCTGGAAAGATGGAGAGCGTTGCGTACGTAGTGTCACGTAGCCACGAATATTATATATCTCCTCAGCGTAACTATTCGAATAAAAATTTTTTCGAATCATTAGGTTTACTATTCATCTGATTGCCCCAAATTACTTTCTTCAGCTGTTTTTTCAATATGTCAGCGAGCTTTTATTTCATTTTTTTTTTGGATTGTTGAGTCTATTACAGTTAAAATCAACTGTTAGTGTAATATTGCCGTTTTTAGCGTATAAGTCTTTTTACGTAAGGCACACATTATCCATTATCTCCATTTAGAAGACATAAAAGCGATATTACATCACATTGTGCATGTCACTAGAAAAAGGGAAGTATAGACCTTAAGAGAAGGTGTGGATTAGACGACGAATGACGGTGTGGAAGTGGAAACTATTGATAAATGTTGTTATTACAGCACGGTAGCTTGCATTGCCATGGCAGTAACAAAAGAGCGATATCAGTGTTTACAAACCAGAGTGGATCCGATCAAAGGAAGTGAATTATAACAGTTCAGTGAACACACTATATATTATCCAGTGTAAATAACAGTAGGTTACACTGTACATTCCATAAACGCAATGCAGGTGTATAACCACTTTGGAGGGAAAGTCTAAATTCATCGTCGTACATGCCACGTGCTATCAACCCGAATGGTTTGAGTAGGTAAGACTTTGGATTATACTTTATTGTTCCTTGTGTGTAAACATACAAGCACTAACAAACATACCTACATTTTTAGGACCTATTATTAAACTAGGACTGAGTTTATGGATTGGGAGTAAATGTGAACTCTAGCTTTATTAAGATGGGTTCGAATTTATGCTTAACACAACTCTGTTCCCTAGAGGACCGGGATGTCCCCTTCACATATTTATGTTGTATATGTGTTAGAATGTTTGTTTGGACGGAGCTGTTTGGTTTTTCCTGAGTGCTGATTGATCTCCATCGCATTTGATATGCGCTGCGATCTATACCGAAATCTAAGAGCTCCGTAGACGGAAAGAAAAACAGGCAGGAAATTTGGTGGAAATAATTTTAGTACAGGGGCAATAGTAGTCACACGCACGCGTACTTAGGAATATTACGTGTGTGCGTAATAGGAATATTATTAACAGTTAATATGTAAAGTAGACTAGTAACACGCAACAAGTAAAAAGATAATCTGAATGTGGATTCTTTGTCACTTACTGAGTTACATTTTCTCACGCTCCCGTAAAACTTTACTTCTTAGACCACGGAGTATTGTTACAAGAATCACACGGATCGTGATCTTATACCAGTGGAATAATTGGCTACCAGAGAAATTGTTACTAAAAAACTTTAATAACATCAACACTCGTTTCTAATTTTCACCAAATCATTAAGTAATACGTTTGTGCTGCAAAGTCACTATTGGCCGGTTGGTTCCGAAACACCACTGAAAGTTTCACACACGCACGCACACGCACACGCGCGCGCACACACACACGCGCACACAAGTTTTCTGTATCAGAATACCTCAATTATCTTAATTCATAAATATCTGTTCCGTTTGTCAACAGACAAGGTCGTCTGTATGGGGTATAATGTTGCGAGATGGTTCCGATACGTAACTTGACAGTCGCCGGCGCTGCGAGAACGTTTAAACTGCGCCGTTTAGCCGGCCTCCTTGAAAACGTCCTTACAAAGCTACTACGCACGTTACCTAATACGCACCGTAGTATTATAATAGGCTATTCCAAGAAGACAGTGTGTTAATAAACATTTTGTCTGCACATTAGTTGTACGAGTATATCACCTCACGGCAACTTTGATCATTCATATTCACTGTGATTGTTGTGGTAACTGAGAACGTCTAAAAATTTAATATAATAAGAGTACTACGTAAAAAACGGATTACCTTTCGTGCATTAACATTTATTTTTGAGTCATATATTTTAATGTAATCATCTTAAGAACGTCAATTTAGCAATATTCACAGTTCAGTTGCCAAAACAGACAAATTACCGTAACCGCTGTAATTCACGAGAAAATTGGAATTTACGTTGAGATAAGACGTGGTCCTTGGTTGTTTTGCATGTTAAAGTGCGACGGTCACGCGAATAACTCATTATTTTTTTAAATGGAAATGCCGAGAGCGAGGTTTCTTTGGAAGAAAAGAAAAACTTAGCCAAACAGATTTAAAGAAAAGCACGACGTGCCCACACAATTGTGTTAATCGTGTTCCACGAAATAATCGTAGCTCTGTTATAAATACGTCAACATTAAGCGAGGCACGGCGAAATTATGCTCGTAATGGACCCGGTTCAACGTTTGCGCAATATGGCATACTTTTGAGCCTTGACGTCACGGTGACCGTGAGCAAATTTCTTTACAAGAGAACAATTTATTAAAAACCAAAATACATATCGATTATTGTTGCCCGAAAACGTTGCGATTTTTACTATTAAGAAAGGAGACCTAACCCGCTCGAATCTCTTATGATTCTGAATGTATTTTCTGGGTAAAAATGTGGTAGGAAAAATAAAACATGTGATAGATCTGACAGGCCGAACAGTGCTGTTGTTAATCATAAATAAAAAAATACTCACATATACTTTTCCGTTCTTAGTTCAATCCTGATGTAAGCAAACCCACGTGGCAAATCTGAAACGCTATTGGTCAGGGGCGTTGACACTGTTCACACAGTAATGTTTTACGCGCATGTGTAGAATGTCTGTATAGTCATTTGAGAGTTAGCTTGCCACTTAAATCGGAGCACGTCATTTTAAGACTTCCTCCTTATCCCTGTATTCTGAATCGTATTGAATTAAAATCGAGCCAGTTGAAAGGATATGTTGCCTGTCACAACACAACATTAGCTGGTTGATGTAAAACAATTTATTGAGAAGGTGGTAAATGAAACAACGGCAGACAAGTGGAGTCATTGTATGCAGCATATAATCAAGGAAGATGATAAGCTATGGGAACTGGCCCACATTGCCGTTGTCGTTGTGGACAATGGGCATTCTTATCAATAACTCTGACTCAAGTGATTATACAAGTTCAGACACAGATATGGAAGGCGTTGAATTGTTCTTTGACATCAACTGGTAGTGTTCAGTACACTGGTGATTGTCACATCTTCTATTTTCGTTTAAAATACACTTTACATTTTTGTTTGTTGCGATATTTAAATGGTTAATAAAAAAAGCCATCAACTGGTGATATAAAATATTTCACTGTCGGTCTGACACCGTCGCACAAATTTTACTTTGGTCAGGACAAAAGTTTTGTGTTTATACAGTATCAATATTATATGTACCCTGTCTGTACTCTTTCTGTCAGAGTGACACACCTCTAATTCAAGTAGCAAATGACGTTTCAGATGTGGTACGCCTGTTTGTTTACATCAGGATTAAGCTAAGAACGGAAACAGTATACACACATCATACACTTGTTTACTATACTAGGATATCGAGTGTACGTCGAGTGTAAGTGAGTTGTATCCCAGACACATCTATATTCATAAGTGTCTTGTGCCGTAAGTCACCAGAGGCTGCATGGTTGTGAATTCCCTCTTTAGATACATATGTGTCTGTGTCTATGTGTATGTATGCATATGTTTAGCATATATATACCGAAACATAGTTAATGAGTACGGGAATAATGTAAATACTTCGGAATGCATTCAAGGACATGAAAAGGAATGTTACACTAGGACTAGCAAAGAAACAATAGAAAAAACAATTACAACAAGATTCCTTGAATTTTGCTGGTCTAAAACGTCCAGTAATCCAGAATTGTTTTGCATAAAAACTCTTGTAGTCATAGAAATTGAAGCACGTAGATCATGTACTGTAAAAGATACAATTCTCTTGTATCTCTGGTACTATTGGGAAAAGAGCAAAGAATGGTCACGACGAGATTGTTTTTTACCTTACACCGGAAAAAATGTTCACACATAATAAATAAGGTAATTATGCAGTATTCCTAAACCGTTCAGTACAGTAAGACATTGTTAAGTACTTTGGATCGAGTGAATTGCACAATATTTGCAGAAATAGTCACGGAGCAAAGAACCGAGAACTATTAAAGACTCACAGTTTGTGATGAATATGATGCAAACATATACACACAGTGTTTTTCATGTATACAGACTTACTGAAATCTGTTTACTCTATATGTTTATTTTTAGAATGTGTTAGAGTGATTATCCCATACTTCTAGTGGTGTCTATGTAAGGGATCGACTGTATGCTAGTCTGTTGTCATGTTTCGCTATTCACATAAATTCATGTTTGATTATTATATCGTGTTATATAAGTTTAATCGATTCACTGGAAAGTATATGATTTATTGGGTTTAGTTATTTTCATTATTGTCCTACTGGTGTTTTGACAGGACATCCAAACCAAATCTTAACGAAATGCAGACGACAGAAAACCTCTCATGACAGCTGCTATGTCCTGCCTACTTCGTGATAAGTGCAACCAAAGAACAATTAAGTTTATTACATTCAATCAATATAGCCATTCCACTATAGCCATTTCATAGTATCATTATTTGGCGATTTTGTTACGGCTGTCGCTTCTTGTCGCATCCTAGCTTCCCTCGAGCCGATCCAAACAGTCCTGCTGTTTGACGCCTCATGTACTTATGGCGTCTTCAACATCTTTACTCCAGGAATGTAAAGGTCTTCCTTTTTTTCGGTCTACTGGGTGGTGTCCATTCTCATACCTTCTTACTTCTTATCTATCTCTTCTTATACATGGACTTTATCTGTCCAGACAAGTTAACATTTTTACCTCTACCGTTTCTGTTATGCTTTCGTAACTCCCAATTTCCGCCCTTATATCATAATTTTATCCAATCTGTTCGTCTGCAGCATCGCCACCAGTAATTCATTTCCATACATTTTACTTCTTTACTCCATTTTGGTATTTACTTCTTTTATGTACCTTCACAATTCTTCCCCATACACGGGTTTTTATACGTCCTAATCGTATTATGCTTTGTAATTCGGGTACTCCGTAGTAGGTTATTCAGTTGCCTTTTAGCTGTTTTTACTTGAACCATTTTTGATTGTGTTTCTTGATTGCTATTACCACAGGTGTTCTTATTATTCCTAAATAGTTGAAGTTACTCGTAGCTCTTAAAATATTTATTTCTAACTGTAGGTCTTGCCCTTCAGCACCTATTACCAAGTACTCTTTTTTGATGCCCTTATTCCGTGTGTCTTATTTTATATATTCTTCTGCATATATCCCTCCTAAGCGTATAACTTATATCCTCGGCCAGTATAGCCTGATCGTCGGCAAAATGTAACGTGAAAAGCCTCCCATCTCCAACCGGTAGACCCATATTACATTTCTTCCTCCGTGACGTCAGGACTTCATTTAAATACAGTTAAAACAGCGTTGGAGCTCTGCAGCAGCGTTGTTTCAAACTTTTACTAATAGTAAGCTCACTGGATGCTGCTTTCCCCAATTTAAATACAAGCTGTCATATTTGTATAGAACGCCTGAGTTGTATTTGTATGTCTACCACTTATTTCTTTCTTTCGCATAGCTCTCCATAGTATTGCAGTTGGCATAAGGTTTCTTATGTACATAGTTGGGGACATTTTGGGTGACAGACAGCACGTATTCTGATCAGGCTGACGGCAACTCATATGGAGTTGCGCCAACAGTCTTGTTATCTATGAGAAACGGTTATTGTATTCCTGTAGTTGAGCAACTGTTTAACTGTTAATTTCTACGATTGCGGGATCTACTGATATTAGCTAGAGCTCGCACTGAGAGACCAAGGAAGATATTTGTCAGACATTAGATGAAGGTGATATAAACAATGTATTCGTTCGCGAGCGCGCGTGTGTGGGAAGTAGAGAAATAAACCGAAAGACAAACGGAGAGTTTAAAGTGGCGTTTTTTGAGGTCGTACGAATAACACGTGAGAAATTAGCGTAGTGAATGCATACGTGATACGTTGATACTGGTGTACAGGAAACACTATTGTTCTCTGTTTTGGAACAAATGGGTGCGCCTTGACATTTTTACTAACGTAACGACGTTTGAAAGAGCAAATATAAATGTCAACTGCCACAGTAATTTATGCAAAGGTTTCCAGACTCACACACAACGTGAAATAGCGGATAATAATAATGACGTAGATGTGTGTGTGTGTGTGTGTGTGTGTGTGTGTGTAACGTAACTGCGAATCTAACGTTGTCGTACGTAGGCCTATGTGGTTAAATGCAACCAGCGGTGCCCATCCCCCCCAAGGCCCAATGCGCAAATCCCCCCCAAAAGTCTCAGCACTCCCTCCCAATTGAAAAGTCCCTCCCCACTGCACGCCGGTCTACAAGCTTAGCACACGCACACATTTTTACATTCACGATTTATTATTCACGTACCCTCTGACTCATTGACAGGATGTTGCTGCAGGCTGCCAGGGTCAGTTTTCCAAATTCCAAAACAAAATTTACTACTAGTTGTACTGGTAGAGACATTTATGCTGCCAGTTCGTTAAAACAATCATAAAGATATGCAATTGCTATAGTTTTTTACTAATAGCTTACTTTGTTGCACAAACACGGTAAAAATTTCCATCAAAGTTGGATTTAAAATGTTATTCTTGAAAAAATCCCCCCAAAAAATCCTTAAAATACACCCGAAAAATCCCCCCCAAAAATTCTCAATGCGCAACTTGCGCTATGATCCCCCCCTGTGGGCACCCCTGAATGCAACACGTTAATCGATTTTATGTATATTCTAATCCTTATTCAATAATAGAAGTTGAAATGCGAGATTCCGCATTGACTGTGCGAAATTAGTAACATAACTGAAACTGTAAACACGGGATTTGTGTATAAAAGACATGTACATATCTCGTGCACGGCGCCACCCCGTAACTAGTCACATGAGCGTTGAAATTACTCGACGATTAAACTATCGTAGGCCGTTTCTTCCTCTGTTCCATGTTTCTTATCCTCAAATCCTATCGCCTTATTGTGTTTCTACTGAAGTTGGTCAATATTTTTGCCAAATATTCTAGAATAAAACATTTATTAGAAAATATTAGGCCACACACGTACTCACGGACACACGGAAGATGTGATTTTGTATACACGGAAATGATTTTTGTGTGTAAAAAACATTGCAATTTTATTATCAATGCAAATTTTTAATAGCATTGTAAGAATTTAACTTGTCTAGGTTACGTTTGGCTTTCTTTATAAAAATAATAAAGAGACTACTCTTTAAAGTGTGTTTTCAACTGAAATAAACTAGTTGTTTTTGTTGGTGTTTAGAAATTTGTGTATCTTAGTAAGGAAAACTGTTGATTTTTCATTATGAGTTATTCAGTAATTGTATTTCTGCGTGTTGGAAACTAGACAAAGCCGCAAACTGCAACATATAAATGTGCCTTGTAACGTAACATACAGCAATCCAAACGTGTACATTACACTGTAATAAATAATGAGCCTCGGCTTTAGCTTTCAGTTGGTATGTCGGATTGAGGCCTTCTTTAAAGATTTGAGATTTCGGTTCGCGTTTTGCACATTTACGGAACAGATTGCTTGACCTGAATTACTTCAAGCTATCTGTTTAACAAGTCCTTGCACGGTGACGTTCGACAATCTGGGTCTTACCCAGCTGACACTAATCCACTGCCCTCTCCAGTTTACGCTTTTCCAGTACACTTTACGGTCTCCACTTTCTAAGTGTTAACTTCGCTACGTTATCTCGCTTTCAAAGTTATATGCGCAGTATAACCGTCTGAACATATCCACGTTGATTTACGCCTTTAGGTGAATAGTCTAAAATAAATTTTTTGTGTACATATTTTTATAATGTAGGCACACTTTTGTCTTTGAAATGTTAAAAGTTAAACTGAGGTTACCATTTTTTAGCTAAAGATAAGTATCATTTTGTGATTACTAATTCTATTAGTTTATTTTATTTTTCCATAAGGTACATTGTCTTGATGCAAATATTGCCTGACTCTTCCAGTCTGTATTGCTGTTTACGCAGAACAATTGATACAATTTTATACAACCAAGAAAATCATGCTTTTCTCACATGAGTCGTTTCCCAAATACCACAATTCTCTGCACTATCCTTTTTTTAATTGCAAGGGTTATCGTACTTTACTGGATGACTTTTCATTTAACTTTTCTTAATTGAATTGAATTATTTTCTCACCTACAGATAAAAGAAATGTGAACATATTTCTGTAGTTTAAGTAAACGTTGATGTTTTAGTAAACAATGATGATGGCAAAAAACCGCAGGTGGACAAAAGGACAACATTATTGTCTTTAACGTAGAGCTCAGACTGTGCTACCTGTCGCAGTTACTAACTGTGGTAAAACAGATTTTGTCGTTGTAAATAGTGGGCTCGATTTGTACCAGTTAACGAGAAATTTTTACACGAAATTAACATGATACTTTTGATACAGCCTAAGATACTCTCAGGCGTTTGACAGTTAATTATAGTCAGTATTTTTGGAATAGGTGTATCATTATTTTAGCGCTCCTTGAAGCATTTAAGTATATTACTTGTCTACTGATTTGGAAAATCTACTGCTTATTGCAATATAAAATAAAGCGGAGAAACATATACGGCATTTACGAACTGTAAACTATGTGTATGTTTATTTATGTCCTTCAGCTTTTCACAAATAAAATTATTCCAAAATATTTACGACAAAACAACTGTATGTGGCAACCGATGTATCCAGAAGCGGAAAGCTGCCGTGTTGCTATACATCATCTCACCTCTATGAATAACCTGACCCGGTGTAATTTATTCTTACTTCTTATCGCAGTGAAAACCTTTCCACGCGTAAACCGATGATTTTTCTGACAGCTTTCCATGCATATTTTTTCGTTCAAAACTAAGCGCTACTACGCTCGAACACTTTTATTTTATTTATCGGGCCTTTGAGTTTTGGTCATTTTTTTCTCCGTTGGTTTGAAATTTTATTTTTCAAACAACTTTTCGTTACAAAAATAGTATGTGGCTTAATCTTTTAAACGTCTAAGTGGACCAAGTCGCTTGTAAAATTTTATTACTGGAACGCGTCTTTTTGCTTGGAACTAAGATGTAGAGATGTTATAGTTATTATGTAAAATGATTATCGCGGAATTGTTTTAGTCGTTAGAAACTTATTGTTGCAACGCGTAGATTTATTTAATTCCATACTTAGTGGGAATATTTCATCGACTGGACATTATTCATAACTGTTGCGATAATACGGGCTACCTTCTCAGTGAAAACTTTCAGCTAGGTGGCTTGGAAAATAATGCCAAATTTGCATGAAGGGGATACAGATTTCCAGCAAAACAATTGTCTTTATATTACCGTTATATTGCTGTTTTCCGTTTCCTCTGCGTTACTGGTTGCGTTTTGTTGGTTTTAGTTACATTTCTCTTTACGGTTATTAGGCATTGCCTGTACGTTTTTATTATTTTTTTAAACGTCTCGTCGTGCATGCGTGATGTGTCCATGGTAAACACCCCCAAACTACTGGTTGATATGGTAGATGAAAGCGGCACAACTTCTTTTACTGATGTATCAAGATCCAGTGCTTCGATCCATACAGAAAAATTAAAAATACACAATGTTTGAGGATAATATCGTTAAGTTTTGGTACGTGTGAGGCATTAGGGAGGAGACGAGTTACCAGTTAATGACACACGGCTGGAGAATACAACTTTGATATATATCAAATGTATAATTTGATTCACCGCTAACACAATACATAAAACTACAGCGACTAAGGTGGGCTGGTCATGAAGCCAGGATGGGGGAAGACAGAATACCACAAAAACTATTGAATACCAGAATCCACCGAAAAAGACCAGAGGGAAGACCGAGGAGAAGATGGGAGGACGCGGTGGATGAGGATGCGAAAGAAATACTGAAAGTGCGTTCTTGGAGGAGCATGGCTACCGACAGAAGAAAATGGGGGGACAAATTGAAGGAGGCCAGGGCCCAACAAGGGCTGTAGTGCCATAGAAGGAGGAGGGGAGGCGTTAGAGAATCTTATAATCTCTTTCTAAATGGATGTCGTTGGTTGTTCACAAGCATAGTTTGATTTGTAAGCATGTGTCTCTCAGACCTGTGTTAGACTTGTAAACTATCTATTAAAAGACTTATAATTGTCGTTTTGTTTTGCTTCTATTTATTTCTGCTTCATCACATTAAATCTTAAAAACTTTTTGCCCTCCGTTTGGCAAAACAGACTGCACTGCTTGCAATGTCACCAGTGTCATCGATTTGAGTTTGGTTACACTTTGGCCTATAATCGTGTGACCTATGATCTTTACACTATTTCGTCTTTCCTTTTGTTAACAAGCAGGTTTACAGAAGATATCAGAACCCAAAGTTCCACAAAGTTTTGGTTAAATCAACGACACAGCGGTGCCGAACGTTTACGAAGCGATTTCTCAGTATTAACTCGACCATTTGGCATTTGTATGTTTATTCGAGTATGTCTCACGATAACTACTGAACGCATCAAAAAATGTGCATAACATGTGCCATGAATGTCCACAAAACCCCATTGTTTTGAGATGGATCTCCCTAAAAATAGGGGGCGAGAGGCAAAAATGTGAGGGATTCAAAATCTGAAAAAAGCGCATAAAACCATGTGGTATATTAAACTAAAGAAAATTTAAACTAAAACGTAAATATAGTTTATTTATTAAATTTTCAAGTTCTGCGACAAGGGGCCCAAAATAGGTCAAAATTTTGATAAAACTGCAAAAATTCACGTGGGCTGTCAAATTAAAGGAAATTTTAATCACAGTCTGAATAGGCTATAGTATTCAATTTAGGACATAATAAAATTGTGGGACGCCAAAACACAAAGCGGTAGATCAAACGCTTGGTAAGGTCGGAAACATTCATGCATTGTTTCAAATTAAAAAAAAAACTTATCCACAGTGTAAAATGGTATACAGTTTTGAAAATTTTAATTTTCGGGCACAAGAGCCCAAAACTGGGTCAAAACTTTCAAAATATTGTAAAACTCTTTGCCGGGTGTGCGGCTAGTGGGAAGAATGTAGCGTTTACTCTGAAATTCTTTAGAGCCACTACGGGCCAGAAATTAATCTCAACTAATACGTGGGAGCCAAGTTGTGAGTAATTTTATTCAAAAGTATTTTTAATAATTTTACTGAATTACAGAATTTTTAATACCTTTCGATTTTGAACGCTCCTTACAGATTTTGAATCACCTCACGATTATAAGTTACATTTACAAAAAAAAACTTTATATGATGTTATCAGTTATGGATATTTGTAAAAAGTATTAGTGGTAGGCCTGCAGATATCTATGGAAACATTCATAAACTTAAAAGCTATGGGCATATAGTAATTTAAAAATGATCTAATATTGAAATTTGCCTAATAATAAATGTATTTTGCCCAAAATAGTGACCAAACTCTGTAGCTCAGAGAGTTAATAGTTATTATCGCGAATACGTTTGATTAAGTTCTTGAGTTTCAGTTGAGAGAAGCCATTGTATCACCTATTAGGCATTGTGTTTTTTCATTTCGTTTTATTTGTGTGTATTTCAAATGAGCTGGTTTTGTGCCTGCCTGCAGTAGCGTGAACTGCGGACATAAAATAATTTTCCGTGTGTTACGTGACTACCTTTACTGTTTGTGCTTCACGGTGACATTGGGTTAATAGAGAAGTAATTTGGCTCAGTAAGTCAGCTGAACAGGCTAATTAAAATAATGACTAGCAGAGAACCCAAGAATCGTTTACGCGGTGATAAAATCTGACTACATTATTGGTACGTTAAACAACTGGACTGATGCCACACGCAAGTAACTCGTTAGTGTAGCGAAGTGCGTATTGCTTCGAGTCGCTTGTTTACGTACAGTACGAACGCGCCTAACAACACGCTGCAACACAAGAGTTCGAAAAGTGCCCGTCTCACTTTACAGTAGATTACATATATTCTCCTTCTTCCTCTTCTCTTTAGCGCATGTCGAGCCCAGGCCTCCTCGATTGACCTCTTCCAGGCATCCCGGTTCATTCTTCTCTCTATCTCTCCCACCAAAACCTACCATTTATCATTTTCCTGACATCATTTACTACACTGTATCCCCCCATCATTCCCATCATTCTCGTCTTCCTGACTGGCCTTTTTCAGCCTGACTAGCCTCCTATTCACTTTTTTGGGACTTCGTCTGCAAATTGCAGATATGTTATGTTTCTTTGCATACGGCTAAAAGGAAGAGCTTGAAGTATATGGTTGTTAATGTGATTGCATCATAATGGTGAACAGTATTCAGCAAAATTATTTTCCAGGCTGTTGGGTCCTCTTCTTTTAAACCCAAACGTTTCGACGGCAGCTGCGGCTGTCATCTTCAGTGGAACTGGTATTCTGCTCCTCAGACGACGACGGGACCCTCAACCGTTGCACTTATATGGCCTTCCGGGTGCGGGCTGCTGTCTGATTGGCCGAGAGCATGGCCAATCCCGTTGCTCGCCTGTGTCAAACAACGGAGTTAGACTGAAGATGACTGCCGCAGCTGCAGTGTAAACGTTTTGATTTACAAGAAGAGGACGATGGCCCAATGGCGCGGAAAATAATTTCACTGAAGATGACTCCGGCCGTGAAAGCTTTAACATTAAGAAGTATAAAGGTCTAAGTCCTGTCTGCGTTTTCTAATTAAGAAGAGCGTTTGCGATGGTAGATGTTACATAAACGAAATATTTGTTATCGTCGTATGTTTACATGATTACCAATAACAAGCTGAAGACCAAGGTTTTATATTATAGTTAACGGAAAGGGGAAAAAGGTAAACGTTTCTTTATGTTCACTATTTTTAGTCCTTATACAACTTTATGCCCTTTATAACAAAAGGGCACTCCTTGTCTATAAAATCTTCCCTATCCAGCTGGGTTTCAAAACAATTCTCCACCGCTAACTGAGAGATTTTACAAATGCCTCGAGGTGGCATTCGCACTAGAAAATGTAATTTGTAAGTTTAGGGTTATGAATATTAATTGCCTCTGTGAGGTAAGCCTAGCTGTTAATGCATCCCAATTTCTGTGTGGGCTATTTAGTTTCGATCGTTTGGCTCCTTTAATACTCAGCTTACAGTGCCACCTTATAAATATATTATACCATTTTCATTACCAAGTACGTCAATGAGTAATACGCATTAGACTGCTTTAAATTTATTGAGTCGATTGGATAGACACCAAGTCTCTTAAAAGACGCTGCAGGTTGTTTTCCGTGGTACATGACTTTTGTATATGCCAAAATAAATACCATAATCCGAGAATTTAGGGTATATTTAGGTTAACTGTACCCGACCACTAATTTTGTGTGTGCGCGCGCGCGGGCGTGTGTGTGTGTATGTGTGTGGGAAAGTTTTATGTCGTTGACTGTACACACCGAGCAGCATGATACAGCTGGCTTTGGTCTAAAGTAGTGAGCAGATAACGGTTAAATAAAAAGGCTGATGCCGAAAGCGAGAACTACATTAGTCAGCTCGTTTTCGTCCACCTAAGAACAGGGTTGTAAAAGAGACAAATACACGTCTGGGAAGCGAGAAATGATAAACACATCATAAATTTTTCGGCGTATTAGAAAAGCAATATATAAGTAAAAAAAAATTAAAATATAATGTACTACAATGCATTATAACATAAACGTACTCCAATGCACATAGTTATAACGAAACTTCAAGATACACAGTGAAACCCAATGTAAGATAACAAAACTTTAATTAAATTAAATTACATTAAAATATAAATGTATTAAATAATATATTACATGTGTTTAATATTAGATAGTATAACTTTAACACAGTTGTGCCTTAAATTACCGTTCTTTTGTGTAGATATTAAAATTCAAAGCAAATGCATTATTTATTAAACAATAAATTGTGGTTATACAGTAATTACAGTAAAAATCAAAATAAAATTATCGTTTTAATGAATAAAAGCCACTTGTTTTCAAATAACAGGATTAATACGTTTAATATGGCTCGATACTTGAACAAGACGCTAGAGAGTTGGTTAAATTTAATTGATTTATATCAGTGAAGCATGACCGCACTGTCACTGTCAAGAGATGACTATAACTCAGCCGTATGTGACTCGATAAACGCTGTTAACAATGCGACACACTGTCCGAGTTGGCAAATCAACTGGAGAATTTTATATTTGGCTTTATGCAGGCAGTGAAAATAAATAACGTCTGCCAGGAGACTGAAGTTGACAAGAAAAGAAGACGAATCGCGCATTAGCGGAATAAGTGTACAAAATACACTCTGCTTTCAGCAAATGCCACCGAATAAATGTACGTAATTAAGAGCATTATTGCAAGTTGCAGCCTGCAGAATGCAATTAATTTCAAGTCGAATAACCGTTAAGTACTTCAACGCGCGATAAGGAGATGAAAAACAGAAATTTCATTCACCGCGCGATCGGTTTTAACTGCGGTTAAATTGTTTTGCTGCTAAAAGGAACGTTTTAAAACTCTGTAATTTATTTAGTTTTTAATTCAGAAAACCTAGTTTGGACTCCGTTGTTTCTACGTTATTCAGGCACGTATGCAGTACGTTTGCCGGACATGCATCTTACCTAAATCTGTACTGATGTTGCGATCTGAGTTAAGTAGTGATGATGTATGCTTGAATGAACACGTTTGAACAACCACAAAAGGTAAATTATTTTATAAGTAAGGTGCGTTACGAGTTAATAAATTTATTTATTTTCTTTTTTTCGTTCTTGTATAGACTAACTCTGTCGGAAATATAAAATCTGATATGTACTGATTTCAGGGCCAGCATGTTTTATCCATCCTTTTTAAAATCTACATTCATTAGGATCGTTTTTTTTTATAGACATACCCGAAATGCCGGATTAAAATTATTTTTTTACTTCCTGCTTGTTTTTTACCTGACTATTTTAAGCTAAAACAATTATTCAGTATTTGGTATTCAGTATTCAGTTCACACGTTAAATGAACAATTTCGTTATTTTCAAAATCAACGTAATTCTCATAGTTATTTCATTTTATTTCATTAGTCCTACGAATTCTTCCTTGGTTTCCATCCGCTGTCGGATTTTATTTGTTAAAAAACAATGAAACGCTTGACTACCGTTAAGAGCTCTTAATACGTGTATCATCTATTAGCGTTATAAACGTTGTAACTGAGAAAATTGACGGTCACCTAATTTTGCAGTAACCTAGGTCTACAAATGTGTTGGAATATAATTGACTTGTGTCCGGGAAGAACAGACGTTTCTGCCTCTTCTCTGGAGACCATCTTCAGTGTAAGAACGATTCGATAACTGAGGAGAGGCCGAAACATCTGTTCATAGCGGCAGGAGTGGACAACGATCTAATAGCCTGGAGACAAGTCAGTTATATTCTAACGCAGGTGACGCCGGCCGTGAAAGCCTTAAGTATAGATCACTAGGTCTCCAACGTTTAGGTTTGCCACTTTAAGAATGCGATAAAGAATCGAGGAATCATTTATTTGGGCTGCCTTTTGTTACTGACGTCACCATTCGCAAATATTCACTGTCTAGAATGTTCCAAAATTAATTAACCATTTAAAAAGTATTAAAGTAATAATAATAATAATAATAATAATAATAATACAATTATATAATATAATAACAATAACAATCAATTTTTTGTTAAAACTTTTTTTTTAGCCTCCACATATCCACTTATAGCCACCTTGAAGATTTGTACCCAACAGTGAAGCAGAATGTCTGTATTTTTATATGAAGGGAGTGCACAGAACAGTATGCTGTAAACTTGGTGTAAACTTATCATAATAATTCGTATAATAATCATAAACGTGTAATAATAAAATAATTATATATATTGTAGCGTGACAGATAATCCACACAAATGCATTACTCAATGATCATTAATAAAGCTCTAATATATGGAATATCCAGATGAGAATTAATTAAAATGCACTATTTACTAATATATTCACAAGAAAGGTTAAGTAAAGAAAAATTCTGCAAATAATATAATATAATACAAATTTAAAAACCCAGGAAACTAAAAATGATAACAACAAAATTACCCAGGTAAGATAGAAGCAGGCAATTAATATACCCCGACAAGGAAACCAGACTAGAAGAAACAAAGGCATACACAGCGAAAAACTACTGAAGACAGAAGAAAGAAGACTAATTAAAACTACTATTACTGAAGAAAGAAGAATAACCAAAACTACCACTACTGAAGAAAGAATAAAGAAGAATAATTAAAATCAAGGAAGAAAGAAGACTAATTAAAACTACTACTACAGAAGAAGGAAGAAAGAAGAGCAATCAAAGCTACTGAAGACAGAAGAAAGAAGAATAATTAAAACCAAAGAAGAAAGAAGACTAATTAAAACTACTGCTACTGAAGAAAGAAGAAGGAAGAACAATCAAAGCTACTGAAGACAGAAGAAAGAAGAATAATTAAAACCAAAGAAGAAAGAAGAACCAATTAAAACTACTGCTACTGAAGACAGAAGAAAGAAGAATAATTAAAACTAGAGGAGAAAGAAGAACTAATTAAAACTACTGAAGAAAGAAGAAAGAAGAATAATTAAAATCAAGGAAGAAAGAAGACTAATTAAAACTACTACTACAGAAGAAGGAAGAAAGAAGAACAATCAAAGCTACTGAAGAAAGAAGAAAGAAGAATAATTAAAACTAGAGAAGAAAGAAGAATAACCAAAACCACTGAAGAAAGAAGAACAACCAAATCTACTACTACTGAAGAAGGAAGAAAGAAGAACAATCAAAGGTACTGAAGAAAGAAGAAAGAAGAATAATTAAAACTAGAGAAGAAAGAAGAATATTCCAAAACTAAAGAAGAAAGAAGAATAATCAAATCTACTGAAGAAAGAAGAATAATCAAAGCTACTGAAGACAGAAGAAAGAAGAATAATTAAAACCAAAGAAGAAAGAAGAACCAATTAAAACTACTGCTACTGAAGACAGAAGAAAGAAGAATAATTAAAACTAGAGAAGAAAGAAGAACTAATTAAAACTACTGAAGAAAGAAGAAAGAAGAATAATTAAAATCAAGGAAGAAAGAAGACTAATTAAAACTACTACTACAGAAGAAGGAAGAAAGAAGAACAATCAAAACTACTGAAGAAGGAAGAAGGAAGAATAATCAAAATAAAAACCACAGAAGAAAGAAGAAAGAAGAATAATTAAAATCACAGGAGAAAGAAGAAAGAAGACTAATTAAAACTAAAGAAGAAAGAAGAATAAACCAAAACTACTACTACTGAAGAAAGAAGAAAGAAGACTAATTAAAACTACTGAAGAAAGAAGAAAGAAGAACAATCAAAGCTACTGAAGAGAGAAGAAGGAAGAAAACCAAAACTACTACTACTGAAGAAGGAAGAAAGAAGAATAATCCAAAACCAAATCTACTGAAGAAGGAAGAAAGAAGAATAATTAAGACGACCCATATAAAACAAAAACCCCATAGGGAAAGAACCCCCAAAAAACCCCAAAATCAATGAATGTCCAAAGAGAAAGTATAACACCCTAAAAAACCATATCACTGTAAAACTGACAAAAAACTAAAAGTGTTAGTAGTATTAAATATTAGTGCATTCAAAAAGTTATTGTTTAGTTTGTATAAACACATCTTCACAGTTCCCCCATGGTTGAATATTTCATGTTAAAAACTAGAGAAAGACTAGTAAATATATTGATAATTCACCATAGACAAGTGCAAGTGATCAAATTATAAATAATAAACTTTAAAAAGGTGCATGAGTTACAGTACAAAGCAATAAACTTTAAGTTTTATGAACAGTGTCTACTTTGATAATGAAATAGTAATGTTACTAATAAAAAGCTACTAAAGCTGTATGAACATTCCATAGAATGGAATATAACTTAGATAGCCAGGGTTATACTTAAAGAGGGGGCATAAATCTTGTAAAATGGGGAATTACAAAACAAATTGTTAATGTTGAGTAGTATAAGATGTTAACCACTATATGTAACCAGGACGTCAGATCCCTATTACATATAGTAATGAGATAAGTAAGAATTATCCATAAGAAATGTTAGTGTTATAATTTGTTATTTTATTGTTCATTTTAATTTAGGAATGACATATCTAAAATTAGATACCATTCCAATGTTATAGAATATTTTTTATTTATGTTATTAAGTAATATACTAAGCAATGTTATTCAGAACACTAGTTTTGATATAGAGAGATGTTATATGTTAATTATATAATCAATAATTTATGTTATACCAGTCAGAGAAGGATATAAAATAACTACATTAATAAAACATTTGGAAATTAGCCACACATCAGATCTAGGCCAAAGAATAAATTTAAACTGCAGAATAATTAACAAACCTAGTCTTATAAACCAGATAAAATGACAATATTTAGGCAAGATAAACTCAACATATTAAATACTATGTAAATAAGGCTTTCTAGAGATATGGTCATTATATGAGTAAAATTATTTAATTGTCTAATAAAATACCATTAAAACTGAAATAGATTAACTGACACTATCCTAGGGGGAGTCATATACAAATGAATTATATTAAAAAACCATCATTAGTATACTAAATTGCAATAAAATAAGTGAGAATTGATAATTATACAAATTTCAGATTTAATAGAATAATAATTATATTAGGGAAAATGGCTATTATTTACATAGAAGACAGGAAGTATAATTTTAGGCCTACCTCCCAAAAATTATAAGAAATATAATTTTCAGATAAAACTTTGTAATACTAACTTAATTACTATCAAAATAAGTAGAATAGAATAGTGAAAACGAATATGTATTTTATATTTCAAACAGTTAAGTAATAACGAATTTATTTTATGAGCATAATGTACATTTTTAAAGTGTGTCGGAAGTTATGGCAATTTGAAACAATGTATGATATATTATATAGGCTAAGATTTTCATGAGACGAAGGAAATACAGACAGTTCATTATTATACCTCGAAGAGAGCACTTCATGTGAATATTTGATAGAACCAACCTTTAATGGCCGTTACGTTATAACGGAGTTCGGAATCATTTTAAGTAAAACTAAATTTTTAACTATTTTAATGAAAGTGAAGTGGTGAAGTTGACCCATGAACTACATAACACCTATAAACGAAATCACATATAACTAATTAAATGAAATAACACTGAAATCGCACCAAACACTAAGTGAAAATTCGAGGTTAACTGACAGGCATAAACACCCGTAGATATACCAATTTAACAACATTTTTACACAAAGTGAACTATTCCATGATACACCAGTGACAATAAACTATACCCCAGAAGATCATATACCATTGCGAAGAACATTTAACCGAAGAAAGGCCATATTATCTCAACAAGTACTTTGTTTACATTAGAAGCTATCAACGCGCATGCGTCAGGCGGCCATTTTGATCCAGGATCGTCACCACAATAAGACACGACTAGACTGCTTTCTGGTTCGAATAAAATTATATATAAACTTTTATTATTAATAATTACCATTATATTGTTTACATTTAAGACATTTTTTGAATTGTAAGTGTTATACTTTCATGTCCCTGACCTTCTCTGGCTTTTTATATTAATAACCGTTCAAAGAACCTGTTTATATAATACAACTGTAAAACTTCTAATATCGACCGACCCTGAGCGAGTCGATATGTCTTTGTAACCTCGATTAATTAATCGACCAACCTTATTATTGTGTTTAATAAACGTTTTTGTTTGTTTTTTGGTAAATTGGAGTTGATTTCTCTTATAAAAGGACATAATCATATATTAACCAAGAAAACTAGATAATCTTTAAAGGCAGTATATGCGAAACTACAACATTTCAAGAGTAAGAAGAAGAGAGCCGTTTTTCGCCTAACTTGAAGTTAATTGGATTATCCTTTTAACAAATTTACCGAACAGAAATTTATTACCAAATTAAACACCATACTATTATAATTATAATTACGATCAACAACCTCAGTTTATTCCTAAATATTAAGCACATAAATACACCGAAAACATTTTTTCAGAAATTATATTTTTTATAAATATAAATTTTAAATTTATATTTTATTTCAATTTGCTACCACAGCAAAATACACTGAGTTTATTTGATAATAACGAAGACCAGGAACTTTACCAAATCGACGATTCCCAGAGCGGAACGTCACTACTACACATACACACCATAAAAATTATCCTGGGTAATATTATACCAGAACATTATACAATTACAATTATAGTATGGTTGTATTACAAAAGCGAAGATCAACAGTGAGAGCTTAGAAGACAAGAAGATATTAGCTACGTTACTACACACATTATAAATTAAGCTATATTTTGCAATATCGTTTTATTACAAAATCAGCTAGCACAACCAGTGGGAGTTACAGGAGAGCACAATTCTCATACATCAACCTTTTATTTATTTATTAATTCACTGTTTTATTACAAATTTGGCTTCCATCGCGGGGCCTGAAGGAGGCGGACTTCACAGTATTATTACAATATATATATATATATATATATATATATATATATATATTTAAAATTTATATTTATGTTACCTCAAGATGTTATTTTTCCCTTACTTGGAACATGTTTCATATATAAATCACTTTCTGCTATAGTCCGTTTCTTGATGTGTATAATACATTTAATATTTATAATTAAATTTACCTCAAGATGTTATTTTTCTATTTGGTACATGTTTCGAGAGTTCGTGTTCTCTCATTTGGAAGGCTGAAGATGAGAGAACAGGAATTCTCGAAACATGTACCAAATAGAAAAATAACATCTTGAGCTAAATTTAATTATAAATATTAAATGTAATAAATATATATATATATCTATCAAGAAACGAACTGTAGCAGAAAGTGATTGAATGTATATATATATATATATATATATATATATATATATATATATATAATGTAGTTTTTTTATAGAGGGGGAGAAATGGCTTATACATCGTCAAAGGAAGCCGTGCTTCCCTGGTGTGTGGGCCTCTCACCCATTAAAAACCCCACCTCTAATTCAGGCATTTATATCCATCCTGGTACCAATTAGCGTAATAATAATAATAATAATAATCGAAGTTGATTCTTACGATAAGTAGTTATTTTTCTGTTTAAATACTGATTTAATATGTAATCCTTCTGATTTTTAACAACGGTCTTTATCTGTGAAACTTACTACAAATTGATGACCTATGTAGAGACTACATGTAAAGACGGTGTGTGTGTGCGTACGCGCGAGAATGCACGCTTTTAAGACGTAAAGATTTTTGGTTTTCAAGTAAAAATTAATATTTTGAACAGAAAATGCTACGCAACATATAATTAACAATATAAGTTTAAAAGTGTCTAGCCTTAAGCCATACAGGCCTAAATCTACCACTTTTATACTGGTACTTTACATTTTATTCTCGGTTCTTACGTTCATTTTTTTAAACAAAGCTAAGAATTGATGAGTACTGATGATAGATTACATTAGTGTCTACTGTGTGATCGTCGATCAGTTTTATCCACCTTTATCTAATATCAGCCGATGACCTTACATTGCTACAAAGACTGTTCATTGTACTGGATCAACAGTGAATAATTTAATGACAAATAAATGGGAGTCGTATTAAGAATACGTTAAGGACTTTAAGGCTACTAATATGTAGTGGTAAGTTTCACTTTTTCTGTGTGTTTAAATATTTGCACATAGTACCTATAATGTGTGCTGTGATAATATTTTCTTTTTGATGTCTGGAATTTGTCTATGAAACGTATATTGTTTTAGGAATATGTGAATTATGCGCATATTAAAAAGTATATACAAAGGGATTAGAGAGACAGGGTTAAAAAAATAACAACGGAAAAATAAACGACCCTTTTAAGCTACAGCACGCGCATGGAATTTAAACGATTTCAAAGGTCAGAAAAATATTTAGATATGGAAATTCCTTAGAGCCGTGTTTTATCTTACTGTTTATTTTCAAAGAAATATAATAAAAAGTAAAACCATACTGAAGAAAAAATTACATATAATACACGTCAACAATGCGGGATAAAGATATCTCAAAGTTAGCACTTAGTAGGGCCTATCAACCAAAAGTAAAGAAGTCACGAGGTAACCTTTTATAAAAGTGAACTGAGCTTAGATTATTAAAAATTTTTTTACTGAACATCCTAATAAGACCAAGACAAGCACGTTAACCCCTGAAGTCACAAGTAACCGAGTTACTGATGTGTTAATAAGTTACCACATTACCTACACCTAGACGGCTGTACTTAGAACAATAGAATCTCGAAGTAGTGAGAGTTTGACGTCAAATTATTGAGTCTTGGGAAACTTAACTATCTGAGTTTCATTACGTTGTTATAGACCGAATTTGTACCATCGTTTGTCATTTCAAACACATAATATATATCTTTAATAGATTGGTTAATTTGCACATCGTGTCTACATATACACGAAAGAATGTTGGTTGTAGAAATTAAATGTAATATATTGTTACGACGGACTCACTAACAGTCGTATGGTACAGTGGAAACAAAATAAAATACAGACATCAATAAAATCACTAATTACTAGCTTCCATGAGTCAAAAATAACAATGTGAAATCAACAAAGTGCTCTCGTCCAATAATTCAAGTTAAATTTGTTCACACGCAACAATAGTATCAAGTAATAGAGTTCCACACTAATTATAACACAGTAAACACTTACCACAACTACTCTATCCCACTTAGGGAATCGCCTAACGTAACTGACTGACAAAGCCAGCCTCTGTCCTTTATATAGGTAGCGCAAGTGCTCCAGAATAACTTTTCATCCTTGCTGCAGCGTGCCAGCATAATGTGTATTTCAAGTGCTTTCCAGAACACTCGTGAAGGTAATTTAGTGTCACTTGAGTGGACGGCCTCGATACAGACGAGGATCGCTGGGCTAGTCGAGAAGCGTGTACAAGGACGCTCTTGCCTTTTCGAGAGAGTTCATCGTTACAATATGTTGTTCTTGCAAGATCAACAGCAAACGCCGCTTTCTCCTCATTAACAACCTTTAGGGACTTCCATCCTTACACTCCATTCCTTACACTTGAAATGCTTAAACTGAGAAAACTGAGATTGAATTCATTACGTTAGAACGTTAGTACTGCTACGCCGAGAAAATAAATAGTACTGCATCTCTGAGTGCCACGTGACTCTTGACATGGCATGACACGTGACGTTGTTCCAGTCATTTGGAGATCATTCTGCGCGGCAGAGCTACGTAACGTTCTCGATTCTTCGAGATTATCCTTGCCCCTTCCACACGTTTAATCGACAACTCAGTATCCCTTCACGCTATCTCATTATAATGCAAGACGGCAGGGGTATACATATTGGATTTCAAAGCGGCCCAGTTCAGTTTATACCTGGCGATATTAGCGTGCGGAGTGTTAGTTATTGTTGCGGATTAGTGGAAAGTGATTATTAAATAAGTGTTAATTTGTGCAAACCTTTAATAAGTTGTAACGTGACCTACGGTAGCACAAGGTTTACAAGTATCAATAAGTGAAGAAAAGCTGTATAAAAATTATTAAATAGGAAATGATAGAACAACACCACTAACTGAATTTGACGTAGACAAGGACAATGACGATGACGAGACCCAATAGATTGGAAAAGGTGATTCAGAGAAAATAGTTTAAGTCATAATATAAAAAATACCCAATTTTTAATAAGAATCATATATATATAAAAGTACAAAATTAAGTAGGGAAATAAATAGTATGTAAACAGTAGGTAATTTAAAAGGAAAATGAAATGTAAGAACCAACATAATGATAATATATAGAAATAGTGTTGATAAATAAACTATCAAAAGACAATATTATAAAATAAACTAAAATAGCAATAATTAAGTAGGAAAGTGGTGGTAAGTAATGAACCTTGATAGGACCCAGTGTTAATAATTACATGAAATATAAAATACAATGTTAGAAGGTGAACAAAAACAAAAAAAAGTGATAAGTAAGTAAGAAAGATAATAATAAATAATGAACCATGATAGGACCCAGTGTTAATCAATTAACTACATACAAACACTAGGAAATAAAGTGAAGTGTAGTCAGGAATAAAGAAAGAACTTGTGATAATAGTCTATAAGTAATACCTGGACACAAATATAATAAATAAACTGTATAAATTATAAGGGATAGTTATAAGTAGACATTGTCATAGTTTTAATTAAATCAGAAAATGTTTGTATTTGATGTAACAGTGTTTGTTAAAAGCAAACCACTGATAATTGTTTTCCATTATTTTAAGGAAGTGTTCTAGTATATAATAAGGATGGTAAGGAGTCCATTGTTTTATTTTAATGAATTAGGTTTATAAATTTATATTAACCACTGTTAAAAATAATAGTAGAAGACTAATCTGTGATGCTGAAAACAGGCAAAGGGAGATAGACACTGTATTCTATAAGTGAAATTATAAGGGAATACTAGTACACATCTAATGTTCATTTTATTATATTTTGTTTTGGGTTTAATTAACCCCAAATGTTATTATGTTGAATATTACATTTAACAGAACCGTTTAAAATACATGTAAAACCTTAGATGCTAGCATTGGCCTAAAAGGTTTGTTAAGGAATTATGTTATGTTATATGATGATTAAAAATAATCAAATGTTATAATTTAGTCTATGTTATTACATTAATTATGTTTAGAAGCACTTAAAATTAACAAAATTGACATGAACAGTGGTAATGTGTATAGGGGAGGTGAATTATGAACTCTAGGCAATTAGGCGTATAACTGGTAACCAGAAATTTGTAATTTAAGACAAAACAATAACAATTGATAAAGTAAAGTGTATAATCTGTTAAGGTTTCATAATAATTAATAGTGTAGGACACAAAACTGGCTAGAAAATAATTAGTTTAAAGGTAATTTACAAAAGAAAACCAAATGGAAAATGTATGAATCTGTTATAATTTGAAAAAAGGTAACCTTATGAGATATCAAAATAATTTGTAAACAAAAAGCAAACTAATGGTGTTATTATATTTAGGATTACAGCTAGTATAAAGGAATTATAAAAGTTTAAAGATTTTTAGTAATTTTGTATAGAAAAATGTTAGTTTTATTTAACAATGTTGTAAATTATCAACCAATGAGAATTAGTATTTGGAAGCTAGCACTATGGTAACCATTAAATAAATTTTATTATTCCATTATTAGCTCTTGATGAGTGCAGACGTATTAAACCGCAGTGAGTAAAGAAAAGAATTAACTAAATGAAATCTATAAAAAATTAATGACGAAGATAATAAACTAAATTACAGAAATAACGTAACACTCACATGAATTAAAAATCACCAGAAGAAATTAAATAATCCATGAGGAATTGCTGAGGAATCCCAAGTGATTGACTACGAACCATTAGAAGGAAGAAAATAATTAAAACCTATAAATGAATGACGGCATCTTCAATAACAAGGATGACAGATGAAAAATAAATACCGAAACTAAATACCTAGGAAAATAAAAGAACGGAATTAACGAAAAAAGGGCAACCAGCAGTATTAGTGAGAAATACTACCCGGATAGAAGAAACAGAGGACTGATAAGTATATTTTAAAATACGACCTTAACAGTAAAACGAAAGAAACCAAAAACAATAAGTGAAAATACACCTTCAACACCATTTATCACTTTTTTTGATTAAATGAACACCTCAACTTGAAGAATAATCTCAATCTAACATTGATTCCTTAAGTGAATATATTTTAAACGTAAAAATTTACTACACTCAAATAACCTCCAAACGCTAAATCCAGCAGCTATAGTTTACAACTGTAATTATAAGTGTATCACATTTTATATGTTATTTATATGGTATTTGTAAAATTTTGTACTTTTATTAGTCCATTTGACAACATTTTCTGTAATCCCAAGAACTCCGACCTTAGATATAAATGAACGAAAATATCAACGCTCATCCACGAGGTTTTGCTAAGCAGCGGCTGGTCAGAATAGCCAACCGCTAATAATTAAACATGCCGGCGCACAATTAAAATATATAAATTGGAAGAAATTGTAGTAAAATAATCCAATTAATAACTGTTAATAAAACATAATAGAAGCATTGGACTGTATGTTTGATTTCATTTAACTTTTCTTTAAAAAATTGAGTATTCTCTTATCATAAAAGAAAACTTGCAGTTTTGGTTTACCGAGAAGAGCTGGCAAACCCTAGTTTGAGGCAGAAAATACAAATTTGTACATCCGAACTGGTGAGTAGACACTCTCCAGTTGTAAGTATTATAACGGGTAAGATCACGTGTAGTTATTGAATTGACGCAACCAACGTGTGGCTTTACAACCATAAGATTGGCAAGTTATAAAGTTAACGTTTATTGTTGCGTGTTAGACAGATTTAAATCGAGTTATTGTATAAGAGTGCCTTTGTTGATTTATAATTGTTGTTTGTATTTAAATTAAAGTTTGTAACGAGCGACTTCATTGGTTTCAGTTATTCTGTTTCCACTGAACAACTCGACGATCTGCGAGACCGTTGTAACAACACGTTTATGCTAGAACTTGCTAGCAGTGTAGAAGTTCGTATTATTTTGTATTAGTCCCTTCCGGCAGAGACATGCATGCACCTATTCGTGTCTGACAAATTTAGCTATGTGTATGGAAATGTTCAAACAATCAAGATACAATAACATTGTACTTCGTTATGTAGTCAAGTATTTCAGTGTTTCCGTATACTGCAGACAATTTGTTACAAAATAGTTGCAGCCAGTGTGTTAACAATGCAATGAAAGTTCAGGCGATAACTATCCCACGGGGTGGTACTCGAACGTGCTAAATTTATTTAATTTCTGTAAAGTCGCTTTGCTAACTTTAACTCTTCGTGTACGAAAATTGTGTTTCCGTTGCTGGATGTGATTTTCACTACGCCATAACTAACTAGCATGTTGTTGGCTGGAACGTTCTGCTACCTACGGAATGATTTGCACGTCGAGAAATGTACAGATCTGAGTCAACTTCCGTCCGTAAACTTTATTTGTTTTTTTTATAAAATTTATATTGCTAACATATTCGAAATTTAAGTTTTTTTTTACCAAGTTTCCGTTAAAACTTTACGTTATACTTACGTTCCGAAACTCATTCTTTCTACAAAATGTGGAGAGTCATGACCCGAGAAATTAATTTTAAACAAAATGAGCTTCCAAAGTAATGCACTCACTGAAAACACACCCTACATTCTTATATATAAATACTTTTCATAAATTTTAAATACAAAAAAATAAATTTAAATTTAAAGTTTTTACTCATGTGTGTGTGTGTGTGTGTGTGTGTGTTTTTTTTTAGCAAGTTAAACACCATTCTGTGTTGCTAAACATTTCGTGGACGATAGTGGAAATTCCTCCAGACGAAGGCGAGATAGGCTGACGTCAGCTCGGGAACAGATCCATGTCGGGACGCCTGTTCTATCTACTGCATCTCTAATATCGAAACCTTTTAAATTCAGAAAGACGCCTGCGGACGATGCTGACCGTTTCAGGGAAGAAAAACTGGAGATGAAGCTCAAGCTGGCAGACGCACTTGAGAATTTAAATGATTAAAAATATAAGGCAGGTTTCAGTACACCGTAGGATTCCTATAAAATTAATTTGAAACCTAAGAAGCTTTCGGAGTCGAGCAAATAAATCTTGGGAGTCGCACAAATAATTAAGTTATGCTTTGCATGGCCGGCTCACCCGGTGCCAAACTCCCGATTCGACTCCTTGTAAATTATAGATAGCCATACCTCAAAAGATGGAGCAGACGGCTACAGACTGGTGATACACAAACACGCACACGCAGACAAATACCAGCACACATATATTTGTGCGTGCGCAAAATTTAGGGAACGAAACAAGAAAACCACATCATAAACTGGTTCAATTGGATATGCTGTGGTTGATGAGTGCTAATTGTGGCAACAGGGTGTCAACGTGGACGCCACACTGTAATATCTTATTACTAACGGTGCCATGTGATTAGTGCACAGAAACAGTATCGTAAAGTGCCCCACAATTAAAAGCACATTATTACATCAGAGGCTTCCGAATATTGAGGTTCTGCCCGTGCTATAGCTATTGTGGATGCGAGTTTCGTACAGCATCAGGTACGTCCGTGCTGTATGAAACAGTTGCGCGAATAAACGCTCTTCACTGTATCAACACGGGCAAAGTAATTGTTATCTGCAGATTGTCAAATTTGTGTGTGTGTGTGTGTTTGGGAAGGTGCGCGCAAGTGTGACATACACAAACACAGCCTTTGTGTGTGTTTGTATTTTATCTTTAGGGAGAGATGTCAGGCTGTATTGTATACGGCATATACTAAAATTATGAATGCGAAGCGTACTGAGAGGTTAACCTTTGCAACTGTTAGGTTGCGCGTATAAGTTACGCGACGGTTCAGGCGATGTTGCCTGTGATTACCAGATGATATGTTATGAATTCTCGTCAAGCGTAAAATAATATTCAAAAAGTGAAGTCGCTGCAGCTGCAGCGCAACCAAAGTGCAAGTCGTAGCAAATAAAATTGATTACCAAATCGGTATTGATTACAAAGCCATTATTCACATAAAAGTCATAGTGAATATTGACTAATCCTGCCATTTTACTACACTTGTGGAAAATTACCGTACCGTACATAATTAATAAAGATGAATCCAGGTTAGCTCTTCCCATATGCTCGGTGTTGGAAAACGTTAATTATAATTTGATTCTCGTATTAATCATTCCGTGGACTAGACTGGTATCCGCCGGACGTTATTATAAATTGCTTTTCTGTACAGACTCTGCAATTTAAAATGTCAACTAAGATGAGATGGCCAGTACTAGTGATACCCGATGAACCAGTGCACGCTCTGAGACGTTCTAACATTTCCTTGTCACCGGTGTGATGAATGATATGTTTAGTTGGATGCATAGTAAATTAAGTTTGGTCATGAATACGTTTTACTTGTAATATCAAGAAACAGATTGTTTCAATGAATTAGCACACCGGTTGTTGTAATTTACTTATTTACAATGTACGTAAGCAGTAGAAGGCAGTAGACCTAAACTCTAAAGTCGTGGTTCACGTCACGTGACTTGAATTCATGGTACGTGAAGGCAGGCTTGTACATCAAATGGCTGAACTTGTGTCGGTCTTTGAAATACAGATGGCAAGTGATTCATTTGTTAAAGATGTCATTACTTTGTTAAAATATTGTATTACCCCATGTAAGAACCTGAATATTGTACAACACTGTTGTTATCTAGCACAAGTTACTGTACCTGTAACTGACAGGAGTCGATACTGTGACTGCTTTACAGTGTCACTTTAACGTAATCACAGAACGTACGCTTCAAATACGGTAGACTGACTATAACATAAATAGGGTAAAGCTAAGTTTCATCTGAGAAATTATTTCGTTGTACTCAGAAAAAATAACAAATCTGTATGCGAAACCTATGAGCACAGAAATCACATTTGTTATATTCAACACAACCATTAAACACGACTTGCCCTACGATGTTTAATGTGCAAATAATGTTTTCCTGTGTTTGTTGCTGCGGTAATCGCGCTCATAACTCCGCCGTGAGAGTAATATTTATTTGATATAACTTTTACGGAGAAATGAGAATTTTATTAGTTTTAAACTAATCACATTTACATTACAAACACAGCACAGCGATTTGTTTTAATAAACGATTTAACTATTTAATATTTTAGTAAACTCTCGGAACTGTTGTTTTACATAAGGGTACGATATATTGCCGTTGCTTTCGCTGTTGCTTTGGAATTCGTCTATGGCTACATCGTAATAGTACTGTCGCGCAATCATTGTCAGTAATGACCTCTGAGAATATTTGCTGTATTTATATGCTATGCACTATTCAGAATACCAAAGAGCGTAACAAAACACATTCCTGTGGTATAGTTTCATGTTTGCAAAGCGCTGTCAAACGTTGCCTCTCATTCTGTTTATGTAGGTATCTCATTTACTCAACTTTTCCAAAATTTGTACAACTTGTCGTGGTACAAATATCGCTTTTATTTAGGTCCGCTGTGCTGTTTGCGTTGGAAATAATTCATAATTTCTGTACGTTTAACTCTGTCTGCGTACGATACAATTTCAACGCTCTTCCTCCAACAGCACACGAAATCGCATATGTGGCACATAGAATTTTGACATTTCCATTTCTTCAGGTTTGAAATGACGTTTCTATCATATACAATCACTCATAATATTTATATTTACTACCCTCTATTCGTACAAGTGCCATCCCGTCGTACAGTATATAAGCTATTTGTACAAAATGTGCAGATAGACGAAAATGTCTCCTTCACATTTCTATTAAAACTAAACTGTACCAGCTTAATCAGGAGCAGTACGAACTGAAACTAATAATCGAGATCTGTATAGGTCTTACAAATATAAAGAGCAGCATTCAGATTGCAATTGACATTCAATGTGATATATTACTCTGGGTTTAGACTGACACTTGTTACAAAAGGAATAGAAAAACGATAACGATGAAAGCAGTTACTAAGAACTGACGCATCAGGTTGTGGTATTAACATTATCAAAAACATCGTAGTATTTGTAGAGGTAGTATTAAAACTTACAGTAGTATGTAAGACGAGACAGTGGTATATAAGACGAGATCGATAATAGTATCGTAATACCTTTTTGCCTCGTAAAGTCCTGAAGCCACAATTAACTTAGAGACCACCTTTCGGAAGAGGAAAAATATATGTTTATAAGAAATGAAGGAAGGTTTTTCCTTCCTGCAGGCTGCCGCTCGGTGCTTGCTGCTCCAGTGTAGCTTGGTCTCCAGTATGCATTTGTTATCCATACTTTGTTACAGTATTTATTTTGTGAATTCATACATAGGGTACATAAATTGTAATATTGAAAAAAGTATTATAAAATAAGGTGGTCGGGGCACTTTTTTTTATAAACGATTTTGTACATAAATAAGTAACCATAAAAGATAGGGCTGTGTGTACACCCAAAGTTTAGTACTTGTTATTAGTTTCAAAATGAGATATTAATAATTAAATTTGAAACAGTAATTTTAGAGTTATATCAAATTGAAAAATGGTGAAAAATGTACATATAAAAATTAAAAAAAATCATAACGTACTTACATATGCTTTTGAAATCAAACAAATGCCATTTTTATTGGCATTTTATTCGTATTTACAAAAAATTATCTGCTTCAGGCTAGTATCACCCTTAAATAAAAGTAACATCACCCATCGTATACTATAAAGTTAACAGTTCTTTTTAAATTCAAACTACAGTAGAATTTACATTCTTGTGTACTCATACGTAAGGGAACTTTAGAATTTATAGGAATAGGCCTACTTATAAAAAATTGAGAATAATAATCTCATGTTATTGGAATGTGGAAATTCAGTTTTACTCAAACGTGTTGCGTTTGTTTACTCAAGAGCGTTAAATTTTATATATTTTTGACCGTGGTTTGTTATAGATTAACATTCGTTCAATTTACTAACAAGACGAAAACACCTCTTAATATTCGGAACGGAGGTGATACTAGAAATGTGTTTCAGCTAATAAATGTGGTAATATGTTTCACGTATATTTGTGTTGTAATCCAGAGGCATATAATTTTAAAAAGGAAGTCTCGATTCACACATGTGTAACACGAAAACTTTGTGCCTTACAGTAAACGTGGACATACCTAATAAGGCTTCCGAAACGGGAAGCCTTTTGCTTCGCACTTAACAGAAAACGTGGAAGTATGTTCGCATTTAGGAGGTAACGCACAAAAAAATGTTTTTACATTGAAAATGGAAACATCAAAGTAAAGTTTCTGACTTTTTGTCCGCCATCGAGTTTGTAGAAATTCACACGTCCCACGATAAATGTCATTTCAGACTTATGTTGTTATGTTACAACAAACCGTGTTATATGACTGTCGGTACGGATAAACATGCCCAGCTGGTGAGATCATGTTATCTTTATAACTGGATAAACCTACCAAATGTTTCAACCTGACAAGCACTTTACTGGAAGCGAGGAGTTTTTTATTACACGTAACACCACCTCTAATTTTAGTGTTGACAGATTTGCGACAAATTGTATGTTAAATGTTTTCACCATTTTAGCTGGTTGCAGCGCTTTACTGGATATTGTATGCGTTTGCAAGTTAAATGTAACGTAACGGCTGCAGAGCGTCAACACTATAAATCTGTTTAATTAAATGTAACATTGGGGACCGTGGGGAAGCCGCGATTAACATGTAGCGACTCGCTAATCCGTACAACGGAGGCTAAACAGAAAAAACATGCAGTGCGGTGGTCTCTTGTACAACGCGTTGTAATTATATAAAACACACACACACACACACACACACACACACACACACACCGCGCGCGCACGCACCACATGTGCGTACCACTTATACAGTCGGAGTACGTGCCTTAAAATATAAAATAAGAAGTCATTCTCAATTATATTACATTTAAATTACTATTATCGAATTTGGAATTCACTAACCACTGTACTCGGTAATCATTGCAACCAACTTAAATATCAGTCTTCAATTCAGTACCTGTATCACTTCCACCGACAAGAGCCTACGACGGTATCCATGGCGTTCACACTAAAACATTTTTACTGATACTTCTGAAACGTTGTTGCTTTAATTATGTTAGTAAAAACTTTGAAATTTCAGAACTCAATACGTTGTTCATGGAGGCATTGTGGAACGTGCTCCTCTAGAACACTACAGAGCTTGTGTTTAAAAATATCCCATGTCAGTCGTATTCATGTGGCCGTAGTGAGATTTCTCAGACGCACGGGAGGGTCTATTTTCCAAGATTGTAGAAGAAATCCAGATATGCGGCAGAATAATACTGAACAATTTGAGTATATTCGATAGGATTGTCCAGTATCGGCTAAATGGTAGGAATGGATGATTGTCGCATCCCCAAGCAACTATTGAAGTATAAGCGGAAAGGACGGAAATAGTATATGGGTCGTCCGAACAAGCGGTGGAGTGACCAGCTCTAGTCTATATGCTTGGGACCGGAACAAAACATTTTTGGTTTAATGTTGGTAATCATCCTTGTTGTTTGTTTGAAACTGATTTTTGTGTTGTAGATTTATATCTGAGCACTTGCGAGTCTGCGTTTTCTATAGACAAAGAAAAGAACCTATGTATGTAGAAACCGTTAATAAAGGTTTCAGTCGTACGTGTTTAGAAAAGTGACACCATATTGTTTGAATAATCATGAGATATCTCGATATGAATCTTAATAATTCGAATGCATGCCCTTGCTAAAGACCGAGCAGATGAGTTTTTCGTTTGAAACGCCTGTCATGACTCTTTGTCCATACATTAATGTTAAAACATAATACGTTGCAGGTAAACTACCCCTTTCTCTTAACCGATCTTCACCAAAATCAAAAGACCTTGAGTCATCTACAATTTAGGGATGTATGCAAAGAATTATTTGATTATGTTTGACTTTACGGAAGTTATCGTTCGTCATAGAAAAAATTACCTTTTTAAAACATAAAACGTTGCAGGTAAACTACCCCTTTCTCTTAATATATCTTCACCAAAATCAATAGACCTTGAACGGCTTTAGATCAACGGTGACATTGACAACATGTAGAAGAAGATTGCATTCTATTGTCTGAAGAGCTGGGAAAATATTACACATAACCAAATTGTTCATTACAACATGTAACTCTAATAGTATCTTGCATTTTATTATTATATAATAATTATTTTATATGTAAACGCCAGTCTGTTAGGATACACACGAAGCTTGGTGTCTAACAAAGGTGACACTGCTGACAAAGTTACAAACTACAAACATTATGTCTAGGTAAAGTTACTCCATTGATTCTTGGCATGGAAGTATAGTCTGAAGTGATCAGTCACACTTCCCTATGCTACTTGTAATGTGAAGGAAACTCTGGAGAAGTAGCTGATACCCATTACTGAGAGTGACGTCTCAGCCACCGCTGAATCATTATACCTCTATATACTGAGGAAAACAAATAATTCGTAAATCGTAAATTACGATGTTTACTTGTTGGAATTTGTTCGGCTGGGAGTCGGTTTTTTTTTCTAGAGGGCACAGACACAGCCATTCACACGTGTCAGTGGAGAAATGTATTTTTATTTACACAGTATAGTAAAACTAAAATTTTATCGTAGTCTTACATTAATTTTGTTACGTTTGTCGTATTTACCGTTCCTTTGGAGCGGGACGTAATAGGACAGAACAGTTAAAATGACTAATGTCGTCAAAATGTAAATCTGAATATATATTGTGTAGACTTACATTTAACAGATATAAATTTATCATTATCAACAAAATGAAACAGCATTTACGGTTGTAACGCTAAAAGCTTGGTTCTTTATCTTTGATAAACTGTTAGAATTTGCCATTGACGCTACTTGTGTCATTATTATTTGTTGTTTGTATTTCTGCGCGCTAAGTGGGATCACATCTCTTAAGATTAATTGATATGCTCGGGAGTGTAGCGTTTTATCTGTTTGTTTTTGTTTTGTAAGGAAGTAGTTTTCGCACTTCGGGAATTAGTTTTATAGCTTTAGGCGTCCTTTCAGCGCGCGTTCTTGTCCCATCAAATGGGTAATAATTCTCTCATGCGGCTTACACTAATAAAAACTAGTGACGTCACTTGATGTGTATTTATGGTCTACTGTGTGTTTATTTATTTCTCAATTATAGCAACTGTAGGAAGAAGATCGTGTTACCGTTTGATACACAGTTGCCGCAGTTATCAGAATCAGATTTCAAACTAACTGCAACGATATGATTATAGAACAAAAGTCTGACTGTGGCCATTGACATGTGTCTAGTTTTCACTAGAAGATACAGTTTTTATCAGTTTCCTTGTTTCTGCAGAGTTATCGTACATATAAAGGAAATTAACTTTTGATAATCACGCATAATCTTAGGATGTAAGCATGTGGTTATAGTAGCTTTAATAACATAAACCTTCACCCTTAAAGGAGAAGAAACGTGTATGTTACAGACGTTACTAGTTCACTGTACAATAACAGTCTACCCATAATCTAATCTGCCTATTATTTAACTGGTCCTTCCTTTGTCAATAGTTTTTAATCAGTACGTTACTGGGTATTAAGCCATTTTTCAATTAATAATTCTTTCTACGTTGATCCATGCTTCTTGTCTTTTTATCTTTATAAGCATTTCAATCCAACGCTGCACGAAGAATGAAATCAACGAAACTAAACCAAAAATAAGAATAGAACTACACAGTTAAAGTAGAATGTACATAGAAGGATGCCCAGACTATAGTGTGTAGGACATTCTGGAAAATGATATGCACGGTGTCATATACATAACACGAAACCCGTCTTCACATAAAACCTAATGGTGAGAATTCGTAGTCAGCATCATATACTATTGTAAAGAGTGAAAAATAAGGAGATTCAGATTACCAAATAAGTCTCTATTAACACTGAAAACTAATTTTGTAAGACATGAAAAAACAGTATGTCCCCTGATCTGTACATTCAAAACTCAGTCATAAATATTAAATAAAAATTTTGAATCATAAATATTAAATACAAATTTTGAATCATAAATATTAAATACAAATTTTGTATCATAAATATTAAATAAAAATTTTGAATCATAAATATTAAATAAAAATTTTGAATCTGGACTTTGTAGTTTACAAATATGTTTAATTAAAGTGTATAATAAAGCAAGAAAACGCAGGAAGACGTGTCAGTTATGATGAAATAAAGTGAGTAGATAGTATGTACAAGTAAATACGATTGAAAAGGAATTGGTCTTTAGGAGGGTCTTCCAGCTAGTAAACTCGTGGATCACTGTCGATTATTGAAGACATTGTAATGCAGCGTAAAGGAGAGTTTGTGGCTGGATTAGAAAACGTGGAGCGATGAAAGGTACGAAGATAATAAAAGAAAAGATTTGGAGTGGAGAAAAAGCTAGTTTCAGAAAACAATATGTTCGGCAACTCATAAATAGGTATCTCTTCTAGTGAAATTTTAGAACTTTGTGCAAATGTTTTTTGTATACATTGTACTAACTATGTATTAAAATTATAACTATGTATTAAAAAGCAAAATCTGCATTTTGATACAAAGTTTAAATAATTTTTATAACAACTTTAGTAATGTGGTTGCAACGAGCAACATATGTGCACGCGCGCGTGTGTGTAGGTAAAATGTTTACCAGTAGAATATAGTCGACTGAACAGTGGGAACTGTTAAGTATAGCTTCTAAAAAATATAGTATGTATTCCATATCACAAAAGTATAACTAGACAGTCAAGTCCAACTAAATAAGTTTTTGAACACTTAGAGGGTGCTTGTAGTTTAAAACGTGTAGACATTAACAGACTGAAATTTGTCAAACAATTTGTGACTTAACAAGTCTCAAGAACGCTGATACTGTCTTTAACAGTACGAAATTTAATTCCAAGTTTCCTCTTTTACCCTTGGTAGAGTTGAAGGTTGAGTGAACGTTAGGGTACTCTGAATGTAGAAGTGCAGAGAGTCTGAGGACAACTTCAAATAATTTCAGCAAAACGACGCTTTTATTAGTACGGTACTTCAATGATTGACCAGGCCCCAACGTTTTCGTATACTAATACCAGTCCTCGTTGCCACGGTTTTAATGTAGTATTCAAGTGGGGATGGAAAACGAGATTGTGAAGCATCTCCAGCATATTCGCTTATGGCTTTCTGAGTTTCAGTCACAAATAGAAAACTAACTATGAATTTCGTAGATTCATATTTAATCACTCAACGGATCTGTCATCAGTTTTACTCGGTTTTCAGTATAGAGCTGCGGTGTTTTTGCTGTACTTAAGCGTTTCGTTGAAGTTTTCCATTGTTCATTCTGTATCGAGAGAAGCTGTTAATTCGTCTTTTACAAGATATTCCTTATGCACTCTGTTTTGTCATTATCTACAGTTTTTAATCCTCTTTTGACATGTTTTCCCAAACATATTACGTTTTTTTATCTTCTTCTTCTTCTTCTTCTTCTCCTCTTCAAGGATTAGGTTATATAAACCAGTTCCGGCACCCATCTCATCCTCGGACGACCCACGTCTCTTCTACCAGTGGCTTTATAGTTCAGTGACGTTTTCGCCAATTGATCCTCTGTCATCCTTTGCAACTGATCCCACCATTGTCTTCTGTAATTTAAAATAATTTCATTTATGTCCGTTACTTTGAGTTCTGCTTTGATACTCTCATTCTTTATTCTATCTTGCAATGTAAAATTTAAAGTATTTCGAAGAAACTGCATTTCAGCACTCTGAATCTTGCCGCATTTCTTTTTTGTCATGATCCACGCCTCACTCGCATAAATTAATGTGGGTATTGCAATTGTTTTATAAAATTTAATCCTTGTGGTGTGTCTTGTTTTATTTCTAAGATTTCTATGAATCGTACCACAAATATTCCAAAATTTATTTATCTGTTCTCTTATATCATATTCAGATTCACAGCTTACTGCACAACCGAGGTATTTGAAACGCCTCACTCGTTCTAAAGTTCTGTTGTTTTTTAACGTTTTATATAATGTAAAAATTACAAACATTAATAGGTGAAAACACACATTCTGACCGAAGTTAATCAAGAGTAAACCAAGTAAACCTCTTTTCACAGTGAAGAGATAACATGATATACAAAGCGCGTTAACAACAAAGGTAGGCAACATCATGGCACCGTGGTACCGACTGTTACACTCACTCTTCCCTCTGATTCATTAATCATCGATTGATTGCAGTTGTTCATTTTACGTGTTTCGTTGTTTGATTATATGTTAAAAACAGCGTTAGGTAAAAATGCACGGTCTATTACCTTTCAGTTTTGCATGAAGATTGTACACTGCATACACATTATGTCTGTTACGAGTTGTTTTTTCATTCATACAACACATAGAATCAATATTTCTCTCGTGTTTACGTTGGTCTAACGCTAACTTCTTAAATGGGTTTTATTGGGGAAAACTAGTAATGCTAACCAGGATATAAAGGATAATATGAGTTGCAGTCATAACTGGTTTTGGAAATTGCTTTCAGCAATTCTCAGATAGTGCCTTTTTTCCATAACTAGGCGCGTTTTGCGCTATGCGGTTCTTTTTATTAGTAAGACGAAAACCCAGTCTTAATTCGTACAACAGAACGCACAGATAGTTAACGACACGTGCGGAGCATGTATATCTAAGTTTTAAAAGATGAAAGCAGACTACGTACGAGAACTGAGTTTATAAGAAAGCGAGTTCATTGTGTAACCACGTAACAAGTTCTGTCAGATCTTGCCTTTAGAAATGTTTTATTTTCACCTAATTTAGAAAACACGAGACGTCATCAATTGAAATTAATACATCCGGCAATACCTAAAAATTTTGGTACTGACATCAAAAGTCGATTACAAGTTAATTGCTACGAAAATTACGTAGCGCTCACGAAAATTGGAGAGCGTCATTCTACTCGTTTCTCAGCTAGCCCAGAGCGTGCAACGTCTGTGTCAAGGTCGTGTGTTGGCGTAGTCTCCAGACTGGCCGAGCTCTTGTAACTACGGAAATTTTGTCGGCACCCCGCCAAAAGTATGGGAAATTATTCTGGAACTTCTGCGGGATCACTATAAGCGGCCGGCTTAGCAGTCAGTTACCTGGCGACATTGTAGAGTGCGGATCAACTGATTGTTGCGGATCAGTGGAAAGTAATTATTGAGTTAATTAGTGCGGTACTGTAATAAGGTGAAATTATTATTGAGTGTGGGCAATTTTAACTTAAATTATTGTATCAGAGTACCTTTGTTGATCACAAATTTTTACTTGTGGCTAATTAAAGTTGATAATTAGTGACTTCATTGGTGTCTGTATTTTGTTTCCATTATTGAGACCGTCGTAAGAGTATTAATTAGTTACAATTAATTTTTACCATCTCGGTAGGCCAAAGATACCATCTATGATACCACAAACACAGACTATCACTTGGCGTCAACAAGAGAGCATATTCATAAATCCTCCCTTTGCTGTTGTCTTTGTAGGTACTACGTACGTGCTGACACACGCGCAACGTCATATTGCTAACATATTGTTCAAATTTTTGCCTCCCTTTTGCTTTCTTTTTCATGTTTCAGAATTTTTTTAATTGACTGTAAACTTTTGGAGGAGTGAAACTTATGTTTTTGTTTCAAACTGAAAATTGTGATTTTATATTTTACAAATACAATATGAAAATCATGAAACCGTGTTTTAAAATTTCTAGTTTAATTAAAATAGTAAACGTAAGTACGAAAGTTTATATTCTCGAAACGTATCTTGTAAATTATGTAAATGAAGTGACACGTGCAGAAGAATATGCTTGGTTATATAATTAACAAAAAAAATGTCTCTTGCATTACAAATGAAGTTGATATTGGCGCAATGAAACGTACACGATTTACGTAAGCACACCGAATACAATATCCAGAGATAATGCGGGAATGAAATTAATTGAGAAGAATCTCGTTACTGCTTAAGACCCATCAAGTTGAATTTTTACTATACACAAATGTGAGACATGTCAGGTAGTTAGACTCGTGCAGTTTAACAACGACAGGACGCATTTCCGTTGCTCTGTTGTCACATAGGGTAGTCAAATTCTTAACAGTTATTGCCTTCACACAGGTAAGGATTAGTAAACAGAATACTGCACGTAAGTGAAGTATTCGTTAGTTTGAAGTCTTTTTATTTTCTTGCTATTTATGTGCTTTTAACATTAAAGACAAAAATTAACAATCGTGTTAACACTTCAGTCCAGTAAAAATAAAATTCTGAGATTCGGTGCCAGCATATACGAATACAAAAATCTTAATGAAACCTTTACCGTTTCTTTCCTTACATCATGTTTCAAACCTCTTCTTAAATTGTGTGTTTACCTCAGGGGCAGGGCACCTAACGTTTCTGTTGCTTAGGTTAAACTCTTATTTGAATGTCTTAGTAAATGTTTTAGTATATAGCCTAGTAAAACACAGAAACGCTTACACAAATTGTCTCCTCTCAATGATTGTCACTTTTCTTTTCATACAAAACATAATATGATTTTGTTCGATTTGACAAAAATTTACAGGCATTGCACAAATGAAATGCACAGAGAAGGGCATTGAAAATGCTTCAATAAATCTAAAAATATATATATTTATGTTCATTCACCAATCAATGAATTCATTCTTCATTTACTAATGTACAGATTATAAGTTAAATGTAGTCGCATTCATAAGCGAAGTTTTATATGTGTACTACGTTATTGACAACAAAGAAATAGTTTCTATGGAAACTCACCGGTTCCCATTCTCGATAACGCACCAGCGATCGGCCGCAAATGTGCGACACGTCCTTATAAACATTTTCAATGTTAAAATGATATTTAAAATGGATATACGTAAAATTACTGCTAAACCGTCAAATAAATAGATAAAAAATTTTTTTTAAACTGAGCGTGATAACAGAACACAGCATTGAAAAGAGATTTTCTACTCGTTTGCCATATATCTAGACCATAAGACAGTCAGGTTCGTAGCGTCTTCATAACCAATACAGTAAGAGCACTTACCACTGATCGATAGCTATCATTCACGGTGCAGTCAGGGAAACTCACGTTTCACATATATATTACACTTTTTGAAGACGTCAACTTGTTACTTATGGATTACATTGTCATACCCAGGTCCCAGTTTTGTGCTACCTGTTAACCGTGTCAGACAGACAAGCTGTTGCTGCAGCAATAATAATACATCATTTTAACAAAAAAAATAAATGTCGTTTGTGGTGTAAAGACTGGTTTAAAGAACGGTACAGTCAGTCGCATATTAATTTATTGAATGAATTAAGAACGTCTTCACAAAACGATCTAAAAAAATTGTTGCGCATGGACGAAATACATTTTAAAATTTTATTAGAAAAAGACCAATTAAGCTTCGTTTCTCAGATTTCTGTTGCTATATTCTTTAGCTTTTATCTTCCATAAACAAGGATAGCTTCTGTAGAGTTCGATAAATTATTGTATGAACGTTTTCGAATAATTTCGCATGTCACACATGATATCTGATTTAAAACAATAGTGTGGTACCGCAGACTACCCGTAAACATTCAGCATTCACACTGACATGTTGAACAAAAATCAAACTCTGCCAGACAACCACAGACATGTATGTCCATGCATGTTTGCCATACATGTGTAGTCCCTAAATGAAAAAACCTGTTTGTACATGCATGTTAGAAGCAACAAGTGTGATAAATTTGTTCAGTGTGTAGTGGCAATATATGTATGTGCAAACATGTTGTAAGAAAAATGTTTGTACATACAAGTAAAAGTTACTCTGACATGTTGGTGAACTTGTATGTACATACAAGTCTTTCAAACATGTCAATACGTGTAGTTCCAGTTTATGTTGACACCAACAAATTTTAGTCAGCTTTTCTGTTAAACTTGTTTGCACGTCTAGGGCCGTGATATTTTTTGTTTGCACATACATGTTAGACACACATGTCTGTACGTGTAGAGCCCCAGAGACAGGTTAATAGTACGGATACGGTAAACTAAACCAAACCTTACTACGAACAAACCAACTGATGCGATCCATAGACAGAATATTACAATTGTGATTTTCAAAACATTTCATTGTCTGTAAAGCAGAAATATAACTGTAAACAACCAACAGTTTAAATTAATCGTATTACTAAATTTTTAATAATTATCTAGGTTATATACGAGATGTAGACTCAGTTCAATATTTAGGCATACGAGGGTAGACTCTAAGCATAGGGGATGTGCAAATTACTGCTTGCTTTCAACTGATATGAGACAAAGCATAGATACTATCTGGCTATATAAAAATGTTGGCAACGTCATATTATAATTTGTAGGATTACATTTCATTCTCACTACGTAGTAAAATTATGTTACCTTTATTATTACGTGTTTGTTATTTTCATGTTTTTTCTTTTGTTGGAGCTATCGTACAGTTTCCATTTGTGTTGGAAACGGCCATACACATCGATCCGTCCATGTAGAATGTACACGCATCTCATTGGTTCGCACACCTACATCCTGACACACTGATCAGATAGATGCACTATTCACATTGCAATTTGTATGTCATACACATGTTTATGCAGTAATGCATGCAAATGCAAATGCTTCATGTCTCACTAAACATACTTACGTAATCGTCAATTTGGATGCGCACTCACTCAGTTCAGACGCTAAATTGCTTTTAATTTGCATACTCTATGCAGTCCGTGTCTATTTCACAGAGGCAAAAATATAAAACGTGTTTGCCCAACGCTTAAGTAAAGTTAAATCCTTCATTAAGTAAATGTAACTTTCAGTGTGTGGTTGTAGATACACGTGCCTCATATATTTTTCACCACATGGGTAACATGTGTTTACCTTTCACTTTCTAGGCTTCGTATTTAACGTTCGGGCTCTATCTAGTCCAATTCTGCCTGTGTTGACGAAGTACGTTTTATTAAACGTTACCGTGTATAAATCAACATACTACGGAATAATTTCGATTTGGTGAAATAAATTATTGTGCTCAGTCAAGCAGGAACGCTTGTATAACATGACTAAAATCATGAAGAAAATTTTATGCCGTTGCTTTGTACATATAAATTAAAATATATCGCAATGTAATTTTCAAAAATTTATAAGCTTTTGATAAATTTATGTTTTACATATCGTCTTACACTCCAGTACAATCTAAAGAATACATCATCTTTATCAAACGGTAAATGCATCTGGAGATGACTATAATTCGTTTTTATTAATTTTGATATTGACAGCTGAAGTCTAGAGAGGACAGTGTTGCCAACGTTTCTTTAAATACCATGTGTTCCAGGGCAGTCAGTTGTCTAACAACAAATGGGGTATTAATTTAATCTGACATATTTGTTTACGCCAGAAAACTGGAATATTTGTTTGTCTATACGAGCTTTGATGGTCTTAGTAATTGAATAGTTAGGAACAAATATTTAAAACGAAGGAAGTTTTTTTGCCAATTTGTACTGGTATCATTCGTTCGTTACTATGAAAGGGGCACACCACACGCCAGCAACGAATGGAAATGTTGACGTAAGGTAAATCACTTTCTACTACTTCCCAAATAAATGTCAACACTAAAGATGCATTAGCAGACTATAACGTTGTTAAAATTTATTAGTTTATACACGTGAGCGCGCGCGCGGGTGTGCGTGTGCGTGTGTGAATGAAAAATTCTATTTCAGAGTTTTACGGTTGGCATCGAAGTGCCTATACGAATCTCAACCGTAACGTACCCCGTGTCTCACGGAATCACTGCTGGCTTCGTAATAACATAACCTAACCTAACCTAACCTAACCTAACCGTAGGTGCTTGTGAGATGCAATATCATGAAGAACCTACTATCACCCTAACACTGTATCACCTATGAAAGACGCAAATTATATTAATTATTTCAAGCCATTTATATTAGCTTCTTATTGTAAATAAAAATTCAGATATACGCCTAGTTTTGCGGCTACATAATTCAGTGTCCCATGTTTTGTCAGTAGTGATCTTATTGATGATAAAGACAGCAAGTTACTATCAACAGAACTAGCATAGATGACAACAAAACAGCTTCATTTGGCATTGATGTACTGTGTATAATTTCTGCACATAATCATGTTTTTTTAATTACTATTTTAAAAATTTATAGTGTATTACAATTTAGTTTGGCTATACATAAGACGCTTTCCATCGAAAAACGTGCTCATTCAATAGTGACGGCAGGCTTAATTTTTATATTCAGCTTCTTTTATTTCATTTCGTAATTCTTTTACCTTGTACGTGGTCAGTCTGGTTGGAACGGAACTTAGTCAGGTTACTAACTTTGACCGATATTTTGCCTTCTACGTTCTGGATCTAATAACACAGACGCTTAATACAGTAGGGCGTCGATTATCCGAACATCCGTTAACCGAACGATCTATTATCCAAACTCAATAAAAAGTACAATTATGTACTGTACTGTACAGTAATGTATTGGACACGTGTAGGCGTATTGGATATTTATTGAACATAAAATTTTCTAAATTTTTAATTAATTTTATAGTACAGTGTTTGTCATTAAATTCTATAACTTTTTTAAATTAACTTTTGGATTTATTAATTACATTCAGTTTTAATTAAATGATTTTTAGCCTTAGAAATATATTACAGTACAGTATACAGGCTGCTGTAATTATATAAGAGTACGTTATAAATGATTTTGTAATAAAAACCTTTGTTTTTGTAAAGAGAAATAACGTTTTCAATTTTCGATCTATTATCCGAAATATCGATTATCCGAACGGCCCCTCGTCCCGAGAGGTTCGGATAATCGATGCTCTACTGTGTATAATGTACATTTAAAACTTCTGTCATAAATTTTCCATTTATCAATCGTTATATTAAAATTTATCTGTTATGTTTTAAATGTAAGGACAAAACAACTTTCCCATCACTATTTTGTCACCCGGTGAATATATTTGCGTATTTGAATAACTTTTAACGAGCTCGTGTGTGTGTGTGTGTGTGTGTGTGTGTGTGTGTGTGTGTGTGTGTGTGTGTGTGTGTGTCTGTGCACTATTAGTACAAATAGAGTAAATCCATTTGGAACAGCATGTTTGCGCTTGCTTTACTTTTATCGTCAGTTCCAGATTTTTACAGCTTTTATTGTTAGTTAAGAGCGGAGTGTATAGTGTTAATTTATCTCTCCAGTGCAGCATTAACGCAGTTAGTAATTTCCTCGCCACTGTTATCAGATGAAGTTCATTACATTAACATTCACAACGAGGCTTCCAACTTCTCTAACACGTAACGGTAACCGTTAGCGTATCTTACTTCCGAGAACTGTGAGAGCATGGTGTCTGTAACACATTACGCTTTACGGAAATAATGAGGCTTGTAAGTAAATACAGAATTCTCTCTCTCTCTCTCTCTCTCTCTCTCTCTCTCTCTCTCTCTCTCTCTCTCTCTCTCTCTCTCTCTCTCTCTCTCTCGCTCTCTCTACGTTTCATTGTATGAGAGTACTAGTAGGCTTGTATTCAACGAAACTGTGACTAGTGAACAATTAATTAATAACGAATTATGAGAGACTATATATCTGTTAGCGTTGTTATTAATAGGAAGGCAGTGACAACGAAGAAACGAGAATAGAAGTTAGGATAGTGCAATATTGCTGGAATATTACTGTGGAATATTGTGGAGTAGAGACGGATAATTATGTAAACAAAATATGAATCTAAAGTTTGATTAAGACGGAAAGCTCATTATGAGAATAATGAAGAATAATTTGAAAATATCATGAGAATGTTGAGATGATTGACAGTAGAACATTTACTGACGGCAAAAAGGAAGTCGGGAGTCAAACGACTAATAAATGTTGATGGAAAGGAGAATTGGTATGTCTGAAGTTGTAGTCCAGTGTGGTATCAGGATATGAAAACAATGCCAAGGCCACCCGAAGCGGATGGGTGATCAGCGTACGTCAAAGAAAATTCTGAGGGCGCAAGTCTATAAAAGCAGAAGAGGACCGACGTAGGATAAGATGGTTGGATGATGTGCTAGAAGATCTCAGAAGAATGGATGTGAGGGGTTACGCTGAGATGTCAAGGGATAAAAGACTTTGGAGAAGATTGGTGTTGGAAGCCAGGGCTCATGTTGGGTTGTATTGCCAAAAAAGAAGATGTACAAGCAATGGATAGCGCAGACTGTTTGCTTTCTAACAAAGCATACACAGGATAGTAATGTAAATGACGGTGAAAGTCACGAGGTAATCTACTACAAAAAGAGTTAGAAGACAAAAGGTTTGAAAACAAAAAAGAGGACAGCAAACAACGTTGCCGACTGTTGGGTTGCTTTTAAAGCCCGGTATAATATAATTTACGAGAAGAAAATATTGGGAGATTTTTTAGGAGAAAATATTTGTCAAGATTAAATATTGGTAGAGTTCTGTATAGTATGTACATAGTTGTACGAAACTACGATTAACATTATTCTACATTATATATTATGGTGAGAAAAGAAAGGTAGGTGTAAAAAATTGAGGCAAGCAGTGCCAAGCTTTCTTTGTTTCATCATTTAATATGTTGACTTGAATAACGTTGATTTTTATAAATATTGTAATGCGACCAACGGCGGTGAATTCACTTAATTTTGCGTTCTATATTATTTAGAGTATTATTTTTATTTAATTCAAAAAAATTGTGGAAGTTAGAACGTGGATAACATATATAATACATTACACTTCCACTAATCCGGCAGATATTATAACAGGATAGTGCCGGATCAGTGGAAATGCCGGATTATTGTAATGTTATTAGAAAAAATGCATTTAAATGACAAAAAGTAGCGTATGTTGTACGTAATGGTGAAACATGAATAGAACTTACACCTGATTGAAACATCGGATTAAAAATATAGCAAATTATCTTCTATTTTTTCTTAAAATTATTGAAATTAGTTTTATCTTTATAATTTAGTCAAACGTAGAAAAAATGAATCTTGCAGTGTAATGTACAGTACTATTCCACTCTCTTCTTTTTCGGTTCGACAGCGTCAACATCACGTGACAGCTTTTCGCCCGTAGTACTCAACATCTGAATTCCGAAACGCTTTTTGAATGTTTCCATCCAAACTTTACTAGCCTGAAAACATGTTTTTCCATAATTTCACTGTAGAAGAATCTTGCTTTTTCCTTAAGATTTTCTCCCGGAATAGGCGTATGTTGATTACGCTCTTGAGAAAACCAAGTGTATAGGCTATCTTCAACTTGAGGGAACTCGCCCGTTTTTCTTTCGAGTTTCTTATTTTCATTGTTTTTGAAAAATTTTTCAATTTTTCGCTGTTCTTTTTATGTCGTGTATCGTAGCGCGGCCAACACCATATTCATTAGCGAGGTTAATTTATCACCTTTTTCAAATCTCTTTTTTCTGAAGTAGTGTTGATGTTTCATTTTTTTTTTCACTAGAACGACATTTTGAACTCACGATCTTAAATTACGTAAACACGGCAAATAACTACACCAAGAAAAAACATTTGCAAATAAGCGGCACTGTATACAGCAAGGGACGTATGATGCAAATAACGTCTATGGTCAACGAATTGTTTCCCCCTCCACGCTCCACAGCACCAGCCTAAAAACGCCGTACTACTGGATGGGGCGGACTACAGCAGTGTCGGATTACAGAGGGTGTACTGTATATTTTTTTTTTAATTTCTATGTGCGAGTCTATCGTGGTAAAGTTCAGTTAGTCAAGATTATTTTCTACTAAGGTGTGATACATTTTATCTCACCGAATACTCACAGCGACTTTTATAACGTTATATTTATTGTTGCTGTATATCTTTTCGTGTATTAAGGAATTTAGCAGTGTTAGAATTCTCTTAGTTATTCGCAATTTTCCGATCGTTTGGATTGTAACTGTGGCTGTGTACTGAAGTCTGATGAGTCAAAAATGAATATATTTATTATTATTATTATTATTATTATTATTATTATTAGCGGGGGTCCTACAGTCTATGCCGCATCCCGCATTTCGATCGCCACTGGAAAACCATCTTTCCAGTCATCGTCTTGAAATATCCATCCTTATTCCGAGGCGATTTGTCGAAACTTTTAGCACTTTGTTTTTATTTTTTGCGAATGACGAGTCGCTGGCACGTCGATTCAACCTTCGGACTTGCAGGGCCAGGATTTTCTGTAGGGGTTTTCTCCCTTAGCTGATATGCTCCAGATATTTGTAGGGCGCCAGAGACTCGCCCTTCACCCTCTCTCGTCTGTTACATAACAGATGTACCCAGCAGCTGCGCGAGATACGTGTATCTCTACGAGGACGTGAGAGTAGGATTTGTTAATAAATTATATAGATTGGTAATTACCTTTATCTAATTCCTTCCTTGCAACTTAATTATTTGCGTAACAACGCGTTTCAGGATCACAGTCCCATCATCAAGTTATAAAATTAAATCATGCACTAGTCGTTAAGTGAGGATTTGTTGTCACAGCTGAAATGCATATATAAAGAGATCAAATCTGCAAGAGTATTTTTAAGTGTCATAATTTACAGTTCAAGAAATGAAGAAAAAGAGTCTTTTCATTGACATTTTAGAAATGTTAAGTCACTTTACACAATTGTAAAGATGATGTCACCACGTCCTATTTGTGAAGCACTCATCAATCACTTCAGTGCGTTCGTAACCATACTGAATTCGTATCGATTCGTTGAGGGAGAGATAATCCCGTTATTATCGTATAAGAGACATCCTGTTGTAACACCGGTTGACTTTCCATTCTGTGCATTAATTTAGGGTGACAGGTGTAGGTTACCGACTTCCACGATTCCTTCCTGCGGACGGAGGTTTTCATTATCGATTGTAAGTAGACGCGCGTTTTGTTTTCAAAACGTTAGAGACGGGTGATTATACAACACAGTATTTTGGTTAAACTGGATCAAATTGAGGGTTATTTATTGGAAACAAAATTAAATACACAAGAAATTTTATGTGCTATCGTATTTCGTATTTGCTGTTCACACCAACTTGATCGTTGCCTGATGGAAACGTTCTCAATCACACAATTTATAGCCTAACCAATAAAAATCATTGTTATTTGTTTTGGTTAGAATGCTACAAAATCTGACTTTCCGAAGAATTAATTAGATTTATGTCACTGTCATGACACTTTATCAGAAGATTAGATTATTATAATGGTCACCAATAAAATATACAATACTCCCGCAAAGCGTGACATAGCTTCATTAGCTTAGAAGTAACGATTAAAAATTATCATACAATTTTGTTCACATGGACTTTATTTACACATATCAGGACGTCGTCCTTGCGAACAATATCATGAGTGGTCGGAGTAGTACGGCTGTCTGAGCGAAGATGTATTTTCGCCAGCGCCCTTGACCTTTGCGAACAAAATCAATTTCCCCTAGAACTAATCGGAAGTTACGCCTAAGGAGTATATTTTGTGCACTCACATAAATCACAACCTCCGTGTGGTTTGTAATCTTGGATTGCCATAAACACACATTATGAGCAGCCGGTAGTGCAGGGATAACTACAATTTTTTTAACTCGGTCAAGGAAAGGATGAACAATAGTTTACGGGTTTGCCTGAAAAATTGTAAAATTATCACCCAGTAATTAAAATGTACACAGATTTGCCACTTATACGCATTGCAAAATTTCACATCTTATGATTACAAGTAATCTTTTAAATTTTCTTAGCCTTTTAAAATTAAAAAAATAAAGTACAATTATTGTTTTACGTTTCAACACGATAATTAGTTGATTTTTATTAAAAGTAAAATTACATTAAACTGACAAACTGTTTGTTGCGTAGCATAAAAATATATTACTTCTATAAAATAATATGAAATTCTAAGGAATCAATTGCTTCAAAGTAAAGCAATATGTGTGTTCACTAGTGAGTCATTTTGACTATTAAGCAATGGGTTCTAACTGCCCCAGCCCTATAAGTTCATTTCAGGTTGATATAATTTTATTCTTTTACCAGAGGATGTGAGGTGTACGAGTTTAAATAATTGATTCATAGGGGGAAGACGGGGCAAGATGACGATGTTAACATATATTTTTTTATTAAATTAAAAAAAAAGTTAAAAAAAAACAAATTTATATAAAACAAAACAGTGTACGTTCAGTATATAATGAATGTTTTATTTTTATAAAAACTCATTTACATTTTATGACATTTAATTTATATTACGACTTTGCAAAAACATGAGGGAGAAAATGATGAATTAAAAAAATTTTTATTACAGAAATATTTTTTATAGAATACTGAAATAAAGTACCAATATTGCTACTAAAAGAAAATTTATTATTACAGATATATAAGTTTATGTATTACATGGACACATGTATATTTAAAAATCGTTAATTTGTAAAACGTCTTAACAATAGTCACAAACAAATTGTCCACCTTCATATGTTGAACAATTCTCATGCCACCACTTTTTACACTGGGAACACTGAATGCTATCTTCATGTGACGGATCAGTGTACATTTCTTGACAAACTGGACACTTAACATCATCTTCTGTTTCTCTGCTGCACTTTTCTTCAAATCGTAATTTTCTTTCAACATTTTCAGCTGATCTTTCATTATTTTTCAACGTTTATTTTTTTGGCTTTTTTTTCTCTTTTTCCCTCGCTCTTTTTAACCGGCGTGCTTATAATAACTGTTGTTGTTTTAACCTGTTTTTTTTTTACTAGATTTAGTAAGAGGCTTTCAATCAAATAATAATAGGCATTTTGCAGTTTTGTCTTGTTTTGAAGAAGAGCCTGGTAATTACGTTCTGATCTCGTTATTTTCTGGTGACTTGGCAGGCACATATAGTAGCCTTGGCTGCACGCAGTCATCTACTGCTAAATAAAAATCAGTTGTGGTACCAAGAGCCGTTCAGCAATACCATCACAGCAGTACCAAGAGACAAATCGCATAAATTCCCATCATCTTGCCCCGGACAGGCTAATGAAATAAAATGACTAGTAAAACACTATCTTGAAAGAAGTACATTTATTATTAGGTAAATTTGTATGTTAAAAAATTTTCAATTATATCAGAACAACTACGGTAATCCAGATTACCCTATTAATTTTATTTAATAAAGTAACAATTGTAGAGCAGGCAATCGTATATTAAACGCTAAAAGTTCCGAATATTATGTTAAAGTATTGTGTTTAGTCTTACACCTTGTTGGATTATTATATTTTTCAAATTTTTGATGATACGGCTGGATTTTTAAAGGTATATTACAATTTTTGTTTGCTTTCAATTGGGCCCTGAAAAATTCAAGTTACGTTCATGTTGAGTTTAAGACGTACAAGAAATTGGAGAACCTGACTATATTAGATAAATTCAGATGTTTCGTTAAATTGGGATGCATTTTTAGATAATGAATGCTTTTATTTATCGTATAATTTCTCGCGGAGTATGGTGTGCACCGACAACAGATCTCTCTCCACCTGCTTTCATATGAATGAAAGTGTTTTGACGAACAACCGGCACACTTTAAACGAGCTGAAAAACGTACTGAAGATAGTAACTCTAACATCAGCAATTCCATGGTGGAATTCTATCGAACGTTATATCCGCCACGCAGAAACAAATCGACTCTTTCATCGAGTTGGAAATTTTCAACTTTTTTTGCAAACAAAAACTATTCAAATTAAAATTACCGGTTAAAATAAAAATTTTTGATAAATAAACGAATTATTTTACATGTACATGGCGTCACTTTATGAACTCCAGATATAAGAGGAAAAACGATTGTAAAGCTAGATTTCAGAAAATTACACTTATTATTTATATCAAGAAAGGAAGACTAGGGAAAAACGTATGTTGAACATGGATTTTCATTTTCCTTGTAATGCCCTTCGTGTTTTCTGTTAAATAATTATTGACGGAATTTTAACAATACACTTTAGGTGAAACATTTCGTAATTTTGACTGATTATGAAAATTTAATATTCAGCTCAAAAAACGTCATAGTTAGGGAAATGACGATATAGGCCTATCCGTATTCTTGGACAACGCACTAAACCATTTTAAAAGACATTTTGTTACAAAACTATTCGGCATTAAACTCACAGTAGGCCTATCTTATACATATTAATAGTAGTTAGTTTAATTCGCGCTAATTGCATACATGTCTGTATGTATGTGAATGTTTTGTGAGGGGACAGACACACTCGAACAAAATTAATCTTAAATAAGGCGCAAAAAGAATCGGCCGGTGAGTACACGCGTAAAATCTAACTTTATTGATGTTCACAGAGCTTAAGAAGAATTTCAGAATTTGACAGTTTTACAATTTAGTAAGCGCTGAAATGAGATTTTTCAGAGTACACGTACTTTCCATGATCATAGAAGAAACATAGATATACGGCAGGAACTGAATATTATGAGTATACTTGACAGGATTGGCCAGTATCGGCTGAAATGGTGGGAACGTCTTTGCCGAATGGATGACTGCCACATCCCCAAACAACTATGGAACTATAAGCCGAAGGGACGGAGAGGTGTGGGACGTCCAAGGAAGCGCTGGAGTGACCAGGTCTAGACTCTTTGACTGCTTGAGACCTGAACAAACCGTCCTTGGTTTATTCCTTGCTGATGATTCTGACGATGATTTAGTCTCATATTGGATTTACGTACACAACAACATTAGCGATTAAAAAATAAAGTTTTCATTCTATTTTGGCATTGTAACTACTGAAATTACAAATATTAGTTCCAAGTATTTTTGACTCATGTATGAACGAGGTCTTCTACCGTTTTAAATAAAATATTAACAGCGTAGATAATTATGTTGGAGGTAAAAATGTTTACATTATTAAGTTCACACGGGATTCATTTAAAAATTAAATCTTGCAGTTTTGATTGCGTTTGCCTGTTTGTAAAAATATAAAGGCGAAAACCGTTTTAGTAAAGTATATTGTTAAAGAGAAAAAAATATGCAGTCTCACACTGTGTATTTCATAAATTATCTTCATGTTTGCTGCAGGGAATTCGTATACATTCATAAATTACGAAGAAACAGTTACATTAGGAAGATTGCATTATGTTTTCATTTCATAGTTATTCATTGTAGCAAAGGATTTAAAATTAACCTCACTCACAGAAGGCAGTGTAATTAAGACAGTAGTAGCTACGATTGTGTTATAAATGGCATATAAGTTATTGTGTTATAAGTGGACACAGGCTAGTTCTGCATTAACTTAATTTTTGATGACGGACATAGGCTGATTCGGTTCCGTGTAAAATAAATTGTTATTACTATGAGTGGACTTACAAAACTTTGAAACTCAATAGATACACAGTAAGAGAATGTAATGTTTGTCAAAACAAAAAACTCGTGAATTTGGACGTAGGGTAGTTCTGCTCCAAGGTAAGCCGTATTATGTCGTCACTGTGGAATGTAGTAGGGTCTATTATTGGCAGTAGTAGTACCAATTTTATTGGCACGTGTGTGTGTGTGTGTGTGTGTGTGTGAACAATTTTTTATAGTCCTTTTTTATGTGTAAATAAATGTGTACGATATTATTTTACCATCAAGGTACGTTTTTCCTACTTTTCAGACATATTTTCAGCATTACGCCGTTTTATGAATTGTCTCATAAAACCATTGTAGCTGATGAAAATACTGCTTGATAGTATGCTCTCAAACAATCTTGATATTGTATTAATGTCGTATAATAGATACGTTATGTGTATAGACATACGTAGGCCCTATACATAATTATTGATAATAAAGAATATTTGATATTTTATACAACAATATATTTTTTTGTATATAATTTGTTTTACAATGTTTCAACAGTATTTTAACCTTTGAAACATACCCCCCACCCCACACACACCACCACCATATATATATATATATGTTTTAGCAGGTTTTGGTACATCCGTGTATGTGATGTTTATATTGCCAACGCTTCGTTCCGTAATCCCAGAACATTTTCAAGGCGTACTTCTTGAAAAAAAAAAATATATATATATAATCTCTCATAACGTGCGCGTGTGTGTATGCGCGCGCGCAGTTGAATATTTAATTGTACGTAAGATTTTTACAGTGAAATGCGAAGTACACATCGATAAATACATAATGCTGTTTAATAAATAAAAACCCACCGGAAATAAGAAATACGCAACACGTCAGTAACAAATTACAATATTACTGTGCTACTGTGACCCACCAAAACTGTCTGCCAAGTGCACAAATTAGGTGTCCATACTCCTTTGTACGTTTTTCAAGTCTGTAGTTTGTCACTTCGTTTCCAACGATGGTACAATGTATATATTGCAAACGTTAATGCAAACTTCCACATAGCGTATTATTTGTATCTCTAATTGTTATACTGATAGGACGATCGCATGGACAGTAATCTTACAACAGTGACAAAATTGGTGAACCCAAGAGAAAAAGGGGTATCTCTTTTGTAGGCGTAGAGAATTGAAAAAACAAAATAAATCTAAATCAAAATTTTATTTGTTAGTACCATATTGTAAAAATTTTACCAGAACACACAAGAAAAATAAAAATTAACATTTATAAGAGTTTCTGTATCTTCAAGTTTTAATGGAGCGTCCGATAATCAAATACTGAGGTAGCACTATTCAATAAGCAGTTTTCCGGGATTAGTTAGGAGGCGTTTACCTTACTAAAAAGATGTAAAAGTTGACTAATAATGTTTCGTTAGCACGTATTTCGGCTTAATTTCAGCATACTTTTCAAGAACCAAGATATTGTAGCTATGTTCTTTGTGAGTCCAGAGATTTCCCGAGCCGTCAATCTTCCTATCACGTTGGTTTATTTGCTGTGGTTGCTGAAGATGAATTCTGTCTGTTGCATCCAGCACGATAGAAATCTTCTTAATTTTATGCATCAAGTTTATCTACAAAATTCATCGTTTGTGTCTTTCGTGTGTCCTGCGTATAGACACAGTTTAGCAATATGTGGCGTTGGCATTGAGTTTAATAAATAAGTTATATATTGAATAACAAGTTATAGATTTAATAACAAGTTTTGTTGGAAAACGCTTTTATTTTTCAAGTTAATGGATAGCTTTCTAAGAAAGCTTAAAGTATGTTCTTTTTCCTTCAGAAGGTCGTGATAAAAGTAAGTTACTCTAGGTCATAAACAATTCATATGCGGCGTGGCCTATTTTAACGCACCTGTCAACAAGGCCGCATTTGTGGCGTGTATTTGAATGTCGTGTCGTTTCCAAGTTTGCCATTTCCTTAGTGAATGATTAATAATTTTAACGTGAGACTGTTCGATTACTTAACATAACCAGAACTAGTAGTGGATCGTTTTTCTCAGAACAAAAATCACTTCTGTTATTGATATGTTTATTTAAACTTTGGTATGAGCATCGCATAATCAGTAAACATCTCGCATGTTTCATTATGTGAAGCTGCGTACTAAATTCACGTAATTGTTTCAACAGAAGATACAGTTTCTCCGGTAAAAACATACGAGCCATTTCTAGTCAGTTTGAAAGTGTAATTTCTCTCAAAATACGAGCTGTTAGCAAATGTAAGAAAAATATCTGTAGATTTGTCTGTAGTGAGTACATGACAGTGAAACACGGAGAAGTTTATCTCAGGTAACGCATCCATACAACTTCTCGTCTACAGCCCCCACTAATCTCACCAACTCAATTTTGCGATAAATCTCTTTAATCACTCTATCCTCGTGACTGTTGAAATCCACAGTTTTTTATGAAGGCAAAACTGACTAGTCACTTTAAATTAATAAGTTATTTTTGTACACTTTGTGTACTGACAGTACGTTAATGTAAACTATAATAATAAGTAAAATTGTACGAATAATAAGTAAAATTTGTAGGAATTAATTGTGTTCTAATAAAGTGTTTTGATTAATATCAGTTATAAAAACATTATTTTATTAAAATTGAGTGTATGACAATATTGTTACGACGGTCTAGTGATCGTCGTATGGTACAGTGGAAAAAAAGTACAAGACACCAATTAAGTCACGAATCACCAGCTTTAATTATCACAATTAAACAGTTCGTAATTAAGAAGACAGTCTCTACAACAGATCAAATAAAACTTTTTCACACGCAACAAAATGTCACGTAATATAACACACAATATTGTATTACAATTGTCCCGCGTAATTATAAAAACACAACACTTCGCCACAATATTACAAACCGCACTAATAACCACTTGAACGCACAGAGTAATATCGCCCGATAATAACTGAACTGAGCGTCCCTGAGTACTTGTATTTATACCCCGCTGAGGTTCCAGAATATTCGCTAATAGGCGTCTACTAGAAAACATTAGAACGTAATTCATTGCGGCCTTGACACAGTGCGTGCGGCCGCGCGAATTCTGCCAGCAAATGCGCTGAGAATCACGCACACGCGCGCACACACACACACACGTTATAGCCGGATTCCACTGGATCGTTCTAGAAACACGTAGATTGTTCTGTAATGTCGTAACAATATTTTATATTAATAGCTTTTAAGAAATACAGTGTGCGCTTAATAAGTTTAATAAAATGGGCAGTATAACTCTTATTTCTAACTTGACGATGATAAACGTAATTGTAAAATGAAGTATACTAAGTGAAGTATGCTAGGGATTTCAGAGAATATCCACGTTCTCTTATTTTGTGAAAACGGTAACAGAATTCAGCTGCCGAATATTGCCTTTGGAAGTTTATGTAGCTTTACGGGTCATAATAATAACTACCTTAGCTGCTCTGATAGAAAAAAAATGACTCTACAAGATATTTTTGACTTTGGACTCGTTTTACCAAAGTGCAACAGCAAGTACCCGTCATTTAAATGTAACGACTCTTCATTATATATAGTAGAGGTTTCTGTTATAGCTACAGAGAAATGGTCGCAACCTCGACTCTAATTGAATCTACAACAAAAGCGACCTTAAATAAGAAATATTTCAATAAAAATAAAACAAATCATGTCATTACTTTTTAAAATTAATTCTCATAATTCGAACAACAATTATTAAGTTCTTCTCCTAATTAGCATGTAACTACTCATCTGATCTGCCTAAGTTGTTCTACACAATTTCGTTTTCACAAACAAATCATTCTTTCATCATGAAAAAACTGAGATTTAACTTGAATACAGTTTACACATAAGCTCCATTATAACTGGATTTTTCTTTTCTTTAATTTCAAAGAAAACATTCTGAATTGTTCTTTAGGCTCTTTTGAAACCTATGACGAGAATTTAGTGAAAAACTGTGTTCAGTATAAAGGGGAAAGGAACCTTTTTACAAAAGACGGAAGAAATAAAAGTTGCCGTTCATTAATGCTATACATAGACATCGTGGGACTGGGCTTTTGGTAAAACAGTATTCTCAGTTAGTGGAGGACTAAGAGTGCGACGGGAGTGGTCCGCTCCGAGCCCTGCAACGGGAGGCCCAGAAAGATTACAACCCAGTTTAACTAGATTACTTTATCTCCACTTTCTAATATGAAGATGTAGTAATTAAAAATTTTTTTGTTTGCCTACGATTCTGGATTACTTGTAATGAGGAAACAATTATTAATTTGCCCTTGAAGTAGACGAGAATTAGAGGTAACTTATCTGCGATTAGTGGCATTCCGTGTCTGTGGCCTCGTGTGGAAAAAATTTCAAAATTTAAATCAATAAAAAGTTATCTTAGGTCACAATTGGTTAGCTTTTGTTTGTAGACCATGGATCTCAGTAGATATTTTAGGTATTTGTGTTTCAAAATTCTAATTAATCGTTAATAATTACACGTTTTTGACGTCCTAATTTCACGTTTACAAACTTGATTTCTCGTGATGTTGTTTTATACTGTGTACTGTGTTTCAACTTTGTGCTGTCAGGTTAAAATTCAGAATAACATGGCAATATAGAAACTACAGAACGGTTAAATTTAACTTCAGCTTCAACTATATTGAAAAACCACAGGCTACATGATTTATAAATTACCACGACAAATCCCCTGTATAATTTATATCCACAATTTAACGTTTATGGTGTGCATGTAATTAATGTAGTGGATCCAAACCACGCCTTAGAGGGCAACAATAATTGTAACAAATGTTTGAACCAGAGAACGTGTACGGAACACGCAAGCGGCTTTAAGAATGTGTTTCCAATTAGCAAAGTAATATTGAAAAATGTGATAACAAATTGGGTTTCTGTGTTACGCACTTGTGTCGTTTTACGTTATTCCCACTAGAGAGACAGAGCCCTTTCTAGTGCCCGTCTTTCAGCATCTGGTTCAGTAGGTGTAAACACGTTTCTACCGATTCGGTCTCCTAAGCACAAGCATCATAGGCGTCTACTTTCTTATTTTGGATATTGTAAATTACAAGTTATGTAGATCAACAAGTAAGTACGTTTAATGAGGGTGAAGACAAGAGAGGCGAGGGAGAGAGAGAGAGAAAGAGAGAGAGAGAGAGAGAGAGAGAGAGAGAGAGAGAGAGAGAGAGAGAGAGAGAGAGAGAGAGAGAGAGTGATAGCGACGTAACAAGAATGAGACTGCACTGATTTTACTTTGTGGCTGTAATTACTACAATGCAATTATCGCCTCTTTAATACCATACACTTAAAAAGTCTATTTACAATATAAAGTCTACTGTGAAGTAATTCTGAAACAGTAACGTCAACTTAAACTTAAACTTAAACTTAATAAGTACCTATTTATTTATTGTGAAATCCTTCAGAAATAAAACAAGTGTATCAGTACATACATTTGTTTGTGTAGCGTACGTCTTTGTTAAAAATAATTTTAAAAATCTAGTTAATAAGAAATGAACAATTTTTGTTTTATCAAGTAGGCTTTGAAGTAGCAAAGAACGTGAGTTTTAAAATACCGTAACAGACACCATTTATTGCAAAATATGTGGTGATGGTTTCGTTGTCATTAAACCTTCTGTATTGATTGCAGTTTGTAATATACTTAGACAGTTTACAGCTTTGGCTTGTTTTTAATCGTGACAAACATTGTATTGGGCGGGTTAGGGACCTAACTGTCAGATCTAGTATTTTGTCAGAATTGTTTCCTAACGCGATTTCCTGACAGATATACTACTTCGAGTGTTTCTATTTAACGTAGATAATTTTATTATTGGCTGTTATTGATTATAATTGTCGGTGGCTCTCATTGTAACACATTCTTAGGCTCCTAGGACACTTTAAAACAATCGAAACACAGATTGTTATGCCTAGTTACTTGTGCTTTGCAAGTAAATTGACGTACAATAACGTAGTAGCCATAGTTCCATTAATAGTACGTTTAAAATGTAATTTTTTATCAACATTATCTCAACTAACAGACGGAAAAATTAATTCATGGGACGATAGTCTTAGTATTTGTTACTTCTTTATTAAATATTACTTTTTTATTTAAAGTAGATGTTAATAAATATCACAGTTTTAATTTAAGAACACTGAAATAAAATTATTTTGCTGTATCCATATATTAACTTCCTGAACGTAAGGCTAAAGATAGAGTACAGTTTTTATAATAATATTTGAATATTGAAGTAATTGAATACTAACCAGTAATTTGTTGTTTGGTTACAGGGTCGCTCTCGCAGTTTGACCCATATGGACGCTTTAGAACCTGGAACTGTGTTCAAGGACATTGACAAAGACACGTGCTCTGAGCCCGCCACACTTATTGTACCTCCGTTACAGGCTCGAAGGCAGAAACTCGCACGATCTCAAGTATGTAAGATTTCATTTATGTGAAGTAGTGTGTCTGAAACCATATCATTCACATGTGTCCACAGTTGACGAATGTTGTTACTCTGACTTGCCGAGTTTGTTTGTATAGAGACTAAAAAATCGTATTATTATTTAGCATTAATAATTTAAGCAAAAGGTGTCTACTGGTTGACAATAAATTGCTCCAAAATTACCTCAGTAAAAGGAAGGTCAGTGTGAATCATTCCACTGAGTGAAACGTCTTAAGCCCTGTCCTCACTTTGGATCGTTATTTTAAACAGTAGAATTAATGGTGGATCGTTATTTTAATCAATGAATAACGATCAGTGTACTACATCAGTTCAAATAAAGTCTGTAACAGTTTTTTAACCTGTCTATAATTGAAATTGTCTTACAATATTGTACAATCGTAATGTTTAAATTACACAGACTGGGAAAATTAAAAACTGTACAGACGAAAAAATTGTTAATGTTTTCAAAAAACGAGTCTACACTGGAAAAACCATTTGGTGTGACATTCGGCAAGCAAGCAGAATAATATTTAATCGTATTTAGGTGTATAATTTAGGCACAAATATCGCTGCCGGGATTGGGTAAAATATGGGAATCAGTTTTGAATAAGTAGATTACTTGTCCAAAGGAGTACCTAATTATTATACCTAATGAGACTATACAATATTTAATAATACGAGGTCTGTAAATTAAGTAATGAGACTATTTCAGTAAAAACTTTTGTTTACAGTCAAACTACATATAGACTCTATCGCCTTCAAAACAGGTCCCTTGGGAAGTCACATAGCACTTTAGACGGGTTTTCCACTCTTCATAACAGTGCTGGATCTCAGAAACTGGAATCTCCTTCAACTGGTCGTTTACATTTTTTTTAATGTTGTCTATTGTCCCAAAATGGTGTCAATAGAATGTCCCAAATTGAGATGTTTTTTCAATCTCGGGAAGAGAAAGTAGTCACAGAGACTCAAATCACGTGAATAAAATGGCTGAGGAAAAACAGGGATATTTTTCTTTGCCAAAAACTCATTAACCGAGAGTGCTGTGTGACAGGCGTTTACGCTAAATTTCGTTTTTCAAAATTTGATAAACTGTAGTGTGTAAAATTTAGTTGTTCTGCGATGATTCTGACGGTTAATCGATGGTCAGACCTCACCAAGTCCCTGATTCGATCAACATTGTGGTCCGTTCTTGACGTTGACGGTCTTCAAGAGCGTGGATCACCCTTAATTGATTCCCGGCCATCTGAAAATGCTTTATACCATCTGTAAACCTGTGCTCTTGACAATGCTTCATCTACATACAGCGTTGTCAATTTTTTGAAAGTTTCAGTAGCACTCTGCTCGGGTTTAACACAAAACTTGATTGCACAACGTTGTTCGTAATTGATGTCACTCATTTTTATAACGCACGACAAAAATCCACTTCACGAAAAGCTTGTTTACGTTTCATGTAGCAATAATAGACAATAAATATTAATACTCAGTATCACTCATCTGTTTATCTAACCATCTGTGTTAATGGAAACCTCACAGTGTTGGCATATTGACTGCTACATGTTGAGTCTCATTACTTAATTTACAGACCTCCTATGTTCAGTAATAAAATAATACGCGGGGTATCATATACAGTGTACATTATTTATTAATGTAACTGTAAATTTCTTACATTTTTATAAAAACATTGTCGAGTACTACTAATTTTGTTTTGCGTCTACTGTATGATTAATAAATATTACTACATTTTTCTACTTGCATATTGTATGAAGTACAATTGTAATTCATATTAGCTTTATTTTTATACGATTAATATTATATTTTATTTATACATTTAATTATTTTTGTATATAGTTATGTCTACAAAAATAGTGTAAGCTGCCATAATTCTTATATTTTACTGTAACGTCTAAACCACTTGTTGTTTGTGTCTCCATGCGTCACGATGCTTGTAACTTTTAACCAACTCTAACTTAGCTAATCGGTGAACCCTCTGTCATAAAATACCATTAAAACTGCATTAAACTGTACCATTTTTCACAGTGAATGCCGCCTGTAGCCATGGTATAATTGTGTCTGGTATACTGTGAACATTACTGACAAAACGTTATACCCTTGTAACGTCGGAGCCTTTTTACCTATTACATTAGTATTTCAAAACGAGTAGCAGGTAGTTCAGCCACAAAGGCTGTTATACTAATGTCACGCAATGAGCCTTTCCCTACGAAACATGATCCTTTATAAAGTTAACGGCAAAACAGAGAAAATGTAAACAGAATTAGCAGAGTTGATTAAACGTACCGTACCCAGCACAACCACAACCAGACTGTAGTTTGAATTATTAATCTGACTGCGGAAGTTTCCACGAATAGAATACTAATACTCCGTAAACAGACAACAATACACTGTTGTAAACGGTGTTTTCTTGATTACAGTGGTGTATATAAATTACCACTCATAATCTGCAGATTTCATTGATGCCCTTCGAGGAATAACTATTGTACAGTCAGTTCTGTTTTTATTGAAAATGTAAGGATAGTGTCATTTAGTTTACTATTTCCGAACGTCTCTTTGACAGAAACCTTTCTTTTATTTGAGTAGTGGCAGATAAAATAAAACACAATAAAACAAATAAATTTTTGTTTTAAACAAAATCAATTTTATTAACATTATATGCAGTACACAATAATTAGAAAATAAAGTCTGAACGTACGTATGTTGGTTTACAATACCGCAGCTATTGGTGATAACCCTTTATGTGTTGCTTATTACTGCATATAGTTCTTGTGAATACTTTCTCTACAGGCTATTTATCCTTTTAGGAATAAGTGCTTTTGCTTCATCTAATTTCACATTATTTATAGATTCTACAAATCGTGTAATAATTCTAACGTTTTCCAAAACTTCTTTCGTTGATGAAGCGATCTTTTCATTTTCATCTTCGGCGTCTTCAATCTGGCATTGATGTACTATACGATCAGTCGGCACTCATTGATGTGTCATTGCAGGCCGTTAATTGCCAGGTTGTCTTCGTAGAATAAACCTTCCTCTCTCATATTATATCCTGTAGAGAAACCAGCTTGACAGCGCTGTATTGTGATAGGTGTCTCGTCCACGCCTTATCATACTATAACTGTGAAAATCTGAAAGTTAGAATGTTTGTTGGCGATCTTGCTCTTGTTTCAAACAAAAGTATATGAAAGACCACTTCTTTTCTGTCATATCTCTTGAAACTGCGAATCACATATTTTGGTACTGGCTGAACTGTTGGCAGACACGAACACAAGCTTGACGTTACTGAGTTTTTTAACAACACCACGTCTGGCAGTTACCTATCAGAAGTAAAATCTTTCTTCCTTTTACTCTCAGTTCTCGATGCAGTTTGTAATTAAAAACATCTCTACAAATAGATGACGTCATCTAGGTTAGGACGTTGATAAAACACTTGGGGGACTTAACCACGGCCCTGTGAACTCATGAGGTTCTGACTTAACCTTCCCAGTCAGCAGCAGTTTTCTCTCTCCAGTCATGTAAGCACATAACCTTGATGTTACTCGTCTTTTGAGATTTTACCACTAATACATTTTTACTTCCATGCTCCGTAAGGAAGTGGAAGTTTGGTGATCGCGAAAAAATCATATTCGAGATAAGGGATGATTCTGATTGTACCCTGAAAACATGAAGAAAAGATGTCACTTTCCGAAAAGTGTGTGTGTAGAATTTTTTCTGTGGCGAACGATAACTGCCGCAAACATAATCAAATAGTGTTTTGCATATGTGCCCGAGGTTTGGAGGACTCAAGGCTTATTGATTTCGGTGAAGATCGGTTAAAGGGGAAGGGTAGTTTACCTGCAAAGTTTTACGTTTTAACAAGAGTAAAGTACTTAATTTTGATAAATAAAGTATCCTGAAAAGAAGGTCATAATAATCCACTATGTAGAATGGTAGTTGAAATATCTATAAATGAAAAGGGTAGTTGAAGGGGGAGGGGGTAATTTTTTGTATTGATGTTATAAATTTATTCGACCGAAAAATAAAAAATTTCAATAAAATATTAACTTATAAAATAATTGATATAGTTCCATGCTATGTAACCACGGATACGTAAACAAAATCATTTTTCGTTTTCAGAAATTCACAGATAACAAACGCTGGGCGGTATTCGCTTTCTTTTGCGTTGTTTAAATAAAAGACGATTTAATCAAATTAATTCTTTATTTTTAAAATATTAACAACTGGGTACAATTAGTATTTTGATTAACTTTCTCAGCGTTTTTACCAAAACCATGCTGATATATTTGGTTTCTTTCTGAGTGTACATAATAAAAATAATTTTATAATTAATTACAACATTGAAGTCATGTAGGCTATGGTTCTCCATACCGAATTTGTATATGTGTACTACGTTATCGGCAACAAAGAAATAGTTTCTATGGAAATATTTCATTTCAATTTATCAAACTTGTCAATTTTTTCAATTTATATTTAAATGATTTTAAATATAACTTAGAACGTGGAAGTCATGTATGGTTCTCCATAACAATTTTTTCTTTAGATGTAATTGTAAATGTATTGTGTAGGGTTACTTGTTAAACAGCATCGTCTATCCAACCATTAAAAGTGTCATCACGTGAACAGCTATTACAGGTTTTTGGCTCAACCAGTCTCAATTGTTTATGAAAGAATTCTACACCGTTAAAAAGTCCGTTTGAGATGTTGCTTACATTTACCTTGACGGTGGTTACAACTAGTGGCATTGTTACAAACGCAATGTTGTTTGCAGATGACCACGTTGTGCTGGCAAGAACTTTAGACGAGCCGTAACGGACAGTATTTCAGCTGTACACAATTAGTAAATAATATAATATACAAATTACGTAGACTATCCACGGCCGGAGTCATTGATGAGCAATGAGATTGCTTTTACCTCTGTTAGGGGTACGTTCGGCTCTCCACCCTTTTGTAAAACATTTTAAACTTTTTTCTACTGTAGAAGGCTTCCGGTGGGTGGCTTATACGTTTAGAAAATGACGCAACAAGGTAACCCACTACAACCAAACAGCCCGGTTATACATCTTTTATCAATAATGGAGAAATATTTATTAGAAACATTACTTCTACTGACAAACCTTTACGCATAAAAATTGTAATAAATAACAAAAATATCACAATAATAATTATTTTAACTAATAATTTGAGCTAATTGGAGCAACTGATGTTTGAGGCAATCGCTGAAATGGAATACTACCAGACTACTATAAGGAGTACTTTTGTTACATTAACTTGTGTCTAAAAATCTTAGGAACGTCGAGAATATGACTTTTACAATTCTTTAAATGAACTGGAAGAAAGTAAAATGTTCATATAGAGTAAATGAATACTTTCTCGGACATCCAGAAAACGAGCTATTTATACAACTTCTACCATTTTATTGCTGAAAAATAAATTTTAAGAATTTTTGATGTAATTATAGCAACGGTCATTTTCGTAGCGAATGTTAATTTGAGTACTATCGCAGCATTTAACAGTATAGCTGTACACTCAGAATAACTGATATCGTAGACTACTGTAGTAGAGTCCCGTCATTATTTCTTCAGTTTTCTTCTACTTTACACTGTCACCAGATATTTGCCACAATGTGTAATTAATTGATAATATGCTTACCTCATCTTCAGTCCCTATAATCTGGTTTGCAATAAACCAAGTTAACATGTTAGAAAAGCAGAGCATATGCGTTATGCTGCACAACCTGTTCTACAAAAAGGAAGAAACAGTGTGTGGGCTCCTGGCGAGAGTTAATGAGACGTGGTTGCTATCAGCTAGACGTGGTTGTAGTTTCTGTCAGCGACAGACAATATATATAAATACGTAACTATTCATTGTCGTACACGTGTCAGCGTGGCACAACAACTTATCAAAACCTCAAAAACGGCGAACTGGAGTCACAAACAGTGTCATCAAATGATTGAGCATTTACGGATTAAGTATTACAAACATTAGAGGGAGTGGTGCAAAAGTAGTTTAGAGAAAACGGCAGGTGCCTGCGAGCGATCTCAACAACACTACCGCAAATTTTCAAACAATCTGTGTTTACGCCTCATTTACTTCTGTTATTCTATGATCCAATGGTTGTGAGACTCAGTTTTTAACCTGTAACAGGAATTTTTTTTATTGTAGAGAGAACTTACAATAAAATTTTATTTTAATAATGATAAATTTGAAAAGGGATTATCATTTTATGAAGGACTTTTTATTTTGTTATTTAATTTTTCTATGATAGATTTGCATTTTGCCCGTTTGTCTATAATGAAAATCATGTTTAAAACACGATTTAAAATAGTTAGGAATATATTACAATATGCTGGTATAAAACAGTAGTAGATACAGATCAGTGGAGTCGTTCCCTTGCTGCTGTCAACGCTATCTCTTTGGTACACTCGAAAGCGATTGCTATCCGTAATTAGTACTGTAATTTCTGTAAGATAAAAGCATTCGTTTGTGCAAAAGTTATAATTACTGTGTAAACAATTATAATGTCTTTTAAATTTTCTGTGAACATTCCGTGTATTAAACGTATTTAAATTGTGGACATTAAAATAAATTATTCCCAGTATATACAGCTAAAAATACACAGTGTTTTCGCTGCTCAGGAAAGCTGCAGGTAGCACGACCTATGGATGACAGTGATTGGTTTTTTCCTACAGAATAAATGCAGTTAAATCACATTTCTTAGCATTAAAAATATTTTTTGTAAATTAAAACTGTATGATAAAATTTTATAAATTATGGCTTACTTATTTGTTAAAGAAAATTTTATCTTTCAAGTAATTGTACTAAAAATAACAATGTGATCTAAAATCCACTTTGTAATACGCAATCAGCAGTAATACTGTTACGTAACATGTTGAAATATATGTTTGAAATCATTTAAATTTTATCTCTAATATACAGCATGTGTGCGTGTAAGTATTGAGTCAGCCCATCGAGCAGAATCGCAGAACCAACGCAAAATGTAGAAGAAAGTATAGGCTCAAATTTACTCGCCAGAAGCTTGCAGTAAATTAACAATTTATTATTATTTAAAGAGTCTGTATCATTATAGGCGTCTAAAAATAATGTTCTAAATTTAGAGCCATATTTCATAAAATAATATACTAAATTTAGAGCCATATTTCTTAAGATAAATTATGTGTTATGAACTAGAAACTTAACTTAGCTAACCCTTTTAAAGAGACAAGTCAGGTTTTCTTTTTTATGCAGTAAGTATGCAAAGTAATCCCTTCTTTTCTTGTTCGTGAAACGATAGTTGCATCCACCCGCAGGAAAGACGGCCACTAAACAAATAACTATTATAAGAGATAGCTTTTTGTCTATAGACTCACTAGCCACAGGCCCCAAGTCAAATTTAGTACAAGTTTGAAATTGTTAAGCCGGTGACATTGTTAACTGTGTAACACTGCCTCAGCCAAATGACTGACAGTCAGAAGTCTTTGATGTGATAATCTGTTCTTAAAGTGCGGCACTGTCTCTACACCGTCTCTCTACACCAATCAGATTGTACCGTTAGTAGGTGGAGACGGTGGCGGTGATTCGTGGACGCGGTGTTGCCACATTTAGTATTCATCAACCGCAACTTTTCACCTTCCATGAAGCCAACCGTTCTTGTCGTAGCCCTAATCATTCTGCTGCCGGTACAGTATTTGTAACCGCTATGCTGCAGAAACGTCCCGACAATGTAACTGCATTTATTGAGATAAAAATGAATTACGACAGATAAGCGATGCTTTTGATTGCGGTCGGTAACGGTTTGAATGAGAGAGCTATACATCTTCTCTTACAAAGCTGTTGATTGGTTTACAGTAAAATTCGCAGAAGAGCCAGTGCTGGAATCAGTGCATAAGTTCCGAGACAACAACATTTACAGTATCGTAGGACATGAAACAGTACCTCCAAAACATCAACAAAACATGTGTTTGGAAGGCTGAATTTCAGAAAGGTTCTTTAAATCATATTAATCACATCAGACCAGTTCAGGAAAATATAATTGTAGAAAGTTGAAGATCATGAAGGAAATGAAAAACTAGACGAAAGTTGATTATCATAAGGTAGAAATTATCTTATGAAAAATTGAAGTTAAAAATGTTCTACCTTCATCTTACCAATAGATGATTACTAATAGTCTTTCTGAACATAGAACTCAGAAAGAGAGTTCAGTACATAGAACTCAGTAGAGAATATTTTAACGTTTTTAGAATCAAATGCAACCTCAGAAAGGTTTTTTTCAAAACTGAAAATGATAAAACGTGTAATAACATGAAACAATATCACCTGAATAATTTAAGTCTCTAAGTATTCACAGTGATTATAAACATCATTGGATTTTTATATTCTCTTCAAAAAAATATAAGGAAATATACTTGAATGTAAAGTGTTAACTACTATACTGTATACAAATATTCAATAAACTGACTGAATATAAAGTAGGCCTACTTTTGAAATATTCTCTCGTTCGTTGTTTTATTTTAGAACCTTAATGCAAATGCACAATATTTATCTTAAAAGTTTTTATTGCTTGATTAGTGATAAGACAGAGAGAGGAATATAATATTATTACAGTATTGCTACCCTATATAATTGAACAAAATTAATTAATGTAAATTTTTGAAGTAACATTAAGTATAATTTCTAACCATTTTAAAAATAGATTGATAACGGTACATACATATGATGTCATTATTAAAATAATGAAAGTAAAAGAAAAAAGAAAAATATTATGGAGTGCCTTAAGAATTAACATCGAAAATAATTCTTGATGGCGGCCTTATTTCAAAGGAATGCCGAGGGCCTCGATGACCTTTTAAGGGTCTGTAGGCAAAAAACTAAAAATTTTAACTTGTTTCATAATTATTGTTTTCTTAAAATTTTGTTTTTTTTTCTGAATAAAATAGTACACAATTTATGACAGAAATACACTCATAAACGCATTTTATGAATAATATAAAGTACGCCTACACACAGTAAAATCATTACAATTTTTTACACAATTCTTTTCAATAGTTCGTATTCTCTAAACGGTTTAACTTAAAATGATGTTTTCACTGCGTAAAAGCGGATTTTTGTACTCAATGTTAGCAACTCTGAAGTCAACAATATCGCTACACCTATGTTTTGTTTTTCTGGGTGAAAATAGTGTTTGGTAATAAATTTGTTTTTTATATGAGTATGATAGACTTTGAACGCGTTTTCTGAAAAACCATGTTTTTCAACACTTAGATACACGTATCTCAGAAACTATGCTATGTAGGATAATTAAATTTTCAGTGCTAATATAAGTTAACATTGTCTACCTACTGAAGCAGAATTGTAGAACTAAAGTGTATAATTCCGATGATACAGAATGTTTATTAGTTTTCCCAAAAAAAGGGTATAAAATAAAAATAAATATAAATCTTGTTGTAGGCATGGAAATTAAAACATCTGCTTCAGTAAACAAAAAACATATCCATAATATACCTGAAAAAAGTTTAAGATTCTATCCTGTCAGGTTACAGAGAAAAATGTACTTAAGTTTGGGCAATTTAACATGACCAGCATAGGGCCCCTTAACTGATTCCCCTTAATTTAACTGACTCCCCTTAAGTACTGCCCTAGTTTTTAAATAATCTGAACACTTTCTTACTTTTGAAATATTACAGATAATTCTCCTATTGTGAACTGTTTAGTCGTGGTTACTTATGAAAATAATGTAAAGGGGTCATAAACTAAAAGTTACCGGTTAATTATAGAAACGTGTAAATAATTATTTTGTACGTTATTAACTGTCTGTAACTATCAGTTATTAATTATTAACCACACAACCAACACCAAATTAAGTTGTAAAGAAAGTATATAAAGAAACAATTTCATTTTATTAGAAGAACAACAAAGTATCACCGTCATATGGTACTCCCGTTTAATAAGCCTGTATAAGTTTTGCCTCTACAGGTGGTGACGTGAAACCACACTTATAAAGAAATTATATATGTGCTTGGAATTGGTCTGTGTATGTTGTAAAAATATGACACTTTAATAAATTTCCGAACGCAATAATAGTTTAAAGGACGTGGCTGTCGTTTAAACATGTATATAAAGTATAGGATGTTTAAACTATTTTTTATATGTTTAAACTACTATAGTTTAAACGACTCAGGATAAACTATTTTCAAAGTTATCATGTAACTAGATCTAAGTTTATATTGTAAACATGTTTCAAGTCTTGTTTGATAGCACTTTAGCCTCTTACTTGTTTGTATTATTAAATCGAGAAATAATTATAGTTTTCCTAAATTATTTTCTTAAAGACAAGAAAATACTAGAGAAAATGTTTACAGTTTACTGGAGACAGTACTCATTAAGACAGTTAATTAGACAGTCTCATATTTGTTTTTAATAAAACTTCGAAATTGCTTGTTACAAGCTTTTTCATTAGAGATTCAAGTTTGTAACTGCGACTATACATACTTTTGTCAATTATAACAAAAATTACTCCACTGACATAAAAGCGGATTGTTGTTTATAATGACTTGTTTCTTTTCGAGACGTCCATCTTTAATTAATGTGTCGATATTACTGTTTGGTTCTTTATAATTTCACCGTAGACGTTGAAACTGTGTTCTTTTCATGATCTCTTTTCCCTTAGTCATTTGATCTTATAAATTTTGTAAATATGGTTATTTCTATTTTATTAGATAAGAGTATTTTTGAGACTGTCTTTTTATGAACAGCTACATTGACCATCCAAATCTTATTAGAATAGAATAAAGTAGGCTGTTGGCCTTAAATCGGTTAATCTGTAATTCAGTAGCGTATACAATTTTGACGATTTAAACTGTGTAAAAGGTTTCTTTATTCTTTATCGTTTTCATTATTTGTATTCACAGAAATGTATGCTCTGTGTTTTGTGTGTGTGTGTGTGTGTGTGTGTGTGTGCGCGCGTGTGTGTGTTTGTTTGGTTGTATTCAGACATAAATGTGGTCAGAATTTTTCAACCATAGACTAACTGTCCTGTGAAGTTAGGTAAAGAGTTTCAGCAGAAAACGACGGAAGCGATAGTCACCGTCAAAAAAGAGGTACACTTTTTGGGTGTTAACATTTTCACTTTCGGTAACTTAAAAGTTCTTTCAAAATCCAATCTCGTATTATCATTATATCTGTCCTGGTTTCCGAGGGTGTTGATTGAGACCACCATATAGGGTAACCAACCCTTTGCCGGCTAGATATTTTATCGACCTTCTCTGGTCTAGATCCGTCGTGTTATGTTATAGGACCACCTCAAAAAGTGTGTGGCTCTTCACCACGCACAACGGTCTTGAGTAGGTAGGTGCTCTGGTCCAAACGGTAACTGTAGAAATGTAGAAACGGTAAAAGTATAAATGTAGAAAAGAAACCCAAATAAAATTTTATAAAACAATGGCAATACCTACACTACTGTATGGTTCTGAAGCTTGGGTCATAAAGAAAAAAGGTGAACAGAAGATATAAACAGCAGAAATGAAATTTATGAGATCAGTTAAATGGTGTAATAGACGAGATCATTTAAGAAAAGAAGAGATAAGAAGTGATTTAGATATTATTGCGGTTAATGAAAGGATTAAAGAATATAAAATAAAATGGATTCAACACATCAATAGAATGGAAGAAAGTAGAATAATGAAGATGGTTACAACCCAAGCGCCAGAAGAAAAGTTGGTAGATCTAAGAAAAGGTGGACTATAGAATAGGAACAGGCCGCTAAAGCCTAAAACCGTGAAGAAGATGATGGTAACTTAAAAGCCTACTGAAGTATAAATATAAGTGCACATAAGTGTCTCTAAAGCGCGCGCGCGCGCACACACAATATTTTAATTACTTTTTTGAAAAATAGTTACAAAACTGCTATTGTAAAACTCGGAGATTTTAAAAGGGTCTTTTGTAACTGAAGTTTGAGTTTTATCGGATTACGTTGTTCAGCATGGTAATGAATACACGGAAGTGAGGATCGTGTGAGAGAAGAACGTCAGGTGCAAAGCGTAGACAAATGGTGGATTACTGAGGAAACAGCGTAACGACCGTGTAAGACGTTTCTGCGGTGTGAAAAACTGCTTTGATGTGTACATTTGTCGTAGTCTTCCCTCACGTCATAGTGCGCCCAGTGGTATTATCATAAGATATACGTCTGTGCCAAAACTTCAGGAAAGAGGGATCAAAGTAAATAATTTCTTGTTTTTTACTGCCTTTTGCTTACATACATCTAGGTATGTACCTTTACATACCTTTTAAACATTCACATTAGTGGGATTAACCCATTCTAATGAAATATGTCTAGCCGATGGTTTTTTTTTTTTTTGCCAGCTTCATTCACATTACTTTCTCAGGACACAACTTTAAATTCAATTTATCGTACAACGTACACTCTTCAAACAAATTAAAAATTTACTTATTAAATAATATAAAGCACTAAAAAGAAGCACATAAAATTTATGTATGTAGGTTTGTATGTCTGTATATTTAGCATAAAAATAGTGAGGTTCTCTATTTAACGTAGGTTTTTAATTTTAAAATTGAAACTTCTTGTTATATGTTTGCTATAGATAAATGATACTGAATAGTAAAATTCTCCATTTACCGTTGGTTTTGAATTAAAATTAAAACCTCTTGTTATATGTTTGCTGCAGACAAATGATTTTGAACGTGACGTTTCCGTCTCCTGTTGTGCATACTGAATTCTAAGCTATTCGCATTGAAAGAACGTTTTAACATAGACGGATGCAATACGCACCGTAGGTCGAATGTTTTCCCTAATTAAATATTGACCACTGAATATTGAAAGATAACTACACGAGATAAAATAAAGAAATTCAATATTCTCTTGTTTTTTAAATTTGAAACACGCGCAGTTTGTCTCTAATTGGTTTGGATTGTGTATACGTAGGAAAGTAACACCAACAATACGTCGTCGGGTAGAGAACGTCGGGGAGAGATGCGGTGGTTGGACTATAATATTTTATAAGATTATTAATAATGAGAACGTAAAAGTTACTTGTAGAAGGAAGTTAGAATATTCAGGTAAAACAAGTGTCTTGTATTAGTTATTTGGTGAACAAGGAATAATAAATACATACCTAAATATGAGGAGTTGTGAAGAACAAACTAATAGTTGAATCAGCAAAGCGAGTTCTCAGGTTTAACTCAACCGTTTGGCATTTGTCTCTCTGTCTATCTGTCTTGTCTGTCTAAGGTATGGCTCACGAGAAAAAACGTAAAAACCATGTGAGATATGAAATTAATGAGAATTTTAACTACAGTCTGAACATAGTTCATCTCTATTAACAGCTTTTCATCTTCTTCTTCTCTCCAAGGATTAGGTTATATAAACCTGTTCCGGTACCCATCTTATCCTCGGACGACTCACGTCTCTTCTACCTGTGGCTTTGTAGTTAAGTGCCTCTTTCGGCAATCAATCCTCTGTCATCCTTTGCAGATGATCTTATTATTGTCTTTGTAAATTGCAATAATTTACTTTGGAACAAGTGAGCCGTTTTAAATATCTTGGCTGTGCAATAAGCTATAGATCTGAATATGATATAAGAGAGAAGATAAATAAATTTATGAATATTTGTAGTACGATTCATAGAAATCTTAGAAATGACACAGCGCAAGGATTAAATGTTATAAGACAATTGCAATACCCACGTTGATTTATGCAAGTGAGGCGTGGGTCATGACAAAAAAGGAAAGCGGCAAGATTCAGAGTGGTGAAATGCAGTTTCTTTAAAGTACTTTAAATTAACACTTTTAGAAAAATTTAAATAGTTAAATAGTTAAAAAATAAATAGTTAATAACTTGAAATTAACTTAGGGTTAGGCGTAAAATAAAACAAATGTTATATGTTATAACAAAAAAATTGTAGAGTGTTTGGGATTTTTATATTTTTTCTTTTCTTTTCTTAATTTTTTAACATATAACAAAACCGCGGTGATTCCGTATGTTAACCTTTTCGTGGCGTTTCTCACCTACCGTTGAGAATCGTGCATACGAAGAACTTTGTTCACAGCTTTAAAAAATAAAATTTATTAGTTTGGTTTATCTGATAATAAACGCGTTTCGTTCAAAATAGTGAGCGCGTTCTGCAGCTCGAAAATTTTTCAACTGTCACCTAATACTAGCTTGAAATTAACAAAGCGTTAAGTGTAAAAATAATCATAAGTTTTTTCATTTTAACGTATACAAATTATAGATAATAACATATATATTTTGTAGTCAACAATACGTTTAACAAAATTACTACCTCAGCTAAATACATCATAAAAAATGCATGTTAAAAATGCATAGAAACCGGAACGTTTAAAAAAATTAATGAACAAGAGTGAGAGGTACCGTGTTTTAGGCGTTGCAATAACTAAAGATATGGAACAATATGTTGAAACACAAAAACGTACAAAGTAAACAAAGAGAACAAAGTAAATATAATTATACACTTTCGACATTTCAACCATGTACGTAAACAGAATATAATAACAAAATAGGTGTCATATGAACAACGGTGGAAAGAACTCTTACAAAGAATGTCAGATTGAAGACTGGCCAAACAATTCTGGAAATAAAAACCTATAGGAAATAGGTGAGTGGGTAGACCCAAGAAGAGATGGCGGGAGGATCTTTGAAGGGAGAAAAGTCATTACCTTTCCAATGTTATGATGTAAATATGATGTTGTCACTGATATGATGATGATGATGTGAAAATCAGTTGTCACTGATTTTAAATTGTTTTTACGAATTAAATAATTGTTAAGTTCTGTAAATATATTAGATTAATGGTGACCTAAGTATAAGAAAAGGATTTCAAAAGTATTCAGCTTGATCTCTCAGCACATGAGCACATTTTCTTTTATAATAAGTAAAATTAGTTTTTATGTTTACGTTATTCTTGTAACAGTATTTTTCAAAAATGCTCATATTCTTTCTCAAAATATTATGTTTTGCTTAAACCACACACATTTGTGGCAGTGGGGAAATTTTGGGTTGCTGTGTAAAGAAAAGAGGCAACAGCTGGCAACACTGCGTTTTCGTTTAATCTGTTTCGTTACACGTTGGATCAGTTTACTGTCCTAGGAGCGCGAGGTGTATGGGAGCGAGTCGGGCACAGTAGTGCCGTATATGAAGTTTTCACTTCAGAAATATCACAGGCTACTTCAAAAAATAGCACATAGTATACTAATATAGGACTCACGTACAACATACATTTGCTTTTTCTAGTTTTACATGTTTTTGAAAATTGGTTTGTCTATGACGTTTTGATGTTTATTACTGCTGTCATTGTTGTAATGATGAGAGGGCGGCGTAAGAGAATAGAATCAAACACGTTGAAACACATTTTAACGACGTCTGAGAAATCAGCAAAACGCAAATCGATGCCACGACGCGTCTGAGTGTATAACTGTTGAGCTACCTGCAATAACTTTTGTAGGTGTGTGTGCGTGTGTGTGAGTGGAGCCATAAATGCTCTCGTTAATGTAAACCACAGGCAGCATATTTCGAAACCGATTAAGCGGCACGTATTTGGTGCAGGTAGTGTAATTAAGGATAAATTTGATGGGTCACAGACACCTGTACCGTGCAGGTACTCTGTACGCGGTAATTAATTGAAGGAAATTCGATCAACACAAGCGCCGCTTCCACTCGGCAGTCCAGCGTTCGTTTTGCATCAACGAGCGCTTATTTTTCACACAGATTTTATAGCCTTAAAACTGTCTATTGAGCTGCAGTTATATTTGTTACATTCAGGCGGATGATGAGTTTGGTTTTTACGTTCAAATTAGACAAAATAGTTTGTAATGTGCGGTCCACTAGATTTTCCATCTAGGTTTGTATAGGTCGTACGCGCTTACTTTAAAACTCGCACATCATTTCGGATAAGATTTTCTCATAACACGCAAACTTACATTATTTGCGTGATATATAGCCCTCGGTGATGAAGATGTTTAGGCTTATTTTCATAGCATAATTATTAATGCAGTTGTCACAGGTTTCAAAAATTCTCCTCATTACGCAGTGAATTAATTACAGTATATTAAATAATAAAGAAGACTAATCAAGCATAATGAGTCAGTAGAAAGAAAATCAACTACTTTCTAGACATCTCTACGTATCATAAAAAACTGTTAACTTCATAACAAAAATGTAATGTTAATATGGTTATTGCGGTACAGTATACTTGTCCACCTGTATGTCCATCCTCAATTTTTTTTAACCAGCAAATGAAAATGTGCTGTAAATAATATGTAGCAGGAATACTATTATGAGAGATATAAAAGGATTTCTTTGAGCATAACCGATTTAAGTGTTCCCGTTAGTATCACGGGTTGCATCATTCTTGCCTGGTTAAGGTCTTATTTCTTCGATTCTTGGGATTTTTTATTCAGTACTGAAAAAGTGGTGTCAGAGGTTTATAGTAATAAGTATTATAAGTTTTTGAAGTTTCAATTTAATGAATCTATCATTATTACAGGGAAAATGAAAACGGAGAAAGTTATTGAAGTATCTATGGATGCAAATTAATCCTACAAGTTTAAATGTAAAGGATAAATATACTGGAGGTGGATAACAACAATAATCCAAAACGGAAAGCATTCATTTTTTTGCATATATAATTCCGATTTTATTTTGATTCTCTAAAATAACAATCTACTTTAATTTGAAATAAAACCACTACAGTGCAGCAGCTTGATAGTGTTTTTCCATCGGTCAGCTGTATTAGACGTTTCATAAAAGCAACAGTAATATTCTTTTCCGGGAAACCTTTCCTGTGTTCACCGTTGGTAATGGACGTTAATTTGATTTCAGGTCTCAAGCTCGGAATACTTCAGCGTCAGCTTTGATGTCGGAAACAGCGCAGACGGTGACGAGTTTGTTGTAGCCTCGAAGGGAACGTCACTTGCGTAAGTAGTCAATAACTATAATAATTCTTCTGCAATAGATAGAAACGTGTAACGTACACCATACATCCAACACCAAGAGATAGAGAATTTAATGACGCGTTAGATATTTTGATTAAATCACTGTTAAGTTATTATTCTCAATTAGGCATTCAACATTGCGTCTTCTCCATGCCAGTTAAGAATGTCTTACATTTATGGCGGCTGCTGATGTCTCGTTTCGATGCGCACCAGATCTTCTTTTGTCTCCTTGTGTGACCCCTTTAGCTTCAAGTTTCATTCAGTTGCTAACACAAGTGAAAGCGTTTTGCCTTACGTATTATGAAAATCTACCTGTTTATCTTTTTCTGTCAGTTTTGTTGACAACACAATACTTTCACTTATATGCGCATAATATTATACATTAGAAATTGGAATTGTATAATGTAATAATACAGCCAATTGAAAGAGACACATAATGCAGTAACGTAAAGTTACTGCACTGACAACTAAAAATAAGCATTTGTGTTATATTTATACGCATTAAACTGTTGACCTACGAATAATAAACCAGTGATACGTAATACGCTGGATATGACGAAAGAAGAACGCCAGAACACAAACATTTCAGACGATTGTGAATATAAAGAATACACAACTGAACTAAAGTTTCCTCTGCTTCGTTATACAGCAGGGCTATATGTTCGTGACGTGTTGAAACAGAACTTGAGAAATCTTTACGTAAAAAAATAAAGGAAGGGCTGCCGCAATTCGTGTTGCCGAAACGTTTCAAGTTTTTTATTTTGTAATTTAAATTGCTCACTGTGATCAAGGTTTTGACAACAAAGAATCTTTACACGGAAAAAGCATAGCAAAAACCCCCGTTGCAGTTAATAGTTCTGTACGCAGTACCGATTCAGCCTTGGAACTGCACCCTGAGCATACTAACAATAATTACATGCCAAGGGCACTTGTCGCTAGGTTAATTATCTTGTAAACATTACTCAGAGTACTGAGTAAACATTCAAATCCACTATTCAAGACGCATGCGCAGAGATGTTATGTTATCAGTTCACCGTACTAAATTATGGCTTCTCATGCAAGTACAATGAATATACTGGAAGCTGAGCTTTCATTTAGTGGTAAGGGCTGCGAGGTTATAAAAAACAATATAGTTTAATACAATGAAAAACATGTATAGTTGTCTCTTCCTTTAATATTTGGCTTCAGTTTTAATCTGTATCTTTTACAGACTGATGTCAATCATATCCCTAAATACTAAAGGGAGTCTTAAATAGTACCGTGTGTTAGGTAGCCTTAATACAAAAGAGATTTTCTTACGATTTTTGTTAAATTGGGACTAGAATAGCATGAAGCTTATAAACCAACATTCTAAGGATGTACTGTGTACACATTCAGTGTATTCTAGTGGTAATACAAGTCTTAATGATGTAAAAGATGTAGTATATTTAAGGCCATTACGTGCTAGAGTTTGAGGAATTTATTGAAATTTGATTCTTAATTCTACATAAAATTCTGCACTGTCACCACGATGTGTCTTTATCCTCTATAACCTTTGAGGACAGGGAACACAGTGCTTTTAGGACACTTGACGTTACCGTTTAAATAACTCCTATACAGCACCATATAAAGGAAACAGCGTTATAGTACATACTTTACTGCTTGGCGTAAACAATTGACAAATCACTAGAAATGAGACCGTCACGACGTCTCCACTGTCCCCATTATCGCCACTATTTTAAAGAGTAACTTACTTCTTCACGTCTTTGTACTGTGATACGAGCTCTGTTTAATAGATTTAAATGTTATAAATGTTGGAAACTGTAACAAACTGTAAAACTTTTTTTTTTTAAGTAATTACGTGCTTCTTAACAAACGAAAGCAAACGATAATAAAAAATATACTTTATTCTTTCCCTATCAGTTTATTTACTTTGTCATATTTTAGAAGGAACGTGTTGAGCAAAGACGGAGTGTAGTAAGAGCAAAATAGATAGTAGGGGTCGCTTTGAGGGGCGGTGTAGATTGATCCCAGTAAGGGGAGCTTATCACTAGAAAGGATTTCCTCCTGGGTAGGAGTTCTCTATACAAAGGTTCCCGCCTGCTAAAGGGGGGAAGCGTGTACCTGTGAAGGCGATTTCCATTCCGATCCTAGGTTGAGAAATAAGAAATCTAAAGGAAGACTGTAACTAGATAACACTAGTTAAAATTTTTATTTTGTTATCATGAAAATAGGCACACTTAAACGATTTTTATAAGAAAAGGACTGTTTGATTTTCAACCATTAAATCTTTACGTCATTAAATCTTATTCTTTTCGTACACTGACAATTTTATAGAATCCGCAGGTTCTTGTTATAAAAAATTTATAAACCTCTTAATTTTATTTTGTCCTTTGTAAATGAGTTTCCTAAATTATTTCCTAAGTAAAATCATTAATGCTTGATGCCTTTACTTGGTGAAAATCCATTGTAAATTATAGTAAAAAATAAAACCATAAAATAGTTTTAGTGATTTCCACTCGTCAATTTATTAAAATTATAAATCCATGACAGCTGTTTCGGCAGCACAGTGCCTTCATCAGATGGTGTAAGCTGACTAATTTTCGTACAAACAATACAGAATATAAAATATAATACAAGTGCTGTTGTATAGAGAGCGATAGTAATCTCGTGTCAATAAGACTTATACACATTACACAAACATATACCAAGTCTATTTATACAAATTAAGCAGAGGCGAGCTATTTAGATCTAACTGATCATTTAATAATACATTTAAATATTTGTGTTTATTAATTTCAAGGGTTTCTAATAAATCAAGCTTTGGACCTTTATCAGATAAATGTAAAATTTCAAAATTGTCATTATATCTATGGTCTTTTTCTAACAAGTGATTTGCATAATTTGATTTGCCATCATTATATCTAAAACTATAATTGTGACCATACATTCTTTTTTCGAAAGATCTACCTGTCTGTCCGATATACACTTTATTACAAGACCCACAGGATAATTTGTATACACCAGACTTTTGCAGTTTATCTGTTTTACTCTTATTATTTTTAATATATTTTCCCAAAGAAGACTGCGTCTTAAAAGCTATATTTACATTCCTTTGTGTGAAATATTTACCAATATTATCAGAAGCAGAACCTATGTAAGTGAGAGTGTGATATCTTTTAATCTGTGTTGAGGGAGGGTAAACTAGTTTTAAAGCTTGTGAATAAAATTTTTTTTGTTTAACAAGTGATCTATGAGGCTAGGTTGGTAACCATTGTTGACAGCTATTTGCTTAATAATGTTAAGTTCTGATTGGAAATTTGAGTCTGATAACGGAATACTAACTAGTCTGTGGATAAAACTGTGAAAAGCAGCCAATTTATGTGAGTATGGATGTGTGGAAGTAATGTGTATTGTCATATCTGTATGTGTAGGCTTATGAAAAATACCGAAGTCTAATTTATTATTGCATTTTGTTATTGTAAGGTCTAAAAAATTGATACTATTGTTATCTTCTAATTCTAAGGTAAAGCTAATATTTTTGTGTAAATTGTTAATAAAATTAAGAAAGATCTGTAATTGTCTACGTGTACCTAGAAAAATTGCTAAAATATCGTCCACATATCTATACCAAAAAATAAACAATTTGAAATAAGGGTGTGCTCTAATTTTAGTTTCTATGTAGTCCATAAAGATTTCAGCTGCCAAAGGGCTAAGTGGATTTCCCATTGCAAGCCCTTCTTTGCCAATATAGATCTTTCCATTAAATTCAAAGTAGTTTTGATTAAGGCAAACCTTCAGTAAATTCAAGATATCCTCTCTCATAAAGGGGTTATTACAATTTTCAATTAATAATTTTTCTACAATATCTATTACATCAATCGGTGGAATACTCGGAAACAAATTTTTCACATCAAATGATAATAAAACAGCTTTGTTTGGGATATGTGAATCTTTAATTCTGTTAATTAAGTCTAGTGAATTTTTAATACTATGTGTTGATTGAAATTTGCATTGTGTTTGTATAATCTTAATTAGTATTTTAGATAATTTAACAGAAGGAGCTGTTACATATGATACCACTGGTCTAATTGGATGGTTATCCTTATGCAATTTAATTAAAGAGTAAAGTTTTGGTGGCTGAGGATTCATTACCGATAAAAAATCCAAATCTCGATTATCAAAGAAAGAACAATTCTTTATAGCCTGTTTAACATCTATTTGAAATTTAAAAGTCGGGTTAATATCAATGGGTTCAAAAGAGTTCAAACATTCAAGTGTCTTGTTTACATATTCGCCTTTGTCGATAGCAATAACAGTATTCCCTTGTCAGCGCGGGTAAATATTATATTATTAACTACAGATTTTCTCTTAATTGAATTGATAGCTAGTCTATTTTTATTGTTAAATGGTAGAGTCTTAATTTGTTTAGCATAAAGAAAAGTTAATTTATCCGCTACAATGTATTTGTTCAATGGTATTGATTCGGAATTTTCGGATGTAATAGATATTGTAGAAAAATTATTAATTGAAAATTGTAATAACCCCTTTATGAGAGAGGATATCTTGAATTTACTGAAGGTTTGCCTTAATCAAAACTACTTTGAATTTAATGGAAAGATCTATATTGGCAAAAAAGGGCTTGCAATGGGAAATCCACTTAGCCCTTTGGCAGCTGAAATCTTTATGGACTACATCGAAACTAAAATTAGAGCACACCCTTATTTCAAATTGTTTATTTTTTGGTATAGATATGTGGACGATATTTTAGCAATTTTTCTAGGTACACGTAGACAATTACAGATCTTTCTTAATTTTATTAACAATTTACACAAAAATATTAGCTTTACCTTAGAATTAGAAGATAACAATAGTATCAATTTTTTAGACCTTACAATAACAAAATGCAATAATAAATTAAACTTCGGTATTTTTCATAAGCCTACACATACAGATATGACAATACACATTACTTCCACACATCCATACTCACATAAATTGGCTGCTTTTCACAGTTTTATCCACAGACTAGTTAGTATTCCGTTATCAGACTCAAATTTCCAATCAGAACTTAACATTATTAAACAAATAGCTGTCAACAATGGTTACCAACCTAGCCTCATAGATCACTTGTTAAACAAAAAAAATTTTATTCACAAGCTTTAAAACTAGTTTACCCTCCCTCAACACAGATTAAAAGATATCACACTCTCACTTACATAGGTTCTGCTTCTGATAATATTGGTAAATATTTCACACAAAGGAATGTAAATATAGCTTTTAAGACGCAGTCTTCTTTGGGAAAATATATTAAAAATAATAAGAGTAAAACAGATAAACTGCAAAAGTCTGGTGTATACAAATTATCCTGTGGGTCTTGTAATAAAGTGTATATCGGACAGACAGGTAGATCTTTCGAAAAAAGAATGTATGGTCACAATTATAGTTTTAGATATAATGATGGCAAATCAAATTATGCAAATCACTTGTTAGAAAAAGACCATAGATATAATGACAATTTTGAAATTTTACATTTATCTGATAAAGGTCCAAAGCTTGATTTATTAGAAACCCTTGAAATTAATAAACACAAATATTTAAATGTATTATTAAATGATCAGTTAGATCTAAATAGCTCGCCTCTGCTTAATTTGTATAAATAGACTTGGTATATGTTTGTGTAATGTGTATAAGTCTTATTGACACGAGATTACTATCGCTCTCTATACAACAGCACTTGTATTATATTTTATATTCTGTATTGTTTGTACGAAAATTAGTCAGCTTACACCATCTGATGAAGGCACTGTGCTGCCGAAACAGCTGTCATGGATTTATAATTTTAATAAATTGACGAGTGGAAATCACTAAAACTATTTTATGGTTTTATTTTTTACTATAATCTAAGTAAAATCAGTTGCGAACGACGGAAGCAGTGTTGACGGTTCATTACCTCGTTTTGTGCAAAATATTAACAACCGCTGTTGTGAGTCAATGTGTGTGTGTGTGTGTGTGTGTGGGGGGGGGGGGTGTATGTAAATTAGTACTGAGTATTATTTACTCAACGTTTTGAAAATGTTATTCAATATGTTTTATTATTGATACGGCTTTTTTCATTTGATATGGCTAATTTGTGTGGATTTCTCTCCTCAGAATGGTACTTATAAATAATTTTTGATTAAGCAGCACGTTTGGTAATAAAAATACCTACACGCGCGCGTGTATGTGTACGTCTAAACAGAGTAAACATCTATTACCCTTGCCATTATAGATCAGAGCTTGTTCATTGGTGTTCTAGTACTCTCATTCCGATGTAACAATTATGTATTCAACGGACGACTTGTAAATAATTTGTAAACAAGCCGTCGTTTACGGAAACGTTAGGAATTGCAAAAAACGTTGAAAATTCTTGATTGGCCTAACTGTATTTGTGAATTATATGCTCGTGTTATGGTTACCCTTTCATTTCAGTGATTTCATAAATCAGCTTATGAATAGAGCGACTGTCTGAGGTTAGAAACTGTGTCACGCGCTTCTTTAACACTGTGAACGTATTACTTAAAAACAGTGTTTTTATTTGTTTGTCATATATCTCGTGTGGCGACCGCTTTTGGTTGCAGATTACGTACAGAGTACTAACTTATTTAGTAAATAATCGTTTCTCTACCAAGGAAGGGTTCTAGGGGTTTTTAGATTTTGTGAATAAAACTACAAAAATCTGAAAGACAATAAACGTGTTATTTAACTTTACTCTGTTGTAATTAAGAAAGTAAGAATAGAAACATGAGGGTCACGTTATGAGAGATATTAATTTGTAGGCCATTAATAGATACCTAAAATTTAACAGCGTCATGAAACAGTAGACACCTTACATTACAATAAAAACAACTTACATTACTATACCAAATTACTGAACCGTTGGGACAGAGAGGATAGAGAAAGATGGTATACCAAGGCCCATACCAAACTTGAAGGAATGGATCGACCGCCCAACACGGTGAGGTCAACTACCATCTGACCCAATTGCTCAGTGGCCACGGCAATTTTAATGCCCACCTCCATAGAATGGGAAAGGTGCAAAGCCCAGTATGCTAATACGGAGACTCTCCCCATGATGATGCATCGCACATTTTTTCCAAGTGCTGCAGTTCGCAAGACCGAAGATGGTACTGGAAATGGAGTTCGGGGACTTCACCCCCGAGAGCGTAGTTGCGCTTATGCTTCGTAGTAAAGCGGAATGGGACCGAATCAATGCATTTATTCAGTGGGTCCCACTAGAAAAAAAAATAGATGGGTCCAACTTGCACCCAACGGGCAATAGAAGATGAGGACAACTAGAAGGAGTCCGATAAGGGCTCAATAGGCTCCACCCTGAAGTAATACGCTAATTAGTTCCAGGATGGATATAAATGCCTGAATTAGAGATGGGATTTTTAGTGGGTGAGAGTCCCACACACCAGAGGAAGCACGGCCCCTCTGACGGTGTATAAAACATTTTTCCCCCTACAAAAACAAATATAGCAGATTACTAGGATAACGGAGGCTGACTGTGTTAAATGTTTTGTACGAATTTTTAAATGTCTGCTTAAATACTTGCCTGGAAATATTTGCACCAAATGGAATAGCCGCCAAACGTACAAGAGGAATACCGATATAACCACACGGCCATAGTGCAGCGGTTTTTCTACCTTGGGTTAAATTTTGAAAAATTGAATTATTACATCTTTTGACTTTTTAATATCACGCACGGATGAGCATATGTTTTTGACATCGAATTGACACACAGATAATTACAGGCTGTTAGCGTCTGAGTAACCGTCGTACATAAAAATCGAATCGAAAAAACGAACAACAAAAAACGATAGCGATAACAATACTTATGCAATCTGGGTAGTTGTAACAGGTACCCCTCAGCATCTCTTATAGTCATACTTATCGCGTACTGTGACCACGAATCGAATTTGTGTTTGCCAAACACATCAGGTGGGAGTTTCAACGGAATGTAGTGAAGATTGACAACAAACAAATATGAATTTCTCTGGCGTAAGATGAATTACTCTGTCATACAGGAACGTGAGAAACACATTTGTAACTAAATTCTGAGTCGATCCGTCTTACAGTCGCACTGAAATGTTTTCCTCTGTGTGTGTGTGTGTGTGTTCTCAGAGCTGCGGTGGTGTTATCGATTAATCATTACAAACTACGCAGAATAAATTACGTGGGTCTAACATTGTGAGGAACGTTTCTTACTTCAAAATACTGTGCTGTTTTCTGGAATGTGCTTCCATTAGTTTCCAATCAAGACGCGTTTCCGTTTGTAATGTGGAGACAGGCACTTATTCTTGTGACTTGCAGGTGGTCTCCACCATTACTATGTTTCAATAGATTCCACATTCTACGAAACAACCGCTACACTCTCGGACAAGACCCAACGTATCACTAAAGTTAAAGTTTAAATTCCATTTTCATGACACATAACCTATCGCGTTTCTAAAACTCCTGTAAAATCAATTATTAGATCGACTAATTTAGTTCATTATTCAGTGAAACAGAAGATAAATGAGGGAACGTAATTAAGATTGCACTACGAGGTACTTCCTGCCGAACGCGCAGCAGTCGATAAACACAGCATGAAAATACAATACGGTGATATCACAATATCAGTGGGATCTCATTTTGTCATTTCTGAATAACATCCAAATAATACGCAGTAGGTTCTATTTAATTAACATGTAATGTAACCCGTTTTTCAAGGATCTCTAACCTTCTACTTTTAGCACACTCATTGGTCACATATGAGCGCTCTATACAATATGTTTGTACTTATTTCTAACTGTTAGATTTCACGTAATTCTTTATTATGAATTAGGAGGGTTTTTCAGTTCCAACAAAAATACATGACTGTGTGGGGTGTCAACTTCTCACGTACAGTGTGCAGAAAGGCAATTCAATCGCCCATACCATTCTCCCGCCAACACGAGAACTCTATAGATTGTACAGCCCGAATTCAAATGCCTTACTACGATTGTATTTATTGTTTATTGGATTAGCATTTACCCCTTTGAGCTGTAGCCTATAAGTATATGAGTATATTATATAAGTATTCGGATATTTCATTGCCTCGGAGAAGTGAATACGCGTACTACATACCATCATAACATATATTATAATGAAATATCTCTAGCAAATATTTATAAAAAATTTCAACATAAATAGAAAAGAAGTGCCAAAACTGTCTTACTTTAATAACGTAAAATATAAGCGCTCATTAATTTGCTGTGCGTATAATGTAAATATAAACATACTGATCTACACAGTGCCGAATACGTTTCTACAAATGTGAGAACCTACCACCATGAAGCGGTCTGTGCCGACTGCAACGCGTCTAGAACTGTATCCCTGTAACTAACTGCCACTATGTTTCTGAAGTCTCCTTTCGGTATGAACCGTGTCAAAAATGTCTTGTACGACAACGTTTCACTCATATTACAATGAGTACCCTCAGGTCTATGTGACGATGAGGCTAGCAAGCGAACTCAGGTATATAGCGTTGAAGTGGCGGTGGGAGGTCCGGTAAAATAGACCCTACCCTATAGGTATTACGCCGCTTGCATTATTTGTGCGGTCAGTCAACTCCCGTACAGTCAAGCCATAAAGTATATGGTACCAAGTCGTGCTGAGCGTGACTATTTCTGTGTTGATGTTATCCTTGTGTTTATTAATTTATATAGTTTCTAGAACCATTATATTATCGTGTTACCGGACCACCTACCGCCACTTCCACACTATATAACTAAGTTCGCTTGCTAGCCTCATCGTCACATCGACGTAAGATTACTCATTGTAATATGAATGAAACGTTGCCATACAAGGCGTTTTTGACGCGGTCCATACCGGAAGATGACTTCAAAAACATAATGGACACCGGTCGCGGAAACCTACGTGACTGTGCCGTTGTTTAAAAGGGACTCTTAGATTTGATTATTTTTGTAGAGATCAATTAGAGCTTAATCCTTGAAGTAAAAAGGTACTGATGATGATGATGGTACTATAGAAAATTGGTATTAAATGTTAAACGTTACAAATATTCGTAAATTATACCGCCTTTTGATCATAAAACGTAAATGAGTATTTAAAAATGCATCATTTCTCTATGTAGTTAGCTGGTTGTGTGTGTGTGTGTGTGTGTGTGTGTGTGTGTGCGCGCGCGCGCGCGTGTGGAGGAGAATGATAGTGAAAGGGTTCTGTATATAAATATTATGTTTAATTGTTGTTCCTTTCATTTGCCAATCTAACGTGAAATTAACGGGTGTTTTTTGTTTGTAAAGTAAATAATGAGTCGCTAGTAACGATTAGCGAATGGCAGGGCTTGGTAATATAGAGGCTTTGCGTTAAACATGTTACTCATGACGTGTAGTAATAATTTGTTTTGCGTGTGTAATGTTTGTTTGCTAATGTTACAGTCAATTATTCAACACGTTTGTGTAACGGCACAGAACAAAAACTCGAGTCTGTTCTGTTAACTTTCAACCGTGTGCGCGTGGAGGTAAATATCAATTTCAATTAAATATCTCAGAACACGTAATAGACACAAAGTTGGTTACATTTCCAGATTAAATGTAAAACAAACCTACTTAAACAGAATAATGTTCGTAAATGTTGGAACATGAAAACGTTATGCAAGTGGAGACAAGAGGGGAAATAATTACTTGATAATAAGTTTTATTTGTATCAGTAATTTCATATTTTGTTAATTTGTTATTACGATTATCATTATTTCCGTCCTAACTAATTACAGATATTTTATTTAATTATTTATTTCAAAAATTTAAATATTATAGTGTTTGTATTTTATCAGTCTCCCTACACTCTCACCCTAGAATATCATATTTTTTCAGTAATATTTTTTAATTAAAATTAAAATTAATCTCATTAGTAACAAATAATTTACATAACATTATTTTATTGTATTACAGTATACATTATAACCCACTTAGGCCTACTTTCAAAGAAGTTCGTCTGGTTGATTTAAAACAATTTTGGAATTTAATTTTAATATGGTTTATTCATCTTGTTTTTGAGTCAGCAGTCTCTGTAATTCCAACTTTGTCGTGTTTACTTGCTGAACTGCTACTTGTCATGTTCCAGATGAGGCCTTTCAGTGTTTATCGGATGTTAACTGGATGTTAACGATCAGTTATACGTATTTTCAGTGTAGTAAGTATTTAAAAAAATTGTTTTCATGTGTAATGTGTTTTCATTCTCGATTCGTCATCAAGTATTTTCATTCTCGTGTTCAGCAAGCAAACACGACAAAGTTGTAATATGGTTTAATTTATTTTGTTTAATTCGTGTTTTTCATTTAATCATTTTAAGTTAATCGTTTTCATGATACTTTAATTTTTTGTAGATAGTTTTAGCTAGTATTTAATTTAATTTTATAGCTTGTCTGAAGACGATCGGACATATTTACTGATCAATATGTTGTCATTATTAAATTATTGGCTATGGCGGTAGTCCATAATAATATAATTAATTATAACATCATGCCATACTACCTTTGCTGTAAGGGGCGTATTATAAAACATTGCCGTATAGGCCTACTTTAATTTATATTTTTATAAATAAGCCTTTATGGATTTAATATCCATATTTATATAAAGCCGTTTAACAAGTAAATAATATTGTTAACATGACTGCAAGTAGCAACTACTTTACTGGGTAGATACATGTAACTTAAACAAATGTCAACAACAATGTTCAGTAGTGTAGAACAAAGGTTAAAGCTGAATGAAATGTTTCCCAATGTGTTTGTATGTCAGTTTGCCTTCTGGCGAAAAAGCTCACACGCAACGTTACGTGTCTGTGAGCGCACGCTTTCATCCACTGGGAATATTCAACACCACGCACCGCACATTTTCGTTAGAGGCGGAACATGTCACACCGTAATTATTGTTTTTGTATACTCACAGAAAGAGAGAGATGTTTTGCACAGTTTGGCACCTGCGTCCTCGTGTTTCCTCTTTTGTGTCAGGTACCAAAGCGACATTTGGGCTGGAAAACAGACGATGGAAAAAATTGTTCTGCTTTTTATTTTTCTTTGCATTGTTATTGTTATTGTTAATAATGATTTGCAAAAATCTAAAACATATTTTAATTTATTTCAGTGATGTTGATTACTAGATTGTTGATAACACAACATTATTTTGTTGAGATTTAGTCATTATTGTGCACGTGTGATTTATAACTCCCTTTTGAAACATGGGTCTGGTCAACAAGGACTCTACATCATAGAATGAGGAAACGCTTCTTGTTAATAAAAATACATTGTCGACTGTATCAACAAATCATCATTGTCAACTGATGTTACTATTAATCTGATTCTTGTTCGAAATAGTTTTTCAGTTAGCTTTTTAAAACAATTGTTTTAAAATCCCGTTGTCACTACTTCGAACCAGGAGTAGTAGGTTTTAAGATTTTATAGACACATTAATACATACACTAGCTAATAATTTTCATATTAAAGATAATATATTGTTACGACAGTCTCCTTGATCGTCGTATGGTATAGTGGAAAACAAATGGTTACAAGATTATACAAATGGTTATTGGTGTTACAAGACACCAATGCAATCACTAATAACCAGTTTTAATTATCACAATTAACAGTTTGTAATCAACAAGTTATTCAACAAGATTATACTTGTACAATAATTCAAGTTAATCTGTCCACACAAATAATAATGTCAACTATAAAGCATTCCGCACTATCATCACTTTTCACTAATACACCACTTGAGACGCACTTTGTAAGTCGCCCGACATAAATCTGAACTGAGTAATCGCCGACGTAAGACTGACTCTAAGGGGCAGCTGTCATTGTTTAAATAGATACCACAAGTGTTCCAGAATAATCCTTAATACGCGTCAACACTACTCGAAAACACTAGAAAGTAATTGATGGCGGCCTTGAACACGGTGCGCTGACCTGTATGGTCTGGAATAGCCTCGTTGACGCATATAACAAAAAATGTAGAAGCGTTTGACTATGAGTATACTACATTTCGTAAAAATTTTAGAACTAGAGAAGATCGTACCAGCTGTTCTTTCAGTAATCCTGTTTCAGAAACAAATGTTGTTTTCATCTTTCCTGCTGAATATCTACGAAGTAAAGATTCCGTTACATGGTAGAAAATTATAATAAAGACATGTGAATTAAGAGAACTTTCTATTGCTATTATGATGAAATTCAACCGATTACTGACACGTAAAAAAATAAGTTAACTGCTACTCCTAAGATTATGTGGGGTCTAACGTTACTTACGACAGAAAATAGTGAAGATTTAAGTAATGACGACAGCTCCAAAAAAATGGCTACGGAAACTGAAAGAATTGGCTGATATATAAGCGCTTAGGAGGTCATACTGACACTACTGGGCAAAGCGATTGTGAAATATTTTTTATTAGTACGAGTGTGGCAAACTTTGGTGGACCTCGAAGCGATACTATATAATTTCAAGCATCGTTTCGCTTAAAAATATAAATAGCCTTGTTAAGTTTTTAAGTTGATTGATATTGTTACAACAGTTGAGGAGAAATAAATTTTAAATTTTGAACTGTGCAATAAACAATTAAAACTAGAGAATTTTTTACAATTTTAAGAAATAAAACTAGTCTTTTACAAACAATATTCCAAGTTACATACAATTGTCCAACATATTAACAAACAGTAAAGGTAATTTGATTTACACTGTCACTATAAATAATGCATTTCACCAGTTATAGATGTTTGTACAAAATTAATCAGAATTATTGCTATAAACAGTATATTTCTGTCACATAACGCACGCTTTGGTGGCAAGTGACAAGTCTTATCGCTTCGATTCGCATTGTGCAATTGACGGGCTCTCAATATGGGTTGCTATTTATAGCAGGCAGGAACAGCTACGGTGTTACGCGAGAGGTATATGATGTTATAGAAGCCCGGTGAATGACACAGTTTGTTTAAAGGCGCAGAAAGTTCAAAAATGAGCGAGCTCATTGGAACACCCTGCTACTCATACAACGCAGGGTATTATTATAAACGGGTATTAATTAATTCATAATCGACTATACAAAGAGTAATCACTATGAGATAATAACTAAATCACAATCAGGTATATAACAGCCAAAACCGTCATTAATTGTAACAGTGTATGCTGATAAAACGAATCTCCTGTCCTCTAAAAAGCTCTGTAGAAATTGTTTTACACGTGGTGACAAGAAGTCGAATCATGTTGCTGAGTTCTAGTCTCAGGTTGGTATATGTTTATTGGCGTTTCTATGGCAACCAACTAATGTCACGTGTTTTCACAATTACTTTTGACTGGTGAAAAATGGCTTTCCCAAGATCGGCTTTTACTGCCTTGCTTTTTGTATGCATTGATGGTGTACAAGTAGTGCGAATAACTTGTACGCTGAAAGCATGGCGATCGATGGAATATTGAGAAACGCAAAAATTTTGAAGGTATATATTAAACGTGTCTCACAAAGGCAAATTTGTAATATTAAACTACCTATTTGTTAGAAATATGAAGTTTATAGGTTTTTAATAAGTGTGATATACTTATACAAATCTTGCGAAAATATTTGTTGCTTAAGAATTTCGTTTAAGAGAGTGCCATGCTTTTCCTATAATAGAAGAAACGAGGTCTATTTTTGTATTAACGATTGTTAACGATCAGTTATACGTATTTTCAGTGTAGTAAGTATTTAAAAAAATTGTTTTCATGTGTAAAGTATTTTCATTCTCGATTCGTCATTATCATCATCTTCACATCATGGAATAGGCAAGGTGCTGCCTGTTCCGCCTTCAAAGATGCTCCAGCCACCTCGTCCTAGGTCTGCTCACACACCAGATTCGTGTAGGTAGGCCTATATATTTTCAGACTAGTTTGGCCAGTCTTGAATCTGACATTCTTTTTCCGAACGATTCCATAAAATTGAATTTAACGTTATTGCCATTCAATTGATAGTTTTGTCAATTCAGGTTGGTGTTTGGTATTTTTTTTTTATTAAGTTAGTTTATATCAAAATTCTGAAGTAGCTAAGACTGCGTGGCTGACAAACGGTAAACGCTGAAGTGTAAATTTAGAATAAATTGTTGTAGTGTCCAAAATCTTGTAAGCTTGATTTTACTCCTACAATTGCTTAAAATAAAAAAAAAACTTGTTTTCTTTATTTAGGCAACCGTTAATTCCGGTTATTATCTGATATCTAAATATGTCATCTTAAGAGTCATTTTGTGCTTGTATTCAGCACAGAGGTTTTTGGTAAAACACTAATAAATATGCATCAAGAACTATATAAAGTCACGCAAGCCATGGCTTAAAATAGCGGTAGTGAATATAAAGAAAACTGGATTCAAAATTACTGTACCTTCCTGATGACGTTAATATCCTTGCCCATAAAAAGAAATAGAAACAAAAGATTAATGTGGCCATTTACATTAATCTTTTCAGCAGTTTTGAATGTGACTAACCATAATTCAGATTTAAAAGCATTTAATAAAATATTTGTTATAAATATAATGCTGCATAGCTCTCTTTTTTCTATAACGCTCATTGACTAATATCAGAAATAATGTCTATCTTATGATATGTCTTGGCGGGAGTTGAGGATATAAACTAATATATACGTTACTCTATTTTTATTCAATAAAATTGTATATTGTCTATTTTATGAGACATCATGCTAGTAAGTGAAAACTGAAATATCACAGTACGGGACGTTCAATACGGGCTGTGAAATTATGATTATTTAATGGTTCACGTGAAGGAGAAACTATAAATTTTCCTTTCTTTGTTTTATATAATTGTCTGTATGTGTGTTTTTGTACATTTCCAAAAACAGGGATGTACTGTATTTATTAGTTTAAAATAAAGAATTTAAAATTTTATATTTACCATAAAAAAATTAATAGCAAACATTATTTTCAGTCATCTCTGTAGATACAATTAGAAGACGCATACAAGTTTAATTTTTAGGTTTCATCGCTTTCGTGTACCACTTAAAAATACAAAACATATGACGAACAATAAGTTGCTGTCTGTATTTTAATTTCAATAAAATGCACTTTTATGCCTTCGACCGTTTCAGTATAGTAATATAATTAAATACGATATTTCACGCAATCGGTCAGAATGTAAAAATCAGCTTTAAAATCATCGCCTTTAAAATCATCACTTTTAATGTAATATTGTAAAATTCGCTTTAATTTATTGTTGCCAATATTTTAATTTTATTTTTTTATTTATTTTTTATAGAGGGGAAAAATACTTTGTGCGCCGTCAGAGGAGGCCGTGCTTCCTCTGGTGTATGGGACTGTCACCCACTAAAAGACCCACCTCTGATTAAAGCATTTGTATCCATCCTGGAACCACTTAGCGTATTACTTCAAGATGGAGCCCTTATCGGCCTCCTAGTTGTTCCTCATCTTCTACTGCCCGTTGGGTGCAAGTTGGGGCTGTATTTTGTTTTCTAGTAGGACCCACTGAATAAATGCATTGATGTTGTCTCATTTCGCCGTACCACGAAGAATAAACGGAACTACGATCTCGGGCGTGAAGTCCCCGAGCTCCGTTTCCAGTACCATCCTCTTGTCTTGCGAATCTGCAGCACTTGAAAAACGTGTGAGAGGTATCTTCATGGGGAGAGTCTCCGTATTGGTATGCTGGGCTTCGCACCTTTCCCATTCTATGGAGGTAGGCAGTAAAATTGCCGTGGCCACTGAGAAACTCGGTCAGATGGTAACTGACCTGACCGTGTTGACGGTCGATCCATTCCTTCAAGTTTGGTATGAGCCTTGCGGTGTATCTTCCTCTATCTTCTCAATCCCAACGATCTTGCCAGTGCCGGAGAGTGAGTTCCCTTGCTTCGTGCTTTGCGGCATCCCTTCCAATTTCCTCTCTTCTTTGAATAAATGCTTCCGCTCTAGAGCCAACAGGTCTATGGGAATCACTCCCGCTATCACCAGGACTATTGGCTCTCTCACACTCCGGTAAGAGGATGCTACTCACGAGTACTACTACTACGCCAATATTTTAATAATAATAATAATAAATCACCATCATCGTCGTTGTCGTTGTCGTCGTCGTCGTTATCATCATCGTGATTATAATCATCATCATCATCATTATTATTGTCGTCGTTATCGTCTATGTTGTTGTCCTTAGTGTTTTACTGCTGCTATTATAATAAATGATTAACTATAACTACTAAAGGACGGGGGTAAAGGCCCCTGCGTGTCAGCAACTGCCGGAGCTGCTCCTCCGTCGACTGCAAATGATTATTTGTGCCATATGTTTGTTATTTTATTAATTAAAATCACTACAAATAACGTTTTTCTGTAACTACTAACAATATTATTAGAATTGTAGTTACAGTATTATTATTACTATTATTATAATTGTTATATTAAATATTATTAACACTAATATTTAATAACCTGAACGATCGTATACATAAAAGGAAAAGCTCAGGCGACTATGAAATCAATACTTATTAAAAAAGAATTGCTTATGTCGCATATAAGAGACCTTTCCTCATTTCCGTTGTAACCTGGGTGGCACAATTAACATCAGATCCAGTGCAGAACACTTGAAGAAAGCAATTATTTCAGTACAAAGAGCGCTGAAGAACGAAGGAACCTGTAAACACAGAGCACAGTACTTGTACAAGGTGGATTTTATGAAGCTATTGAAGTGAAAATGAGGTTACGATTTCTCACGAGAGCTGTTCTTCCCTTATAAATTTTTTCAACTTAAGACAAGGATAGTATCATAACCTGAAATCGAAAGAAGGAGTGTAGGGGTGACTTGATGCAGACGAAAGTGTTCCTACAGGACCCGTTTTATTACAGGAAACATGAGTACACAAAGTAATGAAGACTGCAATAATATAAATTCTGTGATTCACCCCGTAAAATATAATACTAGATACACCAACGATTGTGTAGGTGTGGAAGGTGAATATTTCATCGGAGTGAAAGTCAATTGTTTTTTTCTTCACCACTCTATTTCATTTAAATATAACTAACAACAATTTGGTTGGTGTTAAGTATTTTTTAGCAACGATTTCGTTTAATGTACCCTTTACACATTCCATTTACTTACATTTATTAATGAATATCATACTAATAAAGTTTCTAGTATTGTTTTGCCTTTGATATAGATATTTTTAGAACATTTATTGTTTTAAAAATAGATGTAAAACGTTTAGATTATTATCTACTTTATCCAAATCTGTCCAGCATTTGTATTAAATATTAGCTGACTGTGTATTGGGTACTACGTAGTTTTCTTACCAAATATTTGACATTCATTCCATCGTCATTGCTTTGTTTACTTATATGTCTGTCGCATTTCACAGACATAAGTGAGAAGCAAACGGAACGCTAACGTATATACGATAAAAGAATAGACAACGTTACAAACAGTATACAAGAAAATTGCTTGTGAAATTTCATATCATGTTTCCTAGCTAGAGATTCTTCGCAAAAGCTCCACTCACAATTGAAATCTAATAGTAGTATCCTTGAACGAGTCGTTTTCAGCTTTCGTTATGTAACACACGCTCTCGTGTTGACACTTTATACTGGTACATTACGATCTTTGTTAAAATTACCATTATACATTCATCGTAATCCATGGTTACATAATAAAACGAATCGGTCAACATTAAAAATGTAAGCGCTATTATTTTAAACAATTGCTTTAATGGCTGAATGTATATTTACAAAGTTATAATTATTGTTAAGTTAATAATATTGTAACGAGAAGAAGCCTATCGAACAGCTCAGAACATTGGCCACCTCCCCCGTCCAGTGTGGCAGGTGTTGCCTCAGTCAAGGCCGCGCACAAGTATGTTCTAGTGTTTCAAGAACACTTGAGATATGCATTAAGCCGGCGTGCAGTAAGGAGGGAAAGCTATACTGGACTACTGCGCTATAAAAAGCCACAGCAGCCGGGTTGTCAGTTCAGTGGTGTTGAGCGATTTCTTTAGCGCGGATCGAGTGTTTGTCGAAGTATTGTGTGAAGTGTTATTGTGTTATTAGTGCGGATTTCTTTATAGTTGACATTATTATTGCGTGTGGACAAATCCAAGTGGAATTATTGTACGAGTTGATTACGACTTATTACGCCTAATGGTGATAATTATAGCTGGTTTTTAGTGACTTCAGTATTGTCTTGTATTTTGTTTTCCACTGTACCATACGACGATCGGGGAGACCGTTGTAACAATATTTCTGAAACAGAGGGACAACAGGCTTTGACAGAGTGTGATGTGCTCTAAATGCACAGATCCGTCTTTGTGGACTAGACTTGCTACTTGCATCTCACAATAATCTACGACTATGCTCCGAACTAAGCGACTAGAGTGCTTTACATTTTTCAAGGAACAATAAAAATGCCTGTTTTCGTAAAGAAATCTCAACGGTGAGGTTAAAGTGTATAGGCACTATATCGTTGGGACTGCTAAACCAGGGCCTCGCACCAGCAAATTTCGAAGTAAGAAAAACAGGATATACGTTAAACTTGTTACGTTGATAAAAAATTGTTATTGTACGATAACAAAATTCGACGCTCACCGAATGTAAGAGCTTTCGATTGATACTGCTAGTTTTGGGCATTAATTCATACTGTAATTTAATTTATATTTAATTTTCAGCGTATAATGATTTACTTTAATTTTATAACATACTAAAAGAACATAACGGATTTTGATTTTACGATTTCATAAACATTTGATAATAAAAAAAACTCGTTTACCCGTGCAGTTGTCTATAGTATAGAGAATTAATCAGTTATTCATATTAATTATGTTATAAACCAGTTATATGTAGTGAAGAGAATTCAAAGCGTCTGTGTAAATGTTGTTTCGTAAATCAGCTGCAACACCTGTTTCAAAACATATACACAGGCACACAAATAAAGTTCAGACGCAGTATAAACACATTTAACGTGTCTGAACCTATCTAAAGTTTCATTTAATAGCTCTCGCAGGTACTGTTACGTGTAAAGAAAGCATACGCCTTAGGCATTAAGTCGATAAAAACGTTATTGCGAATGGCAATATATCTCAGCCTCGTGTAAGCAGTAAACCGCGATGCCTCGATTGTATCGTGACCCGATGGATTGCATCCACACCCTCTGCACGCTGCATGCGTTTCAACTAACATTACTGGCGACAGTGTAATAAATGATGAATACAATATGATAACATGTTCAGAACAATGTAAGTTGATTAATCTTAATATGCATTTTATTTACGATAACGGTAAACATTCTCGTCACTATGTAAAGCTATACATCTATTTCTATCTACAAGCCACTTGAAACGTATTTCATTCAACTCAGTTTTTGCCCTATATACCTGTCCTATAATAATTCGTGAAGAGAAATACAATGCGAGTACGTACTGTGTTTACTGACTGAGTAGTACGACACTTTTTTACCTTAAAGATAATTTGCACTGTGACATGGATTAAATTACAATCATATTTTATTACAATCTGCCGTATTTTGGCAATACATTTGAATGACAGCACGTAATACACTGACTTATTTTCCAATTAAACGTTACAATTTTTTTAAGCTTATCCTAACTGCACTTAGAACAGACATTTTAATCTGGTTACCAGATCTTATGACTTGAGGTGTTTTTACTCAATTGACATGTCCGTTTTTACAGATCAGTTTCTTAAGCATCTTGCTGTGATGTTTACCGAATCTGACACTACAGTTTAAGTTGATATCTTCTCTATATAAGGTATTTGATGATCTTTTCCTTATTGCACTGTTTTGGATGTAACAAAACACATTCAGTGTTTTTCTACAATACGGTTTGGCTTAGTTTCGTTGGTTTCCTTCTTCTCATTTTTTTTTTGCTACAGTAGTTGTGCAGTTAAGTTGCTATATGGATTCGTTGTAGCGATTTTGGGATTTGGATAAACTCCTAAGACTTCGGTGTCGTCGATACGGGTTACCATAGTATACAACTCCGAGAAGCCCTTGTCAGAATTATGAACAATTCTTCACATCGTCTTGTTGTTTAACCAACAAGAGCATGCCTGTTACGCGTGACCTCAACGCATTTTATAGCAGGTAGGGGAATATTATTTGGAGTTTAAAAAACAAGCTTTGAGACATATTTCAAAGCTTGCTAATATCAATAAAATGCACTGAATCAATTTTTTCGCTAGACTTGAATGTGTGCTTTAGCTCCATTTGATTGTCTGTAGATGTGCAACTCTTGAACTCAAAAAAATAATGAACGTAAACGAAATCTATTCACTACTAAATGTACTGTTTATTTGAATGCTTTATTTCCACTGTTTTGGGGGGTTGTCTCCTAGGAATGTCTGAAAAGATCCACCGATCTGTGTTTACCAAACGTTGTTATTTTACAGAAAAGCAAAGTTTAAAATCCTGTGACAGATAATTTGTCACGAATTACAGACTTTAACACAATGTCACAAAATTGTAATCCAAGCTTTCTGAATTTAATGCATTTATTCTCGTTTCCATTTCTATTCATTACATTCCATTCCATCTGAATAGTGTTTTGTCGACTATTTGACTTTGTTCTATTGTACAGGTATAATGGCGCTACGATATTATTGTTAAATAACCATGATAATTTAGGCACATGTCCACGTGTATGCACTAATTAAGAGGATATTAGTGAATTAATTTCAGTTGCTTACAAACAAATTATTTACCTACGTACATTTAATTAATTTAAAAATCTCTCTCCTGGTATAACAGGAAAACGTATAAATCAAGATGGATTTATTTTCAAACGATATAACCATTGTATGAATATATCAGTCGTACAATAAGATAGATTTATTATGTTATTTATTTTCCCTTTGAAATGATATCATTTCCAAAATCTTTATTATTTATAATACTCCCAGCATTCACATTGCGTGTACAGATTAACAAAGTTTTATATAGTCTGTATAAAACAGTTTAACTGCTACTACAACGATTTAGTATATTTATTTTGAATGTATAAAAAAATTTAAAATCTGAAGAAAATAATGATTCTGAATTATGTGGAGACAGTAAATACTTTTTGTTTTAATGGCATTAAATACATTTAAAAGGCTGGGCCTATAAACGGTTTGTAACCTCTATAGACACGATATAAATTAAAAATGTACTAAAAAAGCAAAGTTTAAATAAAGAAAGAAAGAAAGAAAAAGCATAATTCATAAGGATATATCTGCCTTGCGTGACAAGATAAATAAAACTGGAATGTGAATTTATACTTGCCATTGTATTTAACACTAATTTATTCCAGTATTTAACAGACGATATCTTTACAGCTGCTGAAAGTTAAATCCAGACGTAGCGTTAGTAGAAGGACCAGGGATCATATTAATACGTCAAAAATGTGCAGTTAGTGTATAAAAGGAAATTACGAACATTGTATTTCAGTTATCGAAAGAAATAATTGTGAGCAGGAAAACATTATAGCCAATTCTGAAACAATTCGTTACGCACAAACAAGATGGCAACACGACGATGACAACAGTGATTTGACAAAAAAAAAGGCATAATAACCACATAAAACGCAGAGCGGAACTGTGAATATTTGTTTCCATGTTTCCCGTGATTGAAAGAGACAACAGTTTAAATTGCTTGACTGATGCGCGTGGCTGTGTGTGTGTGTGTGTGCGCGTGCGTGCGTGCGTCGATGCGTGTACGTAATGTTTACCACAAACAGTGTCGCACACAAGCATGCTTAGACTCACAATGTCTTCTTTACAAATCAAACCTTATATGCCAGTTTTTTCCGAACGAGCTGCAAACTTTTGTTCGTATAAAAGTTATATTACTTTCTGATCAGTCAATATATTTAGGCAACCTACTGTGCCGCTCATAAACCATGGATAGTAAAAAAAGGAGTTCATTATTCGTTAACTAATAAGCCAATATAAAATGCTTTAAAGTAATATACTTAGATATCTTTGTTTAAAAATTCAAAATAACTTTCCATTATTAGTAAATATTACTAAATGCACTTACCGCAAATAGTGCATTAAACAAATATATATATATATATATATATATATATATATTATAAGGTCTTGCGATTTCAAGTACAATAGAAACACTAGTAATGAACATAGACGGTACTATTAAACGGTTATGAAAAATCATATAGATCAGCCTTTCTTAACCTATTGTGCGCAACCACTGCTGGGTCCCGAGGGAGCGTTTTGTGGGTCGCGAAGTTGGACTCGAAAATTTATTGTTTATTTCTTAAAAACCTATTACATTTAGCTTTAAGTATAATTAAGTATGTTTAACTTTTTAAGCGTAAAAGACGGGTGAAGTATTCGGAATTAGCAAAAATATCATTAGATTCTGGATGCACACCCCCTAAAAGTAATTCTGCCGGCGCTCATGAGGTTGGGTCCCATGAAGAGTAATAATTTTCTTCAATATGGGGTCCCGGACTTGAAAAGTGTGTAAACCAATAATATAGTTCATGTTAAATAAGCAATTCTCAATCAGACATAGACTTCTAAGTTGAACTAATATGCATTATAAGAGCAGTCAGAGTCTAAGGCGTTACTTAAAATTCCTTGGATTGTGCAAGTAATATCTCACACTGTTAATTGCAGACCACTAGTATTATGAAATGGCCAATGACATTGATATTCCGAATCGATGTTATTGAATTATGATAATTTCCACTATTATCTGTCAATTCTGTTTGTACAATAGACGTCTGAAAATTCACAGTCAACTCTCACGAAATGTGTGTGGAAGACATAATCATCGAGACAGCAGATTGTTTGGCGCCACTAATAAATTAATAAAACAGGCAAGGAGGAATATAATCTCGTAAAAGTAATTAGCAGACACGCGAAGTACAGGATACAAGCTCGAATATTTGCGATTCACGTAGTCCTTAATTTCCTGTTTCTGTGTATACCAAATATTAGGCGCATCGAGTGCGTTACGAATTCACATTGCTTATGCACTATATATTTGACAGTGTGATTTTCAAATTGAGAAGTCTTGTGTATGATGGGGAGTACAATATCACAAATTTTTCACAATTGTTTACTTGTTTATTCATAGCTCCCCATCCGATACAGATATAATGTCAGTTAATTCAGGACAGGTTACATTATTCCCGACACACAGCAAACAAGAAGGGCAACGGAATTACATACACTAACGTAATGGCATATAACTATGTGTAGGTAAAGTAATGTGCATTTCGCCAGCACTGACCTTAATTTCTCTAAGTAATCAAACCAGGGGGTTGGAGGGATTCCGACTACAACTGAGGCGTGTGGAAAACGATCCGCTTTGGGGTTGCCAACACTACCCCGCCTACACTGTACACCGTTCACTCGCTCGCGCGTATTATGGTTAAATAATGAAATCTTTCACTCATAAGGAGTCACAGACACTCATTCAAGTAGATACGGTTCTGCGCATACATGTTTATGTTGAACATCGTGATTCTTTGTCTTACAGATGCTGAAAAATCATTTAACATGTGCATGAAAATATTAGAAAACACTCGGCTTCTCGTCGTTAAAATTTATGTGAATATTCAGCACAGAGTATTTAAAGTTTTCTCGTCAGATGAATTGTATAGTTTTCTTTCGTCTGGCAATACGCCGTCACCATACTTTGTTTTTCAGAATTTAAACGTACATGATAACGCTGTGGGTTTCGGCGCTCAAAAAGAATTTGTAAAACTTTAGTCATGGTACTAACTTTGCATGTACTGCGCACCAAATAGAGGACTAATTGCGGGAGACATCGGCCCTGGAGTGGCAGGCAGCTCATCACCAACAACGCCTACGGGCGGTCGAGCCTCTAAGCTCCTGCGCGTGAGTCCTTAAGGGAGCCAGGGGCCCTACGGCGTGAAGACAGACTGGAGCAGTTCAGGAACTCCTCTCATGCACGCAAATCATGCATATCTGAATTTCATCATAACTCCTTGTGTTGAACAAATGACCATGCTGCAGTTGTTTGAACCTGGCGTTCATCGGGGACGCCCCGTGCAACTTCTGTCTGTCTGTCTAATTCAGATATTGCTCTAACGGCGAGTAAATGTTTATACGTCTCACGATTGTACACAATTATTATAAATGTAAAAGGTAAATTAATTTTTGGCCTTTATGCTTTACATCATTTAAACACAAAACACCCTTGGGGATCCTTGGTTTAAAAAATAACTGGAGAGAACAAATTAGACCTTTTTTTGTGACAAAAACAGTCTATGGGGAAACCAAATGCCAGAAAAAGTCTAATGATTGATTACGACTATGACGTGCTGTGGCGTTACACTTGAAGGAGGAGTGGTTGAGATTAGAGATGGGCGGAATCGTTCATTTGAGTGACTTATTACTTTACGATCGGCCCGTGTCGCGATCCATTCCTGTAGAACGGATTATTTTATCCGTTATAGTTGATTTTGTTCACTGAATTTGAAGTATGCTTAATACAATAGTTTTAGAAACTAATTTTTATAAATTTAATAGTGCAAGAAACGACGGAACATTGTAAATGATCAAATTCTCAGCAAACTTATACCAGTGTAAAACAGTGTTTCTCAAACTTCTTCCGTGGACCATCAAACACTTTTGATAATTGTTTGGACGACACAAGAAAACTCGGATCGAAAATAAAACGAAAAATTTTATTCATGGTTATTAATCGGTTGTGTTTGTACAGCATAACTGTGTTTGCAGAAAAAGAGGAGTAATAAACAGGATTTTTTTATTAAAAATTTCAGCATACAGTATACCGGTGTAACAAAAAAGTTACATACATATACATGTAACTTCACAATACTTATTCAGATTCAGTACATAACCACAGATACAAAAACGTCTTGCCCTGACCATTGTTTCGTTTTTTTAAGCATGAATTTATACCTCAAGAAGATATCGAGACATCGTAATGAAATTTGGTACACAGTATTACATTATAATTATTTTGTAATCTTAAATTTCAAACTGGCAGCACTTAAATTTTTTTAACACTAAAGCTCCGTAAATTTTAATTTTATCAAATTATGGTGTAGTAAGTAAAGTACTTAACATTTTATTATGAACACAACGGTACTGTGTGTGTGTTTAAATTCGATGACAAATTACCGAGTTATGGTTGAAAACAACTTACCTATGAGTTCTGACTACTTGATTTTAATTTTGGGACTTTAATTTTTTCAGTACAGGAAACAAGTTTTTAAAATTATTACCTACCAGTTTTTCAAACTAATTCACTAGCAGTAATTTATAACAAAGTAAGCAAATGATATTCAATGAAATTTATTACTTTTTACAAATGTAACTACTACTATTTACAGATCATAATTTGAATCACAAGAATTAAAATTTCCTTGTATTATTTGAAAGTGATAATGGTATGATTCGATTTAAATCATCTGTTTGCTTTGATTAAATTTTCTGCGTTTAGTTATAAGATGTGTAGTTTATTTAAGTTACTGAACTTAATTATATCATTTTTAATCGTATTAGCGGAAATAAAAATCGTAAAAATTGTTCATATTCAAAATATTAACTTTTCTTCTTTTTTATTTTAATCTTCTCTAGAATAAAAATCTATTTAATACTGAAACACTCACTTCGTTCTTGTAATTCTCATTTTCTCATTATTTGATAAACAAATAAAAACTTTTGTAATATAATATAATTTTTATGTAAATAAATTAACTAAAATAATAATTAAAATATATCACTTTTCATAGTTAGAATTAAAACCAACCTGTTTTATTCCTTTTCTTGGAGAAATCACAAATTAAAAATTCTGTCAAATAAAACTGCATCACTTGATCATTAAAAAATTTAAATCATTAATAGCTAAAATGTTAACAAACACAAACGGTGCATGTAGACTGACAGCCAAAGTCAACGCTCTTTTTCGCTTGTGCTGTAGTATTTCGGTCTCATTTTTTATTTTATTTTGTCCCTCGGGGCTTGTCGGTTAATAGAAGTTGACGGTTAAACGGGTGACGGATAATTGAGATTCTACTGTACTAGGGTTCCACTATCTACCACAACTGTGAGATATCATTCACATTTGTTGGTATGCTACCAACTAACTTTAGGACGGAAGCTGGAGCGACAGTGGGCAACCTAATTTCATCTCGGTAGTGAAAGGGACCCAGGAGAACGGGAAACGACGCGTCGTGATCATCAGACAACGAATCCAGATTCATCACGCTTCATCCTGAGTAACTAACACAAGGAAAGTAAAAGATCTATTCTTTCAATATGTTATTAAAAATAACACTATAAAAATAACGTTTAAGTGATGGTGGTGTTTTTGGAAATTTGGAGGTGAAAAATTAACGGACGGGTAAGGTGCAGAAAACGCCAGATGTATTATATAGATGTATTTTTGCATTTTAGGAGCTAAGTGCAGAAACTCAAGGGTAGGATATACAAAAAGGACAAGGCACATGACCAAGTTTATAAGTGATGGGCAGCACTTTTGAGGAAATCCAGGAGAGAGCGTGACGTTAAATTGTATTAAAAGTGAAAACGTGTGTTAGCCGTTGTCGAATAGGACAGAAAACGAACACGTACAAGCTGAAGTAACAAACACAAAAAAACATTAGGGAGCGGTTTAGGAAAGATATGTGTCGTGGTCGTGCAAAGAGATAAGATTACAGTCTGATGAGGAATATTTTAGTAAACAGTTGGAGGAGGAAGAAAGCTAACTCCTAAAAAGAACAGTAATAAAAAAGGGTACAGGCAGAATAATAATTGTAGCAGGTGGAGGAACAACTACAATGCCGGCCATCACGAATAAATGTAAGAGAAAACAGTTAAGTAAACCTGTACGTAAAGCTTACATTTAGCTAAACTTGCAAACGTTGAAAGAAGAAATGTGTCTGAATACAATATGTGATAATAATTGTAGCAGGTGGAGGAACAACTACAATGCCGGCCATCACGAATAAATGATAAGAGAAAACAGTTAAGTAAACCTGTACGTAAAGCTTACATTTAGCTAAACTTGCAAACGTTGAAAGAAGAAATGTGTCTGAATACAATATGTGAACGCTGAGAGTTCCAGAAAGACACAAAACATCCTTAAGCCCGCGTTACGGTTCCACGTTCTTTAACGCAAAAAATATTTCTTGTCCCACTTTAAATATTTCTTAACGCACTAACAGTTCGAATGCGCGCGCACGTGAGCGTGTTTTGTGGATGTTATATCTCTGTGTGTATAAGTCTGTAAAAAATTGTCCACACTGAAAATACGTTGTAAGAAATGTAGCGCAAAGAACTCGATTGAAGTGTAATGTTTTGGAAATCTTAAAAAGCTAACTGCATACAGGCCTCTAATGGACCGGTTACAGCCGAGACACTCTACATTTACTTCAGAAATCAAAGTGTTTCTGGTGATAGAATCAAGTATTAAAGTCCGGTGTACTGTTATCTGTGGTTCCTGATTCTTTATATAAAATGAAAAATAAAATTAGACGGTTCTGTATTTGATGTAAAAGTAGGAATATAAGACATCAACGTCTTCAAGTTCGCGTATGGAAGTATTAACATGATTAAATCAGTGCCATTAGCTTTTGTGTCTCAGTGAATCTAGAGCGCTATATCTAGAGTGAAAAGAGATTCATTATACTGCGGAGGATTGGAGACGTTATGATAGACTGACAAGTAGTAACAATTGGGGCGACGGATTAGAATATGTTTTGGGATATTATTTTTCTTTGTACACTTATGGATGTTTCAAAAGCTGTTATTGTCTAGCCAGAAAGACATGTTTAGCGCTTATTTCCATATTCTAGTCAAGAGATATTCATAGGCGGACAAGGGTTTAAGATATTTGAGAGGACGCTGTTGAGGTGCATCCTAGTCCCTTATATAGAAATAAGAAATGGAGGGTACGAAACAACCAAGATATATACTGTCATTTCAACGACCTAACGGAGACATTTACATCAAACTGAAGAGATTTCAATGTATAACAAACAGAAGCATAGTGAATAAAGTCCTTGCAGGAAATACTAGTTGACAAAGAAAACAAAAGGCCCCACGAGGAAATGGCGGAAAGATATTGTTGCCGTGGATGCAAGACTCCGGTGATGGGAAGTTATTCGCTACCAATAGAATGAGGTGGGGAGTCATGATAGAGAAGGGCAAAGTCCGATTTAGGACTTGGAGAAGATAGCGGTTACCGGGAAGTACTACACTGCACACTCAACTGATTTTAAACCTGGAATTCTGTATAAACCCTGAGAAGGAATACCATCTGTATATGCTTAGTACGAGACCTGATACCAAATATAAGATTGCTATAGGTTAGTCTTTTAATTACAAAAATTTATAATTATAATCGGCCCGTAAATAGAACAATACACTGTAAGCGACACTGTATCAATATGGTATTGTTAAACCTACCAGCTTTGCGAATAAAGAATTTTAACTGTGAACACGTAACGCATAAAAATACTAATCAGAATGATCGATAATTTGAATACCAAATCGTAATAAATAACGGTTAAATAGCAGCGAACGTTATGATTCGCTAAGCAAACACTTTTGCTTATTATACAGATTATTTATAATTCTTTTAATTATTCTTTCTATAATGGTTTTCGTAAAAGTCCTTTGTTTGTTCTTTTGTCGTCGTCGTCGTTGTCGTCATTGGCACTTTGTTGATTCATTAGTTCAGCGATACGGCGCCCATAATTCACTCTGTTCGACATCATTCCCACTTGAAGAAAAGTGAGGTATTTTCAAGAGTTTTAAAAAATGGACCAAAGAGACAACGCTGTAAGGTTAAAAATAGAAAGAGAAAGAAGAATAAAAATGATAATGTTACCCTTACACTGTTACCTTCGGTTAATGTGGAACTTCGGTTAACACGGGCTAGGGTAATGAAGGTTATATTGTGTTCAATGAAGACAAAATTTGTTTATTAGAATTCGCTTGCCTGCTGCAACCTGTATTATCATTTATTTTGTACTTGCATTTGAGTACTGTATATGTTAAAAATTAATAAAACATCCGATGATCTCTCGTCTGACGTAATATAAAATGAAAAACTAAACAAATAAATAATTATATATATATATATATAAAACACTCGCTTAATAATATATTAATCGCTTAATATATATATATATATATATATATATATAAACACTTTCACTGTGAACTTACTTTTAGGTTTTGATTACCCAGACGTAGGCTACTTTGTAATTATGTTTCCTAAATGTGTTAGCAATTTTGTGTGAGTTGGAATTGTAGTATGTGAGTGTGATGTATTTACTGGGTTTTGTGCTGTTGTTTTGTTTTGTCCAACACACACAAAATTGCTAACACATTTAGGAAACATAATTATAAAGTAGCCTACAGAACTAACAACACCATCAGGAAACACATAAATAATACTAACAAGGACATTGACACATACAGCAAAACGGGGGTTTATAAATTAAACTGCAATGATTGTCACCAATTCTACATCGGCCAGACGGGAAGATCTTTTTCCTCTAGATATTCTGAACATCTAAAAGCCCTCACCACAAACTACATACATTCCACATATGCCACACATTTACAAAACGAAAACCACAGTTACACAAACATAGAGCACAACATGGAAATACTACACTACTTACCTAAAAGTAGAAAATTAAACACAGCTGAACAATTTGAAATTTACAGATATCGCACACTACAACCAAACAACATTTTAAATGAACAATTACATTACAGATCACACATACTTTTCGATACACTGATACCTACAAAAAATTTGAATCCCAGCGCCAATCCCCTCCCACCAGCAAACCCCACCACACACAACTACATCCCATAACCGTTACTGTACTGACATTCAGTATTTAAAACCCACTGAGAAAGACGAATACAACGTCGAAACGTCTGGGTAATCAAAACCTAAAAGTAAGTTCACAGTGAAAGTGTTAATATATATATAAGTGAATGAAGAGGATGTACCAACAAGCTAAAAATAAATAATCAACAGCGTATGCAGATCCGTGTAAATTATCCAGTGAAACAGTAATGCTTAAATACAAAATACGAGTTACCTATGCTATGTATATCAGTCACTTGTAAGAGCACTGATGTTGAAAATTAATTGTACTTTATATACGATTATTATCGATTTAAATGAACATCTATATTTTCACATATAACTTTGTTCGCTTGATAGATTTATTAAGCAGGCTAGTTACTTTTAGTAGGCTAATGGGTTTCCTGTTGCTTAATATAACCAGTACATCTAAACAACCAAGTACTTAGGCTTATGGGCGCACGCGCACAAAAACCTTAACACACACACAGACACACACACACGTGTAAAGTAAGAGCATTAACTGATTGTTTTTTGTTAACAGGGAGGCACTCAACTCCGTCTGTAGCAAGCGAGGCATCGATCTAACGACAGTCAACGTATATTTGGACTCGTACAAAACACCACTTCCTATTCTAACTACAGAAACTTCGTGGCTCGGTGGAAAACATATAGTAGTCAAAGGTGAGTAAGTGCTGAATGTTTAAATGTATGTAAAGAGTTTACATAAAGACGTTCATGTTTAATAAACCCCTGATATTATGTTATGATTAAGATACAGTTAAAAACGTTTATAATATAATATTTGAAAACTTTTTAAAAATCTATATGGAGCAACACTTGTGCGGAGAATAGAAAAAAAAGCGTAAGAGAAATAGAAGGTTTGTGGTAGAAACGTCGACCTATATAAACAGCACCTGACGGACATTGCTGAGGAAATGTTAGGCAAAGGGAAGTCATGGCACGGAAAGAATAGACTTCAAAAGAAATACTGGGTAGGATGGATGAGAATACAATGTTGAGGAATCTGACAGAATATTTAGACAAGCTAAATTACACACGGTTGCCAAATGTTATCAGCAGAGAAGAAACAATGATAAGGAAAACGATTGCAATAATATTTGTTTGGAAGTAGAAGAAAATCTCCAGAACGGTAAGGTGAGTGCTGCTTATAAGGCAGTTAAAGTTGTGTTTAGAAAGCAGTCTAAGGTAAGAGGGTAACATTATCATTGGAATATCTAGGTGGAAGAATATCTATAAATCCTGTACACTTTATAAGAAACCGACGTTGCAAAGAGGAAGGAAGAAGTAGGAGAGGAAAACATGGGTTACAGGATAATGAAAGATGAATTTGAAAAAGCATTAGTAAAATTAAAGAATAACAAAGCACCAGGATTTGATAAACTAAAGGCAGAACCCATAAAGAATAGCGGAAATCTATTGAAAGAAAGATGCTCTTTACCTTTTCGAAAAAGTATGTGTACTTTATTCTTACTACCCCTATCAAATAACAACAAAATTTTAAATATAATGTTATAATGAGAAAGGTGCTAAAAAGTAAAGGAGTAGTATTTTACAGGTCCAGAAGCTCATGTAAACATTATCGTATAAACTGGATCGTAATGTCCCAAGAGTGCCATAAGTCTGTAATTGTAACAACAGTATGACAAATTAGCAAACTTTTATAGTCCTCTGAGGCTTAAACTGTATACAGAAACACATGTCGTAGATGTATCATTGCATATCTGTTTCCTCTTGTCCGATACAGAATATCCTGACAAGAGGAAAGGAACAAAAACCAAAACGACTGTGAAACCAGTTTTACAGTCATAAGTACACTTTATGAATTTACAATTTTAGAACGTGGACAAATTCGAAATAAGGATCACTGTGACCAGCAGTGTTGGCTGCCTGATAAGATGTGACTGCTTACGTAGCTTACACATTATAACAATTCTGTGCATTAACCTCGTGTAATAAGTCAAGTTTCAAAGTGGCATTAATTGAAGTGGCTTAACGACTTTCTAGAAATTAAGAATTTCAATTTATGAACTTTAAATAAATTTTAGAATTGGTTTATCATAAGAATTATATTCAGACGAACGGAAGTTAAATAAATTGGTAAATACGCGTATGTCCTACATTCTTCGACGTAGACGGTGTGTGATTACTCATTAAAGTCGTTCGACTTTTAAACTATCCCATTTAACTCTAGCTAAACTCCCATTAAGTCATGGATGTAACTTATGCTTTGTAAAATTTCTCTCTAAGACTCATATTAATATTGCACTGGATTACACCCCTAAATTTATATATTATATATAGTATATATATATATATATTACTATAATACTTATAACTATTTTACCTCAAGATGTATTTTTTCCTTTAGGGACATGTTTCGGGAGATCCTGTTCTCCCATTTTCAACCTTCGCCATCTTGCTTCTGGTGCAGTATTTGTGTGTTGGCTTCTGGATGTTATTATGGTGGTTTGTTGGTCTTTGGTCCTTCAATGTTGCATTATTGTGTGTGGTTGTGGTATCTGTTTTTGTATTTTGTGTATTTTCGATGTTGAGTGCTTTGAATATTGTGTCATGTTTTGTATTGATTTGTATTTGTTCTGGTATTAATTTGTTTTGTGTTTTATGTTTGTAAATCTGTAAATTTTCCCATATGTTCATTATGGTGCCTTTGTGTGGTATATGTTTTATTAGTGTTACATTGGTTATGTCTGAGAATTCATGTCCTGTGTTTATTGCATGTGTGGCTAAATTGGATTTATATATGTTTGGTTTTTTGTATGCATTTAGGTGTTCAAAATAACGTTTTTTCAGCTGTTTTTTTGTTTGTCCTATATAACATTTATTGCAATCTTGGCATTCAATTTTGTATATACCGTTGGTTGTTGTATTATCTTTGTTGTGTGAGTTATTTATCAAATACAAAATAAAAACTGAAAAATCAAGAATTAATCAAACTGAACAACACATAAATAATAACAACAACAAAAAATGGGCCACATTCACATATATAAATAATAAAATGTCAAAACTAACAAAACTATTTAAAAACACAGATATAAAAATAGCATACAAAACTAATAAAAATAAATTACAAAATCTAAATAACTCACACAACAAAGATAATACAACAACCAACGGTATATACAAAATTGAATGCCAAGATTGCAATAAATGTTATATAGGACAAACAAAAAAACAGCTGAAAAAACGTTATTTTGAACACCTAAATGCATACAAAAAACCAAACATATATAAATCCAATTTAGCCACACATGCAATAAACACAGGACATGAATTCCCAGACATAACCAATGTAACACTAATAAAACATATACCACACAAAGGCACCATAATGAACATATGGGAAAATTTACAGATTTACAAACATAAAACACAAAACAAATTAATACCAGAACAAATACAAATCAATACAAAACATGACACAATATTCAAAGCACTCAACATCGAAAATACACAAAATACAAAAACAGATACCACAACCACACACAATAATGCAACATTGAAGGACCAAAGACCAACAAACCACCATAATAACATCCAGAAGCCAACACACAAATACTGCACCAGAAGCAAGATGGCGAAGGTTGAAAATGGGAGAACAGGATCTCCCGAAACATGTCCCTAAAGGAAAAAATACATCTTGAGGTAAAATAGTTATAAGTATTATAGTATTATATACATCAAGAAACGAACTGTAGCAGAAAGTAATGAAATATATATATATATAATTACATAACATTACATAGCCTATATAATATGTTTATATATAATATATATATTGTAACGTAACAGAGTTGAGGTCCCCAACGTTACATAAAAAATTGAATGAAACATGGTCAAGGACCATACCCTGAATTAAGGTCGCTCAGTAGTTAATGCATCTGAGGAGTACCTCAAGTCAAAAGAGGCAATAATTAATGTTGAATATAAAAAACCATACCAATTAATAGTTAAATATAATAAATTGTGCTTGTTTTTATACTGTAACATGTTAATGTTCACAGAATATTTATGTTATATTTTGAGTATGGTAAGAATGAACTAATGTTGTTTAATAGGAATACTTCATCAATGATTAGGTTTGAATTTATGTTAAATTTGTCTTTAGACAATCAAGTATAGTTACCTGTGTTAGGCATTATACTAAGTTTTAAGTATTGTCTAAAAATGAATAATGCAGTTGTGTTAATTAATGTTTGTAAACTTGGCCATGAGGGCAATCTGTGTTTAAGGTTTGACAAGTAGTTCTGATAATTATATTGTAAACTAATGAAGGGTTCCAGGACCAGTTAATTAATGTAATAAAGTAAACACCAGGAAATTAAAATTAATATAATTAACCATTAACCAATAATTAATTGTACAGTAGGTCAGGTAAAAGAAAATTAAGTTAAAAAACCAAATAATGTTATAACGGTTGTAAGAAAACCTCTAGGCCTAAATTCCATATTTGTGAAAGGAAATTAATACCATTTTAAGAAGTCCAGTCCAATGAAACTATGGCAAAACATTTACTGTTTAAGAAGGAAGGTTAGGTGAGAATTTTAGGTAATTTAGTATTATTCCAAGCATGGAGTATTTTATTTGAAAAAGAGTAGTAATATTCTATAATTCTGGCTCTAGGATATCTGATTTCACCCAATGACGGAAAAAGGTGGTTGTTAAGGCAACTGAAATGTACATGAGTTGTTTATATTGAATCATTCATTCTGATTGTTACAAGCTATTAAGTTGAGATGGGCAGATACATTTAAAAAAATGAATAATAAATTCTGAAGAAATATGAATCAAAATTGAAAAAACCCTCTTTGAAACCTAATTCTATCATAATACTGATGAGTAATAAACTAATTAGACTTCCAAATTATAACTGAATACATTTAAAAGAGTTGAAAACCCCTCACCTCATTCACCAGGATAATTCCGCTGGATTCGTTATTAAACCGATTTCTCCTATAACCAGAAGATTAATTAAGAGAAATAAAGGCCGAAACTAACGGAATTATTGAAAAGACATACGAGGATCTCGTTTTGCAGAGTTAACCTTCACTGGCAGAAGAAGCTGGGATACTATTTTCATTCCACCGGGACCGACAATTATCAAGATCATAGGAGAAGAACAGAAGTCAGAAGAATTCCTGAGAGCTTCCCAGTACACTCCACAATCAATTTTATTAAGGGCCAGAACACCTTTTACTGGATGAATGTAACTTAAGCTGAACATCTTCACTGTTTACAGACGACCACGGCCAGTCGGAATTTCGTCGACTTGGTAAAAACAACCTATTTTAAATTCAATATATTTAGAGTTAATAATTTTGTTTGTAATACTTGAGTAACCTTAATTTTGCATTTTACCTGGCCTTACTAATGGTTCCAAGAATCTTACGAACCCTGGGATAAGAACTATTTATTGTCATATTTAATTTGTATAAGTCAATGGAATTTGATCAATTGACAATCGATATATTTTGTGTGATCGATTTGATAATATTATGATTTTTGAGATAACGGTGACGGTGAATTAATAGATAAAATTAATAAAGGATCTTTATTGTATGAGATAAGGTTTGAAGTTATTGCAGAATAGATACTATATGTAGTGGGTGGAATAATTTATAATAAAAGGTTGATTTAAACCCGATGAACAGCTAACCTAGAAACACGATTATTGCAAATAACAGCGCCAAACGCTTACAGCTGGTGGAACGGGAGATCGCTAAACTAGCTTATTTTCAGTGCAAAATTTGAATAGAATTTCCTAATGTCGAGAGACTAGGGTTGACAAGAATATTCATTGCATTCAGTTAATACACTAAATATATCATTAATATTACCCAACTACTGAATACTAAGTTAAACCTATATCGTAGTACGATTATAAGTTAAAAGAACATTATTATAATTATATTTGTCTAATAATATATTTTCAGGAGGTTTCATCGGTCATAACCGAATAGATATATTTATTAATAACACATTAATTAAACCAGGTAACAACATTTTAATTGTTACAAATTGTCACCTTCAACGAGGTTCATCACGAATTGAAGACTCCAACGTGGGTCTGAAATAAGAAGGACTCCCTTATAAACCTAAGCATTACAAATTGACGCTCACAACGTGGGGCATCATCGTCTTCTATTAACACCATAACAAGAGTTTTATTACAAATTGACGCTCACAACGTGGGGCTGAATTAAGAAGGACTACTCATATTAATTTATTACAATATATATAATACAGTTATTTATAAATAAATATTATTTATAATAAATATTGTACGCAAGTGTACCTGCTAAGGAACTAAGCAGTCTTTGAACTGAAAAAGAAGCAACCAGCTTAAGGTGATGGAAGCTGCTACTGTATAGGCCTAATGCAGAGGTTTCTAATCGATGACTCTTTAGGTGCGTATACACACGTATGTATTGACTTGGTTTCGTTAAATTATTCTGCGGTCTGCAGCCCCATTTTATTTACCATTTATTTGCATAGCCTTATAATAACATTGCATATCATTTGAACATTCACATACGGTAATAAGAACAATATTATTCCATTAAGCAATGTATAACACACAGTTGTTAATAAACTAAGTGTGGTTGACAAAATTAGTTATAGATTTTTAAGATTAAATAAAACTTTTAATTTTTTGATCAGTTAGCTACAAGCCTACGAATTTATATCGACAGATGGTTATTGACGACTAAAAGTTTTGGACACAGTAGCTTTTTCAATTAACTGTAAACAAAAAAACCGTCTAATTATTTCTCTCCACAGATTTTACATGAGCCATTCGGGAGAAACACAGCTGAAACGAATTCTTGCTGATCATAATCAAATTATGATTGATTTTATAATACGCGTATTCTTTTAAAAACATCATGTACACCTGACCATGACTCACTATTCTACTTGTGTGTGATAAACGAACCAAAAGTCAGAATTGTCTAGTTAAGTGCGTCGTGAAAAGCTTGTAAAACTAGAATTAGTAATCTACAAAATCAGAAAATAATTGTATATCGATATTGTTGTATTATCGAAATTGTTGTTTTTTCCAATTTATTAACTGGAGTAAATTTACAATATTGAAACGACGGAACGTTCTCGAACATTGGAGAGTGTCGCTCTACACGCTTCTCGACTACCCCAGCGTGCCTCATCTGTATCAAGGCCGTCCACTCACGTAGCACTCAAGTACTTCCAGATTGTTCAAGAGCACATTTGAAATACGCATTAGCTGGCACACCGCAGTAAGGATGGAAAGTTTACTTTGGAACACTTGCGCGACCTATAAAAGCCACAGCAGTTGGCTTTGTCAATCGGTTATGTTGAGTGATTTCTTAGTGCGGATCTAGTTATTGTCGAAGTATTGTGAGAGGTGATTACTGTGTTATAATTAGTGTGGCACTCAATTATTTGACATTATTATTGCGTGTGTACAAATGTAACTTGAATTGTTGTAAGAGACTAGTTTGTTTATTACAAGGTGTTATTTGTGATTAATTAATGCTGGTGATTAGTGACTTCATTGGTGTCTGTATTTGTTTTCCACTGTACCATACGACGATCAGTGAGACCGTGGTAACAATATTATACTTATGTGTATGATTTGACGTCTTGCCGGATACTGTGTTCAGGATTAAGTCTCGTATTAATAAACCTAGCGTCTTCAGAATCGGGAAGATAACAGTTATTTTGAGAAATGTACGTATAAAAACAGTTTGTATAAGAAAATAATAAATGAGTAGGCGTATAAGTAATCTTGTAATGTCTGTGTCATTAACACTTATCGTCATCGTTGTCGTCACCATTACCACCATTACATTAGGGACCCCATTTGTTAGAGAAACCGGCATGGATACTCGCAGTTCCTACCTACGCAAAGATTCATGTGTATTTGGTTAACTTCTAACTTTTGCAATAGTGGTGGGAAGTTTCTTTAGCTCCTAACCTAATTTAGGAACACATTCTACTCTCCGGTTATGATGCAAAATATTCAATTATTGTAGCATTATTAATCCAGTAAAACTGTATTAGACATACATTAATAATTAGTAATAATATTATAAGTGTTATTATTAATAATATAATAATATTTATATCTGAAATCATAATATTAATTACGTTAAGAATTAGTAATATTTATATGTTGTTATTATTAACACTTATAAAGAAAAACATTAAAGTAGAGTAATCATTTACAACGATGTAATAACACGGACGGATGTTTTCAAAACGCATAGTACTAAAGATCACAACGCTGTTATTTCTTTCAAGAACGGTTGGAGGCGGACTGACTTTTTGAGTAGCCCTAACACTAAGATGACAAACATTGAATTCTTCCTCGATGACGACAGCTGTAAGCTATTAAGCCGGCTTCTCCTCTACAATCCTTATATTTTCCTCAGCCTTCGTAGAATTCTTTTTCATTCTGCTCGACTCTAAGCTTCCTGGTTCAACTCCAGGGAAGGCTTCGGAGCCGTTGCTTCAGACGTGGGATCAGAAAGTGGTGCAAATATTGTACAGAAAATATAACTTGCTAAAGGTGCCTCGGTTGCACTGTTGTAAGACTTCTGCGAGGTTGAGCCCGGAACTTCTTTGTGAAAGCCGCCGATCGATCTCCGCGCCCCTCCGAAATCACCTGACGCCGTCAGTGGATGGAGTTTAAGGGAAGCCATGGACCCGCTGTTTCAGACTTGAGGGCTGGAAACGTTGCAGTCACAAAATTACAAGTTCACACTTCCTCTCCTTGCACGCTACTATAAGGGAAACATGCACGCTCGGGTAAGGGAACCCACATTCTAACTTTCTTGTGCTGTAAACAAATGTATTGGAAAAAGCTGACTTTCATCGGCTGCGACTCGCGTGCATAATCCCGAGTGCTAAGACACAGATCACCATCTACCTACCTAACCATCAAGAACTACTCTACTATATTTAATAGTAGTATTCATGTAATGTTAAAGAATGTATACTAAAATGGATGGTGGCGTTTTTTGTGATTTCTTGTGTAAAGTATTTTATTTTAATAAAAATGTATTTAAAGTAGAAAGCAGAAAATTTATACTTAAGAAATAAACGGAAATCACCTGTGTTAAATAAGTTTAATTTCTTAAGCGAGTAATAATTATTAGTTTTTAACAACACTTATATAAACATGTTGAATTTTTTCATCCTTGGCCTGTAATAAAAGAACGTAAAATCTTGCGGCCGGTGTCAGTACTTTTAAATTGGCCGGACTATTTGACCACGGTCTACGGTCTGCTTGTGAGTTTTTAAACGTTTCGGTTATTTACCCTCCGCAGACTTTTTCATAGATGCGGGAACCGAGAAGTTACTATCCTGAGAGTACTCAGATTAGAAAGACAGTCCTGCCTGCAGAATACTTCTATTTGCAAACTTTCGTGCAGGGCTGGATACTGATTGGTTAACGTTGAAACCTGCATCGGTGTACCTCTTCTTATTGCGCTGTTTTCTCTAACGTTCCTTAAAGCCGGCAACCAGAATTGATTGTGAGACAGGAACTCTTCATGGTTATTGATGTTGATGCAGCTGTACCGTCGAATTACGTCGAAGCGAGCGAATGCCGTCTCGTTGAGGACAAAACCTGTGTCTCTTGGAACAAGACTGTACGACCTTCATGCTTCAACGCATGCTCCGCTATAGCAGGTTTCTGAGAGTGTGGTTGTCATGGTGTGTCATTTTCGCTTGTGTTCACTTATGGGTGTGTCTACATCGTGGTCCTAATATAGATTTTGCCGCAAAAACACGGTATTCTGTAGAAACCGTACAAGGAAAACTGAGGAAAGCATTTTTCACTGATCTACTAGATCTTCCGTGTTCGTCAGCGCCCTAGGTTACTTAAACTTCTCCATACGTTCCTTCAGACTCGTGACGTAGGGTATCGAGAAGTCCCAACAACCTGCTGTTCTTCCTGTGCATCCGACCGGTCGGAAGTGACATATCATCACCTCGTTAGCAGAGTGTCTGTTCGCCTGGAGAGCGGGTTCGACATGTTTATGTTTCTCACCGAGATATCGGCGCTCACATATTCATGTCCACCGGCGCCTTCACCAAAGCAGGTTTCTACCTACTATTGTGATTTGAGTCCCGGTAATGTATCAATCGAAAATCGTCGGATTACGATAAAGTCTGTGGCTAAGCCCATCATCGGCTCTTCTAAGGACCGTCACGCTCAAGAACGACAGACTGGATGCAAAAGGTAAGCTGCACCACTGATAATGGCGGTCGTGGATGCAGCCGAAACTGGAACCCAACACAGATTCTAAATCACGGTTTAATGGCCCTGAAATTTTTAACAATATCTTTAACGCTTATTTATTTTAATTTTTGAAAAAATAAATTGTTTATAGGCCGTACGATCATCTGTTGAACTATCGTGGGTTCGGTTGTAAAATCAAGCGTCGCACGCATTAAAACTGATATCTGGATGGATGACCAGACAGGAGTTCGTTGGCCGGATACCGAGTCCCCAAGGGTAGACGGAGGGAGACAGTTATATTATAAATCTTTTATATATAAAGTTTCATTTGTGTTACATTTAATGTTTATTAGTGTCATTTTGCTAATTGACAAAGTAAATTATTTTCACTGTCTTGCTAGATTGAAGAGAAAGAAAACCTTCTTTCAAGTTTGAGAAAAACAGGACAAAAAGATAACCAACGGGACTGTAATTCTCAGACCAGGAGTAATTTTCCTAATTAATTACTATCTGATATTTTCAAAGGAAACGAGAACATGATGGTATTGCTGTTTGTAACAGAGATATATAGTGATTAACTTGTAACATAGGCAGCAACAGCTGTACAAGCTATAGGTACTGAAGCATATCACGCAGTTCATTGTCTCAACTTTAAACTGTTAAGGAATCCTTCCAGTTACAAGCATTTTAAAATATTTAGAAATATAACACGTCAGGATTTGTTTTGGAAGTTTTCTTCAAACGAGAATTCACATACTTTTTTCACTTTTTCACACACGTCTACACATGTATTGTATACATACGTAATGTGACACAGTAATCAAATCAAATGAAAAGGAATAAGAAAGAAGGGTTGCGTTATTAAGGTTTAAACAAGATTTCCTTTATGTTTGCCCCTTTGGCAGATTACAGTATAACAAAATTTCCAAATTGCAAAATTGTATTGAACTTTTTGAATTTTTTAACGAAAAGCAAAATATTCTGTATTCTAATATTTTAGCAACAGCACAATATTTTTCCTCATATTTCTTAATCTTTAAGCGTGTTTGCTTTCAACAGAAAATTTTTAAGTCTTCAAGCGTATTGCTATTTTTCTGTTGTCACGGCCTTATATATTGTAACTTAATATTAGGCCTACTTATATTTTACAAATTTTGAATTTATGCTGGATTCCGTAAGTAATCAATTCTGCCAGTGGATAATAGCTTATTCTCGTAACAAGAGGAATTCTAAACCCAATCGAGTCAAGTGATAAACAGTTTGTGCAGATGCACTGAAATAATGGTTGACAACAACAGGCCTGATTTACATAAACGTGGAAGTTCGATAGGATGCAGTCTGTCACTAGCTTTAAAGGTGTCAATGTGTGTGTGTGTGTGTGTGTGTGTGTGTGCGCGCGCGCGCGCGTGTGTATAGCGTGGTTGGAACGTATATTCATATGTAGTTGATATTTCGAAAAGTGGAAAACTAAGGTTCCTAGCATTCACGCTAGGAACTTTGTGACAATGATCAATTAGTAGTTGATTCTGGTGAAAACGCTCTCCAAAGAAAAAAGATTACCTACTTTCTCAACAACATTACAGAAACGTATACCTAGGAATCTTTGTATGTAACAAAAGTAAGGTTTCCGCAGGCAGTAAGACAGTATGGGCTCAAACACCTCGAACGCTAGCAGAGATAAGTATATTGAAAAAACTAGGTGCCAGGTTACATAGTAATACGTGAAAATCACGGTCAAAATTCATCACACAAACGCGTGGTACTATAAATGAGTTCCACAAAGAAACTTGACTCAAATTTTACAAAACCGATATTGCCATTCTTGAGTAAACAGTACATACACGGACAAACATCTTCAGCCTGTGAACCTTAGGAAGCAATACACTTAGAGCTGTCTATGAACAAGGTTGCTAGTCGTAAATGAAAATTTTAAATATTTCAAATTCTTAATTACAATTTAAGCGTTTGTGTGATTTGTGCGTATTCGCTACTAACATTTTGGAGCAGGTACTGCTTACTATAACGCAAACAATAAGCGTGCGCGCGTGTTCATCACTTACGTTATACAAATTGTGTATGAGCTATATAAATTTGGTGGTGTGGGCAAGTATTCCTTGTAACTCAGTACTGTGTCTTTAAGGAATGAAGCGTGAAAGGGTGGGGGTTGCATTTTGCGAATGACACCAACGTAGCACACGCCCGTTTTTTCCATAAACATTAAGTAATTTTTTGTTACTATATATACTATATAGTATCGGGTACACAGAAATGGTTAGTAGGCCTATGTGTTCACAACTGTGGTACATTTGCTGTATTCACACAATGTCTACCGTAACATTCAGATGGACGAAGAAGGAATACAAGCACTATGCTGTGTGTGTGTGTGTGTGTGTGTGTGTGTGTGTGTGTGTGTGTGTGTGTGTGTGTGTGTGTGTGTGTGTGTGTGTGTGTGTGTGTGTGTGTACGTCTTGATTGAAATGTGCTTGTCGTTTTTACTATTTGTAGCTGTCTGTGATAATTACTAACACTGGCTTCCTGATTTCAGGCAAAGATGACCGTACAACGCAGAAACTTTCCAAAACGTCAACCGGACAGACTTCGCATTCCAGAAAATCTTCAGGGGTAAGTTAATAAGCTTCAGTCCGTTGTAATAACGAAATAATAGCATAAAACCTGCTCGGTCGCGTTTACAAGACTGTATGTCTAAAGGCATCTGGATCGGCTTGAATGTTTTACAGAACACAACATTTGACAACACGACGAAACATACACGCAAACATGCCCTTAATGTGTTATATTGCTACAAAAATTTGGTAAATTTCTTTTATAACTATGAACTTTTTCATTGATAAAAGTTCTTACGACAATCTTACGACAGATTATAGCTTAATTAATAACTTATGTTCGTTAACTTGTTTTAAATGTACACTCTGTTGCTCACACACCTTTTGCTGGTTATCTTATTATGTGTAGGTAAAAGTAAGAAATAATGTAATTTATTGTTATCAGTAATTAATAAATTATTATGAATATACAATTACGTAAATACGTTAAAAGACGAATTCCATATGATCTACCTACTTCCCTGTCTATCTATCTGACCCCCACACGCAAAACATAGAAAGAATTGTTTAAGTACGGACAACATTCGATTTCCGTTTTATTGGTTGGTAAATGTTATACGTCAGAGTAACCAAGTAGTTTTTTTAGGAATCACTTAGGAACCCTAGTGATTACTTTCTCGCTTACGATTCGTGCGTATAGATCTAGTAGTAAATTGACATTTTAGAGGGAGGACGACATAGATTACCATTAACTAATTGGGTTTTCTATTACGAAAATAAAGTTAAATAGAATAAAATATTCAAAAACATTATACCGTGGTTAAACAACTAACATGTGTGTGACTGGGAGATTCTACGTGCAGGAATGACATGACAGACCTCCAGAAAAAAAACAATAAAATTTGGCTTGTTGCCTTAAATCGATGCTTTCTTATTTAACAAAATATGTCAGTAACACATTCAAAATTTTACAACGTTTTCTTGAGCGTTTGTCGTTTATAGAAACTACACGTTCCATGGCTTTAAGGTGTTAATATTTCGTTAAAATTACAACTTACAGTCATGTTTTAAAATGTAATTCTTTCCAAACTTTTAAAATATTAAAACGTCATGACCACTCCTATTAAATGTCCGGTATCTCAACTTTATAAAATTGAGCATCACGTAATTTTATCTTAAGCCTTCAGGCAAATCTCATTTCACATTGGCACTACACCTCATTTCCTTCTTTACAAGAACATAAAATTTAATTTAAATGTCTTACTTCTGAGTGCGCTTCAGCAAATTGAACACTGCCGTGTTTGCGGAGAGGACAAGATTTAAAATAACCCGAAATGCTGGTCGAGGAAGTCTTAGCTGATGTCAGCTTGAAGGCAGATGAAGCCTGCTCAGTTGCGCTCTCATACCACAAACTTTTAAAATTCAGGAACACGCTGCAGGTGATGGTAGTCGCTTCAGAGAAGAAGAAACCGGAAACTAATCTCAAGCGGCCTGACTTGTTTTTCCTGAAAATATAAAAGATAGGAAATGTAAGACAGACGTCAGAACGATACAAACAGGCGTAGTCCTCCAATAAAATGAATTTAAAACCTACGAAAAATTTAGTACCGGTATATATTGGAGTCTACAAAAAAAATTTTTCCACTCTTTACGGCCGGTCTGGCCAGCGGCAAAATCCCGATTTGACTGCTTGACTCTCTCTCTCTCTCTCTCTCTCTCTCTCTCTCTCTCTCTCTCTCTCTCTCTCTCTCTCTCACACACACACACACACACACACACACACACACACACACACACACACACACACACACACACACACACACACACACACACACACACACACACACAAATTTCGATGCACGAAAGAAGAAAGGTACGCCTACCGATAGCGAGCAATTAGGCGGAATCTCATGAGTTTTAAACGATAAGCTCATTTATGATAACTTATCTATTCCACCAAATAGCTGTCTGTTATAATTATCACAACCTTATATTTTCCTGTACAATATAAAAACGTACGCTTTCACTTGTTCGTGAACATATTTTTATTTATTTTTACTTTATCCACCTCTCTCTCTCTCTCTCTCTCTCTCTCTCTCTCTCTCTCTCTCTCTCTCTCTCTCTCTCTCTCTCTCTCTCTCTACCTCTGTCCAGCGCGCGCGTACACACACACACACACGCACACATCTATGGACAGGAGATCTATCAAATTTGACGGGGTCGGTTCGCCTTGTGCCCGACGCAACGATATCGACTCGTTTGAAGTGTCCCTCAGAATGTGTTTTCTCCAGTCATTATGCCACTTAACATTTCGTTGTATTCTTAACTCGTTTTTCATTTAAACTGACACTCCTAGTTGGGTTCATTCCCATTCGTTTTGTTGCTTGGTCAGTGTGTTGGGATGAAATAGGTAAATTACGAAAACCCTACAATAACCTACAAGAACACACAGACACATGCACGTGTACACACAAATGTTTAGGAATTGCCGATTTAATAACATATGGTAACATGTAGCCCCATAATTGTCACTATGACAGTAACAGTCACTATACTACTATATCGAATATTCCTTTATTATTTGAGAAAAAAAAGATTTTCAAAATTCTAAAAAACTAACAGCCGTAAAATTATGTCCACATTATGGAAAAGAAACATGCATACCGATACTCAACAATTGGTATGGAGAACCATACATGACTTCCATGTTCAAACAGAATCAAATACTTTTTTGCACACCTTCCTGACTTATAGAGTACTCAAGGTCTGTTGATTTTGGTGAAGATCGGTTAAGAGAAAAGGGTAGTTTACCTGCAGCGTTTTATGTTTTAAAAGGGTAATTTTATTTTTATGACGAATGATAACTGCCGCATATTCAAGAATCAAATAACTTTTTGCATACGTTCCTGAAGTTTTAAGTACTCAAGGTCTGTTGATTTTGGTGAAGATCGGTTAAGGGAAAGGAGTAGTTTACCTGCAACATTTTATGTTGTAACAAGAGAAATTTTTTCATGACGAACGATAACTGCAGTAAATTCAAACAGAATCAAATAATTTTTTACATATGTGCCTGAGTTGTAGAAGACTCAAGGTCTATTGATTTTGGTGAAGATCAGTTACGGGGAAAGGGCAGTTTACCGGAAACATTTTTTGTTTTAACAAGAGTAAAGTACTTAATTTTGATAAATAAAGTATCCTGATAAGAAGATCTTAGTAATCCACTGTAGAAACGTAGATGAAATATCTATAAATGAAGAGGGTAGTTGAACGGGGTGGGGGTAATTTTCTATAAATGAAAATTATAGTTGAAGGGGGAGGGGATAATTTTTATATGTGTACTACGTTATCGGCAATAAAGTAGTAGTTTGTTGTTAAAATTCCTTCCCGGACTGTTTGGCCGTAGTCCAATGTTTTCTGCAAAACCAGACGTTTCGGTAGTGCCGTCGACTGCCATCATCAGTGAAAATCGAGTGGGATAACGTGTGGTGGTATACGTTAGTGACCACAGTACTGTGGTTAAGGCTGAAGCAATAAGCAATAAGTTGAAAGAAGTAGTTTCTATGGAAACATTTCATTTCGTAAATGATTTTAAATACAAATCTTAGAACATGGAAGTCATGTATGGTTCTCCATACCGATGTTTAAATTTGTCATCATAAAGGAAGTGTGAAGACGTACCAAATATGGTAGGATAATTTTTCTTGTTAAAAACCACAGCAAGTGGATATGCTAATATTAAACATTTACGTCCTCGGCCGGGCTAGGTAATAAAATGTTACCCAGCCAGCTCTGCTTTGATAAATGACTTGGGTTAAGTGGAAAGCAATACACATGGTGACTGTATGACAGATGGTGATGCTGCCTCGCTCCGATAGCACGCGCTCGTCGCGACGCACATACAATACACTTATAATACTTACTTAATTTTAGCATTAGCAATATTGTTGTTTGGTGTCATATTTTCATTGTTCACGATAAGATCACGATATCTTACATATTTGAAAATAATATAGTGTATGTTTAATTTTACTAATTTAATTAATCTCTTGCTTTTCTTCAAATTACAGTATATACTGTATATCATTCTGTCAGGGTCCTATTGATTTAATTTTTCATCAACTACCATGCTGACTCAGCAGCTATAAGTCTTACATCGTTGTAGAAAGTACTCAGGATGATCCAGTACTTTCTCTATATTCGTGAACTTTTTTATGCTAACAGTGTGCATATAGAAGTATACAATCCCGTACATAGAAGTTATAACAATCTACTTAAACATCTTATATTGTCAGATATATCTGTTTTTTATATTATATATCTGAAAAGACAATTTGTGTAAGAACGTATCAAGGATTATTGTCAGAAATTTCTGCGTCCACAAGTGGAGTTACGGTCAAACACGGTCCACGTTTTTCTTTGTTCTTAATCATTGTATCACTCTCGGCCTAATCTAACATGAAAACTAAAGTTATTTGGAGTGTAACGTAAAGTGATCTCTACCTCCATCAAAAGTAATTTTCGTGGTCCTAGAAAAGCATTTAGACCTACTTAAAATTTAACAGGCTGAATAACTTGAAATGAAAGATGTATGACATATACGTACATAGACTATCAATATTAAAATCGCTTGAGTATGTTACATTGTAAATGCCGGAACAAAAGTGCTTTGTCTGAGAAAAGAGAGTAAGGACAGCAAAGAAGATATGAGTTAGAAAAGTGATTCCTGTAAATATTTAAATGTCTCAAATTTTTTTGAAGAAAAGTGATAAATGTAACGTAATACTGAGGCAAAAGGACAACAGAAAAGAGGCAACTGATCTGGGCTAAAATCAATACATAAGATATAAAGTAAAGGAAATTATATAGTAAAAGTCAAGGCATAATGAGATGTAGTGCAGAAATGTTGCCTGTTACGAAAAACTCTAGAACTACATTATATGAAAAAATGTCAGCAGATTACTTGTGAGCATTATGTAATTATAATATAAATATGGGAAAAGATGGAAGAATTTCAGTCAATTACCAGCAGACTACTAATCAAATATTGCAGTGGTTTGGTCACATTATGCAGTAAAGTTAGAGTGGATCCAAAGAAAAATTAACAAAATTTTACCTTCTCTGCCATAAGCATCTCATATTACCCACGCAGTAAGATGACAGGAAATTTGATAGAGAGCAATTGGCGAGCGATATTTGTGGAGGGAAAGAACAATATTACTCTTTGACGGGAAAAGTCAAGGGACAAAACAAATTAAGTTATTTCGCAATTTGTTCTGTGTAAAATTTTGTGATTAATAGGGAATTTTGGTACAGTGTTTGCTTCATATACATTTTAAGTAAATTTAATTTCATTCGTTTTTATAACACAGAACTCTGTTAGAACTTGTGGCTAGGTGTTGCTACATGGTGTGTGGGTTACGTAAACGTATACGGGCCGCGTGTGGTCACTGAGCGAGACGGTCTGCCTCTACTATTGTTAGGCTAATGGCAGTTCAGAAGGCGAAACATTCTACTAATCATTTCGCCTGCTTTATGTTTACTAACATAGTCTGGAAACATTGGTCTAGAGATTCGTATGTCTCAAGCCTAAATTACAAACCTAATATCAAATAATTCAGTATCCTGACGTACAAACTAAAGTTCAGACGATTAAAGTGTTTTAAATTTATGCCACGCTACATTATCAAATCCGTTGAAACAACGGTCTGATCTGTGAATATGTTTACACCTGTCTTTTGGGATTACATGCGAAAAAGAGTACTAACGCACTTCCCGATGGCTCGCTTTCTGAGCCGCTGTTTAGCCTGCACTACTCGGTTATACCGTACATTCATGATATTTTAATAGTGCTTGCAGGTACACTGTAGGCAAGGATTTTATCGAAAAATCATTATATCAAGTAAATTAACACTCAAAGTTTTATTCCGTTTATTATCAGCTTATATAAATGACCTTTTCTTGTAAGTTTATTGGTTGTATTCGTGTGAAAACTACAATACACTGTATTTTTTTTAATAAAAAATGTATTGTGTAGTGTGAGATAGAATTACCGTTAGGCCTATGTAGTATAAAGGATAAGGTTAATCATTGATACGCAATATTATGTAACAAAAACTTAATTATATTTGTATTTATGTGAGCGTACTTTTGCAATGAAGAGAAGGAAAGACAAGTGCACAAGAGGTGGAGGCTCATTTTTGATTCACTACTTTCAGCCTAAACTTCAGTAAAAGAGAACAGAGTCTGTTATATACCAGAAAGGAATTAATTTACCTTTGTCGGGAAGGCTACTACATCCGCTTTTCGTTTGACAGATTGCGAGAGATTGAGTTATTCTATGGTTTGTGAAACAACGCGCTGTACCAGTCATGTGACTACATAGGCAGAAGATTTTGCGTAGGGATGGAAGAGGCTATGTCTGCTCAAGGAAGTTAATTGAACAGATCACACAGTTGGACTTGCAGCTTGGCCATCTAATTAGATCCAGATTAGCCGAAGAGACGTTGCCCGATTGAGGTGCAACAAACCTCCATGGTTTTTCAGAAAGTGATTGCCATTGGTCGAGATATACAGCAACGACTATACGTTTCCAGAACTTTTGTACCTTGTAAGCGAAGGTAAAATATTTATTGTGGTCAAAATTAGAAATACTCAAGGCATGGTGTTAATCGAACCACATCAATATCGGACGGCCGTACTGTTCTAAAATCACGAAGTACTATAGATTAGCTACGTGGTTAAGATACTATAAACCTGTGTAATAAATTACCAAAGTAACGAAAAATATTGCTGTGTTGATAACCTATAAGCCATACAAAGAAAAAGCAAAAACATCGCATACTTGCTAAACAATGAAAATACAAGTCTTCGGAGGTTTTTGGTATATATTTTATTAGGCTTTGTCGTATGCAAGTTATTTGTTATATATCTTATTGCGCAAAGACGTCTTGTTTTGTCTGAGGTTTAAACCATGAAATTCATTTTGTAATTCTGTTACACAGTATTTATAGAAGTATGAAAAAAAGCACAAAAAATAAAACTGTAGTGTACAAAAAGAAGGAAACTTAAAAAATAATCACATAAAAGTAAAACGCATGAAATTAGTTGCTATAAAGAATGTAATATTCTGAGTGAATATTAGAACCATAAATAATTGTAAAGAAACAGAAGATACAGTACTAGCCCTTGATTGCAGTGAAGACTTTAGTCAAGAAAGTCCTTAGACAATAAGGAAACAACTCCATGAAATGAACAATCTTGCAACATACTTCTCCTGTTTAAGGGATATCAGCTTACTCAAACTCTTAAGCAAACAGCGGGACGGAGAATTTGGTGCTTGTAGGATATACCGGATACTGAATTTTTCGAATTTTTGCAAAGCGTCTGTACTATCTTTTATATATATATATTGTAAAGGTTTATATAATCGCCATGCAGGTAAATACCCACATAAGATGTATTTAAAATAAAGAACTAACACGGAAGAGAAGAAAGGATGAAAGTGGTATAAAGAAAAGTGTATTTTAATATGATTATCCGGTCAACTAAGGAAAAGTAATAATAAAAGCAACAGTTGAAAGTAGAACAAGAGACCTAGAGAGCAAAACTTATAAAATCACAGTACAATACGATTTAACTCCAATGACCCAATAGATGGTAAGTGAGAGGATACAAACACCAAATACTATAATCCCAACAAGTACCCAAGAACACCAATTATTATGATCCCACATGGACTAAGAAGACAGAAGAAGAGGATAGAAGAAAATGAAGAAAGAAGAACCAGTAGTGCCAGGACAATAAGTGTATAAGTCAAGAAAAGCGTTTACAAAGGAGTACATTAAAACATAGTGAAACACTTAACAAACTATGACTAGTGACTTGACACTGACCTGTAAATATAAAAAGATGCTCAATAATAATGAAAGAAGAGGAAGACATAATGATTGTATAAAACCTAACTAATAGTAGGGTAATAGAGTCAAAATAAACTCAATGCATAATACCCCAAATGACATGCTAAGTAGACCAGCATTAATAGCTGATTATTCTATAAATAAACAAGATAAGAATGAGTAAGATAATAAATAATGATCAGATAAGACTAATGTGCAAATACCTGTGGGTGAAACTTGATAACTATAGCAAAATATAGAAATAACAGTAAATTTGCATGAATGCATTGTTGTCAACATACAGGGGTTCCAACTAACCGTACATATGGTACAGAACCATGTGCAAATACTAATAACTGGTAGTAAAAGCCTGAAGTTTAGTAAGTAAATTACCATAATGAGAAAAGACATTATAGAGGTAATCCCAATACTAAATGTAATTAGATTAAGAGTGTTATTAGTGCATATAAAGTGTAAATACATGGGACTGACAGAGACAGCAAAAGTGTACACACACAAGACACCAAAAAACCACTTTAATTAATTAACCAGGAAAAACCTATTGTATAGAAAGATCAAATAACTCCTGTTACTACTATTACTGGGTAATACTAATGATATAAGATGACAAGCAAGTCAGAATAAATATAAATTCATGCAAGTGTCTGATCACACTAACTGTAAGAAGTAAAAACACTTCAATCAAGGTAAAACCTGTATATTAGGAAAATTCCAACATAAAACAACAATCAGTCTTATCCAATAACGATAACTATCAAGTATGAGGCATTAACACATAAAACTAAGTTAATTATTTGCAATTTTGAGAATGACTCTATATCTAGGCCAATGACCTACTTAGCTAAAAACATTCAATATATAAGAAATATGTGCAGTGTACACAAAATCTGAGGTATACAAAACATATAAAAGACATGTCATAAGATTTATTTAACAAAAGAAATAATCAAAGTGGGCGAATTGTAGAAACAAATATGTAATTAAAACAATCCCAAACATAGGCCATAAGAGATTAAACCTAAAACTGGCAAATCATTGTATTAAAACAAAAATAACAATTATAATTGTAATGCAAGTACATCTAAGGTTAAAGATGATCAATGTACAGCATATACAAACCGAATAATGACAAATAAATGCTTATTGTAAATAAAATAAGTAAACATAATAACGAAAGACTGTAGATCCGTTAATATAACACACAGACATGCCTTGTATGGATTTAAAATAATCAGTAATGTAAATGGAAGTGCATGGTCTGGTCATATCTTTTGTAAATAGTAGTATAAGATTGTTAAATGAGTTTTAAGAAATCATGTGTAAATTGTGAAAAAAGAGACGCCTTAGCGATATACTCTCAAAACCAAAAAACGGGTTAGTAAGCTCACTTATTAAAATGGATTACGTAATTTTTGGGCCAATAAGAATCGAATAAATCATTGGGGAGTGTGTGCGATTTACAGATCATCCCAAGCCGGCAATGTATGAAGGAATTATTATTGTTGTAACTCTGATAGACTGTGCGTCGCCAGCCAGAAGACAGAATAAGTACGTCGAACCCGCGATATCACCTGTGCGGGTATAAACAAACCAGTAGGGTTATGTAAGATAACCTTTTTTATCAGTGCGAATTATTTGTAATATCAGAAGAATTAACCTAATAATAACAGTGCGATATTGATTATACAGTGTATAATCCAGTATAATCTCGCGAAGTGAATTTATGAATTTTAATGGAAAAAGTGAATTACAAGGGAGTATGGTGTTTGACATTTTTAGTTAATGACATAAACGATGATGACTAATATCGTCATGATTAATTGTGCACATTATCACAATAAACCATAGAGGCAAGAACCTTTAGACAATTAGTTTATTCTTTTTAAATTTTAATGATGATATTTAAAACTTGTTCACCTAATATATAAACGTTTGTTATGAAAGCATATACGCTTTCTAATGTTGCTAATTAACTAATAACAAGTAACAACAAGGGATTTTGAACCTTGCGTACAAATTTTAATGATGAATAATCAGATTTAATTTCCTTTTAAATATTTTGGTTCTGTAATTCAAGAACAGTTATCATATGTAATGACATCAAGGTCAATCTAATCTATTTAAATGCCCTAGTCATAACAGGACTGAAGTTCACATATTTAAAATGATTAATAAGAATTATGGTATTAATGGACATAGTCCAAATTGTTAAAATACATTTAATATTTTTTAGTTATATGGGATTTAACTACCCATGCCGAATTAAGTGCATATATAAATTGAACATACTTTAACCATTATATGCTTCATGTTTACCACACTTTTCCGGTGGAATGAATGTTGATAATATCCAAACATATTATTTGTCTACAGACTAATTAGTTATCAATTATTTTTGTTCAACCATAACCATGTTTAGTTTATAGATTGTAACCTTTGTTTGTATCTGTTTCCTTGTATCTTGCAGACTACAAGAATCCATAACCTGTTGTAACCCCTCTTTAGAATTTTTATGCTTTATATTTTTTTTTTTTTTGAAGAGGGGCCACTAGTTATTTAAAACTAGGCCAAAGCCTAGAGAAGCCAAAATGCGCTGGGTCCAGTGAGACGGACTTGCAATTACCAGAATTAACCTGACAGGAATTATCGCTGAACCCTACCAGCCGGTGGGGTTCATCCTGTCACCAACAGAACCCCCTTACCTATATGAAATACCGGTCCCCAAATACTTGAACCCCCCTTCCCCCTTTTACAGAAAACGAGAAAGAAAAATAAGTGCATGGAAAGTAATAAGCCTCGGATACATGCCAGCCCCCGGGCTTACACTTATTATCAAATATTAGTACATACTATACAAAGTTCCCCAAAATCCGCGCACAATTATGTCCAGTTAAACCGGGGCCCAATTAAAACGTTTAAAAGATGAAAGAAATATCATAGTGTGTCACTCATAACCCACAAGTTTTATGAAGTGTTATCGGCACAATTCCGGGTGTCTATTTAGGTCAAAAAAAAAAAATAATAATTGGTTTGAGGTTACCTTATTTGCCACATGTTGTGGTGCTTGAGTTCCGTCCAGTGCCTGTAGTGTTGGTGTGGCATGCTGATTTCGCTATTCCCTCCGGCAGGTGAAGTCGAGAGCCTCTGGTAACACGTTCAGGAGCAGATGTTCATTCCTGGGCCGGCATCCTCGTCTGGGCACGGGGACCCTAAGCATACATAAATAATTAGAGGGATGTCCCAACACTTATTTTCACACTATACAGCACCACGCACACTGGATAGAACCCGTACAGAACAATTTGAACAGGCCTCCCCTGGACCTTTTAACTCTGTTCGGTATAATTAAAAGACACGTCTTCTCTTTCGACATTTATAATTCACTCACAGACTCTCCCAAAACCAATTTATAATTTTTAGTTACTAGATTATGCCCATGGGGCAGAAAGTTGACACACTATAACCTGTCCATTTGTGGACTTGCACGTGGTACTACATTTGAAAACTTACGTCAGCCGAATTTTCATAATTTTACAGCACGAAAGTGATACAGGCAATTACTGTCTCTTAATTAAGAGATACTTTATTTCATGAGGGTTTAAACAATTTAGAATCTCTGATATTGAATACTTCCGGTGTACGCCACGCGGTGTAAAAGCTATCAAGTCCCATTCATACTTACAAAACTGAAATTCACATTTTATTTTATGCAAAGCATTATATATATGCTAAGGTTACTTACCGCAGATCTGTACAAGATTATCTAGCCATCAAGGTGGATGATAGAATACGATCAAAAAAATAAGACTTCACTCTGACGGAGAGATGTAGCTGTGCACGGAGAGGAGACGGGCGCAAGACAAAACAAAACAGTGGTTCGACGCAATGCCAAATCCGCGTTTCCAGGCGACCACTAGAATGCGTGGCAGGCACCACGGCAAACTAAATTTCACCTTCCGTTAAATACAGAAACTGCTAACCGATTTCGCGTTAGACTAAAATATTTATTTATATGTCGTATATAAGCGCCGGTTCGTGGACAACCGGCACACCCCCAGCCCAAAAGGGCAACCTAGTTGCCCCACACTTAGGCAGAGGGTTACCCTGCAGTGTACCCCTATGTGTCTTCTAAAACATGGGTATTCATTGGTGTCCAGAGCAGACCTCGCTCCCAGGAGAACAGAGGCTCAGAAGGAAGACGAAAGTGCAGAAAGAAGACGTGGAGTGTGTAAGTGTGCTGGCACTGCGCGCTGACCTGATCAGGGTCAACCCACAGCAAGAAGGGATAGAGAAGAAAAGAAGAAAGAAAAGTTCGGGAGTTCCCTTAGTTCTGACCTCCTGAGGCTTGACCACTTATGTTGGGACACTGACGCTACCTTAACAGGGCCACATGCCCTATAACTACACGGGGGCTAACCCCAAAAACCAGATAACAACATTGTCACATAATTACCCCTTACATCCCACAGGACAAAGGGCGAGGGGGGTTTCCATGACACAATAATTTCATTTCCCGATATATATCTATTCCTATAACCTAATACATGTGTGCTCCACGGGCATTGCCGAAACATACAGTGTCAGCCAGGTCCACAACCGGCCTCGCTGACACGGTAGGTTTCACTCCACTAACCCCTTTTTTTTTTATTAAATTTTTTTCCTTGATAATTTTTGAATAATTATGTTTTTTTTTATTTTGATTTTTTTTAAATACCTTTTTTTTAAGATTTTATGTTTTTCTGAGGGGAGGGTTAGGAAAATCGGGAAGATGGAAGGGGCAAGGATCATTGAAAGGTCTGGCCCTGGGACTAAAGGTAAGGGCATGGCTCCCTCCGGAAATAAGGAAGAATGGAGAAAACCAAGGCTCGCGCAGGCAGGGTCGCATCCCTGAAATAGACGAACACCACTGGGACTGTGGGGAACATCTACCCGCTACCTTAACATTTTCTTGCACACCCCCAGAGCACATCCCCTTAGAATGACCAGAATCCCTACATATATGGAGACCACCAATTTTCACCCCCCCTTTCTATCAGCCGGTTTACCCCCTCCGACAGAGCTTCAATTTCGAGATATGTGTCACAATCTCTTTCGAATCGCTACCCGGTACGCCCAGCCTAGCCGTCACCAGTGACGCAAACCCCAGGATACGATATGGCCCCGACCAGCGATAACACAACTTAGCGGACCGTCTGTCAGCGGTTGAGCTGAGTGGGTGGCTCTGGCAGTAGACCCAGTCCCCTATCCGGAAGGGGTTAGGAATTCGCCCCTGATTATATCGTCGACGGACCCGCTCGTGCGCTCGCAGAAAATTCTTCCGAGCCTCCTTCCACCTCTCTGCTGTTCCATTATCTGGCTCCCGTGGTAGAAGATCCTCAATGTTCCACAAGTTAGTCAACGGGAGTGCGGGCGAGAATCCAAACATGATTTCAAAGGGAACGGCCTGATGACTATCATGTAGGGCCGTATTAAAGGCTAGCTGTAACCACTTCAGATTCTGGTCCCAGGTGGTCTGTTGCTCAGCATGATAACCAATGAGTGCGGACCTGAGATTCCTATTGAATCTCTCCGCATGGGACGGCTGTGGGTAATAAGGAGAAGTGGTTACATGTTTGATCCCACTGGCGAAACACATCCGCCGGAACTCACCCGAAATGAACTGGGGGCCATTGCCAGAGACAATGATTGTCGGAAGACCGAAATGCTGAAATATGTGATTCTGGAGCGCGCTTATGGTCAAACGAGCCGTTGCCTGCCGTAAGGGCACTAGCCAGGCAAACTTCGAAAAAGCATCCACACAAACAAGCAGGTAAGAATTACCTGACTTGCTACGCGGGAGAGGTCCCACGTAGTCTATGAATAACTTTTCCATCGGTCTGCTCGCAACGTCCGATGACAACAACCCTAACTTAGTGTTCTGGGCAGGCTTACTCAAGCCGCATAGATGACAACTCTTAACCCTCGTCGCAATGTCCCTGTCCATGCCCTTCCAGATGAAATGTCGTCTAATACTGGAAATGGTCTTAGAAATTCCCTTATGGCCTCCTACTGGGGAATTATGGTAATAGCTGAAGACCATGGGCACTAACTTGCTAGTCAGCACGATCCTAGGGGCACGTCCCTTTTTCTCCCTACAACACAGGACGCCCTTGGACAAGAAGTATGGGGCCTGTACGTTACCCTCCTTGATATTCTGGATGATCGGACCCAGCTCTTCGTCGTTCAACTGATGGGGTAACACATCAGTGAAGGTTAACGGAAAATCGAACAGAACGGAACAGGGTTCCTCAGATTGGACTTCACTGGGTCAAATGTAATAACCCTCTTTAGAATTTTTATGCTTTATAATTTTTTTTTTTTTTTTTTGAAGAGGGGCCACTAGTTATTTAAAACTAGGCCAAAGCCTAGAGAAGTCAAAATGCGCTGGGTCCAGTGAGACGGGACTTGAAATTACCAGACCTAACCTGACAGGAATTATAGCTGAACCCTACCAGGCGATGGGGTTCATCCTGTCACCAACAGAACCCCCTTACCTATCTGAAATACCGGTCCCCAAATACTTGAACCCCCCCTTCCCCCTTTTACAGAAAACGAGAAAGAAAAATAAGTGCATGGAAAGTAATAAGCCTCGGATACATGCCAGCCCCCGGGCTTCCACTTAATATCAAATATTAGTACATACTATACAAAATTCCCCCAAAATCCGTGCACAATTATGTCCAGTTAAACCGGGGCCCAATTGAAACGTTTAAAAGATGAAAGAAATATCATAGTTTGTCACTCATAACCCACAAGTTTTATGAAGTGTTATCGGCACAATTCCGGGTGTCTATGTAGGTCAAAAAAGAAAAAAATAATAATTGGTTTGAGGTCACCTTATTTGCCACATGTTGTGGTGCTTGAGTTCCGTCCAGTGCCTGTAGTGTTGGTGTGGCATGCTGATTTCGCTATTCCCTCCGGCAGGTGAAGTCGAGAGCCTCTGGTAACACGTTCAGGAGCAGATGTCCATTCCTGGGCCGGCATCCTCGTCTGGGCACGGGGACCCTAAGCATACATAAATAATTAGAGGGATGTCCCAACACTTATTTTCACACTATACAGCACCACGCACAGTGGATAGAACCCGTACAGAACAATTTGAACAGGCCTCCCCTGGACCCTTTTAACTCTGTTCGGTATAATTAAAAGATACGTCTTCTCTTTCGACATTTATAATTCACTCACAGACTCTCCCAAAACCAATTTATAATTTTTAGTTACTAGATTATGCCCATGGGGCAGAAAGTTGATACACTATAACCTGTCCATTTGTGGACTTGCACGTGGTACTACATTTGAAACTTATACGCCAGCCGAAATTGCATAATTTTACAGCACTAAAGTGATACAGGCAATTACTGTCCCTTAATTAAGAGATACTTTATTTCATGAGGGTTTAAACAATTTAGAATCTCTGATATTGAATACTTCCGGTGTACGCCACGCGGTGTAAAAGCTATCAAGTCCCATTCATACTTACAAAACTGAAATTCACATTTTGTTTTATACAAAGCATTATATATATGCTAAGGTTACTTACCGCAGATCTGTACAAGATTATCTAGCCATCAAGATGGATGATAGAATACGATCAAAAAATAAGACTTCATTCTGACGGAGAGATGTAGCTGTGCACGGAGAGGAGACGGGCGCAAGACAAAACAAACAGTGGTTCGACGCAATGCCAAATCCGCGTTTCCAGGCGACCACTAGAATGCGTGGCAGGCACCACGGCAAACTAAATTTCACCTTCCGTTAAATACAGAAACTGCTAACCGATTTCGCGTTAGACTAAAATATTTATTTATATGTCGTATATAAGCGCCGGTTTGTGGACAACCGGCACACTGTTAATGTTAATTAAGGACTAAATGATGTTGATTTAATTTTAATTATAACCAAATACCCTGAGATTGAGATTGCTCATTGCAAATCTAAGAATTTAATGTAAATGCAAGGCCATCAGCCGATTATTCAAAATCTAATTGTGAATAAACCATTCTTTTATTTGTTTACAAAAAACAGAGTTGAGGAGCATCATTTATTAGAAATAATAAAACTTTTCAGGTACTCAGTTAATAAATTACAGGTGACGTTACAGTTGAAAGTGACTGACTCCAACAGTAAGTAACATCAGTGATCGACAACACCTGCAAGACTATCTGACAAGGTACTTGGTAAGTGAAGTGCGGAATATTCGTCAACGGAGATTCAGAATAAACAAAATAGATAAAATAAATAATAAAATCAGAAAAAGAAAAAGACTGAATTCAGAAAAGATACGTTACAACGTGACGCCTACAACGGTCGGGCATAATTAAAGAGCGACACGAGCACACACATAAAATATGTTATAACGTGACGCCAACAACGTGTGGTTAATAAACACCCCGTATACAAGTATTATTACAATATGCATGCGAATTTATATGTCTTTGTAAGGTTTAATGTGTGTGTGGGCGCGCGTGCTTGATCACGTGCGCGCGTTAATTATTTTTTGGTAGAGTGAGAGAGAACGATTGAGATAGAAACAGGATAGAGCGTCCTTAAACTAGTGTTTACAAGTAAATCAAAAATTTATCGTAATTGGTCACCTATAATTCACGTAAAACATTAGTTAACGTTAAATTAAATATTAACATTACTCCACTGTAGCGAAGCTTGGAACTCAAAGACGAAATCACGCTATTGCAGTATTACGAAGAGTAAGGTACAAAAAATCATGTACACGATAATTTATAACCCTATATTCATTCGTTTTACATAATGGCAAAAATGAGAAAAAAACATTTGATTAATGGTTAACTAAATTTGGTGCAAGCAGCAGCGTTCCTATGAGTGACCCTATTCACCGTCACACGAAACGGGCCTTTGTGTTCGTCTGCTTTGTTTTGTAACGGAGTTACTACGTACTGCTCGTATTGTTAGCGTTCTACTGAACGCGCAATTGAAACAGTATAAATATAATTAAAACGCTTTTTTAACGGTAAATATTTTATTTACGGCATCGCCGGTATAACAAAAAATTTGCGATACAAAGCAGTCTACGCTATGATGTCAAATTTTTGAAACTTTTTGTTTATATTTAAATAATTTCTAACAGACTGATAAAAATAAAAATTCTATTTTCAGTATGTATGTAATTATATAAATACTACAGTCCTTTCAGGACACCGATTTAGTAGCCAATAAAGTTACATCAGCGGATCGTGTAATTATTTTTTTCGTTGTAATTTTCTGCGATGTCTGGGCTGTTAAGCGTAGTTCTCTCTGCAATGCACATGATATACGAGATATACTATGCAGCTTTTTATGCTAGCCTGACCACTTGATGAACTGCCTTATAGATCTCGTAAGAAAGTTGTACCTCTACTAACATGTCTGTTTATCAACTCCTTTTTCTGAATGGGTCACAAAGTTATTTACAAGACATGTAATTTTTGGAAACAAGATGGCATTATGTTACAGTATCAATTATGTTACAGATAATGTTTATTTGCAAAAGGAAATCTACAAGCTATAAATACATTTTGTTTTGTTTTCTAGAGTTATCGAGGACGAAGCGGACGGTTTTTTAGTGCCAGTACGGAAGAACCGAATTTTGCCGGCAGTCCCGACAATAGCAGTACCAAGGGTAACAAATCTAAGCAACGATGGAGCGGTCTTTTCGGAAACTTTAAGGTAACGTTTCCATGTATTTAATATCTACTAATTTCTATATTCAGAAAGCAGCCGCAGATATGGTCTAGACATCAATGTTAATAAAACGAAGCTAATGATTGTGTCTAAGAACAAGTTCTCAAACTGCACCCTTAATATGAACCAAGGCCAGTTGAACGTGTAAGCTAATTTACATACCTTGGTACTATAGTCAATGAACAATGGGACCACTCTCAAGAAATAAAGACCAGAATTGAAAAGGCAAGAGCAGTTTATTCAAAAGTCACGATTTAACAATGAACACAAAGATGAGACTTTTACGGTGCTACGTACTCTCGGTCCTCTTCTACGGTGTAGAATGTTGGACTTTGCATAAAGCCACAACTAAAAAATTGGAATTTTTCGAAAAGTGGCTTTACCGTAGAATACTGAGCATTTCGTGGACAGCACATAATTACTAATGTTGAAGATCTTAGAAAGATGAGGAAAGAAGGGAAGTTATTAACATAATGAAGTTATTAACACATCTTCAGTATCTGGGAGATCTCATGAGAAATGAACAGAGATTTCACTTATTGCAGTCCATACTACAGGGAAAAGTACTTGGAAAGAGAGAATCTCCAAGAGAATCTCATAGCTGAGAAATTTAAGCACCTGGTTTGGCATAAATACAACTGACTTATTCCATGCAGCAGTACACAAAGTTAAAATAGTCTGTGTGATATCCAACATTCGAAACGGATAGGAACTATCAGGAGAAGAGAATTTATATTAATACACACATGTTACTACAGGTCCTTAGGTAGCCAGACCAAGAACTATAGTATTTCTCGTCTTCTTCTTTAGCTCTGTTGTAGCCATTTTGCAGCTAGAAAACCCATAAGTTAGGCACATAATTTCTTTCTTGTTCCACTCTTTTCTAGTATAGGTACACCATCTTACTCTCTCCCCATCATGTTCTACATCCAAAGACTATGTAGTCTAACTGCTGTCTTTCCAGCTACATTGTTCTAGTAGCATGAATAGTACCATTTTACCTACAGTAAAGATAAACTCTCTTTCCTAAGTTGATCGCTCCGGTTCTTTGCCTAACACAGTTTGTTTCTTTCGTCTCAGTGGGATGCCTACTACGTCAGCTGAATTCGTATATCATGACAGGTTGATCACACTGATTCTGAACATAACCGTTAGAGTGGTTACGTTTTTCATAAAATACGACCATATTGAAAAAGTCATCCACGCCAAAAAATCGTTGACGTACAATATCTAAATCTTGGATCTCCGTTTTAAGTGTTACCATATATCCTAAATGTATTTGTATATGCCTTTACATTTTCGACTACACGTATACAGATAAATGTGTATTCATATTTACACCTTGTGTCTGAACTAGGTAGACGAGAAACTATGGAGTCTCATTGCACTCTAGGTCTTAAACGTTTCTTCTGATTTTTCTTAAAATGATCGTAATGTTTTTTCTACCTGATCATAGACAGTTCCTCTACTACCCATGTTCACTGTTGGATCGTGTCAAATGCCTACATATAACCCATTATGTTGATAAAGAGCTTATTATTTATGTAGTAGAGAACTTAATAGTTTTCCTAGGTGTACAACATGTTAACCAGGCTATTAGACCGTGGTCCAATATTCAAATTTTGTGAAATGCCAGAAGTTTTGGCCGCACTAATGGCGACCATCTTCAGTGGAGCTGGAACAAGGTAGTAATTCCCGCTAAAGAAACTGAGAAAAACCTTAGTCACTACCTTGCTTCCGCTCATCTGTCAGAAAATTTTAGCCCAGGATATTTTTTGTTCTGGTTTTATTTGTAGCACACGTACAAACGCAAAAATAAGTACATTCATAAAAACAGCGTGATTTTAAGAGAAACGTCACATCATATAATTATTTCCGGAGTTTGTATTTTATCTGTTCTTTAATAGGCTACATATCTGCACTGCATATCATTATGTTTTCACTCTTACTTTCCTTTTCTTACCTCTTACGTACTGATTTGTTATTGATTTACATATTGATTTTCATAATCAAGCCCATATCATTTCATTTTCTAAATTTGTTTCTAGTTTTGTTATTCCTATCCTCAATCAAGAATTGGAAGACATTTTTTAATTACAAAAACGAATCCCCGCAGTCTATATATTGGTTCGTAGATTTATAAGTTTGTCCGTAAGTGTTGACAAGTGAAGTATTAGTAAAGTTTAGGGGATTTTTGGATTTTTTGGGTTAAAGTTGCTTACTAACCTTTGATATACGTGCACAAAATATGTAAACACATACTACAATAGTTTCTATTGTTTAAATAAAGGGAAGTAACTAAATTATAACAATTGGTTTAATGGAATATGTTTACAGTAAGGACTATCGCATAATTAATATACCATTATATCTTAAATATGTCACAGTTGTACGTAGTTCTCTAAACCTTGAATTGTTAGTCGGATTTAATAGAGCAAATCTGAATTACGAAACTATTGTACAAGTTAATATACGTAGAAATGTTTATATAATACATTAACACTTACCACTTTCGTTAAATACGCGCGCGCGTGTATGTTTGTGTGTATTCGTTTATGATTAAGGAGAAGTCTACTGTGTAGATACAATAATAACGTCGTATATGACAGATATTGATTCTAAGCTCAGTATGCATACATCGGTCTATACAACAAGTCATTATACCAAAACATGAGGAATGTTGAATAAATGAGACACTTCTCAGGTGACGTTTTGAATGAATATAACTTAATTATTGTTTGCATAACTGTTGTCCAATTAATAGTGTTATATAATAAATGCGAAAGGGAACATTTGAAGTAAATCTAGCGGTCTCAGTGAAAAATACAACTAAACAATTTAGTTTCACATTAAATGGGTAAAAAACAAATGAAAACTACTAAACAAACTAGAAAATCCGTTGAGAAGCAAGACGAAATGTAGTATTGTTATTGCAGTGCTATGGAATGAATGACATTTGACAGTTCGTGCTTACTGATGCGTTGTGAAGTCTGAAACAGTGTTACCATAAAGGTGGCAGATACGCTTGAATTTTCAAAGACGTGTGCTCACGCGCTCCAGTGAAATGCCACGAGTCATATATGAAATTCAAATGCGCATATCCGCCCTAAATAGTAAGAGCTACTGTTGCATGAACGAAGAAGTCAGTTCCAGGCGCCTCCTGTGCTGTCACACGCATAGTCACGTAGGCCTATACACGCGTTTATGACAGTGTTCTCCTTGTAGGCTCCGCGACGTTTGACACATTTTCACTTTTGCACAATTAGTGGTGTTAAATTGTCTTACCTAATGGTTTTACAAGACGTCGCCAAAATTTTATTCCGAATGAATGAATTTAGTTTATAAAAGAACCAACACGACTCTCTCACACCAAAACACATATAATGAGATTCAGTTATTTAAACGTGTATTTTATAATTTTACGATTCGTTAAACATTTACTTAAGCAGAAGAAAACATTAACTAATACAACATTAAGCAAAACGGAATTGAAAGAAACACACATTTAACGTGGAAAGCTGTCCAGCAAGCGGTCCTTAGTTAGTCTAATCTAAAAAAGGGTTAAAAAGTCTGGCATCGACGTTTGTCAGAGACATTTAATTCGTCCTGTGTGTCCTTCGCCATCCTCTATTATTTTTTTGAGGGTCCTTCTGAATGACTTGGTTTTGCATAAAATATATAGACCTGTCTAAACATGTATAAACGCGTAAGCTTCGAGCAACACAGCCTTTAATAAATAACGTTTCAGCTACTATAATTTAGTTAATTATGTTTTATTAAATTTCCCATAAATACAATGGAATAAAGTAATATTAAAAAAAAACACATTCTAAGTCAAGCTCTTATCTAAACAAGTTTTATAAAACCAATAAAATTAGGTATAACAGAAACGTGCATGCAGATATCGTAACAAACATTGACATGGCCAACGTCAATGGCTCCTATCATATGATTGTTTTGCTAGTTTCGTTACCTTAGCAAACAACAGACAATCGTCGCTTCCGGGGAACGTCATAGCATTTTCCAAGGCGGAACTAGGATTCGCTCTGTCACGTTGGTTTTGACATGGTTTTTACGGCGCGATTTCCTTACTGACGTCAACTCCCCTCCTTCAGCCGGGCTTGGACCCGGGGAAGCCATAACACAACTACTCAGTTCACCCTGTAGTAGCTGCAGGCGGAGTTCCATCATATACAAATAGAAAACCTTAATATAAATATAACTTCTCTTTTATCATACTTAATAATATCGTATTACAAATATAACCTTTGTTCAATAGCACAGTAACAAATTTCTGCTGCAAGTGAATTTTGTATTTTACCTTACGTACGTTTCCCAGAAATAATCTGCATCGTCAGTGTTTTAAATATATATATAAGAATTCACTTAGAAACCTCTGATGATACTGATATTTTTCAGTGAAACGTGCGTCAGGTGTTAAAAAGAATATACAATATTATCTACTTGCAGAAGAAACAAATTGAAAACATCACAAATTATATATATATATATATATATATATAGTATTTAAAATTTATATTTATATTACATCAAGATGTTATTTTTCCTTATTTGGAACATGTTTCGAGAGCTCCCGTGCTCTCATCCTGAGCCTTCGAGAGCTTACACGCAAGATCGCGAAGGCTGAGGATGAGAGCACGGGAGCTCTCGAAACATGTTCCAAATAAGGAAAAATAACATCTTGAGGTAATATAAATTTTAAATACTTTATATATATCAAGAAACGAACTGTAGCAGAAAGTGATTGAATATATATGTATATATATATATATATATATATATATATATTTTGCAACAATACATATATTTGCATATTTGCCCAGGGTGGTATGTTTGTAAATATTTAGCTAGAAAAATATATGATGAACAGTTTTTAACAATATTATGCAGGCTGAGAATTGTCAGAAGGCGTACACCTGCCCCGCGAATGAATACAGCGCTTGTGTGTTTGTGTGTGTGAATGCAAGCTACGACAGGCAAAGTCTTACGATGGGGTGATGTGTACTAATTATGCGTACGTCTGTAATCAGGTTTTAACCGGATAAAAATAAACTAATTAATACGTTTTAGACCTGTGAACGAAGACTTACACCAGGTATATTAGACACCATTACATTAAGGTATTTTTACGAATATGATGATAAAAAAAATTATGCAAACGATGATATCGCTCGTGCTACGAGTAGGCCTATGTTTACGAAATCGCGAAAATGAACCAAAAAGTGATTTGTAATTAAAAGGACGCTTTGCACGAAGTGACAATATCTAACAGGTCGAAAACAGTCCTGGACTTGTCAGATCGCCGTCCAGTATAAATACCACCGGCAATTTTGGGGCAGTCTCAGACTCAAGATATTTTCACACAACGTCACGCTGCTGGTCTGCCGATCGGACCTCTTTACCACACACACCAAGACTTATGGAGGAATTCTGGACCATCACAACTAACAAACCGTAGAGACAGAGAACACAGCATCAGTATACTCATCATCATCAAATTCTCAGGATTCAGTACACACACGCGCGCGCGCAACGGTAACGTCGGCAGTACGCAGGTGATGAATAAACAATTATATTTTTGCTTGTGAAAAGAACTCTTCAAGAGAAACTTATATATGAACAGTAAAGACTTAAAGTTTTAAATATAATCATTGTACATAAATGTAAATGGTAGTTAAAGAAAATAATTTAATTTAACAAGAAAATTTAAAAATACTAATCTTCTGTTGTATGTTAAAATTTGCGTGTGTCAGTAGAAATAAATAATAGGTTGGAAGTAAATGTTATATTTTTTATTTTGTTTATAGCAACAATTAGTTTTATCCTTGAGATTTAATATTATTTTTGTTTGTAAATGAGTTGTTATTATTGTTTAAAATTTGAATCAAAGTCGGACACACTGAAATAAAAAGTGTTTAGATAAATTATAATTTGTTTAACATGTCTGTTTAGCTAGTAAGATTATATGGTTGTTTATTTGTATATGTCATGAACAGCATAGAAGGTTATATTGTATTTTTGTAAACTTATAAAAGAGAATATTATTTATTTTTATAATTCGAAATTTTAATATTTACATATTTTCTATTAATATTAATAAATCATAGAATGATTATTTTGAAACGGTTTTAATTAATTGTTTCATGTCATCAACATCACACTCTTTGAAAATGATTTTTTTATTGTGCAACTACATATACTTGACCCAACGAGAATAAAGAAATCCTGCGACCTGGCCGGTGTAGGCCTAATACACTTCATAGTTGCGTTGAGTACATGGTAATGTATTTGTGTAATTTTTGAAATACTTGTAACGTTGCAATATATATATATATATATATATATATTGTAATAAAACCCTAATGTGTGTTAATTACAAATAATATATAATTAGATAATAATTGGTTAATAACAAAAATTTTTTTATTTTATTTTTTCTATTGGTTTTTTTATTGGTTATTTTTTCATGCCATTTGTTAATTTTAATTGTTGTAGTTGTTTTTTAATTGTTTAGGTTCAATTAATAAAAAATATACTGTTTAATGACTGGGTGTGTTCTGATGTAAGATTATTTATTTCTTCACTTCAAATAGATTATCTAAGCCGTATCGATTGCATGTAGCAGCCAATTTAATATCTGTTCTTCATCTTCTTCTAGCTCGTCTCCTTAAGAAGTTCACTTTTTCTCTTAAATAATTAGTGTAATTTAATTTAAGGCTTAGCTGATCAATAAAACAGTATTAAAACAATAAATGAGTTTATTCGTCAAACAACTATTTGAAATTTCCGCAACGGCTTAAATCTGATTCGATATAAATTTACAGTTCGATTATTTTATATATTCAAAATATTTCAATGGAATTATTATATTATAAAGGTTCTTTTAACTGTAGAAATAGTCAGGAAAGGCAAGAAAATTCAATTCTTACAAAGTATTAAAAAACATATTCATGAAACAGACAAAATAATTAAGTATAATGTATATGAAAAGTTAATATTACGATACTGTTGGTTTCTCTGACGTCACTCGTCACGTTTCCAGCATCCTCTTCGAATGGAATCAAGATGGCTGCCTTAATGAGTTGATGTGCGATGTAATTTCAGCTACGAGTTTTTTCTTCAAATAAATGTCTCCGTTGGTTAATTCCTCTCCAGTGATGTTGTTCTTGGAATATCCACGAGTTGTAGAGTGTAGTGTTGTTTACCCACTGGATTTTGGTTCGGTAATAGCAGTGTTCTTTCCCAAAAGGTTCCCTTCACTTGGTGTCTGTTTATTTGAGTTCAATTTTGTTCTTCAGTCGTGTCTATTTGTAGTGACGGTTTAATTTAATACTATTTAATTTAGTTTACTGTTTCAGTGACTGATATTATAGTAATGTTCACTTTAATTTATTTTCTATTTATCTTTATATGGCTTCGTCATATATCTCGGTTAGTGTTAGTTAAAATTTCCGTTAATATTTCTCTGAGAAGTCTTTTGACACGTCTATCTCGTTTGGCTTTTAACAATCAACTCACTGATTTTTGTTCTTTCGTATATAAAATTTATAATATTTCGGTATCATTTCTCATTGTTCAGCCATCAGCTGTTGTCTTTGAATTCAATCTTATATATAAAAAATATTGACATTTTTATGTTTAAATGGCTATAAATTATTTGTTTAGTACCTTTATGTAATTTTAATTATATAACAATATTCCTGATTTTATTTTATACAATTTAATACTAAATTTTCCCTATTTTGGTTTGAATTGTGCTTCTGAATTACATTCTTTGAAATTTATCTGTAGGCCTTATCTTGACTTACAGAATTACCTATTACATGGTTTAAAATATGTTTTATGTTACAATTTATTTTTCACTCGATTCCTAATTAAATATCTGTAATTTACCTAATTTACATCTGGCTATTATTTTAAACATTTAACAAATTATTTGCATTTTACTAAAAGTACACTTTACTGATTATGGCCTTATCTGGTACAAACACCTATTTTAAGTTAATTTTACATGTTGATTCCTCTCATTACCATTATAGGTCGTGGTTATTATTATGATAATGTATATGGTATATTGAATAGGGTAATTTACATCAAATTAGTCTAGGTTTCATTAACTTGTATTCTTTGATTAGATTTATATGGTCAAATTGGAATTTGTCTTGGTCATCAATTTCCAATTTTCCTAGCAAAGTTATTATTAATTCATCTTATTAGTTTCATATTTTTTGATCCACTATTTCTGGGTTGTTTGAACTATTATTTTGCCTTTCCTTACTTTACAAATGTAACATTAATTAACATGATTAAAATACAATAAATTCTTACATTCTAACATCTAGCATTTACTAGTATCAACACATCTTGTATGGTATTCACAAACAATAATAACATAAAATAATTATAAAAATAAATACATTAAAACTTTATATGAATAATTGTCTTTTGTTTGTCCTTTTTTTTAAACTGGTTGTGGCCCTTAATCACATTTATTTTAATTATAATTAGTTTTTACATCATTTTTTATTATATGTATTGGATTCTCTTATTTGGGCTAGTCTTTTCATTTAAATTGGTATATCTCATATAATTTAATTTCTTTTGAATTATTTATTTGCTGCTCTAGAGGTTTTTGTCTTTATAATAGATTTTTTGGGTATCTGGATTATTATTTCCCTTTAATTCATTAGTCCTGGGCTATTACTCCTTACTGTTTCCTATTTTAAAAATTGTCATGTTAATTTATTTGTCCTGGGCTGTTACTCTTCACTACTCCATATCTTACTGGGTCTACTAATTATTATACTGATATGATACTCTTATTATTTATTTTCCAACACTTTATGGCTATATTTTGACTACATATAATTCCTTTGAATCGACTTTTCTACTTCTGTTAAGTTCTTTTATTTATAATTGTAAATACTTTTCTGTTAATTTTTATTTAAGTTGATATGATTCCTTCTAGATGACTTCTTCCCTTCCTTTCATATATTATCTTATTTTGTAGAACAAGGTAAAAACTTCGTTGTGCTACTATATATATATATGACACACACACAAATATGACGTCTTAAGGGCTCGGCAACTAACGCTTTTAGCCCAACGACGGCCGACCAGGACAATTGCTCGAGTATACTGTTGTTTCTCAGCAACATTCTTGCTTGACAATGGCACTAGAAATTTGTACACACTTAGACACAAAGCAATCTTACTATATCGATACAATAATCTTGCTGGTTTGAGAAAGGAAAGAGGTTAGTCTATCGCTAACTATTCATTTCTGAGGTCTTATTTCATGTTACCTTTTCCAGGGGAGAATGCAAATAAAAAATTTAATTTCACCACAAAAATATTACCAGAAATAAAGACAGACTGCTAAACAAAGTAGAAAACACGTTGACATATGAAACAGAATACAGTATTGTTTTTAAACATCTCTTATTAGCGTTTCACAGAACATCGTGAACGTTACTAGTCGTGAGTGTAAATGCTGACTGTGAAGCACACGCGTATAATAAGTGATTCGGGTAAATCGTAGTGCCGATATTGGTTACGATGACGACGATGATGAGAGTAATTGGGGGAGTCGGTGTAGATGACGATGACGTTAACGATGATAACGACCACGACGATGTTGATGAAATGCTCGAATAAATAAACGCTGCTCTAATGCAATGGAATAAGTTACCATTTATCGTCAAACTGGACGCAGATCACAGTATTCTAAATCGAATACTGAGGTTAAGCCGAGGATAAGCTACTAAAACGTTTTCTTCGGTTAACAGTTTGAAAGTATGTACTATTTATTAGAGTATAGTGACATTTTGATTCTAAAGGATTTTGTTTTTTTTTATGGAATTTATCCTCAGTTCCCCGGATTAATTTGCTTTCAGTTCAGATTATTATTCAGTTTATTATTTGAAATAATAATATTAATAATAATAATAATAATAACAACGACGACAATAAACATAATAATTGTAACGGACATTTTTTTGTACAGGGTGGCGCAGGAAAACGGGAAAATTTTAAATAATTAGAAAAAATGAAGGAATGTTACAAAACTTTATTTGAAGCTCAAAATATGTTCTACAAGACTGGAAATTACATTAGGCGTCACTTTTTAAAAATTACATCAGTTAAATGCTGCCCATTTTGCCGTACACATTCAGTAAGTCGTTTCTGTAAGTTTTGCTTAGCTCGGCGCAATGTGTCACCTGGGATTGTGGCGATTTCCTCTTCAATCTGTGTCTTGAGCTGAGCAAGGGTTCTTGGTCTAGTCTGGTACACGATGCTCTTCAGATGTCTCCATAAAAAAAGTCACAGACTGAAAGGTCTGGAGATCGGGGCGGCCAAGCGATGTTAGCATTCCTTGAAATTATGCGATCCCCAAACAAACGTTTCACTGCTGCCATAGACTGTCTGGCAGTGTGTGAGGTGGATCCATCCTGTTGAAACCAGGTGTGCTGAATGTCAAGATTTGGAAAAATATGGTGTCTTTGTAGGGCTGTTTTTTGTAAATTTGAAGTTTTGGCGTTTTGTTATAAACTTCCACAAAGCACGACGTACAGTCAGATGCACCACACTGTTGTTACAATTTTGGTAGCTTTAGATAGTAAATTACTTTTCAGCGTCTCATAAATGTTTAAATTGATAAGGCCATAAATATGGCAGTGTGTTTCCTTGTTTATACAGGCCACTCATATTTGATTTCACCGGTATAATGAATGATCACTTTCAAATTGTACAAGTTAAACACTCGCACTAAATCAAACCAGATTGTAACGAGGGTTTCCGTTTTCGCGCTATCCCGTGGAATGATAATGTCAGTTCATAAGAGGAAAGCTTTATCACCGATCGGAACGTGGCGTCAATGCGGAACTGTCCCATGGGGCTACATAATGCATGATATCGCTTCGTAATTATCTTCCCTTAGGTTTACTTCGTTCAGCTAGTTTGTGCAGTTGTAATGTAACAAATTTACAAGTCGTAATTTCAACGTTTAAATGTGTGTGTAAGGTTTCAACTTGGGAAAACAACAGTAACAAATATAACTTTTAGGTACACAATCTTTTAGGGGAATTAGCTGTTTAATTCCATTGTGTTCAGATCAAGTTTTAAATTTAGTAGGCCCTGGAGCTGCTCTATATTTAATCATTGTATTATTTTCGTAACGTATAATAATATTTTTATGCCAATGCGTTGGGCAACGTGCGTGTAATCCTCGCCGTAAAGTCTGGTCGGCAATCGATTATGAAATTTGCCAGTCTTTTTAGATACCTTCTACGGGTCGCCGTGAAACTGGTAGAATCATCTCGCAACCTCGGCAGGGTATAAATACAAATGTTTTGAAAGCTTCCGACACAGCCGACGACTCAAGATGTGTGCCTACTGTATTGTAGACGGGCGGCACCAGCTTTCTGAATCGGCACCAGAGGTACTGCTACATAAGTAAGTAAAAATTAAAATCTTCCTAAATTCCGGCGCATCAAGCAAATAATAGGGTTGTCGTGTCCTTTCCAGTACTGGTTACTCGTCAGAAAGAACAGAACTGTTTTCATCTGGCAGTATGATGGCAGCACGAGTCGGAAGCTGCAATCAAGCCTCGGGCGCAGAGACGCCCCGCTAACACAAAGCAATACGGCCGACGCGACGGTTGCTACTAGCTACTCCACTCGCTAGTAGGCCTACAGTGCTTATTGTGTATGGATATATGTAACTACACCTGTAACTAATATATGTGTAGTGGCTTGCGTTTTTACTACGGCAGTGTTAGTAAAATGATATTCATTGTTTCTTACGGTAGCGTGTGATGGTCAATCGTAAACTTCAAGAAGTGTTGTAGACAAGCGGTTATTATTGTTGTGTTTATATAAACTGGCAGTAAAGTCGTAATTAACGATTTCTGTGTGTTCAGTTAATTTATTTCCAATGTTTAAACACGACGATCCGAGTGATCGTCGTAACAATATTATACAATGGTATAAATTACATTTGACGTCATGGAGATTACATTATAATAATTATAAATTATTGCAGTTTGTTTTTTGTATATTTTTATTAGAAATAAATAATAAAAAGATGTACCTTTTTTGCAGTTATTATGGTAGTACACTCTCAAGTAATTACAGTATGCTTATAATGAGCTGAATAAAGTTAGAATGTTTGAGTGTCATTGCTGATTTTCGACGCGGAACACTAATATTTTAGATTTCAAATTTTAAAAACTTTTTACCCGAATGCCTGAGCCAGCTCTCACTCATTGCGAGCTTTGTCCGTGGCTGCCGCTAGAAGCGCTGTCAGTTTTACTTTTGGAAATTGCTCCGTTGTAAAACAAACGCCCCAAAACTAGACACACTCGAATAACTGGGAATATACAAACGCAGAAAAGCACACGAAAACAACATTGTAAACGAACAGACACAACGTAAATCACATATATTATTTAAACACATTAGGTACACAGCACACACACACACACACACACACACACACACACACACACACACACACACACACACACACACAACAACGATCTTTCAAACAACATCAAACGACAGCCTCTGACAAAGCTCGCAATGAGCAAAAGTTGGCTCAGCCATTAAGGTAAAAATTCTATAAATACTACTGTTCTGTGTCAAGATATTGTTCACAATATTTGCACATCCAACATTTTATGTTGTTATAGGCCTACCTTGTGAACATGGTTGAGTAGCTAAATTTTATAAGTATAAATGCAGTAGCCATATTTATTTATTTCGGACGATATCGCAAAAAAGACGCGCTCGCTCGCTCACAAACACACAAACACACACACACACACACACAAACAAAATATACGTGCACGAGCATTTTTAAAAACTAGGTTGCTCGGATTTATCGAACGTTTAATTTATAAGGCAATATCTGATTTATGATATTGCTTGTCACATACGACTAATATGAGTGGTTACGGGTTGGATAAGGTGAAATGAAAACGCGTTAGCAGCATACATTATGTACATACAACATATGTGTGACACAAAGTCAGTGACAACTAAAACGAATGGCAGTCATATGTATTTTTCTCCACTATTATCGAAGTCTGAAAATTTACTGTTTGTTTCACAACCATTTTGTTTTTGTTAGTGATAAAAAATTTATTGGATATCATCCTATAATACAGTATTTATTGAATTTATTGATTTAAAAATTCCTTAAATAAAAATATGGATTATATAACGATTTCAAGCACAAGTACAGGTTACCGTAGATTACAATTTCTAAAGTCATCGATATTGAAAAGCGTTTCACAGATTCTTCGCAAACTTTTATGATTCCATTTATTAATGCTTTTTCTTGATTGCTGGATATTGTCTCCGTTGATATTGCTTCCGTTGATATTGCCAAGATATGTCTCCGAGCTATACGTAATAATTGACTTAGGGATTGTTTTATAAATATTTCTTTCAGTTTCCTTGATGAATGTTTATTGCTGAGCAGAACCTTTTGCTTTTGTTACTAGCCAAAATCCTAACATTTGTATCTTTTCCTGTATTATTTTTTACAGATATTATCGACCCCAAATATTTAAACTGCTGTCTTCCATTAAAAATAAATTCATTTATTCGTCATTGTGCTAGAGGATAGATACACCTACTTGTCCTCGTATTTTTGTTTTGAAAAAATTTTGCTTTCAAGTCGCAACCTTTCTCACATTTGTAGCAATATTGTGTTATTACCTATAAAGACACTTTATTTTTTGAACGTTCTGCACGGTGGGAAAGTATGTTGCTGTGTGTATTCACGTGGACATGCGGCGTTCTTACCTACTTTAGCCCACCTACCTTAGCCATACCGCTAATTGCCGCAACAGTGGATGGACGTGATTGGACTGACTTGACCTTAATCTGATCCACAGCATTAATCCACAGTTCATGATGAATGAACGCCTAGCAATGCGCGCTCCTACCACTGAGCTACCCCTCCGTCACAAAAAAAGAAAATCCTGGAAACAATAAATACAAAGTAAAAATGTGAATACTAAAAGAAATTAACACTACCTAACATAATAGTTATTGCTAAATAAGTTGCATTTGTTAAGATCGTTTTGATGTTATCTTAGGATAATTCTATAGTCCTGTTTGAAAAGTTCGGTTCAATATTTTTGAATCAGCTTTGTCTTTTGCACATAATTTTCTGTATATTCAGGTTAACTTGTTTTTAATCACTAAAAAACGATTGTTTAGAACAGTTTATTTTTATCTGTTTATAACTTTGATTTTATGTTAATTCATGTTTATTTGTTTGTATAATTTAATTAATTTTGTTAATTCTAGATTGTGTAATTGATACAGACATAACGGGTGCACTCAGTAGCGAGTATCCACTGCGAACATTAAATTGTTCAAATTTCGCAGACAATAGATGTAGTTAAGACTTAAATTCGGTGCAACGACAGTCAAGATGTGACAGGAACGTGTAATGAGACAGTGTATTCAGAAGGAGAGTAGAATCATACGTGAGCTGCGTGCACATGGAGACGTTACCCCAACCCTTATGTGTAACGTTATCTAGACCCTGTGTCACGATCCGACCTCTTTGTGTCCTTATTCGAGCCTTTATCTACTTCCTATCCGTGAGAGCATTTTAAAATCCCTTTATGTCACTGTACTCAGTTCCTTTAAAAGTTTGCGGCTGGCTGCTTTTTCACTTGGTAATATTCGGTAGCAGTATTCCAAAATTGTATGTTGTATACTTCGAATGGATAATATCTCCGAATACGTAGTCCTTTTCTCACTATTGCTACTGCTACAGTCTGTGTTAACGTTATTTCAGGAAAATGATAGGACTGATATTCAATGTTTGTTTGCATTTTATGTTTATACTGTAACAGAAAACTGTAAAACGCTACGCACTTAAAAAAAATGTTGTAGAAATCCAGTAGGATGTCAGACGAAAAGGAATTGGAAACCAAATCCGAATGTTTCGAATTTTGAGTGATTATTGTATGATTGTATTGCTCTACAATAATAGTATATTATTGTACTATATAATTGTACAATTATTGTTTTATTACTAAACAAATAGAAGAGAAATCTTGGTTTTCGCAATTTTTCCCATAATTGAAAAATATTTAATTCGAAATCTATGTAATAAAAAATGTACTTCGTCCCAAATAGTGAGCGAATTCTGCAGCTCAGAGGGTATAGGCTACTAGTTGAATATATTATAGCTTCTGATGGTGGAGTTTTTATCTGCGAAACGTATACAAAGCGAACTAATAATACAATTGACCTCAGAAATAGTCTTGAATAACTGTGAAAGTTATACTATATAATTTAATTTGTAAATTGATATCGTGGAACGTGGTGAGGGTATATTTGTGAATGTTGTTGGATGTGCAGGACTTGAATAAGAAATTTCGGTTTTGGTCGTGTTCTACGTGGTTAACGATAAGCAGAAATGACGTGGGATTACAGGCATATAAAAACTGTATAAATAAAGGAAGAAAATGAGTGTTTATTTAAATTTCAGTTTAAATGTTACGTATCTAGTTGTTTACGACATTCATGGAAACTAAATACGTTTGACGCTGGAACATCAGAGGCGTAAGGCGTGTAATGTGTCTGGCGTAATAGTTTATATACTGTGTGGTTAGCGCCAGGGGCTGATTCGTGTTAGCGGGCCGGGTTAGTTAATTAGCCTATGGTTACGTGTCGCACGTATAGCGCTCTCTCTCTCTCTCTCTCTCTCTCTCTCTCTGTCTCTCTCTCTCTCTCTCTCTCTCTCTCTCTCTCTCTCTCTCTCTCTCTCTCTCTCTCTCTCTATCTCTCTCTCTCTCTCTCTGCCCTACTCACTTAACAACTTTAGAATAACAACCATTATGACAGCCCGTTCTGTGTGTAGCTTTTGAAAGGCTTTTACTCGCGACGTTCATTTGCAATCTGCGTGAATTTATTTCTAATGACAGTCATCCCATTAATTTAACACGAGACAATGCTCATTATTTATTTCTGGGTTCATTAATTCTATTATTTCATATTATGTATCGTAAAATTCATTTGATTTCCGGACAGCCCAGTTAAGGTATTATCAGATACCAATTTCATTATTTTGTGATTATACTTACCTAATAGTAATATCTTGTTCGTTGTGGACACACGATATTTTGCAATGGCATACTTGTAAACATGTTAGGTCGACCACACCAATTTTTTTACATACACGTATTTGAGTTATGTGCATGACACCCAAAATATCAGAATAAATGATAGGGTATGCCTATAATCTATTTGAGAGGATCATTGTAGTTAGCCGAAAGCAGCAGTTAAGAAGTTTGGAATATCATTGATGCGTAAACATGGAAAGGTACACAACGATAATTGCTCCCCTGCGAGAAAAATGACCTATTTTGGAACACAAAATAAACTCCTTTGAAATCCTTTATTAAAATATTTGTAAACCATCACATTTTTCGTAGGAGTGTTGAGTATATTTTTTCCATGATGAGCTTGGTAAATTTAGCATTACTGTAACTGACGTTGGATGGCGGTCGTCATACATCTATTTTACGACAGTTCTTTTTCTTTTAAAAACATAACTCATTTTAAAATAGGCTCAAAATATAATTAAAATAAGCTACTTGTTTTTTAGTTCATTTTTCCCAGCTTGTCTTCATAAAACGCCTCAGTTTTGTTTACTTTACGCTATTCGTAATTTTGTTAGTCACATGTGATCGTTTATTTCGATTTAAACTCTAGAAACGTATACGCGCGACATGAGCGCGCCAGTAATTTACCAGACATTGGCTATCCTGTCACGTATAAAACGATTGTAACCCGTTTAGACGCGTTCCGCAGTCACGGACAAGACACCGTTGGCAGGGGGGGGGGACAGTTTCGTTGACATTTATTTCTTTTACGTAAGAAGGGCACATTTACTTAAAAATCTATCGCCACCCGTCAGAGCTTTCCTTTAAAAACTATGATAATAACACGACTCTTATACTGTATGTTGAAGTTTCTACAACATACTATCCTTTCCCGTAATTACTATACTTATCCCTTATTCCCTTTGTTAGTATAGCCTTATCCTTAATCTACTATACTGTCTATACTTTCCTTTTAAAACTGAGATAATAACGCGACTCTTATACTGTATGTTGAATATTCTCAAACTACTATTACAAGTAAGGATTCATCTACCGGAAAAGTCAAATCAATAAGAATTGTAAGTAAAATTTAATTACGGTGAAACATTTACAGACTGTACCTTGTGAATATCTGCGGGACCGTATTTTAAAATTCCATTAAAGATATTGTCCAGGTACGAATCTTTACAGAAAATGCGTAGCCAATAAATTCACTTCCAACTATACACAGAACACAGTGTAGTTAAAATTTTATGCTATACTGTTCATTCTTTACCAATAACATGTAAATAACATTAACACAAAAATGAGTTGCTAACACGGGAAGAGATTGAGAGCCAAAATCTTCGGATGCAAAAATCGTTTAATTAATTTTTGTTTTAAGAAAGTAATTGAAAACGTTTGGCCGGCATGTTGTTAATTTGGTTCAAAATTATACTTTTTTCATAAATCAATAAAGTGTACGAGTGCATATTGTCGTACTGATAGACGTAAAACAATCAAGAAAACAACAGAAACATTATCACTACTATATGAGGCAATTATGCCAATGTTAACAGTAATCCAAATTCGCTCTCAAATTAACAATAATGTTAATATCGCTCTCAAATGAATATGTAAAGTAGCCAAGATAGATAGTGACATTATTTTTAATACAAATCCCTATATCATGCTTTCATTTTGTAAAAATTATAAATATAAAATGTAAGTTTTAAATCGACGAATTACTCCAATGTACCAATGGAAGGGACTAATAGGTTCATCCAGGCGTTGTTGGCGCTGCAGATTTGGCGATTGGTTGAAGACACGATCTTACCTGATACGTTGGCAGTACGGGAGTACCATAATTATCCTATGATAATTATGTTCACACTAATAATAACTCAGGCACTTTATTTGTATAGCAAATTTTTTACAGGACAGAAGTATCTCTCCCAGGTGCTTAGAGAATAGAGACTTTTGATTTAGAAAGCTTCAGAACTACATGTTATAATTTAGAACAATTCTGCGTTCAATAATGTTTTCTAACGGAAATGATAAATGATCATAGGAAAAGCAATTCTTGCGGGCGCAGCGAAAATAGTTCTGCAATTTGATTGAGACCAGGGGTTTCTTGTAGAAAAACTGAAAGAATGTGGTAATGCATATGGTTATGGTTTACCTAACATGGATATGGAAAATACTAGAAACAGCCTTACAGAAGTCTTTTTATTTCTTCTCATAGAGTTTTACTTTAATGAGAATATAAAATCAAAGACACCGAAGTGGAAGAAATATTTCTAACGCGTTTAATGAAATAGACAGCCACAAAAGGCAAGAAAATATAACTGAAGCAAGAAAGCTACATTCGCTAAAAAAGGGGTAATACCAGGAAAACGTGTGATACAGTAAAGAAGGAGTAGAATACAGTGTGGCTGGATAGGGGGTATTAATGTACCAGGAAATAATAATAATTAACATGACATTTAGTTTTAATGTTTATTTCACACATTCATCCAGATGTTATTTTATCCTCATTACCTACATATACCAATCGCAAATATTCATAAATGACAGAGATGAATAGTTTAATAGAGATAATTTTGACACAAGGATGATAATAGGATATAGCAGTAATAGCATATGCAATTAAATATGTATTAAGCTTACTCTGATTCTGGATAATGTGGATAAACACAAAAACGGAAAGAAAACAAAAAACGAATAATGTACTAAAATATTTACAGGTTACTTGTTATTGCTAATTTATAAGATACAAGGTACAAGTTAACAAAACAACATTTAGTAGATACGGTAAATACGGATATGTAGGTGTATCGTTGTTCATTATTTGTCTACACTCCAACATTTGTGTGAGCTTAGTATGACCACAGAAGGCAATAAGAGTATATGTAACAGAAATTGTTTCTTATATTGGAGCGAAACAAATAAAAGTTTTTCTAGTTTTATATTGTGTTTTACTGTTTTCGCTAGGGTAAGCGGACAATATTTCAAAAAAGTAATAATTGGAATTTCCTTTAGCAGGGAATTTTTAAAATTCGAATGTTTTAACTTCTTTAGTCTACGTCGGTTTGATATCCATTTGCTTTTAAAGTGGACCAGGTTTTTTTAACAACGGTTTTGGAAGCTACTTACACTCAACGGTTTTCTTACTTCATTGTTTTTAGTAACTAGTAATATGTCCAAAAACGCGTTATTTCTACAAAACGGTTGGAGATTTTTAAAACCATAATTAGTTTACATAATAATATGATTTTAAATCAATTGTGATTGTCCAGTCATTATGACTGAACATCAGTTTTTACCTTTGTTCAAGTTTTCAGAATCTATCTTTGCACTAGCTGATTTGTTTTGCTGTTGTTTCAATTAAAGTGCAAAATTTTAATTATCCTGAAAGTAAATTGAACCAATGTTTAACTAAAGCACAAAGTTGTTTATACTAAACAGGTATGAATATTGGAACTCTCACTTTTAGTTTAAAAACTTTTCAGTTACTACAGAAATATGCGTTTATAAAAAATATTTAAATGGCGTGATAATTATTCAACGATTAAGGGATTTTAGACGATCTCAAATTACAAGACTTCAAACCACTTTCTAGGCTACGTAGAAAGGTGATACAATGAGTAACATGGTGCAATATGGTAAGATGGTGCAATGATGATACATTGGAACGTTACTCTGGCACGAAAATAAAATAAATTGAGATAATACCTTGGCAAAAAAACTGCCGTCAACTGGAGACAGGTATAAACGCCAGAATATTGTATTCTTAATTGGTGTTGTTCAAAACATAACAGGTTGACTTTTTTATCGGCCATCTAAGGACCACATGTCAATTTCAATTCTTTATTCTTTGTTCTTTTCTTTTTCTCCAATATTCTTTCATCTTTTCACTCTGTCTCTTCTTCCTGTCTTCAGTCCACTTTGAACCTGCGTTTTTCTCTCTCCTACCCTGGACTCCGTCCATTTTTAACACTTTTGACCGGAAAACTTCTCTTTCAATTGTTTCTTCTGCGTGTATATTATCCATACTGCAATTTAAATTGTATAGAGTGCAAAAGTAGGAATTAAATTCCGAGATAAGATCGGATTGTTAGTCCGAAATTATTTTTGTTTTTCGTGATTTACTCCACTAGGTTCTTCCGCTCTCTCTGCCGTTGGGAACTGAGATGCCTCATCCACCTTTGATACCGTTGACCAGGTTTCACCTGTAAGCCTAGGCAGGTGTCCTTACCGGGTGCTATCATCCGGAGCCAGATGAACCCAGGTTTTTGAAGAGGTTGCTCCTCTAAGACTCTTCCGCACGTCCTGCTGTTGGATCGTTGAGATCTCTTCCACCATTCCTTCCGTTGGTCTTCACAGAGGTCTGTTATCATTGTTAGCATAGAAGTTCACAGAGGTCCCTGGGGCATGACGGGGACGTGGACTTGATTTACCCTCCCACAGGTAGACTTTATTTTTAGTAAAAAATATGAAAATACTTGTGGAAAAGTGAAAATTTATTAAATGAGTTAATCACCACTGATCTGCCTATACAAACGGATGTTCATTATCCTTTGTTGCAAAAAACTTGGTTTATAAGACTTTCATGCCCAGATTACTAACTGTACCTCTTAGGAATTATCCTATAATTTATTTGAAAATCGAATACGCCAAAAATGATAATTTTGGCTAGTGGCCATAGTGAAACATAAAACTAGAAAATCTAAAAGCCAAGTAATTAGAGAATACAAAAAAAATTTCAACCACGCATATTGATATTTACCAAAAATTTGAGCTTGCTCGATAAAGACCTCAACAGAGTAATCGAAATCTTAAAGATGGAACATACTTTCCAAAACGTGTCATTTTAACTTGTTCAAGAACGAAATTACAGGGTTGATACAAGATAAGTTAATTAGTTTACCATGGTTTTGTTTCCTGTAATGCACCAAGTTATCACAGCCACGTACAAAGTCAGTTCATATGAACGTAGCGTAAAGTTCTACCGGTTTATACGGGTTTATTTTATCATAGAAGGTAAACCGTAATTTAGCGGTGGCCGTAGTTTGGCACACCATCACTTGACGCTCCGTGTGCTAATTGCAACCACGAAACCCACTGTGTTAAGTGGTTTCCAACTGCTCTGCAGATAACGGCAAGGTTAATGCTATCTCTTAACTTAACCACGTTTAATTCTCCTAACTAATTAAGTTGAAGTGTTAGGACCAAAATTTTAGAATTATTTTTAAATATAAGATTTATGTAAAATGTAACAAACGAGTAAAACAGAGCAAGAATTAGAGGTCACTACAAAGGACATTATTTGCAATTAAATGTAAGTTATACGTAGGTCATTTAGGAAGTAAAGAACGTTTGCTCGCTCGGGTATTCCTTCGCCTGTCATTAAAGTCCTGTTTAGTTCGCTATTGTCCCAGCTCAGTCTCTGCCAAGTTTATAACGGGGAAGTTAGTTATTAAGTCTTCAACACACGTTCAAAGAGACGTCGTTGAAAGTCCTGCCACACGTAAAGGTTAAGGTGTAATTAGCGCGCGCGTGTGCGTGTGTATCTGCAGGAAGGGACAGGCACTCTGTAGGCCTACTACGGGAGTCGTGTATAAAATTAAAAAACGATACATCCCCTTCTTGGATCGATGTTTCATGGTCAACCCCACTGATCTTTCTTGAGCTCTGCAGACAGTGGTCGGGGAACCTTTGTGGCACATGGTGTTATTGAAGATTTGAAGATGGTGTAATATGGTGGTCCTGGACGTGGTATAATTTGATATGGTATCTAATTAGGTGAAAATAGCACAGAACATTCCAGAGCTTTGTGTAATAAATAAGTGCGCTCCTCGGATAGTCGCGGAATCGTGTGTTGTTATTAGCGAGGCGTGATATTAGGTGCGATTTAGTGAGCTCCATAACTCTGTTATATGTGATTGTTTACTGTTAATAACTTGTGTGTGGACTATATTGTTTGTATACAGAAGGTTGTTGAATTGTTATTTGATAAAAATGGTAAATGTCCCGTCATTGGTGCTATATTAGTTCCATACCACTACTACTAACCTTGACCCTTGAGTGTGTGTGTGTGTGTGTGTGTGTGTGTGTGTGTGTGGTCTCTATTTCTACACACTCAGATGCATATAGACAATGAGTTCGTGTCCTTTAGGAATTGGCTCCGTCTGTGTGTGCTTTCTGGTATATCCTCAGGATGTGGTCTTTCTAAGCACATAATTTTAATTATGAGAAATATTCCTACCTTAATATTATTTATTTTAAGGTAATGTACCTTATGTACCTATAAGTTACATAACAAAAACTAAAAGTATTTTATAATGAGTAAAACTTTACAGATTTTTTAATGAATTTACTGAATAAAAAGTAAATTTTCAAAATATTGTTATTTATGCTCTAGTTAAGTCACTTCCAACACGGATCCTAGAATCCATTTTATGTGCTTTTTTAATTAGAACATGATTGTTTCGGAATTCTACATATTTATCAGTTTAAAATATGTCGACAAAACAAGAAAAGAGACTCAACTAGAATTTTGTAAACCAGTGTTATTGTTTGGTTTGGTTCTGAAACATGGCTTCCGGCGAAGAAACATCTGAGTAAAATATAGGCATCGAAGAGATGAAATTCCTGCGAAGGATGCACTCGAAGGGATAGAATCTACAAGAAATTGATTCGCAAAGAGTTGAACATTTTTAATATCCAAGATCGTATTGCAGATAACAAAGAGAGATGGATTACTCTTCTTAATAGAATGGCACATGGCAGGTTGCATAAGGAAGTTTACAAGTCTGTTGGACAGCGAAGTATAGGAAGACCTAGGAAGCGTTGATGAAGTGTGTATATTCCTTTGGGACCAGAACACGCGATTCGCCTAGTCTCTTATAGAAGAAGAAGAATATGAAGTAGAAGTAGAAGTAGAAGAAGAAGAAGGTGGAGGAGGAGGAGGAGGAGGAGGAGGAGGAGGAGGAGGAGGAGGAGAAATATATCAACATGAGAGCACATTGACGTAGTGTGTAGTGTGCACCAGGTCTTACTTATGTAAGCCGACATCCTCGCCAAAATGGGCGCAGCACTACCTCAGCCGGAGACCCCCAGCTCATATGTATCTGCGAAAGCAAGAATAAACTGCTCAATAAGCCTATGGCTAAAAGAAAAAAAATTAAGAGCCTGTGTGGGAAAAAGATGGGCAACATTGGTTACGGACGGCCCCATCAACAGAACTCTACTCCGAGCAACTAGTGTTGCTCTTTTTTTAAGAACTGCAACCGGTCACGACTACCTGGCCTCCCACCTGCACCGCATTGGCGTGTTGTCGTCTCCTGAATGTGTTCACTGTGGATACGCTTCCATGAATGCGGATCACCTAATTACATGTCCAGCCTTGATCTCGGACACGCAAGTCCAAGACGAAGATGGTACGGCAAGGCTCTCACGTCTCTACTGGTCAGCGCGCCGCCTAATGGCCCAACAGCCAAGGGTGGGCGTTGGCTAGTAAGAAAGTAAGGTCTTACTTATGTAAAATGTTGTTTACATATGTAAATTACCAGATATATATTATACGTATATCACGTATACGTATACATTATTATTATTATTATTATTATTATTATTATTACTACGTATATGTCATGTTACTTATCACGTATATTACTGCTTTATAATACGAGCAGTAAATGATATGCCTGCGAAACATTCTTTAAATACAAATTATTATAAGGTACAGTTATGAAGGCACTTAGTAGGCATTCTCCTGCAATCGAGATGCCTTTCCAGTACAGGAGAATGCAATATTATAAAGAATATAATTATTGTAGTTCATCATTTTCTATATACGTAACTAAAAGTTTCTTGCAGCAATTATGTAATAGTATGATATTATTCAATATAATTTCTTCTACAAGTAGTGTATTACGTTTTTGTCGTTTCAATACCTGACGCACGTTTCACTGAAAAACATCAGCATCATCAGAGGTTTGTAAATAAATCAGCAAGAATCAAGATAATTCGAAGTCAATATAGAAACTAACGAATAATCGAATTTGTTTCGATTTCAATGTAAAATAACGGATTATTAACCGGTTGTAAAATAACGGAATTCGATTAATTAACAATTGTTTTAATGAGTATTTATTCAAGCACCTGTCTTGTCGGTTATATAGGAAATATTTAATGTTTATATTTTATATATTTATTATTAATTTTAATAAGTTTATAATTTCAAATAGATCCTGTTTTGTTTCCATTTGAATTTTTTCGTTAATTAATAAATTATTGTTACTGTGTTTGTAAATATTAAGATTTTTCCAAATATTCATTTTTTGACCTTTTGTATGTTTTTAATTAACTTTATATTTTCAAGCTAATTAAGTTAATGCCCGGAAATTGGTGGTTATTATTCAGACAATTTGTGGAAAAATTAGATTTATAAATATTTGGTTTTAAAAATGCATTGCGGTGTTCAAGGAATCTGTTGAGTAGTTTTACTTCCATATTCCTTAAGGAATGGAAGTATGGTGATGGCAAAAAAAATCGTGTTCGAGATTATTGCAGATTCTGATTCTACTACACTCAAAACATGAAAAAAAGTCGTTTTCCGAAAAGTGTCTGTGTGTCTGTCTGTGTGTCTGTGTGTCTGTGTGTCTGTCTGTAGATTTTTTTTCTATGGCAAACGATAACTGCCGCAAATTCAAACAGAATCAAATAATTTTTTGCATGCAGCCCTGATTTGCAGAGTACTCGCGACCTATTGTTTTTGGTGAAGATCGGTTGAGGGAAAGGGGTAGTTTACCTGCAACGGTTTTTTTTTAGCAAGGGTAATTTTGTTTGTTTGGCAAACGATAACAGCCGCAAATTCAAACAGAATCAAATAATGTTTCGCATACAGCCCTGAATTGTAGAGTTCTCAAGATCTGTTGATTTTGGTGAAGATCGGTTAAGGGAAAGGGGTAGTTTACCTGTAACGTTTTATGTTTTAACAAGGGTATTTCCTATGGCAAACGATAACAGCCGCAAATTCAAACAGAATCAAAAGATTATTTGCATACAGCCCTAAATTGTAGAGTTCTCAAGACCTATTGTTTTTGGTGAAGTTCGGTTGAGGGAAAGGGGTAGTTTACCTGCAACGTTTTTTTAACAAGGGTATTTTCTATGGCAAACGATAACAGCCGCAAATTCAAACAGAATCAAATAATGTTTTGCATACAGCCCTGATTTGTAGAGTACTCAAGACCTATTGTTTTTGGTGAAGATCGGTTAAGGGAAAGGGGTAGTTTACCTGTAACGTTTTATGTTTTAACAAGGGTATTTCCTATGGCAAACGATAACAGCCGCAAATTCAAACAGAATCAAAAGATTATTTGCATACAGCCCTAAATTGTAGAGTTCTCAAGACCTATTGTTTTTGGTGAAGATCGGTTGAGGGAAAGGGGTAGTTTACCGGCAACGTTTTTTTAACAAGGGTATTTTCTATGGCAAACGATAACAGCCGCAAATTCAAACAGAATCAAATAATGTTTTGCATACAGCCCTGATTTGTAGAGTACTCAAGACCTTTTGTTTTTGGTGAAGATCGGTTAAGTGGAAGGGGTAGTTTACCTGCAACGTTTTTTTATCAAGCGTATTTTGTATGGCAAACGATAACAGCCGCAAATTCAAACAGAATCAAATAATTTTTTGCATACGTCCCTGAATTGTAGAGGTCTCAATGACTTTCGATTTTGGTGAAGATCGGTTAAGGGGAAGGGGTAGTTTACTTGCAACCTTTTACGTTTTAACAAGAGTAAAGTACTTGAAAATTTATTTAAACTTTTTGAAACAATGGTAATTGTTAAAAATAAAATAATTTTGTTGCCAGGCAATAAAATTATAATTTTTTCATTTTAATGTAATATAATATTTTTCATTTAATACAGCAATAAAAAGGCAGGTAAGACGCAGCCTGGCTGTTTGGCTGAAAATGATTTTAAATATAAATCTTAGAATATGGAAGTCATGTATGGTTCTCCATACCGATATTTTTCTTTGTTTGGCCTACATAAAATTAATTGTAATCTGGACATTCTATTTTGTATATTCCATTTTTATTGTGAGTATTGGATTTAGTTTTGGGTTTTATTTGATTATATTATCTGTATAACAAGATATTTTAAAACTAGTATCTTTAAATAGTTTTTGAGTTGTATTTCCATAATAAGTAAAGTTGTACATTTTATATTTTCATTAATAGGTAGATTTTTAGATGTATTGTTATCAGAAATTTGATTAGTGAGTTTGTTTTATTTTATTTTCTAATTTATTGATAGATAAATAATAATTTATTATTATTATATTTATATTTTTATAAATATGTTCTAATTTATTATTCAAGTAAATAATAAAAAATACTTAACTTATTGCAGAAGAAAATATATTGAATAATATCAGTATCAATAATATCATTATATTATATTAATTATCGTAGTGTACATGTGGTTTTTGTAGATTGGAAATAATAAGACCAGAGTAGTTTTAACATTTTGTTGCAACGAGAAGCGTGAAGCATCAGCTTTCCGCTGGAAAGAAATGTGCCACATTTTAATGCTTTAAGTACTTTGTTTATTGTTATTGCCGTCGTTATCACCGCAGTGCAGTGCCGCCGCACTTTTCGTGCACTAAATTGAAACAGTTAAAACTGTTTATCAAGAATGCTGACTATGAGCGCTTGAAACAAGCTGAATTTTGCACTCCGTAAATTTCCAACATACTTCGTTTACGAACTTTTGTTTCCGCTTTAATCCGTTTAAATATTTGGTCACAATAACCATTCTTTATTATTAGTTTCATATTGCCACTGCCAAACATTTATTTTAGCGATTTTCAGAGTAATTAGCTTTGATTCTGTCTTAGTTTTATTATGTCCCTCCTTCTTACATGGATAATGTAATAAGCCTCTTAATAAACCTTCTTGACTTACGTATTGGTTCCGCATAACAGGTTCTGTGAAATAATAATTTTACCTTCCTCACTGATGCAGTTGCAGAAAAGATACTACATTTTTTTTTATTCTAGGTCAAGTCAGGGTAGCATAAGTGTTATTGTCGCTTGAATCTCTGTACACTTTAATGAACACTATTAAAGACATAAGCTGAATCTCATAATATTTTTCTTATCGCCAGTGTTAACGTTTTTATTTTCTAAGTGACTTAGTTCATCCATTGACGCGTTACGTCACTGGCAAGACAGAATTGATCGTCTCATTTTTGATAAAAAAAAATTTAATAACATTTTTGTAATGAATTCATGAAATTATAAGACGTAAGGAAATGTAAATAGAAACAAATATTTCTTTTAAAATTTTGGGATTATAAAACAAACGTATCCTGGAAATGATGATTTCAAAATGGAAATTATACAACTACTACTTAATATTAGTACATGAGAACATGCGAGGGCCAAGTATATATTACGCATTATTACAAAATAATAATTATCATAAATTGGTTTTAATTAAAAGAAGCAAATGTTTTTATAATTTCTCGACTAATATTTTCCTTAAAGTATACCAATAATGTGCGAATAAATAATGAAGTATACTTATCGACAAACTACGAATAGTTAAATCCGTATTTCACTTACCTGTATCACAAATTAAAGCAGTTATAAATACGCCATAAAATGAAGCTAAAAATTGTTAGCATATAAAGGCATAAAATTTAAATATACAAAGTATTTACTTATTTCATAAATAATTTAGTGGAAACTTGCAATTCATGCCTGGGTACTTTAAAATTAAATTTATTGTTAAAATATTATAGTTATTTATGTTGTTATTTAATAAAAATTGTATAGTGCTACCTTTTATTAAAGTCCATTACTACAAAGATAATTAGGTTTAAACTACGTTTTTGCAAGGGACGTTGGACATGATATTCAAATCTAGAAGTATTTTTGACCCTTGATTGAGCAAATTATAAATCTGAAAATCAGAAGCATCTTAAGTAGAAATTAAATGATTGTGTTTCATGCTTGTGCTTCCAGTAAAATATAAACAAAAATTATAAATTTAATTAATAAAATTACTCGAGATTATTTTAGTAATTAAGTCCGAGATGATGAATATCATAATTGAGCTTAGTGGTTGTAAAAGGGATTTAGAAAATGTCACTAAATGGTTCACTTTTCCAGTAGAGTTTTGATAATAATTTGATCTACCTTTAAAATTGGAAATGTATGGTGAAGTCAGCACTACGAATTTTATTCTAAATTAACTGTACTGTTGTTACTATTTTTTGTCAGTAATTTACAGTCGGTATGTTATAAAATTGTATAGTCTTACTCGTATTTTTTCGTGGTTTTCGTTAATAACAACACCGTCTTTTGGTTTAACGCTCCAGTTTTATTTCTTTATTTCTCTTAAAACCAAGCGTTTCGCCCGTGCTACGATGAGTCTGCGTCGAGCCACTGAGGATGCCTTATCGTAGTATGGGCCAATCGTTTGGTTTAAGAGAAATGAAACGATGTGTGTTTTAAAAACTGTGTTGTTAAAAATTGCACAGGCTTATATTTGTGCCTGTCAGTGCATGTCACAGGAGTAGCACGACGGCATCAGTACACCCGTTCTCAATGCATTCCTAAGACAATTGTCAATTAAGAAACTAACGGATCATCATCATCATCATCATCATCATCATCATCATCATCATCATCATCTTCAAGGGTTAAACCAAGAATAGTTTGTTCCGGTCGCAAATAGACAAAGATTAGAACTGGTCTCTCCAGCGCTTCCTCGGACGTCACACACCTCTCCGTCCCCTCGGCTTATAGTTCCATAGTTGTTTGGGGATGTGGCAGTCATCCATTCGGCAAAGATGTTCCCACCAATTCAGCCGATACTGGGCGATCCTGTCGAGTATACTCATAATATTCAGTTCCTGCCGTATATCTGTGTTTCTTCTATGATCATGGAGAGTATACCCTGCCACGTGCCTGAGAAATCTTATTTCAGCCGCTTGGATGCGACTGGCCTGGCCTTTCGTTAAAGTCCAATTCACAGACCCATAAAGAAGTGTGGGAAGAGCCATCACCTTGTAGAATTTTAGGCGTGTTCCTTTACTTGCTGACTTAAGGTTTCGCCTAATAGTCCCGCACATAAAGTTGAACTTATGTTCACAACGTCGTTGCTTGCATTATAAGACAAGAAACCAATGAATCTGTACGATAACTGTTATCTAATGGAAAATGTTTGATCGGATAAAAACGAAATTGAAATAAATAATAAATGTCTTTTTTATGGTCTCCGTCTTATCCTCACTCTCCTCCTTCTTTCTCTGTCTGTCTGCCTGGCTATCTCTCTCTCTTTCAATGTCACTTTCTCTCTGCGCCCCTTTTCCTTACCTGCATTCATATTCTCATATACTTTAGCCCATTTAAGTTGACTGTAGCTTAATTATTACATATTAACATTTTCGTTTTAAATATAAGCTGACAATTTAAATTTAATTTTTCAGGATACAAAAATGGAAGCACTAGCCGAACAACTCAACAATTATAGTAAACACGGCATTCCACAGCTGCCAAATGCAGACGAAGATCTTGAAGAAGGTAATTATTATCATACATTTTTATTTAATAGACTTTGAAGTACAATAAGTGCTGCCAACCAGTGTTAGTTTTAATCAGTAACCTGCGTTTTTTAATAATAACAACAGGAATTGTGTGTAATTTTATGGTTAATACGACGAGTAATACTAATACGCGTAGGCCTAATCTGTATTTATTTTATATTGCGACGGACTGTTACATAACAGAGTTAGAGAACTGTTTTTAATGTATTCCTCTCTATAATTTAGTTGACGAAATACGAATGGAGCGCACTGTGCGCACGAAGACAAACCTTTGTCTTGCACAAACGAGGCATGTGGTGCAAATGTAAGTACTGAGGCCTATATGTATCCGATTCGTTTTCGTACAAAACACAATATTTTTATCTACTACAGTAAAATCGTAACGTTTATGCGATGGAGTAAAAAAATATTACTTTGTCGTAAAAACATCTTGAAATATATGTAAAGTCAGAATCGTCACATCTACCTTTGACTCGTCACGGCCATGTCTTCGTAATCAATGAACTATCAATGGAAAACGTCTTTTCGTCCGCGTTTGTAAGTATGTGTGTGAGTCAGCGTGTAAGAATTAAATAGCGCGATGTAAGAATGTTACATTCTGAAGCAATTCTGCATAATCCTTTGATAGACGACTTTTATTTAGAAAAGTGTAATTTAATCACAGCAATAAAGTTGTAAATTAATTTGTACGTTTATGATACGTAATATCTATTTTTTTATATTTCTTTTGAATTAAACAGCTTTAAAACGTGTGTGTGTGCTCCATTTTTCCTCCTATATGGGTCAATATTTCTTGTTCCGAAGAAGAATTAAGTTGATCCACGTAGTTAAAGTATTTTGCAGTTGTGAAACTGTGAAAAGAATTTGCATTTTCTACTTATTTTCTATAATTATGGTTTGTCCAACTGTTCAAAAATTACTATTTTATTGTGTTTTTGTTTACCTAATTTTCAGTACAGTAGAATGTACGCTTGAATGAGATTTAGCTGTATTCCATTCTTTACGTAAATAGGCAGTGATGACGTATACAAATTTCTGCATCTAAAGAATAAGTTCTTTAATCTGGATCAAACAAGATTTCGAAGATTATTTACAGTTAAAATGAAAATTCTGCAAGCCATCGATAAATAAAGGTGTTGTTTTGGACAGTTTTCTGAAACCTAAACGTCAACTCACAGATCTGTCTTAATTTAATAACTTATAGTGTTAACCGAATTAAAGTTAAACGCATACTTAATCACTTAAAGCCTTTGCTTTCAACACCTTTATCGATATCCTCTTTACAGTATAATCATTTGCTGTAAATTTATATATTGATTAAAATTCCCGGTAGGATAGTTATAAATGTAATAATTATTAAAATATTAATGCAATCTAAAGGAAGATCATGATTCCTTCCGTAGCACATTGACACATAACTTGAGCTCAGTACTTGTATAAATATAACATAAATCCCTGGCCACTTCTTTTTAATTTTTATTTTAAGAAATGTTACACATTTCATGGGATTTCTAAGATATATTGTACGCGTATAAAGTTTTGTCAAGGTGTGTTTTAGATTCAGTTACTACTAGTATAGAGTTATTACGGAATTAAAGTACGCATATTCTGCGAAAATAAAGTTTCAGTTAGTAATCAATTAATTAAGACTAACTTGCTGAACTTACTAAATTTCTTGAGTTTTCGTAATTTTTTTAAAGCACCAGAGTACAGCTTCAAAATACACATGGAACACATAAACACATAAAAAGTTTAAAACCGAATGTTGTTGGTACTGAAGCTTCAGTTTTTTTTATTAAAATTAAACATATAAATTTTACGTTGTTTTAAGTAAAAACCCTTACAGAGATATTTTCAGTTTTAAGGGTAAAACTCTCTAAGCTTTTTTCTCAACACGTAGAAGCACCCTTGACACACAAAGAAATTAAGTGTTTCTGTTTCAATTATATTTTAATTCAAGCAGCATAAGATACTTTGAATAGCCTAATTTACATTGTTTTCTTGAAAATGCTCATCCCCTTGTCAACAAAATTTTGTTTTCTTTTATTCGACAAAATCTGATCTACACTTTTTGTTCTGTTGCTTTTTGTCAACAGCGGCATTGATATCGAATTACATAGTGCTTTTCAGCAAGCGTTAGTAATGTTTTTACTGTACTGTTCCATTATCAGTCTTGCTCCTATTTTTATTATTCATCCCCTCGATTATAGAATCAACTACATGAATAGGCCTATTTATGTTATTAAAGTTCTGATGTTGTGAACTTTTTGTGAACGGAAACTAGTGTCAATTGTAAACTGCTACAATTATCACAACTTCTGTTAGTTATACGACAGTACTCTCCTTCTCCACTCTTACCTACTTCGCTAATCTATCCGTTACTCGTTTTATCTGTCATTCGAATATAACTCCTCGTTTTACTCATTTTTCTGAACACAATCTCTATTATTTAGCTTAGTATTAGATACAGAACCGTTTATGGTACTCACGTTAATGTAGTCATAACGTTCAAGGCTAATAAAATACTTCTTAACATGAAAATCAATGCATTATAAAAGATACTTAGTGAATAGTTCGAATACAATCTATGATATTTGTACGTATTGAAAACATTTTTAACAAGATTTTAGAATTCGGAACTTGACAAGTGCTTGTTTGTTAAAATTATGTAAAATACGAAGTTCTACAGCCCAAGTCATCTAGTTTACGGTTCGTACAAAATTATTGTTCATATATTATTTATAAGCGTTGCTTGATAATTTAAATGTCTGCTCTTATACACTTATTTTTTGCTCTCTGCTAGTTACCAAATGTTGATGTAATAACTTGTAATACAGACAAAAAATATGGGTAAAAACTTTGAAATTTCCTATATTTATGATGTTAATCCCATTCTAATAACACCAAAAAGTGTAATTGCTTAAGGTAGAGTATTTATTAAATTTATGGGAAATCCGTATAATTTGGATCGGTGTGAGAATTGAACCGCCTAAAATTTTACATTGGCAAAATTTGATAACACTTGTCCGAGAGTGTTGGTTGGCAACACCTTTGAGGGCAATATCTTTGCAGATATTTTTGCTATAGATTTTGTAGTTGAGGGGAGAGAAGAAGAAAAGTTTGTTGCTTACATTTCTTTATCATATATCTTAACGCAGAGTGGTGTGAAGTTAAAGTTCAGCTAAAGTTTCGTTTATATATTTAAAAAGGTTTTCATATTATTCATAATTAGATGTACTTTGGGCATTCATTTGCACCGCGTGTACTTTGGGCCACTACAACATGCTCACAGCCGTTGAAATAGAACAACCGCATGATGTTATTATGGTGTAAAAACTGTCGCGGTCCACTGACAACATTCAGCCTCTAGATATCTTTTTTTAAACCTTGAAACACTTGAGCCTTCATGTTTTCTGCCATGTTAAATTCTGAGACACCCTTGTACCCGTGTGAATACATAGAACGTTGCTTTGTTGTGAATGTGGTACTGGTGGATGCGGAAGACTTCGAACTGGATATTTTCCGATTGTTCCAGTGGAAAAGATCATCCCACTGCTTTCTACATCAGCAACTGGGCGGCTGAGTTAAAATGCCCATAAAACGGACTTTGATTGGCGTTGTCTTGACTGGTCCATCGTTAAAGGTTTCCATAAAGAGGCTGAAATTGACCTCGACGCCTAGTGTATTAAAACAAAAACAAGACTACTTGTTACAGACTCAAAGAAAGAAAAAACTTTTATCTTGTATACGAGCGGTGTTACGATGGTGACTGGATCCAGTTGCGACTGGTTGCAAAACGTAATCTCAGAACTGGATGATGACTGGCTGCAAAATGTGGGCGCAAAACTAGTGACGATTATTTTTATTGTCGTATCGCAAGTAAAAAGTAACATAAAATAATCTACCGCTGCAATGACAAAACAAAATATTTAATATAACACAAAAACTGATGCAATAAAATTTACAGCATTTTTATTGGAATAAACGAGTGTATGCCTGTTTGAAGTTATAAGGTCTAAATTACACAGGCTTCCTCCAATATCAAAAACAGATTCCAGCAATTTGACTTGGTTTCAAACAATTCGGACACAGAGAGTGTAGAAAACACTGCTTCCACTTTGTACACAAAACTGCAGTGATCAAAATATGGAATATTTTACGTTTCACGTGTACAGTAATATTAAACAGACATGAATCAGCGCGCAGGTTGTAGTGGGGAGAAGACGGCAGCAGTGAAAGGTACGAGAGAGGAAAATGTCTACTAACGCAGTTGAAAATATTAGTCTACTCTCTGAATTGTAAATAAGACGCACATATGACAAGACTGATCTATTTTGACACGGGTTGACTTTTTATACCTAATGTGCCGAAGTTACGCTTCTTTAATAATTAAAGATAAAGATAATAGTTAAATTTACGTTTTTCCCTGTAAAAGTAGTAAAATTTGAAAACTGATATCGCTTATGATGACAGCTGAAATAAAGCAGTTACACTGCCTTGTCGATTCACAATTATTTTCGTTTTATTATATTTATAACTTTATTTATTTAGTTTTCTATTGTCGATGATTCTTATAGTGTTTTCAATTGTTTATTTTTAATTTTTAACGTTTTTATGTAATTATTGTGTTTTACATTTCATTAGCTACATTTTTAATTATATTACTAAATACTTTACCAAACTAAATTTTACAGCCCTGCCAAAACACACACACACGCGCGCGCGCACAGATATATGTAACTTACTTTTTACTAACTTACCTAACTTTTTACTAACCAATTATTCTTAAAATTTGAAAATTCTTTTGTTATTTTATTGTTTTTAAGGTTTTTACCTTAAATTTGGTTGTAGGTAAGTTTTGATTTCGATTACGACAGTAAACGTGGATATTTTTGTATCAGGCTTCAGTGAAATGGACAGCCTGATGAAAAATAAGTCAGGTATGTTTCTAATCAGTACTGTAGTAAAGCCTGTAATAAAAATTATAAAAGCAGTAATAATAATAAAGTAGACCTACTGCACTAAACTAAAGTGTAAACTTCATAAAACAACTAAAGTCATAAATGCCTAAAGTTGGTAGACATTATATTGTGTAATTATATTATGACAGAAATGTAGGTGTATGTAATAGAATAGAAAGAAAATACATATACAAGGTCTACGAAGTGCAGTATTTAACTAATGTTTAAGTTTGCATAATGCGAGAACTTGTGAATTCCGAAAAAAACTTCGGTCCCGTGCAATTCCGCTTTGAACAAGTTTTTCTATATATATTTTCTCTATTATTAATAATAATAAAACTTTTCGTACAAGAATATATTTTTAATTATTTTTTTAAATATAACACTGTTTCAGTAGTATTTAACAAACATCATCAGATATACAAATTAAAAATTATTTAAATTAACAGTATTTAAACAGTGTTATATTGAAAAAATAATAAAAAATATATTATTGTACGAAAAGTTTTATTATTATTAATAATAATATAAAAATAATACAATAATAATTGAGTAATTATGAATGTAATATTTTCTTTAATAACTATTGTATTGTATGGAATTGCACCATAAAAAATTTAACATCAGTCCCTGCAACAATCGTATACATTTGCGTCTAGCCCATATGACTCCTACAAGTGACAAATAATTAGGGGAGAGGCGGGTAGTATGACCCACTTATGCAAAAAGTGTCACAAAATATTAAATGATAGGCAGAATCATCTAAAATTATGTAATACTAAGTAGTGAAACATTTACTTCACACACACTCTGAAAAAGGAATTAAAATTAATCAAATAAAATGTGTGTGGTATTTCAAATTTATAGCTGTAATTGTGATAACATTTTCGGCGTCGGGTAGTATGGGCCACAATTAAAAAACAGGAGTGAAGATAAATAAAAATTATTTTTGTTAACAGAATTGTTTAATTTTTATACAAATTCAATTTAAATTGTGTAAATACATTTTTTAACATTTATTTAGACTACATACTGTTGAACTTGCAGTAATCGCAATAATAATACAGTGTGTCTTCAATATCTGCACAAAGTTCATGTGCCCACCCTTCACATTTATGGCACTGAATCCAGTTTTCATAAAATGTTCACCACATACAAGACGGTCTCCATTTTCACACATAGAGGATTCTGGAGTGTCATGATGAGATGCTTCACTTTTTTTCTTTCCAGTCTTAGGGCCACTGGATTTTGATTTATTTCCTTTTTCTTTTTCACTCTGCTGTTTTTAAAAACTTTAATTGTCTTCTATATGTCTTAGCTTCTTCTCTTTCTTTTCCTATCTTTTTCTTTTCGCTTAATGCATTTTTTACGGGAGTTGATGTCAAAATCTCACTTTTTCCTGCCTTCCTCTTGCGACTTGTCAATCTTCTTTCACTGCATGATGGCAAAGGCGATACTTTTTTAAGAATGTTTTCGAAGTTTGAGTGCCTAACAACTGGAGACGACACTATAATATTTGAGTGTGTTTTCAAAGAAGGCCCAGGAATTGGTAATACAGCAATTGTAGGAGCTGAATTGTCAGGCATTTCCGATGTCCCAGGAGAAGGTTCAGTAGACTTTGGGACAGGAACTGCAGCAGCTGAGTTGTCAGGCATCGACGATGTCCCAGTAGAAGTCTCACCAGACTGTTGAACAGCACCTCTTGATTTTGAGGGGCTGTTGGTTACGTTGGTTAACTCACTTCCCATAAAGTCCAAATCAGTGAATATCTGTGAATTCAAAGGATATATTCCTGTGCATTTGAAACCATTTTCGGCAATGTCCAAACGACAGACTTTCCTATAGGCATCGGCAACTAGCTTTGCGATGTCGTAGTCATTTATTCTGAGGCCAGGATTAGCCCTCATCCACAAACTGCAAGCAACTTGATAGGCACCTTTAAACGGTTTCATGAATGTTCTATCAAGGGGCTGCAATTTATGGGTCGTGTGAGGGGGGACGCTCAGCATATGAACGTTGTTTTCACGTACATACATGATAACGTCCAGCTCCTTGTGACTGCCATGCCTATCGATGATCAGTAAAACTGGGTCTTCTGTAGTGGGTTTCGTAAATGAAACAAAATGTTTTAACCACGTCAGAAAGCTGGTCCATTTATCCATCCAGTTGGAGTTGGGAAAATAATACTTTCAGATGGTGCACCAATCATCAGTCGGTCATTCATTCTTTTTCGGGGGAATACAAACAGCGGTGGAATAAAAAGTCCAGTCACACTCATACAAAACATGTGTGTTACCGTGCGACCCCTCTCCCCCCAAGTCATTTTCCCAACTTGGGGCTTTCCTTTTGTTGAAATTACCATCTCATTTTTGTGGACGCATGTCACCCCCGTTTCGTCAGCGTTAAAAATTCTAGACGGACGGAAGCAACGCTCGTCTTGCAGTTTGATAAGTTGTTTGAAAAATCTCTCAACTTGAGGCTTATTAAAGCCTACTGAGCGCATTAAACTGGTTGATTGCGGTTTTCTGTAACTTAGCTCAGAGTGTCTTTTCATGAATTCTGTTAAAAAATCTTTTCCTGCCATTCGTTTCTCTCTATTAAATCTATGTGGCAATTTTAAACTTTCCGCAAGATCATAAGCAAGCTTGAGAAATTCGTTCCTTGATAAGGGCATTAGTCGTGCATCCAATTCTTTCATATGCTTTACGAGCTCATTTTCATACAGATTATCGAAAGTAGGTTTAAATCTCCCTAGCTGAGGTTTCATTTCCACCTGCGATTCAGTTTCTACACTACGAATTTTCCTCTGCAATGTATTTCTTGGCACATTATGCCGTTCTGCAGAGGCCCGAACCGATATTTTATTTTCCAAAACGTCTTGCACCGCTAATTTAATGTCTTCTACAGACCATTCTCCACGGCCTTCACCTGCAGGCTTCTTTTTAAATGTAGGCATCGTCCACTGAAATAAAAAACATGTGTCAATTAAATGGCCCATACAACCCGACGTCAGTATGGCCCATACTACCCGACCGAGGCTGCAGGGAAAAAAATGGCGCCGAACCGTAACTACCGAAAACAACTCTTTAAAACTCTTACGATATATTCTAGACATAGTATACAATAATAATAAGTTAGTTTGCTTACCTAATGTTTTACCTATTTCAACACAACCACTCTCAAAAGTTATGCGGAGCAACGCCGGAAAGGATAACACAAACAAAAAAAGTATACCTTCTGACTCGCTGCAATGACAACAACTAACTATTTGCACATGGGGGAAGACACAACCTCTATGCACAGAGCTCTGTAGCGTGCTACTACCTAGCGTTAAACCTTAGAAACACTCAGTGGCCCATACTACCCGCCTCTCCCCTATATAACAATATTCTCCCTGCAAGATCAGTCTCTAGCCATAGTTTATGGTTGATTATCATAATTACAACACAAGAAAAAGAGTAATGACTTCTAAATTACATAGCATATTAGCGAATTCAGACGGGACGGTCTCAACAATGTTTTATGCAAACACTACTTGAGCATATACTTATGAGCCAAAACAATCTTGCGAACAATGCACACAGTTTACATTTGCAAACAAGTTTAGGTCTGGCTTACAGGAAACCAACAGTTTTAATCGATTACTCAACACCAAACTGGTTAATATTTTGTCTACTGAAATACGATTGTTGATGTGTGTGTGCGCGCGCGCGTGCATGTGAAAGAGAGAGGGATGTTAGGAGGGAGGAGGAAGGTAAAGAGAATGTACGTGGGTGTAACGTTCTTAACATAATCTATCAAAATATTTGAAACAAATTAGATGCGACAAACAAACAATATTCATATAAATAGAAACCATTTTTATTTTTAAATAAATATTCCTACTAAGAGATATATTTTAGGAAAAACACATTTTGAATAAGACACAAAATAAGTTATCAAAATAGTTTTTATTATGACTATGGTTTGATAGTGAAACAGTATCAGACAAGGTTTCTCTGAAAAAGTTCAATATAATATCATTATGTCTTGTCATGGTACTGATCCTTCTTGCGTAAAAAAGAATTCGAAAGGAAGAAGAACTTCCTCGTCAGAGTCCATGATGAAACTGATGTAAATACTAAATGAAACTATCTTTTATCACTGAGCAAATGGAGAGTGGCGCGTCTCTGAAGCGAACCCTTGCACACGTGCCACTGGTACTTGGCGCGACTGAGTGGAGCCACAGAGTGGCCCGTGTGTCAGCAGCCATAGACTGAAACTATTGAAGTACCATAGAGCACATTTACTTACATGCAATTACAATAATTATTTAGGTCAGTTCTTCACCCTACTAATATTTCCGTCACTATTAGCCTATTATCACTATCACTCAAATTGCCTTCACTGCTGCTATCTCGTCTTACATTACTTTCTAAACGATCTGTTACAGTATCCCTTATTTGGTTCGATCTCACGTAGTCATTTTCAATTTTCATGACGTCACATCTTGATGTATAGTCTGCAGGAGAAATACAATAAAATTATAATTAGATGAATTTAGAATCGCTCAGCAAAGGCAAAAACTTATAAATGAGACTACCTCAATTGCTGAAGATTATTTACGTTTCGTGCAACTTTATTCATAAAAAATGTCGTCTCTAAGATATTCTCAGTTTCAGATTATTTATTTAGTTTCGAATTCCAGCATCGTGGATGGTCGATCGTAGAGATGAGTTGAAAAGGTTGTGGAATATATGTCTAATGACGATTAATGTATATTGTACTATAATGTAGTGTATTCAATAAAAGTGTGTATCATAAAAGTATATATATTTTGTTGATTGTAAGAATATTGATAAATAAATTATTACGAATCTATTTATCTAACGGATCAATGACGGTTGATTGTAAAAATATTGATAAATAAATTATTACAAATATCAAATGCTCCGCCCATTTGTGTCAGTGACACTCCTAGTATGGAATAGCACTCAAGAGTCATATAAAATGCTTATGCGTACGACGATTTGGGGTTAATCAGGCGACCCACTCTATAGTACGTAATAACGCACACTTCATATGGTGTGACGTGGGTCGCTTGCAGCAACACAACAATTTCCGCTTTTTAGGTTAAGGCGATAATCGATAAGTCGCTGGAATTTTTACGAGCCTCTTCCCTAATCCGAGAATACCTTTATTCATCCGAAAATCCATTTTAGTCAGCTGCACACGTATCGCTTAAAAGAGTAAAATGTTTTATGCTTTAAGGCATAATTAAAGTATTTTTCCTGTCCTGATCGTTGATCTAGAAGTATTTTTCATAATGTTACATGTACAACAGGGAACACGTTGATCTCTTTTGTAATTCTGGTTAAAAGTGTGAAATTAAATAAGTTGTTGCACTGTTGCAACTGATAATGTAATCTAACGCTTCTGTCATAACAAACCAGTGACACTGAAAACAAAGACTAAAATGAATCGTATTTTCCCACAGTACATGAGTGGCAGGAATTATAAAGAAATGTTACATCCTTTCAGATACAACCCTTCTTCGTTTTGTATTTTGTTTAGTCTACAGTTGTTTGATTTATAAGTCACATAACATTTAGAATTTATACTGAAACTGGAAAGGTAGCGTCTGGTATTAAAAATATGAATACCAGTATATTATTATTAAGAGAAATATTGAAAGTGCGTTCCTGGAGGAGGATGGCTGCTGACAGAGGAGAATGGGGGGTAAATTGAAGGAGGCGAGGGCCCAACAAGGGCTGTAGTGCCATAGGAGAGAGAGTATATTATTATATTTTTTTATTCGGGGTCAAAACGTCGTACGAATTTGTCCGATGCCAAATCTCCATTGTCGACTGTCTTTCTAGTCCTCTGTCGCTCATTGATCTTCTTATGCCCTCAATCCGTGTTTTCCTGGGTCTTCCCTTCTATCTGTGGTCTCTAGGTATCCATCTCATTGTTTTCTTTGGAAGTCGGTCTTGTTCAATTCTTTGTAGCCTACGTGTCCGTACCAGATTAGTTGTTTTTCTTCAATATAGTCGATGATTGTCTTTTGTACGCCCATTTCTTCTTTGATCGTTTCATTCGTATTCGCTCTAGCATTGAAGTTCTAGCAGCTCGTCTCAAAGCATCCATTTCCTGTACCTTCTAACGTTCTTTTTACCTGTTCTTTTATTCTCCATGTTTCGTATCCGTACCTCAAAGTGCTTTTAATCATACTATCGTATATTCTTATCTTCCTTTCTTTTCAATTTATGTGCTCCATAGAATTCCATTCAATGATCTAATTATTTAATACCAGTATATTTAGTCAATATAAATATTGAGTTGTCAAATGAAAATACAAATATATTCTCTGCAATGAGTATATAATTTTTATTGACGAATTGAAGATGCGGATTAAATATTGATGACGCAATTAAATATTTAAATTATGTTTCCAGTTTTAATAAATTAGCTAGTGTTTAACGTTGCAGCCAACATAGCAGAAAATTAAATTTTACATTACATGTAAAATTAAATTGGTTACCTTTCCATTACGTGTTTTGTAGTAGTTTTAATGAAAACCGACACTTTAATACAATTTTGATTTCCCCAAATCTAACTTTATTCCTGTTAACGTTACCTTTTTACTAATATGTTTATTACTGTAGGTAAATACGGGTTCCGGAGTTTTTTGTCTGTTCTATATTGAATATGGTTTATTATTGTAATCTCAAGAAACAGACCAGCCTATCGACCTAGTCCTGTCGCATGCGTATTATGTTTTTTTTTACATATTCAGTAACTAGCTTCATTTGCACACTTAAACTAGAACCCTTCTTGAGCCTTTTAAATGCAGTTACCCAATACTGCATTGTTGTCTGCGTGTTTCATTGATCTAAACGGTGTGTTACAGCCTTGCTACTTTCTACTTTTATTAAAAATAACACAATAAAGTTTGTTCACTTTTTGTCAGAATTCCTCTTAAAAATTTGTAGGATTTCATAGTGTGTATGCATATGGACTCTGTAGAATTTTTGCTTTGTTGTTATAGGAAAACTCACTTGAAAGAGTCAATACACTTCCGTGTGTTTCGTGCAATAGGTTCTGCATGTATCCCGCAGCAGAATGCAGATTGAGCGTAATTTGCATCAGCGGGCGGTAACCTACCAAACCTTATGGTATTTGTAGCGTACCGTATCTTTACTAATATCATCTGATTCAGTCTTTCTCTGATAATTAAAACTGTTGATAAATAAATAACTATTAAAAGTAATAATTATATACATTTATTCAATATTTTATATAAATCTATTCAGTAATATATGTGTGTGTGTGAATTCAGTGAAGCGACTGAATAAATTTTGTCTCCTTCGCCATAAGGTTCAATCTTATTTTTTGACTTTGGATTACACTCTTATTTATGTGGAGTCTGTAGTACCCTTTGTCAACGTATGCGTAACTATTTGAATCTACGTCTTGTAAAATTGATTTATTAATTTAGTAAACTCATCTTATCTTAATAATTTGTTCATCATTAACACAGCTTTATATTGCTTGAAGAAAGTTTTAAACGTTCTTTCAAGATCTTCTGATTACAAGAAAAGGGTAGTGAATTGTACCTCCCACTTATAATTTTACAAAATAGGTGTACTAAAATTTTTATTAAATAATGGAAACTATAAACTTTAAATAAACTGTTAGTCTCAGCACCTGCTTGGTTAATACTTTCTTACAGAACACTCTCTGTAATATTTTATTGCACATAATATTATTTTCAATTGTGTCCGAATGATCGGAAATTAAAAAAATCAACTCATCACTTGCATATAAAAAGGTCATGAGGTTTATATTTATGGAAATAAAATTTAATGTTTTTAAATAAAAAAAGTTAGAAACCGTGAATAACTATTAGACTGAGTAACTATGCCTTCCAAGTAGGCTACTTTGACAGAGCCCCGTACTAGAATAATATTGATAGGCTGTTTACAGAATATTCAATTGTAACTGAAAAGTTTTAGATTGGAGTGAGCGAAGTTACTGTTTTCCAAATTATGTATTTTTAGAGCTTTGCATGTTTAGCTATGCAATACTAGACGGTTAAAGAACAATTTTGACGTACAGTACTACGAAAACAAGAGTTTTGTTTCAAAGATGTTTTTATTCAGCTAAGACTAGATGTATGGCAAAATAACAAAAGGAGACTTTTTTCTTTGTAGATAGCCATCCCCTTTTCAAGTAGAAACTTAAATTTGTTAGTGTCCGTACTTAAATTTACGATTCGTACTAACAGTATACTAACCATACAACAGCGCGTAACTTTACAGCAATCAATTGTAGCAGTATTGAATTAACATAATTAAATTATATCGTTTCTTTTCTACTTAGAATGGGTAATTATTGTTTTTAGTCTAATTTATGAATATTAATATTCTATAAATTACATATTATTTAGTGAAAACGTTAAACTTGATAAATAATACTGCTACTCCTGCTTTAAAGAGGTTTCATAAGGTGATGCAAAAGATATCAAAATAGTTGTTTCTTAAAAAAAAGTTGTGGCTACAAAGCCGGAAAGAAACTAACTTTAATAGATTGCTTCTGTGCAGCGTCTGCATAAATATTTTTGGCAAAACCCATTAATTTCTGTCAAGATTAGAGCTTTATAAACGTGTTAGATTTTTCAAAACTGGAGAAAAAGTTTACAGTTTTTACAGTTACAATAAAATAAAAACGAGAATATACATTTATACAGGGGAAGACGAAGTAAGATGGCGATGTTAACAAAATACTCTATATTGGTTATTCAATTGAAATGAAAAGTTATAAACAAACAATGTTTAAGCAAAAATAAACAGCAGACTTTTCTCTATATACTGATTTTTTTTTTGTATCGACCATCTAAGGACCAAATGTCAATTTCAATTCTTTATTCTTTGTTCTTTTCTTTTTCTCCAATATTCTTTCATCTTTTCACTGTGTCTCTTGGTCTTGTCTTCAGTCCACTTTGAATCTGCGTTTTTCTCTCTTCTATCCTGGACTCCTTCCATTTTTAACACTTTTCCCCGAAAAATGTCTCTTTTAATTGCTTCTTCTGCGTGTATATTATTGTTTTCTAAATACTTTTGGACTTATTTAATCCAACTTGATATTTACTTCTTCCCCCACAGATATATGAAGATCTGCTTTGTTAACTTATTGTCGTCCATTCTATATAAATGTCCAAAAATTAATAGTTTTCTTTTTCTCATTGTTTGTGTTATATTTTCTATACTTTGATATATTTCATCATTACGTCTTAATTTCCAACCTTCTCAAGTTTTTCATGGGCCTAATATTTTCCTAAAAGTACTGAATATTTTATTTTAATGAAAACGTAGTTACTTTTTATGACATTTAATGTTTATTACAACATTGCTAAAACGTCATCGGATAGTATTGTTAACACTTGACACAGATGGTACACTTGATGGTAAATTTGTACGTCAAAACACATGCGAGGCAAGATGGCTTTCTTCAAGGGGCAAGGTAACGAATTAAAAAAAAATTAAGAAAGTCTTAATTTATGGAATATTGCCCTTATTGCTTCAAAGATAAAATTATTATTACACACACATAAGACGATATATTAAATGACATATGTATATTAGAATAATGTTCATTTCTAAAAAGTCTTAAGAATTTTCATGTCTCCACTTTTACACTGGTAAAAGTGTATCCAATCTATCCAATCTTCATGTAACGGATCAGTGTAGGTTCCTTCACAAACTGGACATATAACATCACCTTCCGTTTATCTGCTGCACTTTTATTCAAATCGTTCTTATTTTTCAATAGTTTTATCTGTTCTTTCAACTTTTCTCTTTTCTTTGGTTTCGCTTTTCTCTTTTTACTCAGTCAATCTCTTTCTAACCGGGGTGCTTGTAAGAACAGTTGCTGTATTAATCTGTTCCTTTTTCATCGTCTTTTAGGAAGAGGCTTTTGTAAAATAATTAGGGGGATCTTGCAGTTTTGTCTTGTCCTGTAGAAGGGCGTTTTTAATGAGATTGTAGTCTCGATATTTCTAGTGCCTTGGCAGTAAGTATGGTGGCTCTGGCTGCGGGAAGTTATCTTCTGTTGCTCCTGATGAATGAAAATAAGTCCTTGTTCTCATCACAGCAGTATCAAGAGATACATCACAGTATAACAGTAAACACTTAGGGATTGTAGGGTTTAATTCCTGTGCTTCTTAAACCGTTTACCGCGTTGCCCACTATAGCAGCCTGAAAGTATGCTATGCTTAACAGTTCACCAATGTGACTATCAGTAACTGGTTGAAAAGGATTTGACACAATATATTATCACACCTCTAGCTAAAAGTATTTTTTAAAGGTCTGTCAAAACTCACATTTAACGGTTGTAACTTGTGTGTTGTGTGAGGAGAAAATCAAACAATGTTTAAGTGTTTTTATCTGCAATGGTTTATGGCATTCAAGCTTATGTATATAAGCTTGAATATGTACTGTCATGTTGCCCCTGCCGTCTTGACCTGGACAGACTAATTAAATACAATGGCTAGTAAAATAACGTATAACGTAATTTGGCTAAGAAATTGTATGAGAACAATTAATAAAGGTCATAATACTAGGAAAATATAATTAAAAACAATTTGATCCCACCTCTTAATTGTAGAAACTTAATTCTGAGAAGCCAAAAATATTTACGGTACCACTAGAAACTTAAATTATATAGCCCACACTTTCTTTACGGTAGATACCAATTCTCTGCCAAACAGTTAACTGAACGTAAACACAGCAATTGCCTTATAAAAAAGAAGCACTGTAGTTTAGCGTAAATTATAAAAATTAAGTAGTTAGTCATCTTGCCCGACAAGTCATCTTGCCCCCACTTCCCCTACAACAGTTTAATTTGAAATCGTCTAACACACTGCTGTAACAAACATAAAATTGCCTAATTAACTCTATTGCAATTAATAATGAAACTCACTAGTTACAGAAGTGTGCACAGAATAATTCACAGTGATAACTTTACATTAAATCACTATAAAACACACGATTCTTGAACACTCGACTAGTCAGCCACTTCGAAAACACCGATTTTATTGCTCAGCCTTTGTGGTTCGGTACGTGACAAGACTGACCTGAAAGCCAGTAGAACAATCGACTAACGTGTAGACGGCCCGTTTGAAAACGTGCGAGAGGATCGCATAAATCTGATGGCCACACGACGCATGTAAATGATCACGTAAGCTATGGACGTTTTCTGTCTTGCCGCATAACGTAACAATGTCATGAAGAGGAAGATGATGAAGCAAGTATAAAGAGAGACACGTCTTATGCAATGTAAGTAATACTTCTAATTCATTGCTTCTGTGAAGCTAAAGTGCTAAAGTAATCTCCTCTTTTCTTCTTCCTTCTTGCACTTGCTATCGAGTCGGTTGTAAACAAAAAGCAATTACAAAACATGAGGACTTATACAGATTATCAGATTACAAATTATAAACAAAGATTATAAATTCGAATAAGTTTTCATAAAGTCCTTGTACTTCTAAAGGCTGGCTTCCACTTGGAGTTGGAAATAAATAGATTCTGGCCAGTTGTGTCATGTATAGTAGAATTTGCTAAGTAGTGTTGTAGGAACATCCATATTCTCTGTCGATAATACACAAGACGGCTCTTATTGACTTGAAGAATTCAGTAGCGTATTCCAGTGCGTTTCATCAGCTTTTGAGCCTCCACACAACACGACTGTTACGTGGATGTCATTTAGAGTTATGTTATGTAAGTTTTTCATTTTAATTTTACGCGTCAGCGATTTGATGTAAAATAATGCGTGTCTTTCATTATAAGTCATATTTTTACTTTACAGTAATATTTTCTACTCAGTTCCCTTGATCATTTTTATTTCCGATGCTGTCGTTCTATTTTCTTTCTTGTCCTTAATTTGATTCCCACTTCCGAATAAACGTTTATGACCAGTTTGTACCTTTTGTTTTCATTACTTTTCTAGTGTTTTCGATGAAGCTTAAATATATTTTATTGTTTTCCTGTTGATTGTTTGACAACTTATATATTTCAATGAGTTGTCAATGAGACTGTCAATGAGCCTTATACATTTCTTATTTACTGTCTCTCTTTTCAGCTTCAAAAATTGGGTAATTGCTGTTTGCTTTGCGATTAGAAATTGAATGTTTCTCGTATCAAACCTGTATATTTTAGTCACCGCTACCTGAATGTTAAATAATGTAAGGTCATGGAAAGACATTATATAAGTGAGTACTTTATATAATGTGTAGGAATATTTAATAGAAATTATTAGTTTAAGTTAGGCCTAAATCGTAACCAGTTTATTTTTAAACATACAAACGGAAACCAATTATACTATTTCATTAACTACTATCTGTACAATACTATGTTCAATACTATCTGTTGTGTAGGACTACTATGAAGCACATAAAACTGGTTGACGTTCCAGAATTTGGTATTAATCAGGTGACTCACATCTCAGTCCACCTATCCGCCGTTATAGGCAGTGACGGGCACTTCAGATGACTCGACATGGGTCGCACACAAAGACCACAGACTTCACGTGTAGATTAAGGCGCTCCGACCGGACACTAGAGTTTTATGAGCCTCTCTACTAATCTGAGAATAACTTACTAAGTTACATATGTATGTTTTCAGGACCAAGCGTGACTAAAAAAAAATCCCTTACATTTTTATATTTATCTGCTTGCAATTCGCATGTATTATTCTTCGTATTGTTTAAATTAGCAGCCATCCTTACTATTTCTTTTATAAATTTGCTAACTGCTATAATTTTTTATTGTTCGACTAAGCTTTTCGTCATTACTGACATCTTCAGGTCTAAAAGAAATTAAAAAAAATCGAAACAATATACAATGAAAACGTTTGTTCCAGACACGTTACATTGATCACTTGAAGGCTTCGTCAAAGTGATACGAGAAAATGTGTTGCTAAATATGTATTCTTCTTTCGCTCTTTGAGATTTAAAATTGTGTAGTGTACATGTGGAGTGGTAGTACATACTGGGATATGACGTGTCTTGGACTTTCACAATGCTGCTTATGAGTTCTGTCATTAAATGTCCAGTAACCCTGAAAAGAAGGGAACTGTAACGGAGAAAACTGTTGAATTGTCAATCATGTGACAATCACAGTGTATTAAACTGAGCTTCATTCTGTCTACGCCCACGCCTATTACACCTTTCATTATACTACTTGTTTATCGCATCTTCTCCAGCATTTATATTCAGACTGAGCGCAATTATCGCGGAAAGTGCAGCAAAAATTTACTAAAACTGTTACGTTAGTAATGTACGCTGTTAAGCAAAACAGACCACACGTCTGTGGATGCACAAGTTAAGAATGATAAAAGTCTTTCTCTAATATATATTGTGTAACAAATTAAATTACGGAATGTTCTTTTATGGTCAATCCTTTGTATTAGTTCCATCGATAAATACATTTTTTTTCAAAAACAAAAATTTGGAATTGCAATAAAGATTTCAATTTACTCTGAGTACGCAGAACAACAAAGTTAAAAAACTGTCGAAACGCTGTAATTATATTTAAAAAATTATTCAATAAAAATAAAAAAATATTATTTATTATTACTAAGTATAATATAACAAGAATAATTGTGAGAAAATATGAATGAAATATACGTGCAAGAAACGTCGAGTAATTAGTTAAACATAAAGATATAATTGTAAGCATTAAACACAAGTCAGGGAATACCAGCAGCAAAACTAAAACTTTAGAGGAAACGTGTTTCAAAGAGTGGGTGAAGAAGTCCTCTGAATTAAATATCTTTCCGTCTCCCTTGTGAAGCGTTAATGTCAACACACTTACCATAACTTCCTTTCAGCAACCCGACGTGCTGTTCCGTAAAAACGTTTGACACGAATAATTCATCACTCTGCCAGACTCAGTTAATAATCGCTTGTGTGTGTGTGTGTGTGTGTGTGTGTGTGTATTTTTCCGTCTGTCTGTTTGTCTATGTATCAATTTTTCTTTGTTTCCGAAACTACATAGCAGATTTTTCATTTAATAAATTTTATTTGCTAAGTTTTATACATGCACGCACGCACCCGTGCTTCCTCGCTAACATTATATATGTATTGCAGCGTAACAAAATAATTATTGCATAAATAGGTATAATGATAATATAAACACAGAGTCTATATCTGGAGGTAGGAAATTTATTAACTAACAAAATTATTATTTCTGTCTTATTAAGTTTTCAAACATAAGATAATTTATTTAATTATTTTGTCTTTCAACTAAAGAGTTTATTCGATTCTTATTTTTACAACAGATTGTTACTTGTATGTCGAATTCCACAACTGCCGTCGATATCCGGCGATCAGCTGTTGACTCATCATTGCCCGTTGATCTTAGCGTAGTTCACTCCTACGTTTCACATACACGCCGCGGTTATCAAACTGTTATTGTTTATTAAATTATCTCAGGGGTTTTTGTAATGAGTAATTAAATAGATCTTGTGTATTGGGCTTACACACTCCCCACTGTTGAAGTGTTCTCGCTTTAATCAGTAATACCGCGATCGGTATTGCTGTCCTAGGTGAAAAAGTCTTGCACTAACGCAAATAGCACTAATATTGATCTATTATAAATTTGTTGTATTTGAGTTCTTCGACTAGATAACGTATACGAAAAACTCGTAACGTATATCTAAGTTCTACGGCACTTATAGAATAGGCCTGTCCTGACACGAAAAACTCGCGACAGTCAGCACGACCTTCTGTGACGAGACCTCGAAGCAAACTGAGGGATCTGACACTCCGCAAAGGACCGACTCAAATAAATTTTAGAACTTCTGATTGGTTGAAATCTTAGATAAGTCACTGATTTTCATCATGATAGACTGATTTCAAGTTAAAACTTTTTCCAATTCTGCAAAGGCCTGTCTAGATTTAATGTACAAATTTTATTGTAGATAACGAGTTAAAAGAAGAATTAATTTCAATAAAAAAAAAATATTAAAATTATAGTTCCGGAGTATCGCATATATATATGAAAAACGTAGCCTTCAAGACGGTGTATAGTCTATCCAAATTTCATAAAGAAGTTATTAATGAAGTTATTCAAATTATTAATGAAGTTATTCAATAAAATGTGAATAACACACGCACCAAAATTGCACTAGACGTGATAGAGTGTAAAATTATTGGTATGTTGACATAACTCATTTTTTTACCCATATCTTAATTCAAAACTTACATCTAATTTAAAAAATGGAAAAAAAATCAATTTATAACTTGCCTATGATCGTCAGGGAATGTGTTATAGCACTAATATCCCTTATTAGCATCATTACTCACTTACAAAGCAATAAACTCTCTGTCCTGAGTAGAGTCAGTTTGTCTTATAACGTGGGTTCTGGAACAGCAACACAAGATTTTGACAAAACCTCCTAAGAAAAAAAAAAAAAAAAGAGTCACGACAAACAGGTAACAGGAAGAGACGAGTATTTACATACGAGTACACGTTTATGACAATAACTTTACACTTAGCTTCGGGCCCTGTAGTTTTATTTTTTTGCAAAGACATTCTCATTAAGGGGAGAACTCGCTTCTTGCGCTCATGTTTATTAATGATTTCACTCTTTACTTCATTTCATTAAGAATACAAATGAAACTCATTCAAAGCCAAACTTTTTAATTCGATTTTAGTAACTAATTCAATTACTGTAAACGCCACCGGAAGCTCTACGTAATTTTGTAATAAGAAAACAACGAGGAAGCGCCTTTTGCATTTCAAAGTGGAGTTCAAGAATTCAGGTTTGTTTAACTCGTGTACTCAGAAGAATGGACACATGAAACGTTAAGAATCTAACCCTACACTCCTTTCACTATGATACATCTACTGCATTTATTTCGACATAAAATTCCTTGATGTAGCTACGACCAAAATATACGTATCAGTTCCTGAAATCATCTGTATGTCTCTCTTAAAAAAATCACGATCGATATTATTAATGCGTGAAAGATACTCGACTAATGATTTTCCTTAAACACAGTCAGTGTTTGTAAAAGTTCAGAACCTCAACAAGAGTTACCGTGTCAGATGGAAATCTCAGTATTTGTTCCCTAATATCCATGCTCTCATTTATTAATGAGACACTACAGGCAATTCAGAATAACGTAAACTAAAATTCTGAAAACGTTAAGAAACTTAACTGTTATTGCAGCATATTGTATAACATAAAAGCTATTAAGATCTATAAAATTATATTTTCACACAAATTCGGTGAAATACAGGTTAGATGCTGCAGACGTATATGAAATTACTTCGCGGTTAAAGAGTCTCGCAAAGATGTGTATTGTTATGTATTGTGTATAATAAATCCATTAACAGTTGATACTCCATATAAGAGACTTTATGATGCTTTGCCGTGAGCTCCGGTATTGTTGCCACTAATCCTATTTACTCCACAGTCAGGATTTAATGTTTCGCTTCAGGCTTCAGTAGAACTGCATTATACTCTAGACGATGGCACTGTTTTGTTGTATTCACTGGGTCTTACTAAACACTTACAGTTTACTTAGACACTTCACAACACGATACCTTCTTTGTGTCACATTGAAATCCCATGAAACAAACAAAATTACGTCGTTATCTGCTAGCAGTTTATTAAAAATAACATCAAGAAAGATAATAATTATGAAATCTCCGTTCATTCTACTTTGGCAAATATTATGGCTCCCAAGAAATACACGTTTACAACCGTAATAAAAAAAATATTTACCACAAGGAGTAACTCAAAAGTTACAGGACCGCGTTTCAAAAAACAGATTGAATTTGATTGCCTGTGTGTTGATATTATGATTTCTTACTGAGGTAAAGTTGATTTGAAAGACAGTGTCTTGACGGTCGGCTAAGAGGAGATGGTGCTCTCTTGAGGGCTGTAAAACTTTGCCGTATTTATTTATTTACTTACGTGGCAATTACCGAAGGAAAAGTCACCAGGCGCAGAGACAAGGGACCTTTTGTGACAAAGGCGGAGATTGAAGAAGGATTGACGTTGTTACGATTGTTCTGACAACCAAAGATTCAATAAGAAAGCGTAGATGGTTGTCGTGGAAGACTTGTGATAAAGTAGGTAACCGCTCCGGACTAGAGGTAGCAACCAGAAAGGGATTCTAATGCGGAAGGCTTGTCCACAATTATACAGAAGATATAAAAAGTGAACATATTAAGGAATATCGTTGTAGTAAAATTGTAAAATAATGCTATGGCAGTATTTGGAAGCGTTCACAGCAGACAAAGTGTAACAGAAGTAGAGATGATCTAGAGTTGAAAATTGTTTCCAACACCGTAGAAATATGTTTACAAAGTCAAACCAAAACCAAGGCATATAACGCATACCTTTTGTTAGAAATAGGAATTATTAGTTAGGGAGAAACAGTCGGAAAGATATGTGGCAATGTCACAGCGATAGCAGTAATTAGAGAAGAAAATGAAATCAAGCAACAAAATACTACGTATTGTAAGAATAGAATATTCTCTAGCCAATACTAATTGGCTACGTCGATCGTGTACAAAATGCAGCACGGTGATGCACCAACTATCACTATCCGTCCCTTGAGTTTTTGGCGTTCCGTACTTGCCTGTAAGGTCTTCGACATAATTAGTAACAAAAACTGAAGTAATTGATTTAACAAATCGAATGTGTAAAACGGTTAATTTGTCGTTATTTGTAATTATAAGCACCAATCACATAACGCTCTCAGAATGTTTTAATTCGATCGCGGCAGCACTGGAATGCATCTCAGCAGGAGGAAGCGACTTAATTTATCAGCGAGAAAAAGAATTCAGCGAGAAAAGCAAACAACAAGGAAACCTTTTCAAGTTACAGGCGAGAGAAGGCAGAGAGAGACAGAATGACAGAGAAAGAGAAAGAGAGGAGACAAACAGACAGAGAAAGCGATAAGGAAGCATATAACGATTTCCACGTTTTTGAGTGTAACCTCTTGTGAATAAACAATGAAGGACACGAAGACAACCTAAGTTATTCTTGTTAAAAAAGTCATCATGGCGATCAGTGACAAGCTGATTCAAATGTGTATTTGCAGCAGACATTCCTATGAGTTCACGGAGTGCAGATTTTACTGGGTATGTAAATACGCGACGTATGGTATTATTCTTCGGACACAACATAACATCCGTGGTTAAAGGTTTATACGCATCATTTTAAACATTTCTGTAAGACAGTGTTCTTATGAACATCAACAATATGAGTAATACTATATTGTTATTCCGCTTAAAATTGAGTAAAAATGTTTGTATACATGTAACGCCAGTTATATTAATTACGACGGTAATCCTCATAATGATATTCAGCGTATCGTATTAAACTGGGCCTTCTGCTATTTTACGCTGAAAGGACTCGGGACTTTATAACAAATAGGTTATGGGCGTAGAGCAGTGACTGAAACTTGATGAACTAAAGATATATTACGCTGAGGGGACTTTAGGACTTTGAAGTTACAGTAATAATACATGGTTTACTAGCGTAGCACTACTCTTAGAACTCGTGAAAGTTGATGACTTGATGATATCAAGCCCTAACTCAATTACTCGTGTAACAAACGCTGCTTTCTGTTGGCTGCTGAAATGTACTCGAGTCCACGATATGCCGCTGTTGAAACGACCGTGTCCTTATTAAGGCGGGACGAGAAAGCATAATCGTTTAGTGACCATGGATAGTTTTAATACCACTTACAAATCGTAAACATCGACTACGTTTGTAAACAGTTTGTCGCGTGTACGTGCGGGTTAAGTGCGATACTATACAATTACTTTGTCGTGTTATCTGCTACTATCACCAAGCCGTACATTGTAGTGTTCGCTAAATAGTGTATAATTAACAAAGTTTGAATGTAATTTACTTGGGTGTAAACGGAAGAGACGACAAGCGTAGAACCAATAAACTCTCACAACCCTAACCCTAATCAATATCTTTCTTGTTAATCTCTCAGGTAAACGGTTAAAATTCAATTCCATGCTCGGAGATAAAGTTATACCAATAGCTCTGCTTTACGTAATAATTGTTTATAACGTTACGCCAGCGAAGAAGGCACGTACATACGCGTAACACACATACGCACCAACAACATGAAACATTGAGTAATAAACGTTTCCTGGCATCCATACCAGGATAAAAGGGATTAAAGCCTGTTTTCCCTTCGGACGTGGCTCTCAGCCTAAAAGTAAGGTGTGTGGTTGTATTAGGCATCGTGTGAGGTTCGCACTCTTGCTCTTCTTTAAAGTCTCTCGTATTCTGCACTGTTTTACATTCCCAAGATTATCGATCATTCTGATAATACACTATTGCGCCTTTATCTTTCTCTTCTCCTCTGCTTCCCGTAGGTCATCCCCCATGGCCAGCAGCGAATTTAGCATACACAGTGTCCTCGTAATCAAATGCTAAAAATACGTTTCCCTTTAAATATTTTAAATTTGATATGGACGTATTCATGGTAAATTCCATTTAACAGAAACGACAAGGTATTAATAATGTTTTACGTTTAATAACGTTTTCTTTGATTCTGTTATCGTATGAGTTGCTTGAGTGTACGAGACTCGTCATATCCCAAATGTCCTAATTATCTAATTTATTTTACTTGTAATCTATAATTAAGATTTCAGTTTAGTCATATAACAAAGGTAGGGATATTGTACTTATACATACCAAGTGTTTTGTAAACAAAACTTCTTTCATAGTATGTATCATTATTAAATTCTGTAAAATTATAAATGCGTTATTGTCTAATCAGCGGTGTTTTAGACAAGCGAATTAATTCCTAAACAGTATTTGATGATATCCGAATTTAAACAAAACAGGATAACTCGATCCTGAGGCAATAAAGCCGAAGTCTCCTCAGACAACGGTGAAAGAGACTTTCATCTCACTCTTCTGTGAAGTTAGTATGCTGAATTAGACGGATGCAACTTTAGAAAAGAAGCTTCACAATCGACCGATAGTACTTTCTCTGCTGGTATTCTGGCATGGGACGGTACAACCTAATATGCTCGTATACGAATATTGCTCCTTTCAAGTACAGCATGTTTATATTTAAACTATGTGGCAGTTTCTTGTGTCTGTATATTGCTACATAATAATATACATTCGATATTTCTGTGTGTGTGTGTGTGTGTGTGTACGCGCGCGGGTTTTTACGTGTACCATAACATATTTTTCAGTGAATTTAATCATAGGGCACGATTTATTCGTGTTGTTCAGTATCAGTATACATTAATCAAAGTCTGTGTTGAAACCTAACAAGTCCACAGCGTGTAGAAAGTTGTATAGCACCGACTTCAATTAATTTATATCTCACTTCCTGCTTCGTTCCCTTTTGAAATGCATTAATAATTCTAAACTAATTGTTGCAGTTGCTTTTGTTGTTGATGACTTTACAAAAATAGGTTTACAAAAAATATTCAAATCCTTTAGGATGTGCGAGACTCTGATGAGGCGCTTATAGATTGTCTGACCATTAAGCCGCGCGGGCGCGCGCGTTTTGTTAGACCAAATAATAAACGATCAGTCGCACATATATAAATAAGTAGAATTGTTAGTTTGGAAGTGAAAATGAAATTGAAGGGTTATGTTTATTTCAGTTTTAGACACTTCATGATTCTCTAAGAGAGAATTTGGAGACCTGGGTAACATGCAAGTAGAATCAAGTCTTTCGTTGAAACACAAATAGATGACACCAAAAACAACAGTAATGTCACTGCTGTGACACTGGTATTGAAGACATTTATATCAGTATTGCAGATATGCAGAATTGTATATGGTCTGTATATGTTACGTTTATTATTATTTAGATGTAACATTGTATCATGTTTTACATTGTATTCGTGAGATCTATGGATCGGCTCGTGATTTGTAATAACAAATCACGTAGAAAGTGCCATATGCATGTACGTGATTCACTGTGTATGCTGAAATAAGAAAAATAGAAAACATTATGCTGGGAGATTGTTTAGGTATATTGGAAATTACAAAATATATGATGTAAGCTGCAGCAAAAAGTTACAAACATTATGTGGAATAATTGAGAATTTTTCTTGGGGATAACTCAAGAAAAGATATTAGACTATTTGTTTCTAGAAAAATTTAAATAGGAATCTGATAATAATACATAGAACATTGACGTACTAGGCAGTCCAAAAACATCGCATCTTTTCGCCCTATTTTGTTATGAAGAACTGTGCCATACAACTTTGACCTTGAAGGCTGTAATTTACTACAACTGGACGACGTACAATCATTAATATTTCTTTTTATGAAATTTTACAGTAGTTTTTGTCAATGTTTATGCTTTGCCACTGCAAACAATGCAACGCAATGCAATGTTTTGTTTTGTTATGGTATATTATAACGGCAAGTGTGTAAGCAGAGTATGTAATAACTGTACGTTTCTCGTAACAGATTAGTAAGGTTGACTCAACTAGACGCTAACTACTGACGGTTGTTCGTACCCAATACTGAAATACACATTGTTACGATGGTCTAATGGATCGTCGTGTGGTACACTGGAAACAAAACACAGACACCAATGAAGTCTCACTAATTACCAACTTTAATTAGTCGCAAATAATTATTTGTAATCAACAAGGTACTCTCATACAATAATACAAGTTTAAATTGTCCACACGGAATAATAATGACCTTTTAAGATTTCCGCACTAATTGTAACACAATTGTCACTTTCCCCTAATCACTTGTTCCACGCTAAATAAATCGCCCGCTGTAATTAACTGACTAAGCAGGCTGCTGTTGTTTATACATATCCTGCAGGAGTTCCAGAATAATTCTCCATTATTTTGACGGCGTGCCAGCATAATGTGCGTAGTTAAAAGTGCTCTCGAACAGTCTGGAGTGCTACATTTGTGGACAGCCTTGACACAGACCCCACGCGCTGGGCTAGTCGAGAAGCGTGTATAACGACACTCTCGAGTTCCGTAATTGTCGTAGCCGTATGTATAAATTGTCATTTTTAAAATAGTAAGAATATTGTAACGCGGTAATGTGATCGTCTCTGTTAAGACGTGTACAAGTGTTGTACGTGTGAGTGCGTTCGTCTCGCACTGGGGTCGTTACATCTGTTTTTGCGCTAACGATGTCCGTAGCGATGTTGTAATTACCAGTACAACCCGGTAGTAACCTTACCTGTTAGTAAACAGGGATTTGTGATTCCCGGGTGGCGCCAAATCGTTTATTAAAAACAATTAAAATTCTTAGATAATATGGTTTAACTAAGTTCGCAGCTGTGACGGCCGTAGCATTCAAATACTTCCCGCCTTGGTTAGACGGCTGACTCGATCAAGTAGTGTGTCGATTTGCAACGTGAGCGCTGTACCGTCAAAGCTAATTCGCTAACAATCACAAATTATATGATACACTCCCTATGAAATAATAACAATGGTTACTCCCTGTACTAGTTATTTTAATGGTTGATAAATAAATTTTCAGTTTGACAATTAAATTATATTGGTTGATTAATAGATTTGCACCGACTTTTTACATGAAACACTTATTTCTCAGGATGACGAATCGATTTTGGTAACGAGATATTCACATCAACATGGCCGCTGAGGTGTTTAGCTATTATAATTATTTTCGTTCCGAAATCTGGGATCCTTTAGATTACAAGACAAATAATTCCTATGATTACAATAAAAAGTACATTACCTTACTTTATGTGTACTTAAATAAGGTGTGTGGTTACAATCTGTTCTGTAGTGTCGTTAAATGTGTTTATAAAGTTCGTATTCACACAACAGGTTATGTATTATGTTAACAAATTTTCAGTGTGTTATTTTTCTTAATTAATCTTTGAAAGAGAATATTCGGTTGACAGTGAGAGTTTATTACTTTTAGAAATATTTAAAGTGAGTATTTTTTGTAAATAGGGTAATTAAGGATACTTAACACATCAGATGACTTGGTGTTATCAAACATTGAGTTGGAAGAGGATTGGGCTGCAATCGTTTTCTGTTTTCATTACTCTTGGGACTTAAGTAGGTCTGGCGTCCTTTTCATATTAGGTTTGGTCATATTTTCCTTTAATTTCTTGGTAATTTTGGTCCTTGGCATCAGTTGACAGTTCCAGTTGTTCGTCTGCTTTTTATTCGATAATCGTTTTGAATTTTGTTTCTTAATTTTACATTTTTTTATTAAAAATTGGTCTTTCAAAATTCGGCTTCTGTTCTGCACGAGTGACGCTTTACGAGTAACGATATTCAACCGTAATTCCGTCCCTAACGGCAGTTGCTATGCTTACCAATTAAATTTGATTGGCTTAGATTGACATAATCCATTGTTATCAAAATTTGAATTCTTTTCAAAATCCTTGTATATCTTCTGATTGCTTTTATTCCTCTATCTTCCCTCCTAATTATTATCTATTATCACTGTTATTTGTATTTCCTTTCATAGATTAATTTGATACCCCACAAGTTTGGGTTATTTTATATTTTATGATTTTACAATTATTTTAATACTAGCTAATTACATTTCTTTTTAATTTAAATCCTTATTATAATATTTTGCTTTAAAAATGATTTACAATTTATCATTGGTTAGTTATTCGCCTCGGATTTGCTAATTTCTTTGTTAACTTATTACAATTTGTAGTTGTTTGTTCTTGACAGTTAGGCATTTTCATAGGCCTAAGTAGCCATTATTTGTATTTACTCATTTCGTACAAAATATGTCTCTTTTTAGCTTAATGAGCTTAGCTTTGTTATTATAATTGGTTGTATTATTTTTTGATGTGTTTTGGCTCTGTTGTAGTGTTATGATTATGTTAATATTATCTTATACATTATGAATTGCCAATCATCTACTATCTGGTTTTCTCGTTTACATTTCTTTACTTTCTTACTCATTTAATTTGCCAATTAAAACAATGTGGCTATTATTTACTACTTTTGTTCACATAAAATACAACATCTAGGCCTATGGTCTGTATAATTCTTCCAGCCATATCCTATTCATAAACAATTATTTAATAATTATTTGATAACATTTGTTTACAGTTCATTTCACTTTATATCATTTTTTGTGTGATAAACAACATCACATTTTTTGAACTTACTTTAATAATGATCCCTGGTAACATGGGGTGTTTATTGATTTGTTTTAACTTCTTAATTTTTTAAATACTCTTTACTTTCACTCCATGCTAACACTATCTGTTTTCTATTTCATGGGATTCTCCCTTTTAATTATAACTGTATTCAATTCAACTTAACAATAATGTTCTTTCTTAATTAATACTGTTTTCATCACTTTTCAGTGTTCATTATACCTTAATTAACTGTTTACATTTAATACTATTCTTAACAACTTTCTTAATTACTAATATTTTTCACTGTTAACCTTTTCGTGTTTCTTATTGATTTACTATGTGTTTATGCTTTTATCCTTCACTATTTTTCACTATACAAACATTCTTTGTTATACATTATTCTCATTTAATCATCACCTTCACTTTTAAATTATTTATTGTTGATTATAATTTATTTAGTGTTTTTCCTATATCACTTTATTTTGGGTTTCTTACACTTCCACTTTTGCACTTCTAAAATGTTTTTGGTTTTAAGCGTTTCTAAATGGGTAATCCCTTTAATTACTTTCTCACTACCGTACTATCTTTTTCATTACAAATATCATTAACAATATTAACAATTTTATGTCTCTATTGATTTTAACATTACTTCTAACTCTAATATGTGGGTTAGTTTGCTTTTATATTTAACATTCTTTAATTGGGTTTCTTTCAATTGTCATTTACTTTATTATCCATTAATTGATAATAATATTTATTTAATACTTAAGTTATTTATTGGTTTCTGTTTCAACCTTACATTGAGTGTATCATTTCTCCTGCTTTTCTTCTTTATTACTTGTTTGTGTCTTATCATAGGGTTTCCTTTTTATTTATTTCCCTTTATCTTAGGTTTGTTTCTTTTTCATTTTCCTCCTTCTTCACCTTCGGTGTATTTCCTTTCTATCTTGTTTTTCCATCTTCTCCTTTGGGTTCATTTTAATATTTGGCATTGAGTCATTCAATTCCTTCAATTGGTTTCATTTTTGCTTGGTTTCGGTTTTTCCCTTCTTCATTCCGTTTGGTTAATCACTTTCTTCTTCATTTGGTTTTATTCTTGTTTGTTTTGCTTTGTTCCCTTCTTCTTTTGTTTCCTTTTGCTGGGTCAATCACTTTCTTATTTGGTTTTATTCTCGTTTGTTTTTTGTTGTTCCCTTCTTCTTTTGTTTCCTTTTGTTGGGTGAATAACTTGGGTTAGGTCATGTCGTCGTTTGTCGTGTCATTGTCTTTTTATTTTCTTTATATTAAACCTTTTATTTTATATGAATTATTTTATATTCAGTATCATCTTTTTTATCCCTGGTATTGGGGTGCCTTATTTGTGTTGTAACAATATATATGGTGTAGACGTTTATTCGTGACCACACACGTAAAAGAAGGCACGTGGAAACAGTGTCGCTGAGTGACAACTGACTACTTGCGTAAAAAGTCTACAGAAATTAATGAAATGAATAGTTCACACAACAAGGCACAGGCGTTTATCATCATGTAGGCCTACTTTTCAAAACGGATTAATTTTATTTTTCAACAGTTGAACGGCTAAATAGATTAAGTTTTTAACAATACCTGTAGTTTGCAGTACGTAATACTGATTGTGTTCTTGGAAGCGAGTATTAATAATTGTATTTGTTTTACAGCAGTTTAACTGAAAACTGCATAAGAAATGATTTGTTTGATATAGAGTAGATTTCAGCAGATATTTTTGCTTTGATTAAGATGATTAAATACGAGGTGTAATGGATTGCTTTTACATTCCTGGAAGCCTTTAAGAGACTGGTTGTGTAATAATGTAGTCATAAATAATAGAACAGTAGCACAGGCCAATTATTTTAAGCATAATTATGGGCATACTATATTAAATGTGTTAATAAATTAAATCTTCAGCACATAAATTTACGCAACAAAATAAAAGTACAACAATTAAAAACAAAGAAGCGATGTTATGAAGGATGATAAAGTATGAATAAAAGAGGCATTTGGTTATTCGTAATTTATCCAATACGAACACCTGTCGAGTTGTACACCTGTGTAAAGATTACATACTTCCTAAGCTTAAAAAAGATGCTGGTAAAAAATACATTGCAAGTAAACATGTTACACAGATGCTGTCGCGTCAGTGCTAATTTATGTGTGCGCGCGAGTGTATCTGTGTTGGGGTCTCCTTGTCTATTTACTTTACTATCTGGATAAAGAGAAATGAGGGAAAATTGAAAAATGGGGTGGTCTTTATCAAATTTATTTAGTTAAGCCAGGTAGCCAGTTAATTTCAATTTTAAATCCCAACTATTAATTTTTAAAGTTTTACTTTGTTTCTCTGGAAATTAATAAATCTGCAACTAGCAGCACCGAGGCAGGCATGCAACGGGGGTGCGTCTCGTCATCAACTAAGTTAGCGGTGAAAATACATCCGACACAGTGAATATTAATCATACCCCCAGCACTACTTGTCAAGTTCCTGGTTATTAATGAATAAACAGCAAAAACATACGCTTAGTTTCCGTAAACTTGTAGGTACTGATTGCCTGTTCCTTGTCATGCACCAAAGAGAAAAATCTGATTCCCTCATCTTGTAGTTCGTCGTCGAACTGACCAACGAGGTACTCGAGTCGTGTACTTTAAATGTTTGTAAAGTACAAATGTTTAAATAGTTTTGTTATTTGTCCATACATTATAAATTATAGTACGTACTTTTTATTAAATACGTGTAATTTTAATGAGTATGTTTTCGATTTTCCAACTGGATAATACATTGGAAGTGTTTAAGTCAAAATAATTGTAAGGCATTGTAATCTGAGGAACTATCTCCAGTGACTGTGTAAATAATAGTTAACACTGTGTAATGCTACTGTAGATACAAAACATGTTTGTTTTTGTGTAGGAAACCTGTAACCCAATTTATCATAGAATCGTTTTAAGGTATTATGAAGTTATTCCATAATACATCTTATTATTTGAATTAGCAGTCTCTGTAATTCCACCTTTGTCGTGTTTCCTTGCTAAACTGCTACTTGTCACGCTCCGGACGAGGCCTTTCAGTGTTTCCACTATTTTCAAGTCTTAAACCACCTAGGACTAAATGTGGTCCTAAAGGTGGTTTAGGACTTGAAAATGGTGGAAACACTGAGAGGCCTCGTCCGGAACATGACAAGTAGCAGTTTAGCAAGTAAACACGACAAAGGTGGAATTCCATAATAATTCTAATCCTCTTACTCGGTTAATGATTTGGTCGTATGAATATGGTTACGAGCCTATGTATGCATGGTTTCAACAAATATAACTAAAATTGGGTCATATGTTACTGAATTTAACTATTATTTTTTTCGTACCTCTTTAATAATAACTTAGTGTTAAATATTTACCTTTTAAATAGTGAATATTTAAGTTTCATCAATCCATTATGTACTCACAAGCGGAATCATAGAGTTTGTAATTGTTATGAATACTTAACTTGTGTAATGCAGAAAACGTACCCTTTACAGCTTCAGTTTAGTAACCTGAACATAAAGTCAGCTTTCATGAGTTCGTATACGGGGTAGATGTAGGAGTAGTCGGATTCAGCGCAGAGCAGATGCGGGTTTTGTGTTTCGTAAATTATTCAGCCTGATGATGTGTTTTTTTTTCAGCACTGTACAATCTGGAGGAAGACTGGCGGGACATAGTAAGCAACGCTTGCAGTCTGACGGAGAGGGTACAGCAACAGCAAACGGCGATATGGGAACTCATACAGACCGAGATCGCCTACATTCACACGCTCAAAGTCGTTACCAACGTAAGTGAGTCTACGCATTTTTAATGAAACGTATTCTCTTTTCACGCGATGATACTCTTTCTGCACCGAAGGGAAAAATCTCCTGAATTTTACACGTACATTAACCGAAAGAAAATCAAATCAACCGTACGATTTTATTACATGATCTGGATTATATCCAGATTATAATGACCTGATGGCGATAAAGTACTAAAGTATGTGCAGTTGCACTCGGTGTGTCTTTCTCATTACTGTAAATGAATATAAAATACTTTAGATGTGATAATTTTTGTGTTAACCTCTCACTGCAATAATTCAACATTTGCGCAAAATCTACACTTTACTGGGCCTCCATCTTGAGGATCAAAGATAATATTTTAGGAGCTGAAAATTCTTACGCTGCTAGTAACGGCTGTGGAGAAAAGCTTCGACATAAACGGGCTTATTTCACCTCTTACTACTTACTGACCAAGTCAGTGCGAGGGATCACGCGATTCTTTCTGCTTCCGGCCCTTGCTGGAATGATGTATTTTTTCAGTCGTTTCGTCTTACTAACTGAAAAACGATAGCAAATAAAACTTGCGCATATTACAGAATAAATCATGAAAACACACATTATAAAATACAATGGAAATGTAAATCAGTAATAGTAATATTATGAATATGACTATTATTGTTATTATTATTAAAAATAAAATAGTTTGATATTTAACTTAAATAAACTTCCCAATATTTGGAATCGACAATTCAGATTCGTAACATTCAAGGTGAGTGGTAAGAATCTTTGACGTGTGAAGTGCTTATAGTTAGTTTTCATTTGAGACTAACCAAATCCAGTAGGTGCATTGACCGTTCAAATAGTAAAATACAATTTTTTAAACACCTTCGCTTTGGGTGGTGTTTCATTTAAATAAGTGTAGACTTGTATATTCCCAACTTTTCCTATACCACTTTTGAGACACTCTTCTACTTCAGCTCTGGGTGAGTGTAGTAAATACTCTCGATACCAGCTGTGTTTTCAAGAAGCTAGGAGGTGCCCCCCTCAGAAAGCCGGAAGAGGATTTCAAGGAGGGCTTTGTAAGATTTCAAAAAAACAGTATAAACTAATAAGTTCCTGATCTGCAGAACTCTTCAGACTTTTACAAATTTTTGCAAAATATTGACTTCCATTTTTAGCTCGGGGTGCCTCTAAAGATATAAAATTTCAAAGGAAACACTAGATTCGGATTTGGGTTAACATTACTTCCTTTACTCTAAGTTCGGCAAGAAGTTTTACAATTTTGTCAAACTTTTAATACATTTTTTGATGTCCTAAAATTAAAAAATTTTAAAACCTAATCACTATATTGAGACTGTGTTAAGATTATCTTTAATTTAATATCCCACTTAGAGTATTGAAATATTTTCAAAATTTTTGTTATTTTTTTGTACCCTGATGCCCCAAACTTTTTAAATTTCTAAAATTGAACAATATATTAAGGTTATGGGTAACATTCTGTTTAATGTGGTATATCCTACATGCTTGTGTTGCAATTTTTTCAAAATTGTATCCTATTACATTCCCCCCTGCTAACTTATTTTTCGGAGATCGATTTCAAAAACAGTAGTGATCTGTACGTTATATGTCTACACATATAACCAAGTTTTACACATGCCAAGTTTTACACATGTTATGTAACACATGCCAAGTTTTACAAAAATCGGTTAATGAATTCGAAACCGAAATAGACAGACAGATAGATGAGAGACGGGCAGACAAATGCCAAACGGCGTATCTACGAAAGAAGAAACCCTTGGTTGACCTACTATTATCAATTTTAGTACTTTTTCAACGTCTGTCAAGTTTTTTATAATTTTTTTGTGGTCAATTCTTCTGATGTGTTGTAGCAAACAGTAGCGTAATCAAATAAATAATTTTACCTATACACACTCAAAAAAAGTACATCTTTTAACTAATTATACCAAACGTTTTTTGAAAGTATGTTCATAGGGGTTGGTCAGTTTTGTTATGAGTAAGTGTAGATTAAACTTTTGATAGCTTTTTGTTCTGTAGTAATATTACAAAGCTCCTGTGCTGACTTCTGTATCTTTAGAAAGGTACATAATGGAATTTAATTTCAAGAAATAAGATTATTTATTCCAAAAAGCGTTAAATTTTAGACAGTCGTCACTGTTATACAGAAATATCATTATTGTTATTTACATGTCATGGTGAACCGGAGAAACACGTTTGGTTTCTTTCAGTTATTTCTATCGTGCATCAGTAATCTACAGAATGCCGGTCTGCTTACGGAAGTCGACAAGTCCCGGCTGTTCAGCAACATCACGGAAATCTACGCTTCCAATAAACTATTCTGGACACGTCACATACTACCCATGTTAGCTGCATCTAGGGAAACGGGGCTCACTCTGAATCCTCAGCTCCTGTTGGACGGATTTCTCAAGGTAACGTTAAAGACGCTTAAAATAAATATCATATTTCTAATATCATTTTACAGCTGTGCTTAATGGCCATGAAAATCTATTGGCGTGTTCAGTTTTAATGTTAATGACGTATAATACCGAATCAAATTGGCGCTCACAAATATTACATGACAGCACTGTCTGCATTAGTGAGGCGTAAACCATGGGGAGATTCGTAAAAAAAGTCCATTTTTTTTATTGTCTGAAAAAATTCTCCATTTAATCCTGATAAAGAAAATACATACTTTTATGGTGTTATCTATATTGTTACCATAAAAGAATAAAGTTAAACATATTACATAGTGTTTTCCGGCTTCAATTATTTAGCTTTACTCGCGTTTTCCGTAACCATGGATTTCAACAATTAGGTACACTTTTCTCAAAAACTGTCAGTGCTATTGAGTTCAAATTTTGTGTGGTTGAATAATACAATGTAGCAATCAAAGTGTACTAGAATGAATCTCTTCTTTTAAAACATTAATTTTATAACAAATTTTTAAATAAAAAATAATTTTTTTAAAATATTGATGAAAAGTAATTATTTTTTATATCGGTATTTTTTTGTTAAATTGCTTAAAACTATTACATTATGTTTCAGATATATGTGTTAAGGTATGGTATAAATTTCAAATACGTAGCTTCAATACTTGATTAATTAATGGTACCTAACTTGACCCCTGTTCGCCTATTTAAAATGCATTGGACAATAAAAGTGCGGATCTCCCCTTTAACTTAGTAGAAATATCATCGTATTCAGAAACGATTAGATTAGCGTTGTGTCCTGAATTTTATAAACCGTTAGCCTTGCTTGAAGTTGCAGTGCGAATCGGATCAGTGTTTTTTTGTTATTGTTATATATTCCGTTATTACTTAACACGAGCTCTTCTCTTTGTCGCACTAGTGATAACTCACTGTCATTTATTTTTCATTTTATTAAATTTGTTAACAAAAAGCGGAGATTAACAGAATAGCAGTATCACAAAAACGGAGATATAACAGAATAGAAATACTATTTCTGTGCGTCTTTAATCCGGTGATTCGTATTGCATTAACAGCTGGAGTAAACTAAGCTGTGCCCATTAAACGAAGTGCAAAACATTGTTCTAATGAGTTTAATGATTACACAAGCTGTGAATATGTACTGTATGAATACTGACGTCAACTTAACGTGAATTATTATTATTTCATGTTTGTTTATTTCAGTTTGACGAAATATTTCGGCCGTACACCAAATATTGTGCCGAACAATCACAGTGCCAGCAGTACTGCCGTGAGAAACACCAAGACAACGAACTCTTTACTGCCTACCTCGTAGTAAGTTACTGTTGGACTTTGCTGTTGTGTTACACTGCACTCATATGAAGTGATGCTGTTATTGTTTATCTAATAGTTGAACGTATTTGTTAAAATATGATATAGTAGCCTATACACTGTGGAACAAGGTTCGCATATTTTTTAAATTATTGTTTTCATAACTTTATAAAAACTGTACGTACTCTTCGTACGTAGGCCACGTCAAGTACTGATTTAAATCGTTTCATAAGAAATTATTAAAGAGAAACATTTAGCAGTTTTATAAGGTAATTTACGGTTTTGAAGAAGATAAGAAAATCTTTTATTACAAAGATAATAAAATCGGTCACTTCTGTCACAAGGTAGTAAAACGGACGGTCATTCCTGTTTTTCAAGTAAACCCCTATAGTTAAAACCGAGCTGTACAAGCATGAATAAAAATACGTGGATGTACTCATGACTAGATGGGAGGGGGGCTCTGCCTATTGGCTACAGTCTGGGTTCACAGAGTATAAAATTTCAACTCCATGTGTTTCAAAAAATAATGGGCAAACAAAATACTTGGTTAACTCTAAGAAAGTAATTTTTTTAGTAAGACGTCATGTAATTAAACACGTCCGTTCGTTTTGTTATCGAATATATTAACCAAAATATGAATATGTCCTTATAAATAATAAAAGTCTTTGGGGATATGTTTTTTGTTACTCCAGCCAGTGTAAAGCTAAAAAAATGAACCCTATTACTAGTACGTAATCTATCAGCCTGGAATAAAAAAGCAGTGCAAATAAAACTTTATGGAATTGAGAACTTTTTATGGCGTTCGAACTTTCCCTGGTGCACAACGTGTCTGAAAACAAAAGCTATTTTTTTGCGATTGTTTTGGAATTCCCCGTTTCAGTGTGGTTGCAGAATCAGTATTTTACAAATATGTCGATTTAAGAATTACGGAATTCCGTTTCCTTCGAAGTACGTATCTTTTGTCTCACTTCCTCTCTTCAGAAAACACTTTATCTCGAAGAGGTATACAAACAAAGTTATTCAAAGTTTGTGTTCAACTTGCAGTTACCGTACATTGAATACTGTTTTCCCTCTTGCCAAGTTCAAACAAAATTTCATTCTGAATTAATATTAATCTTTTGTTGTGTGTTTAGCTTGTGGTGAAGACGAATTAGTCTCTTGATAATTCAGCAGTAACTTACAAGGCCTCAACCACTAATGATCTCTGTTGGCAGTTATCAATCCACACTTCCCAAACACAGCATTGAAACAGCTGATTTTCAACTTCACATTCAAACAACGACTTACCCTCTAAAAAACAGTATTTTTATAATGTTCTGTATAGAATTCAGCTTTACACATGTATTTGACACCGTACGTTGATTAACTTTACGAAGCAAGTTTGGCAAAGAATTTATCCAGTTACAAAACGTTGAGGCATACCATTCTAATCTAAGAAACAAGTTATTTTATTGATTTTTTTCTCTTTATTCTAGGTTACTTCATAACACGTCAGGAGTTTACTTCGTTATACCCTAAGAATTTCAAATTTTATAAAGCATCATGTATTCTGATATATTATATTATATCAGTTGGTGTATCATGGAAAACGGTTGTGACACAAATTGTAAGGAATATCCTTTTTACTACCCTTTGACACTAACAATCATCATGTTTTGGTCGGCAATATTTTCTAACCGATTTAAAAAAAATGATTATTCTCGCGTAAGTGAGTCACACAATAAGGTTTCAGATGTGTGCAAATTGTTGGACTCAAATAAAGAATTTAAAATAATTTTTTCCATAAAGTATTTTTTCCATAAATTTCTTTTATTTGAACAATGTAGACCTCCATTAATATTTAGTATAATTGTATTTGTGCTCTATAACCATTATGATATGGTTTGCATTTTTTTTAGAATGTTACGTCTTCATCCCTGTGCCATATCTCTACAAGTTCAGCTGTGAGGTTATTCGTGATTGTGGTAGTAATAGTATTGGTGGCCTTATTCGTAATTTTTTCTTAACAGATGCCTAACTATTTCCTACAGGATTCGGATCTGGGCTTTTACCTGAATTGTGAGGCAAACTGACATTATTGTATACCGTAAAATTTATGACTGATGAGATGAGTCAAGGTGTCACATCCTGCATGAAAAGAAGTCTCTATCAGGGAATCAGTCTTTAAGTTGGGAAAGAAGTCGATAAGAAAGACTTTTCCATAGTAGTATAGCTTTATAATACTTTAAGGAGTATGAATTCTTCCTTCCTTTAGAATACATAGAGTTGCAAACCGTTACTGAGGTTGAAGTTTCATTGTTTGTGAAATGCATTGGCGTTGAGACTCTTCACGTTTTATACGACGTAGAAGTTGTCTAGCGTCCTCATCTATTGAGAATATTCATAAAAAAACGCAACCTGAAAGAAAAGAAAAAATATGTAGCCTATATAGTTGTATTTGATAGATATAAATCAGTAGTATGTCTCAGTTTTTCCACCTTTAAAATAAAATAATAAAATAAAATCCAAAGGTAAGCGTATGTACATAATTTAAATCATAAATATAACCAAACAGTTAGAATATTTTCTTATCGCTACGAAGGATTTGAATATGAGTAAAAATGCATAAATATTTTGCAGTTTTTACAATAAAATACAAAAACAAGACTGAAGTAAGAAATTTGCACTACTGCAGTTGCTGTAAAGGTATTCATAAACACGCGACACATTAAAAAAAAAAAATTTCAAGACAGGCCCAGTGAACATAGGGAATGCGTTTATAAAATTCAACTGCATTGAAAAACGGTCCCTCAGTCTTAATTCGTACATAAAAACTGTAAAAGCATAAGAAAACTGGCATTGATTCAAAAATGTGTACACCTCTAGAAAATATTTTGAACAATGTGAAACACTTGAAGCTGTATTCATTTTAGGGTAAAGATTTTTCTTCATGTTGCTTCAATTGACTACTTTGAATATTAAAGATAGTACAAGCAAAAGATATGAAATTTACAAAACTATAAGAATACGTGGACTTTAAGTGTATCTAACATTAGTCACATAACAGAAAATACGATAACAAAACCAGAAGTAGTAGAATAAGCAGTAAGTGATTGATAACAAAATTGAGGTGAGAATAAAAGTATCACAGAAAAGGATATTATCCTGTCGTGACACAGTACTTGAAACTGGTTTACGTCAATTGTTTTTAATTAAGTACGATGGCTTATTGACAACTTTCTTAAACAATTATGAAAACAACAGCATATTTGCTACTGTTAGAGACAGCTGTAAGTTAAAGCCAATATAAAAATTCTACAGAGACATAAACGTAAATCTGCAGTTTACGTTGACAGTGACATGTCAACGTAAAAATCATTACGTTTTTGACATGTTGTTAGTTGAAATAGTATACTTTACAATTTTTGTATTTAAAGAGTATTCTCCAAGTTTTACAGATCGATACGATTTCGTGTTCTAGCGTTTATTAACTACTTAAGTAAATTTGACAACATTTAAAAATCGGTGTGGAGAAACTTGACTTCCATGTTTATGTTTAAAATAATTTACTTGAATTCGGTTCGGTAAAAAAATATCGCCCACCCTCAAACTAATTTCACTATTTATAGATATTTTTGTTATTATGGGGTAGTCGTTTAATATAATGTTATTTTCAGTCACTTTATCCATAAAAATTAGGTAGGCTTACTTTATTCTTATAAAGAAACCGAACTACGCAGATAATCATCCCTCCTCCGAAGCGCTCCGAAGTCACTCATGGACCCTGAGCATCTTGCAGAGGGTTCATTCCCTAAAGACGAAAAGTCTGTCTATGAACCGTTCCTCTGTAAACACGTGCAGTTACACTGCCCAGCGATCCACAGGAAGCAAATCGCTATCCACGCTGGACACTTTTTCAACGCTTGCACGCGTTGTGTTGGTGTGGGTTTCGGCACTTTCCATTTAAAAAGCGTGCAAATGTAAGAAATAAACATGAGTGAGGCCAGAAATAACGCGAATTGTGTGTGTGTGTCTTGCCTGCCTTTTTATTGCTGTAATCATAATAAAATGGAAACGTAAACATTACATAATTGAGATATGCTTGCCTGCCACGAACGATATATTTTCTCTAATACATGATTTAAATTAAAATGAAAAAATATAGAATTTTGTTAAAATGAAATGCAATGTTTCCATAGAAACTACTTCTTTTTTGTCAGTAACGTATTACAGATATAAAACTTATAAAATTTACTTCCTCCATCAACTACCATTTTAATTTATAAAAAAAATTACCCCCTCCCCCTTTAACTACCCTTTTCATTTATAGATATTTCATCTACCTTTCTACAGTGGATTATTATGACCTTCTTTTCAGGATACTTTATTTATCAAAATTAAGCACTTTACTCTTGTTAAAACGTAAAACGTTGCAGGTAAACTACCCCTTTCCCTTAACCGATCTTCACCAAAATCAATAGACATTGAGTTTTCTACAATTCATGGCTGTATGCAAAACATTATTTGATTCTGTTTTAATTTGCGGCTGTTTCGTTTGCCATAGAAAAAATTCTACACACAGACAGACACACGCACAGACACTTTTCGAAAAATGACTTTTTTTTATGTTTTGATGGTAGTAGCCTACAATCAGAATCTGCCGTTATTTCGAACACGATTTTTGTCGCCATGACCATACTTCCATTTCCTTATGGAACATGGAAGTAAAAATTACTGATTAAAATTATTGCCTCCTAATATCGTGGCAGTGAATTACTTATAAACTTTTTGAAGTTAGAAAAGTTACGTATCCTTGAAACGAAAGTTATATTTACAGTATTTCAGTGCGGACCAGTTACATAATTTCCTAGGGAGATGACTCGGGAAATAAAAGTTTTGTTTCTTTACAGTTAGTATTGATTGGTTCCTTTCCACTCCTCCCTTCGTGCATCTGTTAGTATCTCTATTAAACGTTTTAATTCGAGACGGAGTATAAACAAAGTTTCTCGAAGTTTGTGCACGACTTCCGCTTTCCACACTTCAAGTACTTTTGAACATCTCTCTGAGTTAACAACAAAACTCTTTTTTCGAATTCTTCTGCAGTATTGAGATTAAATAGAAGATCTCGGAATGACGAATTACTCTCTTCATAATTTTAGTAGCGAATACGGTCGTAATCCTTGTGCTGGCCTTTTAGCACCTGTGTGGGAAATCAAGTAGAGCCCATGATCTACATTGTCTGCATTGCAGTTTATTTTGTTATAAAATAATTTCCTTAATTTTTAATACAAAACATTCATAAAGTTCTACAACGAATGGCAACATGGTTTTTCACAAATAAAACATGCGATATGTAGTATTTACAAAATCAGGGCAATAAGATGTCATATCTGCAATTGTTAACGGCAGTTGAGAAAGGTTAGAAAATAACAATAAATTTGACTACACGTAGTCAGTAATAGTTTTTTTTTATTACTGACTACACAGATTTAACACACTTATGTGAGGAACATGGAAATAAATATGTGCATGAAATATTATGGAGAAAAATGAAAATGGTAATGCAAAAAGTGTTAACAAGGAAGCTTAAAAAACAATCGTTAAAAATGTTCATATTTTAATGGCAGTGGCATGCCTTTAAATAACGTAAAGACTTTGTTATGTTTCGCGTGGTCGGTCGTAAAATATAATTGTTAAGGTAAACAGAGGTAGGCAATCCTCCAGTGCCATTACATCATTGGGACTTTGCGTGTACACGAAATGTTACGGAACAAAATCGACCCAGTAATAAGTGGTCAGACGACGATAGTCTAACCCCGTTTATGTGACAAACGCTGACGTTTAGTATCGATCAGATATAACACGGCTGCGGGAACACTTAGCATCTATTAAAATTACTATTGTACTAATGATAATGTGATGTATTATAATATATACACACTTATTGCTTAGTAATGGTGCCTATAATCTCAATCTTCTATTGCAGTGTATTCATTGTTTATAGCCTAAAGATACCATACTTATGATTTATAATAAAGTTTTAAATTACTCACATTTTTAATTTCTATCGTTTTCGGTTATAGAGCATCGTAAGATTATTTACATATACACTGGCGGTCACGATATTGCGAAACACTTAGTATTTACAGAACAAACGAATTCGAAAACATTACATTCCGATCTATATATTATATCAGCTGATTATGTTGATTTTTATTTTGCCGCAATATCGCAAATGTGATATGATTTTTGAATTCCGTCATTATATGTTCAATAAACGTTTGTAGCCCATATCTTTTACATGTTTGTATATTCGGTATTGTTCATATATATTAGGTCTTATTTCATTGGACCATATTCATAAGACTTGTTTTATGTTTGACTACTGTTGAATTCGGATTTGAATTCGAACATAAACACTCCGCAATAAAATCAGTTCCCGAGAAAGTTTGGACACAAACGTACGTTTCACGATAATTAATCAGTGTTTTCGAATTCGTTTTTTCTGTAAATAGTAACTGTTTCGCAATATCGTGACCGCGAGTGTGTAGTTTAAATAACCTGACGATGGTCTATGACCGAAATCGATAGAAATTAAGAATGAGTAATTTATAAACTTTATTATAAATCATATGTATGGTATCTTTAGGTTATTAACAATGACTGCACTACAATATAAAATTACTCTTGTACGTAATATAGGCCTATTTTCCCAGGCTGTAGTCATAAACTTTTTGCCACCAACACCATGATAAATACAACGCGCGCGCGTGTGTGTCTATCGTAGCATTGAAATTTTATGTTCTGGAGTAAATAAAACGGAGTCCACTTTCAAAATAAAATTGAACAATGGAATGATGATGAGATGGAGTGACTGTAGAAAAAGGAAGAGAAGGAATACTATCTACCATTCAGTGTATTATATGCGTTTGATACATAATATGTGAAAGATTGTTTTTAAAAAAACTGATCATCGAAGACATATATTATTGGAAAAAGAAGAGGCAGTGAGGAGGCAATTGGGCTTAGGAGGTCAGTAATCTTATGACGATTTGATTTGCCGTATAATCCTACAGAGAAATTATGGAATTGCTCAGCATCATGAAAGTACGCGGTAAAATTTATAATGATGTCTGATTTTGGATAAAAGAAGAGAGAAAGAAGAGGGATCACATGCTTATTTAAGTATCAACGCATCCCAGATTGCATATACGGGTACTAATCAGAACAAATTACTATTTTCGCTACACTTTGTTATAGCATGTAGCATTTTAAGTTATCGCAACATCGAGTTATTTTACTAGCAGACAACTCTAAACTATCGGCGTAAAGTAGTTTGATTTTATGTAGAATTAACTCAAATTACTTATCTCTATACTTTCCATCGATATTCTGTACATCAAATTAGTATGAGCTGTGAAACCGTGTTAGGGACTGTTTTTTTGTCGTTTAGTTCATTATTCACATCAGCCTGTGGTGCTGCAATTTGTAAATCACCAACAATGTTAGTTTCAACCCTCACAGTTTGGTCAATAAGTTTTATTTTTTTAAGATATTTAGAAAAACGTTGAATAAAATTTTTGAACTTATTACTCTGAGCCAATGTTTTTTTTTACGACTAATGATTAAGTCAGGATTTATTTTACTGTAAATACTACGTATTAGTAAAAAAAAAAGAAGTTTAAACTGTATGTTTAAGGAAACATTAACCAGCGTCTGTCTAGCTCGAATGAACAGCATTAGATAACTAATAAACTAATAAATAATGAGCTTTTCGAGTTTATAATAGATACTCGCATAACCTTAGAAAATAGGCGAATTTTATGTTGTCGTCTGTTGTCTTCAAAAAACAGCAGAAACAAATCGTGGTAACAAACTAGTGATGTATACGGAACGTTTCATGTAGTCTAAGTGTTAACTACCGGAAGTGAAACATGAGTGGAAATAAAAATCAGTGGACGAACTAGATACACTTGAGGAAAATATTGTATAAGAGATATGAAAAACGAAAAATAAGACGATACGATGCTATGTAGTTCTATGCAGTAGCCAGTAGCCAGTTTTAATACTGTTTTAAATTGTCGATTAAAACTAAGAAGCGTGCAGGACATATAAGAAAAAGTGATACCTGCAGCAACTTCTAATCGAAAACGAAGGCATACGACCAACGATTAGACATCGAAAAAGTCTGAAGAATTAAGAGATTTACGAAGTATTAATCCAAGAAACTCCGCTTAAATATGTCTCTTGCAAAATTTAGTTTTGAAGATCTTACGAAAGGAAACGACCTTTTACTTCAGTAATTTGAGCTGATTTTCAATATGTAATTTGTTTCGGTGATCTCTGTTTTCTATTACGCAATACATCACTCGGGGTCTCAAATTAGTGCTGATTTTACAGGTCTCGGGGTCTAAAGGCCATTGGTTTTCTAGCTACTGTCTTTATACTGAAAAAAGCAAAACAATTATTAAAATGCAGAATCAAAAACATTTGACTTGATTAGGAACAATACTGTATGCATATATGTCACATATGGAGTCAACAAAGTGTTTTATTCAAATCTATTCGATTAATGGTTTAAACATAGGTATAAATTAAAATTTAAGACTTTAATGCCATTTATATTCCTCTATTCTATTTCCATATAGATTGTCCACACTAGACGTAGCTGGAGGTGGTAATAAAGTAAATAAATCTACAGAAATGTTTTAACCGATTATCCTTACAGTTAGACAGTACGTTGATATGTGTGGGGCAGTCTGTCAATAACGTTTGCTTGCCTATTACTGAGTAACACGACTGTATTTGATTTGATTTTGCTTGCTGTTAATTTTACGTACAGACTATGTAAGTTACGACAAAAAATATTATTATTTGTCCTCATGAAAAATGACGAAATGGATGAGAAGTTACTCTACAGATTACGAGAATAAAATTATTGGTGCGCGCGCACGCGCGTGTGTGTGTAAATAATTTAGAACCGAATAAATTTCATTCCTTTTGTTATCAATCGCGCCACAAAATACTTTATTCATTAGTGAAAAACGATGTCGTTGTCACGAAGCGCTTGGCGCGAAACTATCATGGTGCAGAAACTATTCATAGTCTGCGATTCGATTCGTAACGTGTACTAGCGAGGTTTTGTTTACGTCAGGTACAGGAAATTGCATGCCGAAGCAACGAGCACAAGTACAATACTGCCTTATCTCTGAATACTATACTCTAATAATTACTGACGTCGACTCGTTTTTATGATTTTTCGTGCCCTCCAGTTTGTTTCTTGTTTTCATTTATTTCTTTTTACGACTTAGAACATCGCATTTTATGAAGGTTCCTTATGCAATACCCGTTCAACCACTGAAATTAGAAGGATAAATTGACAAACTTAATTTTAAAGTGTCTTTATTTGGTTACTGTGATTGAATCTTTTTTGGATTTTAATTCTCTGATGTACTAATTCGCACTGTTCACAGGTATTTTTATCAAATTTTCGGTTTATTAAAGGATTTCTGTTTATAGCACTTTTCTTATCTGTCACTGATTTATGATACTACAAATTCATTCTTATTTAATTTTTTAGAAATAATAAATGGGGTGTATCAGAGTTTGCAACAGGTTGACTACTTCATTCTGAATGAAGGAACGTTTATTTATGTAATATGTTATTACAAAACAATAAGCATAATTGATGACTGAATACAAGGTATGAAGAGAATTAGTCCAGGGAATGTTTAAAACGGTTTGCACATTTAAAATTGACATGTAATATACAATGCATTTAAAGCGTGAACGTTAATATTCTTGTCTGGAGGCTGTTACCTACCATATTTATGGCTAGAACATGTCAGTGGCGTATCTAGAATTCAGCTTTGAGGCTGGGGTCGGCTTCCTATAAAAGAAGAAGCAATTTAAGACAATCAACATTGCTATCTTTAAAGCGGCTTAAAAACGCATGATAGCATCATGAAATCAGTTCCATTAAAATAAACGGCAATAACACAATAAAAATACGTGTTATTGAAAAATTGTTATTGATTGATACTAAACAAAACTGATACAAAACTGGAATTGATTGATATTCCTATATTTCATATTTCGTACGTGTACCCTAATGCTGGGTAATAAACGTGTTTGTATATTTAAAAAAGAACTACTACTATAAATAAAACAATAAGATCAAAAAGTTTAAAAATTAAGAGACTAACAAAATTTGTCAACTTTTTCGACCCTCTGGAGGTTGGTCCGGTCCCGTTCGTACCCCCCCCCCCCCGTAAATTCAGGTTGTTTGAGGTCGAAGGAGTCGTTCGTTTATTCGAAGCACAACGCCTTCTGTTTATATCCTCACTATTATTACAATAAATGTTACACGCATATTAGCTACAGTAACGGCCTATTAACATAAAGTTAATACTAACTAACATAACTTATAACTAAAGTTAATATAACTTAAAGTTAGTACTAAGTTAGCTTTATGTTGAGCTATACACCCTGTGATTTGGCTTGTTAGTGACCAAGTAATAAAACATCAGACACTTTAAAGACTGTTAACCCAATATAGCTCCATTATCTTTTAATATCCAAACACTGATTTATTACGAGTTCACGGAGAACGCAGATCCGTTACTAATAAGTTAAGACACGTTTTTATTAGAGCTGAAACCCGTCGATCGAGTAATACATTCGGCATTATGGTAGCGATAGGTTGATTCGTCTCCAGACGTTACACTCGACTACGTACAAGTGATTACGACTTAAATTTGTTTGTCGTTATAACAGTTTACATAACACTCGGAACCAATCGGGGCTCGTGAACGAATGCTCTGAGGAAGTTTCTCAGAGCATGCTCCTGAGGAATACTCCTGACACTGTTTAGGAAGTTTATATTTATTAATATAAATATATAATATAATACCATTTAACATTTTAATACAATTTTCGTGTTTGATTGCAAAAACAAATTGTGTTGTGTGGACCTTGTGAGGTCTTTATGGCTTCAGAAATTTCTTTGGTAATGTCAAAAACCGAGTCGATTGAAACTCACATAAATAGCGGTGTAAAATGTTTTGTGTTAGAGAAAGCAGATACGTTTCCAACGCATCTGAGAGTCTTCCCTGGTTTTTAAACCAACAGTTGCTTGGAACCGTAGTTAAAGTTTGTGGTCATTTTTATATACATCCATGGCCTTGGAAATCCCTTTCCACGTATATTACTTAACTCATTAATGACAAGCCTCACACCACAATCGTACAGTCAACAAATTTGAAACGCAGCCTAAAAATTTTGTTTTTTTGTCACCCAGTCAACTTAGTTAATTAATTAACGTTAATGATTGAAATTAATTTAGCGGTAATCAATGCCGTTATATTAATTTAAGAGTGGAAATCGAAATAAGGTACGAAGAAGACAGAAATAACGAGTGGCAAGTTTGGAATATGTTCTACAAAAGTAGATTATATACATATTGTTTTACATCTTGTGCCTTACAAGCATGTTAACGTAATCTTGTATTTATTGAATACCTATAATCATCAATAATAGAAAAATTAGTAAGTTCGTGTTCTTAAATAGTAAATATAATAAACATCTCTTCTAGAAACAACTTCTTTCACTGTTATCGTAAAATCGTAACAAATAATTTATAGCCTTCATCGACAAAGAAGAGTTGGAATCCGCTAATACATGTGGCTGCCGGTTAGCGCTTTCGAGTGTTACCTCATCTTTAATGCTGAACTAATGCCACATATAAGGCATCCACTAGTAGACGTGTTTTACTGTTGATTTTAAAGTCGTTATTTGAAGAAGATGTAAAAGTCGTTTTAAAGTCGTTTTCTGTGATGTTAAAAGTCCGTCAGGTAAATTCAAATTCTAATTTGTACAGTCCATCACAGCTCACAACTATCTTTTAAAGAAAGAATCACAGTATTATAAAATTCTTCGTTCAGATTTTGTAGAAATAACGACTCGTCTAACTGATAATGCGACTTAAGACATTTACGATAATCTAGTAAATGGAAAATATACATGAACGTTTTTGTTTACTGTTTAACGCATTCATGCTCTTGTATCGACTATTTCAGTGCACACCTCATGAAAGGCCATTTTCTGTTTCAGTGGTGTGAGACTCAGAAAGACTGTAACAGACTACGCCTCATGGATATACTCGTTAAACCCATGCAGCGGATAACCAAATATTCCTTGCTATTGAAAGCGATACAGAAGCATACTGAAATCGAGGAGCATAGAATCAGTTTAGATCTTATGGTAAGCACTGATTCATTTATTAACTTATTGATTTCCGTTACACGACTCCATAATTTATAGAAGAAATTTATTTAGTTGACGTTTGAATCAGAAAGCGTAGCTTTTTGTAAGGAAATATGCGTTCAAATGTGGAAGTGAGTGGGAAAGGGAGAACTGGATATCGGAAATCAGACCGAAAATTTATTGTAAATTGGCTTTAAATCATTGTAAATTTATTACCTGACTTTAACTGCACAACCTGTATTGAACGTAGCCAATAGAAATAATTTTGCATACAGATTTTCTGTATTACGAACAAGCTTGTTGTCTTTGGAATGTTTTATAAAAACGTTTAACTTTGAATCTGTCGTATTAAAACAGTTATTCTTAAAGAAACAACACTGAAAACAAGAATAACAAACTTTATTCTCCTATGTAAATATTAAATAAATTCTGATACTGTAGCACCAACATCTCATAGAATAAATTTTGCGGCACTAGAGACACATAATATCATATATAATTCATACAACTATCCTGCTGGATGATTGGCATGACATCCATTTACTTTTTACAGATATTTTAAAAACCAATGAGATTAACTTTTAGTACTTTAAACTTCCATTTTATCTTGTAAAATTATTACAAGGCACTATTTTAGTCCTACTGATGAGTTATTCAGTTCTCAAAGAATTAATGAGTTATGTCATAAAGTGCTTCACATTGCTTTTGTGGAAAAAATAAATGTTAATTAAATGCAACGTTGGAATGTATGACTTTATAAATTGTAGAGGAAAGTATGAGTACTGGCAAACTTAAGCACAAAACTAAGTTATTTAAAAATGTTGAGTTCGAGTTAGTTGTACTGAGTAAAAATTGTGGGACATGTGTAATGTTGTTATTTTCACTAGTATTTCACAGTTATAGTCTATTAAGTGTAGGCCTAAATAGGTCTACAATGGAGTCTTGTCACGGTTATTGAATCTTCAAGGATACAACAGGCAAAGCGCGAAGGTTACAAAGAAAATACAACTTGTATTACGCCTTTTTCTGAAACTTCTGTATAAATCTGTGGACATGTTAACACAGATATCAGTAGGTTTTGATAGTGTTAATGCCGTATAGTCGATGCAATTTAGGGTTGATCTTAATGTATATTTCAATCCGTGAAGCCACTCAGCGTACGAACGTATATCACCGTTTTAAATAAATAAAGATACGATTGAAAAACATAGGATTTATATAAACGTAAATTGGATACACAGGATGAAGTCATAAAGTCACAAAAAAGTAATAAGAATTTCAATTTACACCTTTGTGTATATATATTCTTGTTTTCAGATTCGAAGAGTCGATCTTTTTGTAAACAGTGTGAATACGACTTTACGACAGAAACAAGATTTAGAGAAAATACACGCAGTGATTGCTAGGATAGAGGCTTACGATGTGGTGGTAAGTACTGTACGAACTTCATTGCCAATTTCTTTGATACTCGAAACGTAAAGGAAAATTTTATTTTTTCTAGAAAAAAGGGTGTATTCTTTTGATGATTTCTAAGAGTGTTGAATAGAATAGAACATAGGTTTCAGGAATATATTGTGCCTCTGACACACTCAGTACATAAATTTCCTTCACGTATAAATCAGACAATTGAAGTAAATATTAATGCTCTAAATAAAACGTCTCAATTAGTTATTAATAGAATTAAGAAAATTAAAATTAACATCGTGAATCTTAAAATTTATATAATTGAGAGAAAACAATACTTAAATAATAAAATTTGTTATGCATAATGATTCATTTTTCTAGTTTTACATGCGAAGATTACTGCGGTTAGCGTACCACTATTTTTAGTCTAGTATTCAAATACTAGACTATTCGCCCAGTAACTATATATTAGAAAATATTTAGTTGTTTATTCACTTACTACAATTTTTTTTTGTATTTGTATCGGCTACCTGAAGACTACATTCCAATTTCAATTCTTTATTCCTTGTTCTTTTCTTTGTCTCCAATATTCTTTCATCTTTTCACTGTATCTCTTCTTCTTCCTGTCTTCAGTTCACCTTGAACCTGCGTTTTTCTCTCCTACCCTGGACTTCTTCCATTTGTAACACTTTTGCCCGAAAAACGTCCTTTTCAGTTGCTTCCTCTGCATTTACATTATTTTTTTCTAAATCCTTTTTGACTTCTTTAATCCAGCTCGATGTTGACTTCTTTCCCTTTTTCCATTATTGTATATAAACGTTTATAAAGGTGGCTGTGATTATATAAAACAGAAACCATTATTAGTGTAAGTTTAATTTATCAATGCATTATAACAAACCTTAAAAATTGCAAAGTCTCAGACATTAACGTAACAGATAGGCCTATTATTTTAACTGCATTTTGTATGCAACATTCAAGAATTGTGCAACGACTCATTTAGACCATTTAAAAATGTCTATTATGAGAGCAATAACAGCTAACGATTAGAATTTTCATGATATAAGAAAGGTGACGACTTTGCGAGGACATTTTTCTTTAATTTTTAACGTTTATTACTTTCAAAGCCACGTTAAATTAATATTATCGCTTTAAAAGATATCAGAGAAGGATATTGTGTACGAGAATTTAGAGGACGGTCTTCAGCCATCAGTGAATATTTAATCAGCGACGTTTCCTTTACCCAAGCAGTCGAGTCAGTTTTTTTGTTAAAGCGTTGAACGTACTATAAGTACTGTATCTAAAGCTTGTAAATAAACAAAAACTTATCGGACAAATTGGTATTAATGAACACACCGCACACAGAACGTACATTACCCCCTCTCCCAACTAGCTTGTAGCACATTACAGTATTTGAACACTTTTTTAATTAAAAAATGACTCTATAACTTCAGTTATAGAGAATTCATAATTATATTTCAATTATAATGTTTCAATTTTTATTTAGCATGTTCCAGGCTACTGATTGTTTGGATAGCCAAAACGACGCTTTTTAAATGTCTCAATGATGGGAAAAGTTCGTCCTTTGAATTCTGGTATTAATATAATTGTTATAATTGCTGAAAGTTATATATATATTTATATTACAACAACACAAGTTATTTAATATAATTTATTTTGTGGAGCCTCACGATTTTGGAGCACCAAAATTATACAACGGTACCTTTTGTGTATACATTTATATGTAATTTGAATTGTATAGCCCCGTACTTTTGGGAGACAAAATTATGCCAATACAACAGTAAATTAATTCGTGCTGTGTTTACATTCATACAACATTACTGATACTGTGTATGTATAATTGTTGTTCAGGTGTAATCATAATAAGAGTAGTCATTTTAGGAATCGTAACATGTTTTCATTTCTTTATTCAAACAAAAAAAATAAAAAATAATATAATAATAATATTTACTTCGCCATAATATATTCATTATCTATTGTTTCAATGTTTCTTTGTTGCCGTACACTCATCATAAAATAGATTTTATATCTTATGTCTTATATTAGCAATTATGTTAAACATTTCTTCGTTATACTATAAATTCTCGACTACTCAGTCTGAATGTCTGCTTTATAAATTTGTTCTTATTTACATTATTATTCTATACTTGACATACATCTTACGGCTTTATAGTCATTTTAAAGAAACTAATTGAATCTTTAGTCTTCTTCTATATTTCCAATTACTTTACTTTATATGCTTTCAATAAAAAATTAAATTTATTAAATCAATTGTTAATTCTTCAAGCAAGGATTTAAATTATCTTTAAATTAACTGGTCGTCATTAAAGAAAATTCTATTACAGTTAAATTACATTCTCTTATCTCTATCTACATAATTTTTCTTTAATTTAAAATTTTTGTATTAATGTCTTTATTCTTTTATAATTATAAATTGGTTTTTCGTCACATCAATTCTGCAGATTGTCCCATGTCCTCCAGTGATCTGTCGGTCTTCTCCTACTAGATGTCCTCTTGCGTTTTCCGGTTATAATGTCGTCCTCCAGTCACTCGTCCTTCATGGTCCCATCGACTGGCTGTAGAATGGAATGACGTGTTGTTCTGAATCGGCTGCTGTTGTTATATAAACCGCCTCTATTGCTCTGCGTATCGTTCCTCTGCTTGATGTTCTCTCGCCATCTGTCTAGAGTGTTGATGTTTGTAGTAGTAGACTGTTTGTAAACGTCCGATAATTGTAGTTACTGTTCTATTTTTTTAATACTTGAACTAACATATTGTCCGTTATACTTTACAATTTATAAACAAAAGATCTTGTCGATATTGGACATAGCGTCTAGCTATGTCTGAAATAATTAAAATTTCGCGTCTCTGACGGACATAGCGTACCGCTGCAATTGAAAACAGATTGAAGAGTAAATTTGGCTCTCCTGGGCTCGTATTTATATTCACCAAAAAAACCACACCTGTCGTCACAGAATTCTGCAGGTCAGAATTCTACAGCTGCAGGTGCAGGTCAGCTGTCCACGGCGTCTGTTCCCCCACTCTCGTCCAATTTCACATATTCGCACATTTTTGCCAATTGCAAATTCTGCAGGTCAGAATTCTACAGCTGCAGGTGCAGGTCAGCTGTCCACGGCGTCTGTTCCCCCACTCTCGTCCAATTTCACATATTCGCACATTTTTGCCAATTGCAATGTCTAATGCGGATTTCAAGGTGATGTAACATTGTCTAATTTAATTACACATATTATACGTAATTATCATAATGATCGCATCATTAGTGTAATTACTATGCTCTAAAAATCGCACAGAATTCGCACTGAAAGTTATAATTACATAGAATTCGCACTGCACACGTGTCTGACTTTTATGCATTTTTAGAAGTCTATACAATCTTCCTAATATTTACGGTTTGCTTATAATTAAATAAAACTTTAATTTAGCATCTATTTGGGGTGAGATTGCAAACTTTCAGGCTTGAACAGGCTTCACGCACACACACTATTTACTTGTGTACACGCTCTCAGCGGCAATCGCATGATGTTCCTGTTGATTCCTGTTTATAATTCAGCTTCCAATTTCACACCTGGTTGTCTATTACATATTACTAAAATTAATTTAAATATTTATTTTATTTAATACATGCACATTACAGCATATGCTTGTATTGTCGCAATATATATATATATATATATATATATATATATATATATATATGCGACGACACAAATAAATACTTTCGCATAGGATAGTTGTGTGTATAAATTATGAACAAGTCTATATTGGAGATGTAGAAAAATTATTTATTCAACACACAAGTAAATAATGTTTATATGATATATTTAAATTTAAACAAATGTCACGTACAGTATTTTATTATTTATAAAAGAGTCTATATAGTTCAGTTTGGATGAGTTTACTTGATACGTAAAATTCCGTATACTTAGCGTGACGTCACTCGCTGCTCCGCTGGCTTCTCTCTCTCTGCACTGACCGCCGCTCTGCTATCTCCCTCTCTCTCACCGCGTGTTGGGGTTCGTCGCACAACTGATAACACTAATTGCAGATGTCACACATAAACTGTCACTTTCCGAATTGTTAGTTTGTATCGCTCGGAATTGGTTATTATTAGTATTTAATGGTTATGAATTATTGATTCTCAGGGTTGTAATGGGTGATAATTTTAAAAGCGGTGTATTATGCTTACACCTTCCGGGTACTCTTGAAATGTTCCGCGTTAATAAAATTTACCCCGGTAGATAAATCTCCCTAAGCGGAACTCTTCTATTAACACGGAATAGCACTTAATATTTAATATTGGTTGTTAACTCGCTTGGTTCTAGTCGAACAACTCGAAAAGAGTTCCAAGGCTTAGAGTTACTTTAGATTAATCAGTTCGAACAAGAAAAACTCTTCACTAAGCAACACCTTCGGATGAAGTCCCCAAGTACATATGACAACGGACGGATCTGACTGAAATTAGGGGCTTCTGATTGGTCAATCGACTGTCTACGTGGTAGATTGAACAAAAGATAGACGGGTTGCAGGCGAATCTTTGTATAAGTCTTCATAGAGCCTGCAGAGAGCCTGCATAGATTTTATCTAGAAATTTTATTACTCTTCAATTGATAAGCGTGAAAAGTTGAGTTTTCAATTACTAAAAAACCACACTTACAAAATAGCTGAGAACAACAAAGTATATAAAAAATGTAGCTATTTTCATAAATAATTCACTGTCCAAGTTTCATGCCGATAGGTTAACTAACGCGGAAGATATAACAACGAAGGCTCACCACCCGCGAACGCGCGCACATATTCACACACAAAGTACATGACATTATAGAGCAAACATTTACAAAGAATTTGGTATAACACAAGTCCTTATCCATCACTAATACAAAACTTACAGTTAATTGACAAAAATTGCATAAATCAATTTAAAACATGTTAATGTCCGTCATCATGCTCTGATATTCTTATTCATAGATCATCATCCTGTGTTTTGTTGCAACATATTTATGAAGTTGTAGCAAAATTGTAACCTAAATGGATACACCCTAAATATGTAGTAAAATAGAAAACAAAGCCAGTGAAAACAAAAACTTTTAATAAACTTTTATGTTTGATTTTTTGAGAGATTTTTTATAAGTTGTAAATCTTTTACTGAGAAAGAAGCCAACTCAAATGATTTAACATACTCATTTTGCTGCAGTAAGTGAAGTCTGTAATGATTTTCTGTTGTTACCGGTGAATTTTATACAAGGGGCGACTAATAAGTTAAACAGTAACTTAATATATGTACGAATTTGTTCAATAGGAATCAAAAGATGAGGACTTGGAGAGGCTGGTACGCAGTTACAATGATCTGGATCTAACATGTCCTATGCCAGGCTGTTGTAACTCGCAAAGGAGACATTTAATTATAGAAGGTGATCTCAAACTCAAAGACAACGCGACTTCAAAGGTAAGGTCGCAAAAGGTAAGAATGAATAATGAATAAGAATAAAAGTAATATAAGAAAAGCAATAGATTTAAGAAACAAGAATATTTAGTACAATCGCATATGCCATCTATCTAATATATAGCTGTTTACATATAGAACTATATATAGAAATATATCTAGTAAGCACTGCAACCGCGTATTAAATTTTATGCAAATTACAGTATTTTTAATATATGAGTATTCATTTTCTAGAAAAGGTTTTTTAACTGGGAATCTTTAAACGTCTTAATGCAATATTTAACTAATTTTTTCAGCCTAGAACTGGTCCAGGTAGTGTACTGTCGTTTGTTTTTATTAGAGCTCTAAATCTCAGTGCACTGTGTCACTTCTCATTTTCGTCATAATTATTTTTAATGTTAACGGTACATTTACAATCACAGACCTATTAACAGTAAATTAGTACGTATGCAGTATAAACTCTAAAGGACATTCATTTTTAGATTACTAATAGTATTGAGACATTAGGATTTGTGGCAAGAGTTCCAAAAACCTGGCGCAGTAGTTAGACATCGGTTACTTCCGTCGAATCTCTTCAGAATATCCAAACACCTCAAATAAAACTATGAATCTTTCAGACGTAAAACGATTTTTGGTTTTAATAGGAATTCTTTACACTGTCGTTTTGCATGTTTTTTTTTTACATAGTCTTGTTTTCCAAAGTACTGGAGAGGATAAAATCCCTTGCGGATATCATAACTTAATGAAGAAGTAACATATTCAACTGCACCTCATAGTGGTGGGCGATACGGACCGTACGATGACTGATGTGGGCCTGGAGACCGAACGACAGTCGGTATACACTGTCCGACTCAACAAAGTGCCAGATGGGACCCGCAGCGAGTAGATGTTACAGGTCACCCTCGTGCCGTTGGTTAGGAAACTGTCCCTAAAGGGGAATTACTCATCATAGGCTAACGATATAGGATGCAGAAGGCAAGGGAAACCCACCGCACTAAAGACCCTCAGGGTATCCCGATGATGTGGGACCTCTGTTTCTTTTGAACCGGGAAATCATCGAGAAAGTAGATAAATTCACCAACTTAGGAATCAGTATTACAAAGGACGGACAAAACAAACATGACATCAAAGCATAATAACGCTTTGGATAATTGGGACTCCCTTTTATCTGAGGTCCCTACACTTTCCGGATTATGTTTATTTCGGGTATACGAGTTTTTGTTTATTCGCTTTTCCTCTTACATTGTTAAGCCCTTGGAGATAAAAACATCGTTTATACGTTTAAATTTTATTGCTGACTTAAAACCGTGTGTGTCGCAAAACCGAATGAACGCAAATATTTTGTACAATGTGTACTTGTCCAGGGAACCATCATTCTTTGCTGGTTTGCTGCGATCGCATTGAGTCCGTAAAAACGGCGTTTGTTTACCGCTCATTGAGCGTCGCGTCTTCGCGTCAGTTCGTTATCGTTTCTAGTAGAATTATCATCCCAAATAGTAAAAATAAGTGGAAGATGAAAAAAGTATATTACGATCGTAGCAATGTAAACATTTTGAAAGTAATGACGGAAGCGGTAATAGGAAGCGAACAGACATTGCTGGCTAGTTGTTATTTTGTCGTGGCTTAAGCAACACTAATTTTAAAAAGTGCTGAGAGTTTTGATCTCTAGTAACTCTCTAAGAAGCACTAAGTCTTATCTCTAATAAGCAAACACACATTCGAGGCAGAAAGTATGAACATCTCAAAGATCATCTGCTATTCAGTGTTTCCAGTAGCGCATAGGTAGCAAGGAATTTCCGTCAGCGAAGGGGATTAGCGTTTGCGAAAAAGAAAATAAACTGGCTTCAGCCTAGTTTGGTAAAGATACTCGTATTCGTGAAGTTCCAAGCATGATGAAAATTCTGGTGCCTTATCGGTCTGAGTTATAAATTGTATAACGTTTGCTACTAAATCAGCAACACGAGCATTTGCGGTGTAAGTCAGAGTTTAGAGCGTAAATGAAGAGGAAACAGCTTGAAGGAACTGACGTATAAGTACACTACCAATTCTGTGCACAATCCGATGAAACGGTCCATTCCTGTAATTTAATGCGCGACTACAAAATGACATTTAAAAGAAGAATTGCCATGGGGAAGCGGAGTAAACAAACCATAACAATGTTATGCGCAGACAGTGATGGAAGCAAAAAACCGCTTCCCCTAATTTTATTAATGAAATAACATTCTTTTTCTTTCCATCATTTTAATGCTTTATTTTTTATAGCAGTGTTAAAGAATTATGTTATATTTCTATCTAGACCTGCCACAGTAAATCGGGAATTGAAACTGTGTAACATCTACGTTTACTACACAAACGTACGAGATATATTACTTGTATATAGTAGGTCTACTGCTGTAGTGGTGTTATGTAGTACTGCTGTAACATTGTACTCATAAACAATATACACCATACCAAGTCTTTAGTTGTAGAAAGTACATAGGAGAGTAAAATAAAATTTAATAGGCGAAATTATTTAAGTATATGGTTACCCTGTCAGTAATTGTAATGCTCCTATTTTCCAAACAATGATTATAATAACATTTATTTATAATTCTGTCGTTCAGGTGGACGTCCACTGCTTCCTGTTCACCGACATGTTGTTGGTATGCAAACCTGCGACGAGACGATCCGAGGGACGAGTTCGGGTCTTACGTCAGCCTTACCTAGTGGAGAGACTCGTGGTTCAGGAACTGAATCGCGATCCTGCGACTCTTGCACTAGTATATTTGACTGAATACAGAGTGCCTTGCGGTGCTTTTCTCCTTAGCAGCTCTGATACAAAAACCGTAAAGGTAACGAGACTCTTTGTCAGTGTAGCCTATATATGTACGCACGTGTGGTTTAAATAATAAATTATAAAAGTATCGACCGAAACACATTTTTTAGTAACGTGTCATGAATATTTTGATATTAGTGCCTTACCAGCTCTGGTTTTGTAATAACAAATGCGTTTCGTAAATTCTCATAACGAATTGGGCCAAACCATTGGGCTCTAGTAGAAGGCCGGAATATTAAACGTGTTAACACTGGAACCAGCTAATATTTGAGGCCGACTAGACGATCTCTTAATTTATGTATTTCAATAATCAAATCGCGTCATTTTTAATTGCAGGTTAACAACAGTTTTATAATTCTTCATTTTTTGAAAATTAAAAGTTTATTATCTAATATATAATCTGTTTTATTTAACAAATATACGAATTAACTTACTAATTTATTAAAAAGTTAAAAAAATCATATGATACGAATTCAATAATTCGAACAAAATTAATTATTTATTAACACTAATTCATTAATTTCTTCAACTTAAACGTATATCACTAAGTGCGCACAGACCTATAATTTAGATTTAGCTATAAATAGGACAACTTATGATTTTAGTAATGCTATGAAATTAAATAAAAATATAACATGTTTACTTTAGCTGTTTTATTACACTATGCTTATAGGCCTCAGACACAACGTTGTCACATTTTTTAATATTCCGGCCTTCTACTAGAGCCGGCCATGGCTAAACGTGTACACATTCTTTACAGCGCCTGACGGTATTCGTTTGCATTTCACGAAACAGTTACCAGTTGTAAGCGTATAATCAAGGGATAATTTTTAAAATTGTATTATAATTTTAAAATTATAAACCTAAAAACATTTATTTTTGTCAGAACAAGCAAATTTAATGTCGTTTTACTTGTAGGTATTAGTGTATATTTTAAGGATTAAAAACTTATTAAGAATGGACGTCGCGTTTTACAATAAAAACATTAACGCTATTCCTTCATCTTAAACTAGACGTGTTTCTTATTCACTTACTTTCAAGTAGGGAAAGTAATGTCTGATGTTAACATTTAGCGAAGTCGATGTGGGATCGAGATACCACTGTTCGACTGGAAGTCTGACGGTACTTTAATATATTTTTCAATTCTTTTAAAAATATACAATCCTTGAAATTAATAAGAATTATATTATTTTGTATTTATGACTCAAAGGGTTACACGAGCGTTTTTTCCGGCCTTTTGCGTGCGGTTGGGAAATGTATTGAATTTAACACACAGTCGGCAATAAAATTGGTCACACGGACGTGGAAAAAACGCACGGGTCGTCAACTCTGCTGCGTCTTCAAGGTCTCCTGTACCGAAACGCGACCTGTTTTAGCGTTTTTAACTCGCACGAGGGTGGTCACACGGACTGTTCAAAGATGCAGCAAAAACAGCATTTGTTTATTTACTTGTTACTGTGGTAATTAATTTTGGTCTCCACGGTTTTGTTTACGTCTTTATAAAAAAATATGTAATGTAAAAATTTTTCTTACTAAAGATATATTTACTACTGATAACCAATATTTTCTTTAATCTAAACACGGACAGATGTGTTTCTGTGTAGTTGCGTTTTAACCTTTATATAGGCCTACACATGCTAGAGGTGTAGGGACGTCCGACGCTGCCGTCCGATTATAAACACTACCTACGAGAAGTGTTATAAACCGCCTGTGTGACAACACTTCCGCCGGTGCACGTGCGAGAAAAAAACGCAAATGTTTACACCGTGCGTTTTTCCAAACTCCTCGCGCGTGCACCGCCGGAAAAAAATGCTAGTGCAACCGTACCCTTAATTTTTAAGGAATAGAACAGAATCATCATACATCCTTAACATCGAGTATTGAAAAACAACGAGTATTAGAAAAAATAATGTTACTTCTCGCGTGCTGTATGTGTGGAATATTAGTGCCACCAAAGTAGGCCTACATGAAATCAAAATTTCAGAAAATTGTATAATATTAAAATTTCTATATAAGTAACTCGAAGAGTTCTTGCAGTATTATTGTATAATATTATATATATTATCAAACATAAATACTTTTGCAAGTTGGCTAGTTGTAATGTATTTTTATCGTTTCAATTCAGTACGTTCCGCTGAATATATCTTCAGAGGGTTTAAATGAATTCAGTGAAACGTACGCCAGGGGAACTGAAACGATAAAAATACATTACAACTACTTGCAGAAGTAATTATATTTGAAAAAATATGTATGTATGTGTGTGTGTGTGTGTGTGTGTGTAATAGTATACAATAATATAATTATATTATTACAGTAATATAATAATGCTGTTATTATTTTTACTATTATTGATTTTTGTTAATTAATTATAATTATAATATTAATAATAATTATTATTGAGACAGTGTTACAGCAATAAGTTTAACTAATGATTAAACACTGCAATTATCAGAGAGTGAATGTGTATGTACGTGTGTATGTTGCAGACGTGGGCATCGAGCATAAGGAAAGCACAAGACTTGTACGCGGCCGCCAAGCAGGCGACGACCGCCACCAGTCACTCCATACTGGCTCTCAGTCGGCAGCCCAGTAGTTATTACGAAGACGACTGGACCGAGGAGACGGTAGACGACATGGACTCGCACAGCGTCACGTCGCTTGGACTGTTTCCGGCCAAGAGTCCGCGCGGTTCCACCAGGGGAAGCAGTCTTAATCATTCCCACAGGTACTCGTTGTTAATACAAAGCATCAGAGTAATCTTTATAGTTTAATGAAACATCAGAACTTGTATTCTATATACGTATATTAATGTACGTTAATATGTATACGTTCAGGAAAGCCAAAATATTTTATTCCGTCCAACAAGAATAACCCGATTTATTAACCTGACACACAGATAATATCAGCTTACATATGTTTTCGGGCTTATTTACATAAGTGTAAGTGAGTTGAGTCCACCAAATTGCTTTCCGAAAAGCTAGTATTTACATCACGGATATGGACGGAGATACAATATTGTTAGTGTTTTGCCTAAACCATTAAAACCGTTTAAAGAAATAATCGTGATATTTGTTATTGAGTCTGGAGTGCGTATTGATAAGACATAAATGAATAAAATAAATTAATATAAAATAAGATGTAAATGAAATTCGGCTGACAACGTATTTACTGCAATGATTACGCGCTAGTACTAAATTAAAGTATGATCATATTTATGAATAACTTAGATTAAATTTAGTACGTTTAAACAATAGACGTTTCCAGAGCATATTGTTAGAAAATATTCTGCCTACATCCGTACATGTTATACAAAATTGATACTTTCCTGAACAAGGGAACATTATAGTGGAGGTACATAATATAACAGATAGGACTTAAGACTCAAAAGTAGACTGACCCGTTTCCTTCATTTTTCAACATATTTTTATACACTTAAAGTTGAGGTACTATGTAATCACTCAGGGTTTTCATTTATACTAATGTTATTAATTTTAATTACACTAATGCGAACTGTATGTTGTTAATAATTAGTAATTAATAAATATAAATTGATATTGATAAAATATATTACTTTTTAAAGTAAATTTATATTTATTAATAATATCTATGTATTATAATTATTAAATAAATATAATATTAATTTCTACAAACTTAATTGATGACAAACAATATATTTTAAATTGGGAATAAAACTCGTTCATTTCTTCTTTTATAAAGTGTTCTGTTGTTTTTTCGTGGCTATTAGTAGGAGACAAAACGACTAAGAATCTTTTACAGAAAAAGTAAAAATTAATAAAGATGTAATAAAAATTATATAAATCATACAGATTGATACCGACTTACCACGGTAGGAGATCGTCATGTTGAACAGTGGAAACAGAATAATTGACATCAGATGAAATCGCTAATTACAACTTAATTATAGTTAAAATAAATAAAACAACAATAAATAATAATTTTCAGGCTTATGGTTGGTCAACACAGTAATGTTACATACAATGAATGTCACTTCAATAACACCATCGCTCTAAGTAATATTAAATAATCACTTTACACTAAATCTCAAGTCAGTCACAGGAACAACAGCTCCGCTAACACACAGTAATCTTAAATGCACACTTTAACTTGGCTGGCCTCTTACCTTTATACCCCGCCGAGGTTCGAGAAGAATCTACAGATTTCCCGTTGAAGCGTCGAGAATAATTGCGTAGTTACTGCAAGCCGGCCTTGCTTACCCCGCAGACCGAATGGCGCTACGTCACGTGGGTTGCTTATTTCATGGTCGTAAGATTATGTATCTTGGATCCTTAGCATGGGATCGTTTATTATCATAACAGTACCACTAGAATATAACAAGCAAATTTGGTTTAACTTTACACAAACCTAAGTATTGAGGGAGTATCGTGTATTGCTTTTACGTGTCACTTGCTTCATCTTACGTTTGATGCGATTGCGTGCTAATGGAACTGATTTTACCAGCTGGTTTAGGTAAACACGAGGATATCTGAATCACTTAAAATAATTTGTTTGCTTTTGACGCTTGTATTTTACATGAGCCCATGTGAGAAACATTAATTTACACTAAACTGAAAATACTTATGCCACTTTGAGTCTATCCGTCTTATTGTATACCTAAATAGATGTACGTTTACACTTTCATACTTGTTTATATAGATGTATGTTATTTCTATTTAATTCATTTATATCAGGATGTGTTTAGATTATATCATAAAAAGTTTAGTTAGTTGTATAAATACATTTGCCCCTTCATAAGATTTATCTGCGCATTAGTATGCATGTAATGATTATACATATAGTGTTGTATTGTTTAAAAAGAATACCTTCTTTCAGAACGTTGCTTTACAGTTTTTATGCTTAGAACACGGGCCTCAGTACGACGACACTAATTCAGAGCTAGTGTCCACTGTTATAAATACGAACATTTACCATATTTTTTGTCCGTATTAAAAACACTGAGTAAACAGTGTTTTCTGTTGACAAATTTCAGTGGCTCTGTCGAGATGAATGAAGGTTCATCGATAAGCAGTATAAGCCAGTCGCGAGGAATCAGTATGGAGAATGAAGTGAGAGGTTCCAGCCAGAGTTCAGACGAAGGGGTGCCGCCGCTGGGAGCTGACAGACCCCATCATTCCACATCTCCTAGGGCCGAAAGGTAGTTATCAAATTTAATTGGCAGTAGTATAGTAATTTAGACTGTTTATTTTTACTAGTAATTTATTTTTACTTCCATGTTCCATAAGGAAATGAAAGTATGGTCTTGGCGAAAAAAATCGTGTTCGAAAAACGGCAGATTCTGATTGTACTACCATCAAAACATAAAAAACGTCATTTTTCGAAAAGTGCCTGTGTGTGTGTGTCTGTGTGTAGAACTTTTTCAATGGCAAACGATAACAGCCGCAAATTAAAACAGAATCAAATAATTTTTGGCATACAGTTCTGAGTTGTAGAGGACTCGAGGCCTATTGTTTTTGGTGAAGATCGGTTAAGGGAAAGGGGTAGTTTACCTGCAACGTTTTACGTTTTAACAAGAGTAAAGTGCTTAATTTTGATAAATTAAGTATGCTGAAAATAAGGTCATAATAATCCACTGTAGAAAGGTAGATGAAATATCTATAAATGAAAAGGGTAGTTAAATGGGGGAGGGGGTAATCTTATATATAAAAATGAATGTTTCTTTGTTTGTCCCGTATGCGTTCCTATACCATTCATCCGATTGCGATGAAACTTCGGTGAGTTGTTGTGCGCACGCCCGCGAAGGTTTCTGAATTAGTGCTTTTTTCGATGGAGTCCTTTGGGGGGTTCTTTGGGGTCTTCCACATCTCCTCCTAAACCACTGGACCGATTTCAACCAAACTTGGCACAAATATTTTACGCAAAGGGAGAACCAACATAGGATAGGTGTTTTTTTCGATGGGGTCCTTTTGGGGTTTTTTTGGAGTCTTCCACATCTTCTCCTAAACCACTGGACCGATTTAAACCAAACTTGGCACAAATATTTTACGCAACGGGAGAACCAACATAGGATAGGTGGTTTTTTCTACGGGGTCCTTTGGGGTCTTCCACATCTCCTCCTAAACCACTGGACCGATTTCAACCAAACGTGGCACAAATATTTTACGCAACGGGGGAACCAACATAGGATATGTGTTTTTTCGATATGATCCTTCGGGGGGTCCTTTGGGGTCTTCCACACCTCCTCCTAAACCACTGGACCGATTTCAACAAAACTTGGCACAAATATTTTACGCAAAGGGAGAACCAACGTAGGACAAGTGTTTTTTCGATACGATCCTTTGGGGGGTCATTTGGGGTCTTCCACATCTCCTCCTAAACCATTGGACCGATTTCAACCAAACTTGGCACAAATATTTTACGCAACGGGAGAACCAACATAGGACATTTTTTTTCGATACGATCCTCTGGGGGTCCTTTGGGGTCTTAAAAACTATTAGATTTGGTTACTATGGCAACCCAATAGACTAGATTCTGTTCTAAATGTATTATCGCATTAAATTGAAGACCACGTGAACGAAGTCGTGGGCAACAGCTATTTATTTTTAAGAAACCTACTTTAATTGAACTTTATTAATTAAACTAACATTTTATTTTCATTACGTATAACGTGAAACTCCGTAGCGAAGCACGGGTATTTTGCTAGTCTTATATATAAAAACTAGCGAGTACCCGGCATGCGTTGCAATGCCACTCAAAGAAAGAAAGTGTTTGTATATATATAATACTAGGGGAATACCCGTGCTTCGCTACGGAGTTTCACGTTGTACGTAATGAAAATGTTAGTTTAATTAATAAAGTTCAATTAAAGTAGGTTTCTTAAAAATAAATAGCTGTTGCCCACGACTTCGTTCGCGTGGTCTTCAGTTTAATGCGATAATATATTTATAACAGAATCTATTCTATTGGGTTGCCATAGTAACCAAATCTAATAGTTTGGGGGACCCCCCAGAGGATCGTATCGAAAAAACACCTGTCCTATGTTGGTTCTCCCGTTGCGTAAAATATTTGTGCCAAGTTTGGTTGAAATCGGTCTAATAGTTTAGGAAGAGATGTGCAAGACCCCAAAGGACCCCCCAAAGGATTGTATCGAAAAAAACACTTGTCCTATGTTGGTTCAGTGGTTTAGGAGGAGATGTGGAAGACCCCAAAGGACTCCATCGAAAAAACACCTATCCTATGTTGGTTCTCCCGTTGCGTAAAATATTTGTGCCAAGTTTGGTTGAAATCGGTCCAGTGGTTTAGGAGAAGATGTGGAAGACCCCAAAGGACCCCATCGAAAAAACACCTATCCTATGTTGGTTCTCCCTTTGCGTAAAATATTTGTGCCAAGTTTGGTTGAAATCGGTCCAGTGGTTTAGGAGAAGATGTGGAAGACCCCAAAGAACCCCCAAAACGACCCCATCAAAAAAACACCTATCCTATGTTGGTTCTCCCTTTGCGTAAAATATTTGTGCCAAGTTTGGTTGAAATCGGTACAGTGGTTTAGGAGAAGATGTGGAAGACCCCAAAGAACCCCCAAAAGGACCCCATTGAAAAAACACCTATCCTATGTTGGTTCTCCCTTTGCGTAAAATATTTGTGCCAAGTTTGGTTGAAATCGGTACAGTGGTTTAGGAGAAGATGTGGAAGACCCCAAAGAACCCCCAAAAGGACCCCATCGAAAAAACACCTATCCTATGTTGGTTCTCCCTTTGCGTAAAATATTTGTGCCAAGTTTGGTTGAAATCGGTCCAGTGGTTTAGGAGGAGATGTGGAAGACCCCAAATAACCCCCCAAAGGACCCCATCGAAAAAACACCACTAATTCAGAAACCTTCGCGGGCGTGCGCACAACAACTCGCCGAAGTTTCATTGCAATCCGATGAATGGTATAGGAACGCATACGGGACAAACAAAGAAACATTCATTTTTTTATATAATTTCCTGGAACCCGATCGCAGCGCCACCTACCGGGTCCAATTGTGAATCTAAACCATCCAGGGACCCACTCAAACACACACACAAAATTTCATCAAAATCGGTCCAGCCGTCTAGGAGGAGTTCAGTGACATACACACGCACACACGAAATATATATATAAAGATATAAAGACTTCGTTCGCGTGGTCTTCAATTTAATGGGATAATATATTTAGAACAGAATCTATTCCATTGGGTTGCCATAGTAACCAGATCTAATAAGTTAGTTTTTTAAGACTCCAAAGGACCCCCCAGAGGATCGTATCGAAAAAAACACGTGTCCTATGTTGGTTCTCCCGTTGCGTAAAATATTTGTGCCAAGTTTGGTTGAAATCGGTCCAGTGGTTTAGGAGGAGATGTGGAAGACCCCAAAGGACCCCCCGAAGTATCATATCGAAAAAACACCTATCCTATGTTGGTTCTCCCTTTTCGTAAAATATTTGTGCCAAGTTTGGTTGAAATCGGTCCAGTGGTTTAGGAGGAGATGTGGAAGACCCAAAAGGACCCCCCGAAGTATCATATCGACAAAACACATATCCTATGTTGGTTCTCCCGTTGCGTAAAATATTTGTGCCAAGTTTGGTTGAAATCGGTCCAGTGGTTTAGGAGAAGATGTGGAAGACCCCAAAGGACCCCATCGAAAAACACCTACCCTATGTTGGTTCTCTCGTTGCATAAAATATTTGTGCCAAGTTTGGTTGAAATCGGTCCAGTGGTTTAGGAGGAGATGTGGAAGACCCCAAAGAACCCCCAAAAGAACCCCATTGAAAAAACACCTATCCTATGTTGGTTCTCCCTTTGCGTAAAATATTTGTGCCAAGTTTGGTTGAAATCGGTCCAGTGGTTTAGGAGGAGATGTGAAAGACCCCAAAGGACCCCCAAAAGGACCCCCGAAGGATCATATCGAAAAAACACATATCCTATGTTGGTTCTCCCGTTGCGTAAAATATTTGTGCCAAGTTTGGTTGAAATCGGTCCAGTGGTTTAGGAGGAGATGTGGAAGACCCCCTAAGGACCCCCCAATGGACCCCGTCGAAAAAAACACCTATCCTATGTTGGTTCTCCCATTGCGTAAAATATTTGTGCCAAGTTTGGTTGAAATCGGTCCAGTGGTTTAGGAGAAGATGTGGAAGACCCCAAAGCATCCCCCAAAGGACCCCATCGAAAAAACACCTACCCTATGTTGGTTCTCCCGTTGCATAAAATATTTGTGCCAAGTTTGGTTGAAATCGGTCCGGTGGTTTAGGAGGAGATGTGCAAGACCCCAAGAACCCCCCAAAGGGCCCCATTGAAAAAAATTCATAAACCTTCGCGGGCGTGCGCACAACAACTCACCGAAGTTTCATCGCAATCGGATGAATGGTATAGGAACGCATACGGGACAAAAAAGAAAGAAACAAACATTCATTTTTATAGATATAGAAGATGAATGTTTCTTTGTTTGTCCCGTATGCGTTCCTATACCATTCATCCGATTGCGATGAAACTTCGGTGAGTTGTTGTGCGCCCGCCCGCGAAGGTTTCTGAATTAGTGGTTTTTTTCGATGGGGTCCTTTGGGGGGTTCTTTGGGGTCTTCCACGTCTCCTCCTAAACCACTGGACCGATTTCAACCAAACTTGGCACAAATATTTTACGCAACGGGAGAACCAACATAGGATATGTGTTTTTTCGATATGATCCTTCGGGGGGTCCTTTGGGGTCTTCCACATCTCCTCCTAAACCACTGGACCGATTTCAACCAAACTTGGCACAAATATTTTACGCAAAGGGAGAACCAACATAGGACAAGTATTTTTTCGATACGATCCTTTGGGGGGTCCTTTGAGGGCTTCCACATCTCCTCCTAAACCATTGGACCGATTTCAACCAAACTTGGCACTAATATTTTACGCAACGGGAGAACCAACATAGGACAGGTGTTTTTTCGATACGATCCTCTGGGGGTCCTTTGGGGTCTTAAAAAACTATTAGATTTGGTTACTATGGCAACCCAATAGAATAGATTCTGTTCTAAATATATTATCGCATTAAATTGAAGACCACGCGAACGAAGTCGTGGGCAACAGCTATTTATTTTTAAGAAACCTACTTTAATTGAACTTTATTAATTAAACTAACATTTTCATTACGTACAACGTGAAACTCCGTAGCGAAGCACGGGTATTCTGCTAGTTTTTTTTATAAATTAAAATGGTAGTTGATGATGGAGGAAGTATATTTTTATAAGTTTTATATGTGTACTACATTATTGACTACAAAGAAGTAGTTTCTATAGAAACATTTCATTTCACTTTAACAAAATTCTATATTTTTCATTTTAATTTAAATCATGTATGAGAGAAAATATATCGTTCGTGGCAGGCAAGCATATCTCAATTATGTAATGTTTACGTTTCCATTTTATTTTCTTACGTTTGCACGCTTTTTAAATGGAAAGTACCAAAACCCACACCAACACAACGCGTGGAAGCCGAAAAGGTGTCCAGCGTGGACAGTGATTTGCTTCCTGTGGATCGCTCGCCAGTGTAACTGCACATGTTTGCAGAGGAACGGTCCATAAACAGACTTTTCGTCTTTAGGGAATGAACCCTCTGCAAGATGCTCAGGGTCCATGAGAGACTTCAGAGCGCTCCTTCTTTTCCGCGTGTTTGTTCTGTGAAACGTACACTGTAGATTCGCAGCTTTACTCTGAGCAACTCTACATAGGGAATGTTGAAAAGTTTTGTCCACGGCGTACCCTCATATGCACTAAAACCTGTTCTCATGTTTTGATTACGAACATCATAATATTAAAACTTTGAAAACTTGAGCACTACTTAATGGAGGTCAAACATTAACTTTTACAAGCCATTAATTTAATGCATATTTTGAAGCAATAAATGTTTTAATAAATTAATACAATCTGTGTACTTATTTCCATTATGATATAAGAATTACAAACTAATATGTGCATGTGTGTATGTATGAAAATATATAAATATTTTTCTCCTCTGGAAAAAGTTGTTTGCCCCTCCTGGAAAATATTGTGACCTCTCTGATGGCTAGTTATTTACTAGCCTGTGTGGAATATAGCGTTATGACATGGATCAGAATGGTGGGTGTTAAACAGAAGACGCAAACGTATTAAGGAAGAAATATTTTGCTAAGAAATTTATAATTATACGGGTGAACGGAATCGTCGTTCAGGAAATCAGACGACGAATGGAAAGAAAGAAACAAAGACTCGATTTTAAAAAAGAAAAATGACCAGTATGGTATTGACAGAAAAGACTTTGATAACACTATAGACATCATTCACCCTCGGCCGATAACTCGCAGCGAGAGCCCAATTTCATTACAGGAATCAGATCGCAGCTCCCTTTGGCCAGCTCTTCGTTCGACCTACAAACATTTTATCCAAAAGTACAGTCCTTCCTCACGAAGGTTGAGGATAGTCTTCACCCACCTGACATGAGGGTACCATTTTAGCTGATACGTCATTTCTTCAGAATTCAAGCATCCACTTATTTAATTAATATTTAAATGATTTTAAATGTATATTTTAGGACATGGACGTCATGTATGGTTCTCCATACCAATTTTTTCTATAGTGGTGTGCAACAGTGATAATTCTGTTTGTGATTATAACCACTAACACAACTTTATTGTTTACGTTGACAACTTCATATATCTGTAAGAGCTGCATTTTCTGTTCAAATGTAGCTGAAGATAGATTTAACAGATTCTTAACTCGTTCAAATTTAATTACATGCTCTTAATGTATGATAAACTTATTAATTAATAAAAATGCAGGTACCACTCATCCCATTATCAGTTCGTTATGATTAAAACATGACAATATAAAGAATTTTCTCAACGGGAAAACTATCTGTTATTAACCTATAGATTCACTTAGAGCACTCTTCTATTTAGATTTTAGTCATTTTTTTTTAATTCTTAAAACAACAACATTATATAAAAGTAAGAGCCATATAATTATTTAGTCTATTGTGTATCAGTTTTTCATACGTGTTTAGCGCACGAGTGCGTTTGCGTGTGCGCGATAATTTACTCCGCATACTTATTGGTAGCAAAAATATCATTTTCAAAAGATAAAGAAAATAAGAAATTAAAAACGCAGTGCGAAAAGTATATCAGTGTTGCACAACACTCCGAGTGGTTGATAGTATGTATACATACATACGCGCGTATCTCGATAATGCCTAATGAGGACCGTCCTAGACAAACAGCACACTCTTTCGAATCTAGCAGTAACATTCGTACTCCTTTACAGAACAGTGATTTCAGGATAAGCTCTACAGGTGAAAGCAAGAACTGAATAATCTGTTATATTTACTTCGATGACTGCTATGAGTATGGATTCTGTGTACTGAGAAGGCAGTGTTTATAGTAATAAATATGTCAAAAAGTTGATTTAATTGCGTCGGAGCGTAACAGGAACTTATCAGCGAGAAAAAGTAAGAGGCGTACTCGGATCGAGGGATAACGTCCAGCCTAGATCACTAACTGGATAGATAGGATATGTGCATTGGTAAGAGTTAACAGATACGTGCATTGACTGATAGCCAACAAAGACAGGTGAATTGGCGAATGTCGAAAAATCAGATATCGTCTGATGCAGGTAATATCAGGTCACAGATATTTCAGCTTTATTGATATAAATTTAAGACGATTGAACCCACCATATTGCTTGGCGAATATCTTGTAAGTCACAATCTTCTACACAAAACGAGTTACAATACTGTTAATACAAGTTTCCTCAGTCGTTATTTAAAGTCTTGAAAAATTGAGCGTAGTAGTAAAACTCTGAAGGGACGCTTTAACGTTCAGCATTCTTGAAGTAAAAATGAAGTGTTTCAGTAACTACGATAAGAAAATGGCCATTTGGGTTCCTAACGTTATAATTTCGAGAATTGGATTACATCGCATGAACAGCTATTAGCTAACCCGTAAACTCTACGAAATGCACGTAGCTTCTTGAGACAATTTCATGGTGGAGTAGGGGGTTCAGAGTTCTCCTTTGAAGAATGGGTTTGAAGGAAAGCCTAAGCAAGTTCACTGGAAACAGAAGAGTGTTCTTTAATAAGTATTTAATGGCACATGAGGGATTTCTTAAACCAATTGAGCGAAATGTGAACAGGAAAAGATCTAAGGAAAGACCACGACTATGATTAGTGAAACAGATTATAAATGAAGTTTTAGAAATGAAATAGCTTGCCCCGGGCGTGGGTTAAAAGGTTGGCTAATATCTCTCTGGCTGGGGTGGGGCGTGAGTTCTATCACGGCCGGAGGGCGCAACAGGTCTATGACCTAATGCCTGAAGTGGAGAAGAAGAAGAAGAAGAAGAAGAAGAAGAAGAAGAAGAAGAAGAAGAAGAAGAAATGAAAGATGTGAGATGAAAGAGTTACGAAGAAATGAAAAGAAAGGTGAAAACGTGAAGAGTAGAGAACTGCTACCAACTGAACTGCTTTCAATCAATCTTCGGATTGGTCATTAAAGGAGAAAACAAAGCTCTCAGTATGCATCTTTAAGAGTTTTCGAATTGAGAATGTTACACTTCCAAAAATATGGAATTTTTATTGTTTGTTAGAGATTCCCATTGCTCCTCATAAAGCAGAAAGTAAGGTTGAAAATAGTGTTGTAGAATACATTGCGCTATAAATGATATTAAAAGGAATTTACCTTCAGTTTTGCTTTACAAGCTTATAAAAAATATTTTAGTATCGTTTTGTTGCCTCCTACAACGGTTATAAAAGCTCGGAAGCTGTGTTACCGTGTTATCTCCAAGGAACTTTTATTATATAAACACTCGGAGGAAGTGTATTTATTATTCGAAAAGTATAAACCAGTTCTTGTTAAAACAAGAATACGCAGAATAAAGGCAATGGAGAATAAATTCTATACACCAACCATAAAACTCACACATATAAAACAAATAATGGAAACAAATAAGCAGGCATGTACGCCTGCTAATAATAAATATTGTAAAATTATATTGCCGTTTTATATCAATCGATTATACTATAAAATTTGCTCTATAATTTATAGCAATGTACAATCTGTTACAGGCGGAAATGCACTAGTCCAAACACGCTGAGTATACAGGTTCCAGTGTTTTCAAACCTTGGCCAGTCTTTACCTGATTTGAATCAAGTTTCGTGTAGCTCCACTAACTCTTCTAGTGGGCTGTTACTGGTGCCGCCCAGAGGGGGTACTCCACATCGTGGCACTTCGTACCCTCCGCCTAGTCCTCCGTTACGTAGAGCACCTGCGCTCATCATGTCTCGAAATCCTCCTCTTCTTAAGACCAGGCATATAGCGTCCTCTGCCAGCACTAGTATTGCCACGACTAGCTGTGATGTAGACATACCTGTTAAAACAAGTAAGTTCTATAATTTCAAAAGTTAAAGTAGAAATGTTACTACTCAAATGCTTATAATTGAATAACACATTATATTCTGGTGTATTTGCGGAGTTAATAAATATATCGTATGCACTAAATGATAAATAAAATGTATTTGTCAAAAACTAACAAAATTTCTTCAAAAAAATATTTTTCTTTTTTAAAATTAAACTATATTTTTGTTTCAAAAGATGTGCAAAGTGAAGATACTGCGGAGACGAGTACAACTAGCGTCCAGGCGCAGCAGCGACAGGCGTTAATGAAGCGTCTCACCAGAACTGACAACAAACGATACCACACTGCCGGGGCTATTGACGATATAAAGGTACATTACTATCGGTGCTATGAAATATCGTAAATTAGAATTTGTTGTTGTTAACAAGCTTCATTTAAGACTATCGTCTTTTGTGCTAGTAAGTACGTAACGTATTTATGTGCAAGATACAAGGATGCAATACATAACGTATTAGGCAAGATATTCGTATGAAGTCTATCTTGCAGGGGCGGACCTAGGGGACTGATATGGGGGGATATATCCCCCCCCTAAATCCGATAATGTTGGAGCAAACGTTTTAAACTGGTTGCGTGTTTTTTTAATGTAATTAAGTGAAAAAGACTGACAATTATTATATTTTATAACAAAATTATTTAACATTATTTTACATGCTGTAAAATGTACATCAACAACCCCGTTGGATACATTTATATCCACAGCAATTATATACATGCTGGTAACCCTTACTTTCTTAATTTTAACGTTCTCTTTAGAGTATTTATATTCCACAGAAAGGTATTGTTTGGCTTCCAAGACAAACTGGAAGCCTATCTAATGTGTTTTTAATTTATTTTAACGAAATTAGTGAATTACAGCTATTATTTGCCTATTAGTTTTAATTTTTGGTACGATTTTGATTATAACGTGAGAAAAACAATACTGTAAGAAAACGATATGGGGTTGAACCCCCCCCCCCCCCCGAAATGATATTCTAAGTTCGTCCCTGCTATCTTATGTTAGTGGGCTGGGTTTTGTAGGAAAAACGGTGATCTTTTAGTCAATCTTGGTTTTTATGTCCGGCAGGCAAAACTTCAAGTTCTTTCCTTTTAGTTCACGGAAAAGCGTATTCATAAAATTCATATTAAAAGAAAAAAAACGATTTACTTATTGGCCACAGCTAAAGTTTTGTAGTGTTATTCGCTCGAAACGAAAAATAGAAACAGGAAGAGATTACAGTATGCTTTTAGAAAGTCGTTTGGAAAAAAAAATTGTCTAATCAAGTCGAAACGTTACGTTTTTTCTTTTTGAAAGACATTGTATAAAAGTAAACCGTATTTTAGTTTAATTATTGTCAAATTCACCGTTGCATATTATCTTGCGGTATGTTTAAAAAAAATTGTAAAATGGCGTGCATCAATGAATCAGACTATTTGTACAAATGTCGTCTGGTCCAAGTGTGTATTGCACATTGGAATGAGTCAAACCTAGTAAGACAAATAGATAGACAGATAGACAGGCAGACAGCTAGACAGACAGACAGATATATGGATAGAGAGAGAGAGAGAGAGAGAGAGAGAGAGAGAGAGAGAGAGAGAGAGAGAGAGAGAGAGAGAGACAGAGACAGAGACAGAGACAGAGAGACAGACAGACAGACAGACAAACAGATGAGACAGACAGTCAGAGCGCCTAGTTACTAACAGATTACACCAAAAATTTGATTCGACGGCTGTTGAAACATCTGAAAACAAAACATACTTTCTGCTTACAGAAACAAGACAAAGATACAAGTATACACAAAAGGTTGTCGTGGAACTGTGGTGCAGCGGCGAACACAAACAACGAAGCATCACCATCTCCGAGTGCTGTACAACGTCAGATAGCGGGAGCAATAAGTAGTGATAGCATACGCAGCTCTAGTGGTGTCAGTTCGACAGGAGGAAGCGTAGCCAGTGGCTTGGATGCTGACGGTAATGAAGGTACATTATTGCACGCTTTAAACTGTATCTGTATGTTGTTCCTTCAGCGGTTATCAACTTAGTAATTTTTTGATAGACTCCGAAAAACAGGTTTTGCTTTCTGCGTTCCAAAAGATTTCTTTAGATACCTTTATCTATCAAGATTTTTTCATAGAAAAAGAAGAACAAATTGCAAAATTATATTTTACTTCTGTGCGTTAGGCCAAATATATTGGACTGTTGCACTCTATGTATAAACCCAAAGAGGGAAAGAGTAAAGGGAGAGAGAGTGAGTGAGTGAGAAAGAGAGAGAAATAGGAACATACTTGGCTAAATAATTAATTTTAATCAGTCTCATTACATGACTCCTGTTATTTTCATACAGGTAATGCGGCCAGACCTGTGGAAGCTTACAATGAAAACATATTGTGCTGTGCAACTCCGCCCGCCTCACCTGCTTCGCCTTGTGTCGACCCAGAGGTAATTATGAAATATATGTATTAAAAATATGACGGTACACATCGTTATATTATAACGTTGTTTTAATACACTGTGATTTATTAATATATTATATTTTTCGTGTATTAAGAAGTGATGTGTTAAAGTTAATCTAATTAATCTGAAGTATGTAGCCTAATAGAAACGTTAAAGAATAAGATATTTTATACTTATAAAATGAAAAAAACGTTACGATTATTAGGTATAAACTCTCAGGTGTACTACCATGTAGGATACTTGGGGTTATGAATATAGGGACTGGGTGTCAATGTTTTACATCACGTAATATTCCTTTTTGAATTGAAATAAACAAATTGTACGGAATGTTGATAAATTTATTATTTGCTTCCGAGCTGTTTGGCCGTGGCCCAAAGCTGTTTATACCAGCAAACGTTTCAACCGAGTCTTCGCCGGCCATCTTCAGTGCTAACAAACGAGCTAACAAACACTGCGGGATGATGTCAGGTTTCTGACCACAGTACTGTCACTAACCTGACATCCCGTTAGTGTTTGTTACCTAGTTTGTTAGCACTGAAGATGGCCGGGGAAGGCCCGGTTGATACGTTTGCTGGTGTAAACACCTTTGGGCCACGGCCAAACAGCTCGGAAACAAATAATTTGAACAACATTGACTCCGTCCATGTAAACCTCCGACGAAACTGTACTAAGAACTATTAAGTTATTATGTCTACGTAGTTTATTTTTCATTATTTCCATTTCAGTTGTTATTCTGTACGCAATTTAATAAGTAACGCTCCAAACTAAAGGAAACAACATTTTTTTACAGGTGCCACCACCACAGTGTCCTGAATCAGTCACAGATTCGACAAATCAGCTGGCAGAACTCATGCTGAACGATGCTTCCCTAGAAACATCGTAAGTTTAATTAAAATTAGTATTGTTATTGTTTTATTGTTGTTGTTTTCCTTCTTGTTATTCTCTTTTAACATTGACAATGTTTATAAGGACGTTTCGCACATTTGCGGCCGATCGCTGGTGCGTGATCGAAAATGGGATCCGGTGAGTTTCCATAGAAACTACTTCTTTGTTGTCAATAACGTAGAAAATTGAAGCTTTAAAAACGGAATTTACTCGTTTAGAAAAGAATAGCATGTCACCGATTGTATGTCGGTGGCGACAGCGTATTAAAGATAATACGTTAAGCGTCGGGCTGCTGAACATACAAAGCTTGGCTGCGCACCACGAAGATTTAGTATCAGACCCGGTCTTGAACATGACAGACATACTTGCGCTCACTGAAACTTGGATGAAAGACGACGAACCGAGTATGGAGATCCCTGGTTATACGATAGTCGCCAGACATAACAGTTCGTCTACTAGAGCGGGTAGTGTCGCGATTTATGAGTTTATCAAGCCTTATTTGAAGCGTTGTACGCATTTCCATTTGGATACTACGAGCGCGCCGTACGGTGATGTGTGTTGTGTTCGTGTCGAATTTAAGAATACTCAAGGACTAAATGATAAACTCCACATCATTCTGATGTACGGACGACCAAACATCATTGAAGACGAGTTATTTCGTTTATTCGACGCCGCTCTTTTGCGCTTTAACGTTCATAGCATGCCCAGCTATACGTCACGTACCGATGACTTATACTGGAGCCTGTTAATTATATGTGGTGATTTTAACTACAACTTGAAGCTGGACGACTGCTCGCATATTTGGAAGAATTTTATTCGGTACGTTTAGCATCTGATCGAAATATCATAACCATTCGTAATGGTACTACGATTGATGGTGTATTTTATAAGTTGCGACCAACCGAAGTGGTCCCATACGCTTCATATTTCACTACGCATCGTCCGATGATTATACTTCCCAAGTGAAATCGATGAATCTCAAGAAGAACAGCGAGCTTCTCTCCGTGCGCGCTTATGAATGGGACTACATTTAACTTATAATCTGTACATTGGTAAATGAAGAAAAATAAATATATATATTTTTTAGACTTATTTTTGTAAATTTTTTGTTTCACTGTATTATTAATTATTGTCGTTATTTTTATTGAGGTTGTTGTTAGTAATGTTACAATAATAATTATTTGAAAGTAAATTTAATTATTAGATAATAATTATTTTCATGGTTGGCAGTGACAAATATGACTGATCTAAAGTGAAATCTTTAATCACTAGAATGAATGAGGGTGCTTTCTCTTCTTCTCATTGGACTGCACATGCAGCAGGTAGCTAGCTACAAATGATGGAAAACAATTCACCCACTATGCTCTTTTATCAAACGTTGAGACCCACTATGTGCAATGTATGTTTTCTTTACTCTTATTGTGTGAATACCGGTATTTTCCGTTATATTCGTATTGTAACGATGGAACGCTTTCGAAGAAGCGAGAGCGTCCTTCCACCCGTTTCTACACTAGTCGAGCAGGTGTAGCGTTTCACAAGGCCGCCAAGTAGCTTCCAGATTGTTCTGGAGAGCACTTGAAATGCGCATTATGCTGGTACGCCGCAGTAAGGATAGGAAGTTATTTTAGAACACGTGCGCTACTTATATAAGGGACAGAGGCTGGCTTTGTCAGTCAGTTACGTTGAGCGATTTTCTTAGTGCGGAACGAGTGGTTGTTGAAGATTAGTGGAAAGTGTTTACTGTGTTATAATTAGTGTAGAATTCTAATCATCGTGTGGAACTCAGACTTGACATTATTATTGTGAGTGGACAAATTTAACTTCAATTATTGAACGAGAGTACCTTGTTGATTAAAAATTGTTATTGGTGATTAAATAAAGCTGGTAATTAGCGACTTCATTGGTGTGTGTATTTCGTTTTCCACTGTGCCATACGTACAGTGGATCAGTCACACCGTGGTAACAGTATTAACTACATGAAAATTTGTTTCACAGTTCATGGTTTTAACTGATGATGATTTTACTAATTACTAGTTCAAGTAGAACGTTTTTCTAATACTGTTACCTACTTTTTACCCGGTTCTTATGGTCTTTTTTTGTAGTTTCAGAAGTATTTGTATTTGTTGCTAATGTTCCAGTTGTCTTTGTTACTGACCTTGTGTATACTCAGAACTGTGACCTCTGGCTACCTTTCTACTTGTTTCACGCTTATGATTCTCGTCGTAGTGTTTATAAGTGCGTCTCATACCTGCTTTTGTCTTACGTCTCACGGGAAAGTCGGAAATATTTTAGCGTATTCATGTGACTGGTATCACTTTTATTAAGCTTTTTTCGGTATCATTTTTATTATAAAATCAAGAAAGGAAATACTACTATATTTTATGAATATACCCTGCGTAAAATAAAATTAAATAGTTTGGAACTATCGGAAGCACAGTATAAAGTCCAAGTTTTGTAAAATCAGTTTCTACCAATTCAATGAACTATAATTCAATGCAAGTTTGTACAACGTTTCAAAGAATTAACGTAAATACGAGGAGCACTCAAATATAAATTATAGTTTGGTTTGAGCTTCAGATATGGGAAAGAAATGCCGAAGTTGGAAGCACTAGCTGATGTGTGGAAATAAATTCTAGTTTATCTCAGTCGTTTAGAAACTAACAGGCATTGTTGTTCGTTTTGCAAGTATGAGTGAAGTAGATGTTCATTCAGACGTAGACCAGCGCATTATTTTTGAATTTTTTACATAAGCGTAAATAAATTAAGTCTGGCGTGTGTCGAGAATGTTCCGCTCCTATCCAAAAATCAACTCATCGACAACAGTAGAGATGGTTTCCAGGATAAAAACATTTGTCAAAATGATCGTCGAATCACGGTACAGGATATTGTTTACAGAATACGGTACAGGATAAATTAAATAGCAGTGGTAGTAGTGCAAATAGCTGTATCGTAAGTCAACTTTAGTATCGGAAAGGGCTCCGAGCGCCCGTGCTCTGAGCGCAAACGATGAAATCGTGCTCTGAGCGCCGATACTGATAACCCGTGTTCTGTGCGCCGATCTTATCTGTCCATCATTAGACACGGTAATACCTGGCTCCATATCTGTCTGTCCGTTGTTCCTCAACTCCTTAGCCAACATTAGCCGTCCTATGAAAATTTGTGCAATTCATTGCTAAAAGTCATTGCCACTCCACTAGTAAGCTCCCGGGAGCTACAGACCTCTATCTGTTTTGAACGAAATACATTTATTATTAAGTGAGTTAAATTTCAATATTAGTCAATTTCTGATATTATCAGAAAAATGATGAAAACCCATCTACGCTATTTTATTAGTAACATAACAATTTAAAGCAGACAATCATAAAATATATACTAACACTTCTGTATTAAATGTTTAGTTAAATTTGTAATCATAATACCTAAACGATAAATAATTCAGTCATATATTTTCAATTTATGTTATGTTTACATAAATATTTGTAGTAGGTCTATATCTAACGTTATTCACAGATACTTATAACTGATAACAAAATATGAGGTTTTTTTGAGACACAGTTCACAAACGTTTGGAAAGCGATCAAAAATGAATGTTGAGACATGCTAATTCTGTCAAATTACTACACAGAATACAGAGACTACAGATACAGATTCTTTATTTTATCTAAAATTCCACATAACTGTAACCCCAAATAAATTTAAAAATTTTTTTTAAACTTTTGAGTTCTGTTTTCGGCCCTTGGTGCTTCTAAAATTAGCCTTTTCTTTTAATGTACCCTTGACACGCTAATGTTTTTCCTTCGTACAGTCAGAATGTAATACAGTATACTCATTTAAACGTTTCACCCTGTATTGATATTCCTTGTGTAAAAATAGAGACTTTACTTTCTTGGAAATAAAAACTCCATTTAGATCAAAATTCACGACTTTACCACTACTGTGTCACAAACGATTGTCAAACTAAGGAAAGGTGCGAATAACAAGCTCATCTACGAATCGTATGGTCAGCGGATTTAAGGTATGCGGCTAGATAACCACTCTAGTGAGTCTTTCTTCCTTATCAATCCCCTTACATTGCACATCTTGTGTTTACGCATACATACAGCTCAGCTCTCCGTCTCATAATGGTCTTTTCATTTTCTTAATTAAAGTTGATTTAATAACGTTCTTTCATTTTCTCCTCAGATTTGTTCGTCTCAACCAAATGAGAAATTCTGAGATAATAAATCGGATTATTCGCTAATGATCGATGTGCAAAGGCACCATCACATAATAATAAATTTCTTAGTGAAAGTTGCAGGCTTCTGAAAAATGTGTATTCATCCGTTAGCTTTAAACATAAACTCGGTACAGTTGTCAATCCACGTCTTTCATATTTTATGCTTACGTAGAGAGTTTATAGGTATATACCTGCGCGCGCGTGTGTGTGTAAAGGGGGTGAGGCAGTTTTGTTTTACATTGGCAAAATAATAACATTTCTTACACATTATTTTACTTAAATAGAAAGACATAATTACAATATTCCAAAAACCTAATTAATACAGTATTACAATTTCAATTATTGATAATATAATAAGCCCTTACTTATGTTTGTAAATAATTGTAGATCCAGTAATCATTGAATGTTTATTGGAATTGGTGCAAATAGCAATACATGTCTAAAAATATTTTATAGCTGAATGCAGATTGTAAGATGTCCAATAATGTAAATTATTAAAAGTTATTATTACTACTGGCACTGAAAACACGTATCCGTAAATTAGACAATGATGTACAAAATAACAGAACTACTGATATTACAAACACAAAATTATGGTAAACAAATCAATCATCAATCATGTGACAATGGTTATTACTTATTAGTTATTATTTATATTGTTGTAAACAAATGTTTACCGACTACATCGTCTATACAGAGTAATATAGTCTATTGTGTGTTAAATTATGTAGACTTCGACATTCACACTCTTCCTCCCTCTCTCTCGCATTCTCTCTCTCTCTCTCTCTCTCTGAAATAGTGCCTTTTCACATGCATCTTTAGCGAATAATCCTCTTTATTATCTCAGAATTTCTCATGTAGTTAGGACGAACACATTTGAGAAGAAATAAAATAATTTGGTTAAATACAACTGGAAACAATAAAGGAGAATACGATTATGCGACGGAGACCTGAGCTGTATATATGCGTAAACACGGGATGTAGAATGTAAATAGGTTGATAAAAAGGTAAAATTGCTATAATAGTATGGTCGTCTATACTAGATATCCGCATACCTTAAATTTGCTGACCATATGACTAGTAAATGAACTTGTTACTCGCACCTTTCCTTAGTTGTGGTTTGACAATCGTTGTGACACAGTAGTATTAAAGTCGTAAATTTTGATCTAAAGGAGTCATTACTTCCAAGAAAGTAAGTAAGAATGATCCTCAATTTCTTCACTAGTGATATCAGTACAGAATGAAACGGTCAGATGAGTGTATTACATTCTGGGTGTGTACGAAGGAAAAACATCAGTCAAAGGTACATCAAAACAAAGAGCTAAATCTGGAAGCACCAAAGGCCTAAAATAAAATTCAACATTTTTATAAAATTGTTAGGCTATAGTTTATTTGGAGGTGAAGTTATGAGGAATTTTAGTGAAAATAGAAAATCTGTGTCTGAAGTCTCTATATTGTGTATGTGTAGTAATTTGATAAATTAGTATGTCTCAACATTCATTTTGGATCGCTTCGAAAAGTTTGTGAACTGTGTCATAAAAAAAAACTTTACCGATATATTTTGTTATCAGTAATGTGTATTTGTGAATAACGTTAGATATAGACGTATATCTGTATAATATATAATATTATCTATATATAATCTATGGAAACATACATACACTAAAAAGCTACGACTAAATTATTTGTCATTTAAATATCATGATTACAAATTTTAGCTAAATAAATTAACGCAGTAGTCCAAAACTTTTAGTATTTATTTTATGATTGTCTGCTCTACAGTTATGTTACTAATAAAATGGTAGAGTAGTTGGGTTTTCGTAATTTTTCTGATATGAAACCTTGTCCACCATTGGAATTTAACTAACATAATACCATAATAAATGTATTTTGTTCTGGGACCTTACTAGTGCTGTGATAATGGCTTTAGTAATGACTTGTACAAATTTTTATTGGGCCACTAGTGTTGGCTACGAAGCTGGGAAACAGCGGATATACAGATATGCAGCCAGGTGTCTAATGGTGCATAGATAAGGTCGACGCACAGAACACGGGTTTATCAGTATCGGCGCTCAGAGCACGGGCGCTATGAGCACGCTAGAAGTATGCATACATTGGATTCCGCGAATGCTGACGGACGAACAAAGTCAGACACATGTGCATGTGGCTCATTCACTATTCTAAAGAATATGAAAAATATTCACTATTGACTACACAATATAAAGAATAGTGGGCTTTTTTACAGTCTTCTGTCACTAGTGATGTTACATGGGTACACTCCATTTTACCTTTTACCCAATAAATTAAAGACCAAGCCATCTATCATCCTTCAAAAGGTCAAAAACAACAGTTATCTCCAAAATAAAAAAATGAAGCAAAACACTTTTTTCAGCAGGAAAAAGTATGGCTTCCTTCTTCTTGGGTATGAGAGGCGTCATATACACTGATTTCTTAACAGAAAAACAGGCTATAAACGCCGAGTATTACTCCAGACATCAATCCAAAATATGAGTAACACTCCAGCATTCTGTATGTTTCTTACATGATAATGCGTATTCTCATGTTGTCATTGATACGATAGCTGTGATTCGAAAACTAAAGTGGACCGTTGTTCCCCCATGAGCCTTACATTTCGGACTTCGCCCGCTATGACTTTCATTTTTTTAAGAGAATTCTAAGAGTTCTAAGAGGGAAAACGTTTCGTTGCAATGAAGAAGTCATTGAAGCTGTTCTAGAGGCGAAACGTCCTTTGCCATAAGAATCTTTTTCTCAAGGAATTTGTAAGCTCCCGAAAAGATACCGCCAGTGCTTCGAAGAGGAGAGATAATCTGTTGAAAAAAGACTACATAAATTACTACTCATGTATGACTTTTTGAATAAATAATAAATTATAATTTAAATTAGATAATTATTATTTAAAGTCTTCATACAATAGACGTTTTTTAGTAATTCTGAATTTTGACAAAAAGCAAACTGTTTATTATGTACTACCTTTTATGACAGCATGAGAGACGAATGTAACCAGTTGGATTAGCTTGTAGTGTTGAGGAAATAAGGGATTAAGTAGTTCAGTTACGAATGCTTTAACTAGATATCGTTGTTTATAAATTTATGCGTATTACACTAGATTGGTACTTTGAAAATACAATTTATTTCTTAACGAATAATAATAATAATAATAAGAAGAAGACAGGAAATAAGAGGTTGCTAAATCTAAAACCTTTGCAAAGAATAGTAAACGAATTATCTGCCTGTCTGAATAAGCCATAAAATGTATAAATAGGTATATTTAGTCTGATGTTAAACCGATTAGACTGTTTATAATCATTACAGTGAAAGAGAATCTAGTGATGGGTGACACGGCACTACAGATGAAGACACAAATTTGTCTGACATGTAATGGATAATATAAATCAAATATCTGTTAATTTTTAATATCAAGGGAGAATATACTTTTAACATAATATAATTATTACAAGTAGAAGAATATTCAAGATAAGCTGGAGGGAGAAAATAACGAATGAGGAAGTCTTTAGAAGAGCTCAGGAGAAGAGCTTTCTACAAAATTTTAAAGGCAGAAGAGCTAAGTTTATAGGACATATACTACGACACAATTGGTTGGTTAAGAGAATAATAGAAGGAACAATTGAAGTGAAGAATCACAGAGGACGACCCCGTTTAGACTACACGAAACAGCTTATGGTCGATATGAACTGCACATCATATTGTGAGTTGAAAAGAAAAACAGAGGAGCGTGAAGAATGGCGAACTGCTGCCAACCAACCTATGGGATGCTAACTTAGAAGAAGATTAAAATTCGAAAATAAAATGCCATGCATAGCGTGTCTAATGTAGCGGTGTAATTGAAGTCCTCTTCGTTACACATCTGCTTAATAAGGTTCTTCGTGTTGTCAGTGGGTTAAGACGTGACTTACTTAACGCTGTAGACATTATTAATTGATTCAAGCTTGTAAGGAACTTTTTCCTTCCTTCAATAATTCTGCACTTTTGGTGTGCTTGTAAGTACAGCAAAATCGTTAGGAGAAAATAAAGAGATTTAGTACATTTCCAAACCACTCACTCCATCTCTCATGTAAGAAACATATAGCGATGTGTTGATTAGCTGCGATCCAGAAAGCAGTAGATAACTCATCCGTGGCATGATAATAACTTTCGACGTTAAACGTGTGCTAACCAAACTTGCGGTGTGGTAGAACGGTGTGGTAGAACCAAGGAGGAAGTGAATCATAATTCTCAATCCGACCAATCAGAATATTATATATCATGGAAATGGTTAGAAGTAGATTTCGATGCATAGTATGATTGTGGGAGTTTTTAGAATTTTAGAATTCAGCTTTCTGCTAGGGTGATGATTGTTTGTTTGGATACTCGTATGTTTTTTGAGGATAATAGTTCGATAATTCGATAATAGTGCCTCTCCGCTTTCCGCGACCCAAAATCACAGCCGGTTAAATCTGTAAGTGATTGCCGCTTGCAAGAGTCCAAAATTAAACCGGTCCGGTATCGTTTCCTGTACGTCACAATTTGGCGTTGATATATTCTGCCGCCAACCACCAGTTCACTTTACATGATATATAATATAATATAACAAATCTTCTGACTTAAATCTGTCTTGTTTTGCGCCAGCAGAGTTAACTCTCGTAGGTTATGGTACTTCGGTGCACAGTACGATATTGACAAAGAGAAGTTAATGGCTCCCTTGTAAACTAACATCACTTAATCACTGGGAAATTGAAAAGCGGGTTCCAGGTCAACAATTACGTTTCCTCCATATTTCCTTAATCATAGAGACTTTCACTGATACCGGGCATCGAGGGACAAAAATAATGTATTTAGGTGCCTGAATTACGAATGAAGGAGCTAGTGAGGAGAAAATCAACAACTTTGGTATGGAAAATCAGCGATAATAAAATTAAGTGAAATATGGAGAACGTATTACCTTGGAAAAGAAACGAATGTTGGGCCGCTCAAGGAACTTGTGTCCTAGATGCCAAGAGTGTATAGGACTCTGAGAGTAGCTTCATATTATAAATTGAAGTTTTTTAAATGGCCATCAACACATAAATGTTAAGAACGCAGGTCACGTTGCATTCTATATAAATGGAAAATAGACGAGATTAGGTAAACTAAGTCTTTCGATTTGGTGACGTTCATTACCTACCGGCTTTTCGTTCCCATACACTTCTCATTCGCAGTCCTAGGCTCCACATTAATCAGTGTAAGACTTTCAGTCCCTAATCCAAAATCAGCATAGGGACATTGAAGACTGAAGAAGTATTTCCATGTAGAAGATTGTTAGGGATTAAGAACTAGCCAAAGTAAAATAAAAATATCAGAGAATTGATTTCCAGGAAATTCATTTAAAGTCAACAAAATTTTAGAAAATAACCTAAGTTGGGGTAAAAAGTGCCAGGATGCCTACAAAATTATTGTAATTGTTATGAAAACCAATATGTTTTGGAAAACGTTTTTCGATAGGTTTAAAAAAATGGAGGAATGTGTTGGAAATCGTAAGAAAATAGTAACGTTTTTGGAATAGGAGACTAGTTAAAACCTTCCAGAGATACACAAAATATATTTTTGTCAAATGTCCATGTGTTTATATAGTAAGCTATAAAGAATATGTTTTATAGGAAGCTGCCCGGTAAAAGTACACGAAAAGACAATACATTTTCTCTTGCATGATGACAAATTAATAAGAGAGTGTCACGTTCAACTGAGTCTTATAGGACTGACGGTGACCACTTGAGCCGCTCACCCCCTTCCTTACATGCTGCTGAGAGGGCAGCGTTTTTTATGAAGGCGATCCGTTGGTCTGTTGATTATTTTATGATCGACATAAAACATACTTTGTACTGGTCACTTTACTCATTCAGCAGTAGAAGGTTCGAAAGGACGGCCCAAAGGGGTAACAGCGAGGCGCGTAGCCCTGAAGTAAAATAATTCTTATTACATCTCCAAGAAAAATTAATATACTATGTAATGTACTATGTATCATTATTTATAAGCGGTATTAACTGACTTTTACATTCATATTTCGTCGTAATATTATTCTGCGTTCCTCGATCTCGTATTCATAAACGTCTTGCTGCTTCTAGGAAATATTTTTGTATTTTCTTTTTAAAGTAAATTCATATAACGATACTTTTAAATAAAATGTACAGTTAGGCGTGTGTAACGTTTGTAGTAATTAAATAGTACTAAAGAGTGTCGTAAACGAGGTAAATAAAGGCGTCTCATGAGCAAAGTAGAGAAGTAATAAGTATTGCACTTGATTATGTTCGGTGCGACATTCTCTTAAAGAAGCGGTAAGATATTTTTGAATCTGTATGAAATGTGTATAAGGTGTCTGTTAAAATTGTGTCTGCTTATGCAAACCACGTGCACGCGAGATCGCTCGCTCACACATACACAGATATACGTACGTTTACAAAAAAAGTATACATGTAAGGAACTGCATTGTACATCTAGGTACAATTTTTTTAAATTGATGTAAAAAGTACATACAGTTATCTTGAAGGTCATTTTTCAACTGTTACGGTGTGCAATTCGTTGTTTTCTCTGAATAAAGAACTATGTTAATTTAAATTCGAATTAAAACTACGTGTATTTCAGAACACAAAAACGTGATGTTTTTAACAAATAATCTCTCCCCCCTCTGCCACCTCCCCTCCCTCCCTCCCCCTCCCTCCTTTTGTAACGTTGGGGAGTTTTCATCTTTAAGTTCCTAAATTTTTAATGTACAGAATTTATATATATAAATTATATATATAATATATCTCATATAAGTTAATTTTATAGCATTTAATTTATGTATTTGCAATTTGTACGAATAACCGTTTAATTTGGAAAGTAATTGTGAATAACTATATTGAAATGTGCAAATATTAAAGAGATTATTTTTTGGATACTTATACTGACTTGGACGCAAACCTGTAATTCCTGGATATATACAAAAAAACTAAAATGAGTTTGGATTACAATTTCTTATTAACGTTATATTTTTGAGATATGTAAGAAACCCTACTTCCAGACAAATGAGGGGTGACGCTAGAAAACTTACCATGGACGCTAGAAGTCCATGTGAAGATAAAGGTTCACGTTATTTGGGATATTCCACCTATTAAAATACCAGTGCAGCTTTTTTTATATTCAAAGTAAGATGCTTAAGAAGTTTTAATGATTTCATTAAAAATGCAAAGGGTTATCCCAGACATTCCCTCCTAGACATTTATTTTATAACAATCGTAAAGATTATCAGCGTCGTTCTGTAAGGTATTTTAATCTTAACAACTAATCTGAAAGATTGCAATTTTTAATCTTAAATTTTAGAATTGAGAAACGTTAAAAATAGAAAATAATATTAAAGTCATTTAATGTAATATGAAGTAATTCCATCATAAAATTTTAATTATACTATGTTCAGTGTAATATCTCTACTAATTTTTAATTTTCTGTTTCAGAGATGTTTGAGGATTTATAAAATATTAAATTATTCTACAAACATATCAGGATAAGGTAAGTTATTACATGATAATTCTTCAGTATTAGTTACTAAACTAAATTGATATCCAATGTAGCTCAGACTATACTGTAAACATTATAGTATAACATTATAAATATTAAATTATAGTATATAAATATTTATTTATGTTATATACAAATATAATAGACATGTTTTCATAACATACATAGTTTTTTAAGATACCATTATTATCGTATTACTATGCGTTTGATACATTAGAAATGGGAAACACATTAACCAAAAACCAATCAGAAGTGATTTGACGACCTCGAACCATTAGTAACAGATCAATCTACATCACTAGATACTGTAAATACAGATATTCATAATCACAAACAATCAAGTCAGTATACTGGATTTATTCTTGAGGAAATTGGTTTTCTGAAATTCTGTCAAGTTGCGTTGCTAAGGCATTAGTGTGTTGCCGCGTGTGATAGTGGGGGGAAATAAACAGTGTCTAGTGTCAAAGTGCAGTGTCACCAGTGTTAGATGTGTATTTGTATTGTCCCTTTGTATTGATGAGTGACCTATCGTTTACATATTATTACTGGTTGTAATTTTCGTCTTATTTATTCGTCAGTGTTATGGGCTCTGCGTCACCGATGAATGGCCTATCTATTGAACGCTCTGGCATCCCTCGCCTTCCTGTAATTGATATCTTAAAGAAGCTGACCAACCTCTACCATTCAGAGTCCCTTGGACCGAGAAAGAGGGGGAGGATACGGCAACCTGCCTTACCACTGGTATGGGAGAGTAATGTTATCCTGCCGCCGCCAGAAGGTGGAGGAAAAGCCGTAGACCTCCGAGGAAGATCCTGTGGATCGATCGGGGAGGTCAGGCACACGACCATTTTGGGCTTCGGGGGGTCGTCGTGTTGATCAGAAATGTGCTAGAAAATGGTCCTACGGGATCGGGAACCAGCTCGGCAGTTGGTCCTGTGCCCCCCCCCCCACGGTGTTCACGAGTTGAGGCAAGGTTCCTTGGTGGCTGTGGTTGACCCAGCTAGGATAGATTTGTCCTAAAACTGGTCTTTCTGGAATGGAAGTTCGGCTGTGTCTCGAGACCGTTTGGACTTTGAAGGGTGACACCCGGTCCCTCTTCGGAGGTTCCCAACTCTTGGTTCGCGGGGTTCTTCGATGACGGACACTCTACTGTCGAAATAGTGGTCACTCGATGCTCCTTCTCAAGGCCTACAGAGACACGGTCCGACGCCGACAGTAGTATCGTGTTCAGCGGAAGTAGCAAGGCGGCACGACTCTTTGTGTGCAGTTTACCTCCTTTGCAAGACTTTTGTAAGAATCAGGAACAACAACGCCGATGCGTCCTCTCGTTGGCCTTTCAAAGACGCAAGGAGTGGGACACATTTGTACGGTAACTACAAATTGTATAGATAATAACCAAATTCACCCTGACTGCTGTTTATTAAGGTAATTCAACAGATTACGGCAATTCAACAATTACTGTGTTACGTAGAAACTCCTCACAAACTCCTGCACTTCTTACATCCGTTCCCATTATCAGTTGAAAAGAAGCTCATACTAGAGTTTTGGCATTCCTTTCTATTTAGGACAAAGATCTTTATCAAACAAGCGCTTGAATTTGAGGTTCTACGTCTGCTCATATCAAGCCACTAATCTCATCTGAGGAAGTCTTAGCAACACCATTCTTAATGTTTAATTAGGAAATAAACATTTATGAGTCAAGAATTTGATTAGTACTAATTGCCTCGACGGTAATCAGTGTTACAACTGTCGAAGGAAAGGGAGGTTGTGTCTCTTGCACCAATTACGCAACTGTATAGTGTGTGCTCTGCGGCGGCTGTTGTGTAGAATTATATTGTAAAGCTAAAGAAAAACAGCAGTATTTTGTAGTAATCCGCAAACTCCTGTTCTGACGGTGATATAGCTTTTCGGAAAGAAACCGTCTCCGTATACTATTACGTTTTTGTGTGTAAACTTTTCTTTTAAACGTCAACTCTTCCCGAAATTCTTCCGTTTTTCGTCACAGTAATTTCTATCCCATCCTAGTATTGATAAGAACAAGTCTTATATATCGCTTGTTGAATCTTCGTGGCTGACAAATCAAGAACTGTAATTAGCTCAGGCGCGAAGCTGAAGCTGGGATATAAAACAACGTCAACACAGAACGAGGATACAGTTTGAAGTTGCCAGACATAAATATTATCACGGAACACTCACATATTACATTATGGATAAGATATGTTTCGAGTTATGACTTTATTGAGTATAATTTGTATTGATACAGCGTATCGTTATTCACTAGACACTGGGCACTATGTAGTGTATTCGGTTTTTATTATCACACATACACAAATAAAGTATGGGATGATGTAATTTCGGGTTGTATCACACGCAGAAATACGATCCCTTTCCTCATAAAGTTTTTCCTATGACCAAACAGATTCATTTATTCATATGCTTTTATTGGGCTTAATTCGTTTCAGTGAAAGACCTTTGTATTTCATTAAGACCAGTAACATACATGTACTGGATTACAAGTAATACACACTGCCTTTACTTTTAAGTGTACTTATCAAACTCTTAAAAACATTGCTGAATGAAAATAAATATTTTACTGTCACGAACCTCATGAATTATTATCTCTTGTGTGTACGTTTCAGATGTCATCGGGTACCAAGATGTCAGAGGTCACCAAGATTTTATCACGATAATGCAACGCCACAGTGTAAAATGAAGAATAGAAGTCACGAATGTAATTTGTAAAATGAAAGACGAAGAATATTATTTACACTTTACATAAAAATACCATAGTATTGTATGACTATAATATAGTAACCTCATAAAATATGTGTATATAATGAAAGTCTTTGTAAAAAGTAATAATGTGTAATAATTAAAAAGAAATTAGTGATTTGAAATGTATTTTGTTCATATACAAGTACATAAAATATAAATAGTCGCTGGAATATTCTTTAATTATAGGGTTCAATATATATTTTTTTACTAAGCTGAAACTGAAGAAAATATGTGAGTGTCATTCTACCTGCTTCAAGAATCCTATCTACTTTTTATAAAGCTACATCAGATGTACTTCAGTTACGTGAAGTTTAGTTTTGAAAACCAAAATAGTCTCTTCCCACACTATGCATTTCACACTTGAATTAGAAACTAAAATTCAATCCTGTTTGTTATACTAGAAGTTGAGTTGTCACTTTTAATTATACACAATTTTTTTTGTCAAAATTGGATAATCTTTCACGGCCCGAGGCAACCATATTATTATTATCTATAACTTCCGGGCTTGACGGCCGTGTTCGAGTGTAAAAAAATACAGTATCACAGTATAATTGTTACATACTGGTGTTTCGGTGGCACCCGCTGCAGGCATCTTCAGAGTAGAGACATATGGAAAAATAATCCAAAAGACACCATACAGTCTTTGTTGTGTGTGCGTGTGCGTGTGCGCGCGCGCGCGCTCTTTGCTTCACGGGCTTTATGAACATTCTATTGATCTTATTGTCTCGTATAAAGGTTCAAATTATTGGCTGTATAATAATTTAATCAAGATTTTCTATTACATTTGATGCACGCGAATACTTTATAAAGTGTAAATCTATTGCTACCGTTTGAATAGTTTTTTGCTTCAAACCTCTAAAGATATTCCTTTAGATGATCCGAAGTGGTTTTTGATGTCTTGCAAAGATTAATTACAGTATTTTGTAGTAATTAACTATATCTAACTTGTTAATTGGTCATCATGATAAAACGTTATACTATCAGAAACCTAGATAATGATTGGCTTTGACGTTTCCACTTAGTTCAAGACTTTGCTTGTTAAAACTTCTTTATTGGATCCTTAGAAAACTCTGATTATAATTACCAGAGTACTCTAAAGCAGTTGGCTGTTTTACATTAAATGGAGAAATATATTTATTAATTGAATTAATCTGAACCGTAAGTATACAAAGATAAACTATTTTATTGCCCGTTAAATCATAGCCCTACAAAGTATGATAGTCGCCTGCTGTTTCCCACAATTTGTGCAAATAAAGTGATGACGAGACGTCAAGAGTACGTAGTTACCGTCAAATTGTAAATTACCTCTTTGTTGTATTAACTGATCATATGAATATAATTGCGAAAATTGTATTGTAACAAAAATTGTAATTAAATAATATTTATTTTAACATAAAAACTATTAATATAATATTCATCATTTGGCTGTAAAATAAATATTTTACATAATACGAACACGTTTCTTGTGCATAGCTGGCTTTTGTATTATACGCGGATGTTAATAAAATCACAGCGCTAGATGTATTTTTAAATTAATGTATTGACGTAAATGTACATGTAGTGTAAATGTATGTATTCAAATAATAAAAATTATTGTACAGTAATTATTTTAACTTAAAATAATAAATAGAGTATATAAACAATATGAATATTTTACAGTAACTAGAATACAGTTTTGATATTTATACTTACTAATCACTACTGAATAAAAAAATGGGGAAAATATACTGTTACTTAAAGTAGAATACAATTATATTTGAAATCAATAAATGTATAATAAGTAGTTACACGCTTCCATTTTGTAGTACTTCGTAACGACAAAAGTGCTACAAAACTATTGTATATAGGAATCACTGTATTAATTAGGGCAACAGCCCGAAGAAATGGAAATGAATTTCGCACCGTTAGTTTTATCTGTCCTAACATATTGTTACAATAAATTAATCTCAAGCAAAACAACTTCTGGTTTATGAACTTGAAATTTCAAAATGGCAAAGGTTATAGGTTATAACTTTTTTAAAAATCGGCATGGAGAACCATATATGACTTCCATGTTCTAATTAATTATAAAATTATTTTTTTAATATGTACACTAAGAACGAAACTAAATATACCAGTATGCTTTTGGTAAAAACGCTGAGAAATATAATCAAAATACAAATTATAATACATTACATAGTTGTTAATATTTTAATAATAAATAATTAATTTCATTAAATTATCTTTTATTTAAACAACGGGAAAGAAAGGGAATACCGCCCAGGATTTGTAATCTGTGAATTTCTGAAAACAAACATTATTTTGTTTACGTATCCGTGGTTACCATATTTTGTTTACATGGAACGATATCAATTGTTAATATTTTATTGAATTTTTTTTAAGTTTTCCGTTGAATAAATTTATAACATCAATTCAAAAAGTTACCCCCTTCTCCTTCAACTACCATTTTCATGTATACAAATTTCATCTACCTTTCTACATTGGATTATTGTGACCTTCTTTTCAGGATACTTTATTTATCAAAATTAAGCACTTTACTTTTGTTAAAACGTAAAACATTTCAGGTGAACTACCCCGTCCCCTTAACCGATCTTCACCAAAATCAATAGATCTTGAGTCCTCTACAACTTGGGGACATATGCAAAACATAATTTGATTTTGTTTGATGTTGCGGCAGTTATCGTTCGCCATAGAAACAATTGTACACAGAGACACTTTTCGGAAAATGACTTTTCTTTATGTTTCGAGGGTAGTACAATCAGAATCTGCCCTTATCTCAAACACGAATTTTTTCCGCGATCACCGTACTTGCATTTCCTTACGGAACATGGAAAAAAATTTTTGACTTTTTTTTGGGTCTAATGTAGTAAACACTTTCAATTAGCATTTCGAAAAATAATGAAACAGATTGGCTTCCATCCATGCTGATGTGAAATGATACTATTGTAATCAATTTAAGTTATCTTAGTGTTACGAATAATTTTTGGATAGGTGCTATACAACACTTATATATGTGGGATTTGTATGGTAAACAGATATTGTTTCCGCTTATGTGCCTCTAGCTGCACACCATTGTCTTGTGTATGTGGACAAAAGTGAACTAAAAAAGAACCGATTTTGAACCTCGATTGCAACAGATAATGTTATCAGTCACGCCCTCTCGTAGTTTTCATTGTTAAAACAAGATTGTTTAGCGTGGAAGAGACGACTTAAATTTATCACAAACCTCTGCCAAACTCAAAACCATAAGTACAAAATTACTTCGTCCTGCATAACGTTTGTCTCTTACAACGTTTGTAGACACTGTTTCTAGGAAAGAATAAGCAGTATTAAGTAAATGTGAATGTTATTAATTGAGAAATACGGACGACCGCATAAGCTAATAAAGTAGATTATTCACATTTGATTTAAAATAATCAGAATTTATCATTTTTTAAAAAACTAAATATAAATATAAACTTTCGTAAGAGATATTTCAAATTAACATATTTTTACGTACAAAAATTAAATGTAATTGTTTACATAAAAATCGATTTAAAACAATAATTCATCAATTTAGGTTATGTAATACTAAATGTTTGTGATATAATTGGATTTTAAATTTTTCGCAGTTTATGTGACACATAATAATTTATTGACAATTTATTTCTTGTTTACCACTTTATATGTCATAAATGGCAAATAAATAACCCCTAATTAACATTGACATGTGATAACATTACACAAATTTACAAACGTTCCGACTCATCGCTTGACTGTGGTGTAAGATGGCGTAGATATTGTCTTACTAGTTTGGTTTAAAAACAAAACAAAGAAAATGATGAACGATTTCTGGAGAAGTAATGTTCATTTCCATTTCTTTGGTGGCTGCACTTGTTCACAATAACCGCCTAGGTAATATAATATCATTTATGCATACATAACACTCATCAATGACGCCTATTTAGTGGTATATAGTGACTGCATATTAGCATTAAGTTCACCCTAATTTATCTGTACAATTTGGCAAACATTCAGTTCTTAAAATACTATACATGTAAATATTTTGTCATTGTATTTTATACCGTAACATATTTAAAAGTATACAATATAATACTTAACATTTAAGTATTTGGTAATATAATTTTTAATAATATTTCAACTACTCCTAACTTTGTTTCTGATATTTATAATTTTTTAGTGCCATCATACAAACGATAATAAGTTTATTCTATCTTCACTGTATATATCAGTGGAAAATGAAAATGAAGTACTACTCAAGTATAATATTTACTGGTGAGTGTAAAAAGTGTGTTTGACTGTTCATATTTAAAATTGAAACTGTTTATTGGTGTTTATTAACACAGTTTTAATAAACATCAATAATAAGGTTTCCTTGACTACATGATGTTACTGTTTATGAATATTTCAAGTCAATAAATGTCAGTTGAGTTTTGTTATTGTTTTAAGTTTTTTCAAAATAAATAATAAAAATATGACATTTACATTTCACCTATGTGGATTTATTTTGGTACATAAATTCTTAAAATATTAACGTTTATAACTTACTTCTTTTCTATCATATCTGTCACAAGTATATGTCAGGTCTGTACATTTCACCCTTTGTATTAGTTATCGTTATTGTTAAAAGCACGTTCATTTGTGAGATTTTTTTATATCAATCTGTATGAATCTTTTCATAAACCATGAAAAAGAAACAAAATACGAGATGTTATTCCATGAATTTTCTCGAATTTCCTACAGAGCATATGCGCTACAGATAAAATGTAAATTAAATAGTCATAAACATTACATTTTAACCAAATTAAATTTTATTTTTATATTGTTTAAACAAAGATACTCATATCGAAAGTTTATTATATCTGAAGTTAAATAAATACCATACTAAATTATTTTTGTATCCTAAATTCTTTTATTGATATCGATATGTTTTACAACCTTACGACGCCTTTCTTAAAATTGTCTCCCTCTCCTATAAGGGGGGGGGACCAGGGTTGTCTTCTAGGTTTACAGCACCTCTGCTTTAGCGTATTGTATGTACGAGAATTCAGTTACCATGTTCGGTTTTTACCGTAGTAAATTAGATACTCTTGTACAAATTAATGCCACTGCAACTCTGATATGTTCAAATATTTTATTTTTATGATTTTAAGATAAGATGTTTTAGACGAATGATGTGCTTTGCAAAGCACTGAACTTTGTGTACGTAAATATAATTTGTAGAACATTAGTGTGCCAGTACTACTTATGCAGGAAGTAACTAACGTTTGTTTTAACAATATTTCATTGCTTGAAAACCATGAGTACGGACGGAAGACTAGAAACTGTTTAGAATCTAATTGAGAAAGTACTTCATAAATTTTAATTATAAGTTATACCAAATTATTATAAAAATAAAATTTCGCTAATATAGTCCTTCGTATTAAACAAACAATAATTTATCAAGTTACATGACTGTAACATTTAGTTATTCAATAATATTTTTTGTTAAGTTTCAGTTCATGAAACTTTAACAGTATACAACTTTTATTCATTTAGAAATAATACCCTTCTCTTAATTAAAGAAATAACAGTTATTTGCATCATTAACATCGATCATAATTACCTCCGTGAACAACTGTTATTTTAAGCATTCAGTACGTGTTTAGACAAAATTGATCACACATTTGTTCTAAATAAATGTATAATAACGTCACGAGTATTTTATCATGTTATTATAAATTCATTTTAATACTAATAAAACAAATACATATTAGTATTTTAGTAACACACGATAGCATAAGTAATTGATAATATGGCCTAACTAGTAAATAAATATATTTTGTAAATATTAAAATTCATTGGACCAAAGATCGTAAGTCTACCACTACCACTTACTTGTTCCCAATGTAAGCTTTAACATAGGGTCTGTACACAATAAGAAATTTTGTATACTTATGTAAATGGTATTTAGACACTTTGTATAAGATGGAAAATACTTAGACGGCAAAAGCGCAGAAGAAAGTATGGAGAGGTACTAGTGCAGAGTGTTCAAAGAAACAAAAACAAAAGAATGCTGTACCGCTTTGAATTGCAAAAAAAAATATTTTTTTACAGTACAAATATTAGTTTTTTAAATGGACTTAATTTTTGTAATAACTTTTAACCGAATACCGAAGCTAAAGGAATAGTGTAACTTAAAATGCACGTATATATACATGCGTATGTGCGTGTGTGTGTATTTCATGTAAATATCGTTATAAAATGTATTAAAGGCATTACATTACATAGGCTTTTAATCTTGTACCTACAAAACATGCTTTATTATGAAAAAGCCACGCATGTTTGTGTGTCGTTCGATCATTTCCCTCTTAGTTGAGGAACATTCCAAAACGTTGTTAAGTTTTCAGTCTTATTATAACTATCGCATTTTCCAAAACAATATTTTTCTAACGGAATAAAGTATAATTAACTGCTTCAAAAAATTATTAGTTTATCAGAATACTAAGTAGTTTATCTACACATTCGTCACACACACACACACACACACACACACACACACACACACACACACACACACACACACACACACACACACACACACACACACACACACACACACACACACACACACACACACACACACACACACACACACACACACACACACACACATTTCTTATAGAACGTGCATTCGTAATTTTTTGTATATATAAATGTTAGTTAAAAGCATTGTTTCATTCAAATTATTCTTGGTAATTTAGTGTAACATAAATTAACAATTTTTTCAGAAGAAATTTTAAATTCAACTTTACTCAGTCACATTTTTCAGTGATCTATTTTGGACCTAAAATTTAATTATTATATTCTTCGTATTATTTGAATTAGCAGCCATCCTTATTATCTTTTATAAAATTGCTAAACTGCTACAATTTTTTTTTTTTTTTTGTTCAGACAAAGCTTTTCGTCATCTCTGACATCATCAGGTCTTGAACAACCTAGAAATGTCTCTAGGTTTGGGTTTGCTCTTGAACAAACCCAAGAGCTGAACCATCATCAGCTCTTGGGTTGTTCAAGACCTGATGATGTCAGAGATGACGAAAAGCTTTGTCTGGAAAAAAAAATTGTAGCAGTTTAGCAATTTTATAAAGATTTAATTATTAAACCATAAGTAAAGCATATCTCTGCATGACTTGCGGATTAAATTTTTGAAAAAATTAAAAACCAAGTAGATGACGCGCTTGTGATACAGCCTTTACACAAACACAAATTTTGTTTACAGATAAATCTCAGAAAGTAATATTATTTACAACATTCACGTGGCACGTAATCTGGACAGCTTTCATTTGTACGACCTAACGAGACAGTTTAAATTGGCATATTGAAAACATTTTGCTGAAAAGTTAAACGTTATTTTAACAATTAATTCGAATTTATGTAGATAAAATGAATGTATTAATCAATAATCAATGGTGTTTTCGTTCACTTTGAATGATTAATGTTGAAATACAAATTGTCTAAATGTCATTTTTGCGTAATACCTGTACTTTATAAAGATGTACTATTCAATCTGTATAAAACTTTATTACTGATTTGTACTTGCATCTTCATTCTAAAATGTTTGTTTCTACTGTACTACATAATTGACTAATTGTTATTATATAAAATAGTCTATTAAAGTTTAGCATAGTTGCAGATTCTGCCAAACTTTAGTATATAATGCCTTAGAATAAATGAAAAATCCTTGAACATTTTGTAGCATTCCTGTGTCTTTTTTGATTCAAAATAAATTTTTATGATTACGTTTATTACTACAATAATTTTTACGTTCTAACCGTATGTGTTTACATTATGTTACTTTTTTTTTTGCACCATGAATATGATTTCCATTTTGACATTTTAAAAATTCGTTCACAGTGTTAATTTTGAATACTATCCTTAGGTTTTGCGGCATAGGCTATCACCATAGGGTGATGTTTATAACCTAATTTATTTTAACTGGCAAGGAAATTACAAAATTCTGTGACTTTACAGACCCTTTATTAAAAAATAATTCAGAACATAATTAAATATACTTTACCGTTAACAAAATTTGTTACTTCGTGTATGTCGTCATACTTCACATAAGCAAATCTACATATAATATTTCAGCATATACGAAAGTGGAGACTTTTAAAATAGACACTGAAGGTGTGGGTTATACTGAAAGTAAGTAAAATATAGGGTGTATATAACTGGGCCGGAAAAGACGACTCTATGTAAAAGGAGCTCAAAGAAACGTTTAAAATAATTAAATAATCTGAACGAGGAATATGGATTACTGCACACGCCTAAAACAAATGAAAATTAGAAAATATGTGAAGAGGGGAAAAACGGGCTTCATCCACTAGATGAAATACAATATTTACATCGCATATTTCTGGAACAATTGTTGTATGACAGTTGTTTGCTTTGAAAAGTATGCAAACTGTTACTTGAAGATGGTAAACACAAGATTCAGATGCACACGTGCCTGAACGTCGTACTGTCGTTTTATATGAAATTCAAATATACATATATACATCGTGTGTGATGCATATCATGAAAACCACTGTTGCATAAACGGGAGAAGTCACTCCCACACACGTCAGTGCTGTCATACGGATAGTCACATCCAGATGCCTTTACGCTATTGTTCTCCCCCGACAGGGTTCTATAACTCTCTACTGCTAAAAGGTTCCTCTACGAGGTTCGATTTTTAATTGTGCAAAATCTATTGGTATTACACTGTATTATCACATGAATATTCCGTAAATATTTTCTGCATACACTGACTGACTTTAACTCTTTAAATGGAATACGATCCATCATGAACTAAACTAATTTAACAAACAGTTAACTAAATAAAACATTTTAACATTTATGCGTCTACACTGTCTTTTAGTCACAGTTTTTTAAAGTACCGTTTAGGAATTATATAGTCGTTCATATTGCACTGATAACATGTTTTAGCTGTAAACGTTATCAGGAGTGAAAAATCAATTGTTGACGACACGGTGTTAGCTCAACTATTCTATTTCCACTACCCACAAAGTGCTGTTACGTATGGATTTGGTTTATAATTGAACGAATGCTCAGCAGACGTCATGAAATATGCGACTACGAGGTGTAGTCAGAACGTTGCATTAGCATAAAGAGAACAACATGTGAAATATTTATAAAAATTCTTTTACTAAAAAGTACAATTAAAGTACGTACTTTTCTACAGAATTTACAAATTTATTTAAACATTTGTCGTAGCGTGACATGAGTTGATCGATGCCACTAATGAAAAATTTTTGCATTTTTGGACTTTGCACGTTGCATTTTGGACGTCATGAGTCTAATATCGCCACTTCGCAAGAGCTTCTTTCATAGAACCGAACACGTGAAGATCACACGCTGCAAGTTGAGGACTGAAAGGACAGTGTTCCCACTTCTCCCACTCATTTTTTAAGGAGTGCCTTCGTGACGTGTCCCAAATGATGATCGCACTTTTTCTGATACTGCATACGCTCAGAGGTGATATAGTGCACACTTCAGTGCTAAGTACCCAATACAGTCGCAATTTTGTCCACCGAGATACGAAATACAAAACGGGGAACTGTATCTACATACTGGTCATAAAATTTTAATATCAATACATTACCTATTACATTATTGCTTAATTTAATTTAAGCTGATACTCAGTTTTTGACATTTTGATCTTTCAATTGTTGTCGAATTACTTTGACGTAAGTAAATGAATTTTTTGAGCCAAAATTTTACAACTGTCAAGAAGGACTTGCTACACTTCCTTATTACAGCCATTTATCATGTAGTAACGTAAATTAATACTACAATTAAAGCATCGAATTACGGTAAGTCATAATTACAACCAATAACTACGAAATGTACAGTTACTGCTTGTGTCCAGCTTCCGTGTGGTTGTGGGACGAAGTATGGTGGGGGCAGAGTACGTTAAAGTGTATGACGTCATGCAGATATGTATTTTCTGCAGATTGTGTTACTTCTCGTGTAATCTCTTTTTTTCTGTGATCTATCGAAGCCATTGTATTAGCCGGTAAGTACACACGATTTCACGGAGACTAGAATGCTTTTCTCTGTAAAGGAGCTCTTAGCCTACCTCGCTTTCTCTGTATAACTGTAGCCACACGGTTGCAGTCACATGAAATACTTTTTATTATAGTAAGTAGTATTTATTCGTTCTGACGGTAGCATATTATCACATCGCTAGTTAATAATTAATTGTTAACTCTCAGTATGTTCTGTCAGTTTTGTTTATTACTGGTTACTTGGTATATTGTGTTCTTTATACTTGAGGATAATCATCTCGTGACTTCCGCTGTTTCTGTTAAGGACGCTCGTCTTTACTCGGTGGGTTTGCCTATAAAATCTCTGTACAGTTAATCATGTTACAATTGTTTTCTATTAGAAGTATGTTATCTGTAAAGGATATAGTGTCAAAATAAATCAATGTTAAACACACACACACACACACACACACACACACACACACACACACTATAGTAAAATAAATCCTCACTGTAGGTTGCCGTTGGATGGTGACAACGGTTAATTCGAGTGAAGAACGATTTTCTGTACAAAACGTGCGGTGAACCGTAATCTTCCTTTTTCTTGCTGTCCTAAAAAAGCGAGATCATAAATTTAAACCTCTCTAGGAGACGTGATTCTTATCGCACAAGCAATCCTGTATAAGGCTGGGGCTACGGAGTCTTTAATCTGCAGTGATTACTTCCAATGTGTCTGTTGAAGGTTACGTTTGTGTCAACGTATATCTGAATCAACACTGTAGTTTAACACGTAGTTTTGTGTGGAATAATTTTGTTATCGTCTACGAACTGTTTCAGTTACGGTGATTATCTTAGTTTAAACCATTTAAATTTGTACTTGGTTAACATTTATTTTAAGAAGTGAAAATAACATGTTTTTATAAGGTTACTTTAGTTTGTAACGAGCTTTATTTAATGTAATAATTATTATTAAAGTATTTAACATTTATTTTTTTGAAATAATATGAATAATAATTGTGTAAATAACACTGTAAATTTTAACACAGTTTACATTAGTTTAATATATGACAATATTATGTAAACAATAATGTAATTTAAAAGATAATTATATTTCTGTAAATGAGTTACAAAATGGTGCTTCTGAATGACGTAAAAATTCCGATTTTCATGGGGAATCAATTTGGTGATTATTAATATTAAGACCTATAAATTATTTAATAAAGAATACAAAGCATATAAAAAGTCGTAAAGTCCAGTGCGATTTAGTTTAAAGATCAGTACAACTCTGTTCCCTATTCCTTAGGGTTTGTTAACCTCCGGTATACCTTTTAATTTAAAACTACAAGATGAATTTACCTCAATTTTATGCCTAGATTATCCATAGCTAGAAGGTGGATTGAAGGTTTGTGTGTGCTTCATTATTTGAAAGGTAAGTTTCTGTAGGTTGTTTTCGTACGTTACTCTGTGTGCGTTTTCACGTAATTCCATATTAGCGTCGACATCATCAGGAATGCAACTCTTGTACTTAGTTGTTCGAAACGAATACCGTGGCGTGTGTACTCGAGTGGAATGTTCCACATTGTCATACAAGATATTTTTGACGCGGTCTATCCCGGAAGAAGACTTCAAAAACATTATGGACACCAGTCACAGAAGCCTACGTAAGAATATCCGCTACCATATGTCTTTCTGCACGTTTCTATAATAATTCTGCTAATACGTTCCTCCATGTTTTTGTTAACTTAAACTGTACAAATATGTTTGTTTTTTAATGTGGTCCCTGTAGATCGCTGCTCCAGATTATTACCAGTGTGTGCTGAAACGTATCCTCCCCCAACGCGTCAGTCGCACGCATTCCCTGAATCCGATCATAGCATACGACAATCGCTCAAAAGAAACCACCCTTCATAGTGTACACTTTAATAGCAAGTAAAACGTGTAGAATCATCCGCATTACATACTCAGAGTAATTTACATTTAGGCTTAATCTGTCTGATACAACTGTACAGCAATCAAAGGGTAAAGATGTCTTTTTGTACTTTCTTGCTACTTACGAGCACGTCACAAAGATCATTGTTTATATCTCGGTCCTGTTGCTTATATCTTATTTATACTTGTCTATAATCTCATAAATATGTTCCCATAATTCATTTCAGAAAATAGTTTTGTTGATAGATAACGCTAATTATGTACAGTATTTCGAATTGTAAAACACGCAAGAATGCTTCGATTGAATTACGAACGTCAACTAATGGTACAATTATTAATTTTTTTTTAGCCTGTTCAATAGACTTTTTTAGATCGCAGTAATATTACATTATCTTAAAGCAAATTCAAAGCATTGTTAAAGCAAATATTATATCAGATTTTTGTCTATTTTTTTCCAATTATCCACTCAAAATTTAAACGGTCCGGTTAATTGAACATAACGGATAATCGACGTATTGTTATCAGCATCCTACAGTGTGTAAAACCTTCGTAGAAAGTATATTTACCAAGCAATAACTTTAAATATGCAGCGAAACTCCACACAATACAAGCCATATATTAAAAGTCAATCCACAAAAACCCATTACAATCTGAAAGATCTCTATACCAAATAGTATGGTTTTCACAAAATGTCTAAAGAATGGTTGTCTGGATACCAACAAAGATAGCGAATGAAATAACTTGCATACCACTGTTTAGCATGACACTTTGTAAGAAAACAAATAAATATTATTGAATCACTGTATCAAATTATAAAACTTTATTGCATGCTTGGCTGTATATATAACGAAGGTTGTCAACTTTTGTTGACACAGACGAAAACTTTAGAAATCCTATTAATATACGACAATTTGTGTCCAGACTCTTACACCCTCGTATAACTTTCTTCGGCTTATTGATTTACAGTTACGTCACCAGATAAAGTGTGTACTGAATAATCTGTTTTAATTACCCTGGGTATCAGGTGATTATAAAGTTATGTACCTGTGGAAACAACAACAACTACAGTAATAATAAATCTGTAGTGGTTAAGTTAGTAATTCCTCGGTTGTACAAACGTTAGTTATACGATAACCACTGTACACCTCGTTTAATGTTTAGTTGCCTCTCGGAGGGAAATTACGTAGTTGTTATTCATTCACAATAACTGCTCGAAAGCTAATAGAGTATTTTCTCCAAATGGTGTGGGTTCTGCAGCCAGGAACCATAATTGTTTTTGTTATAAAACTTAGAAGGTATTGTTACGACGGTCGCACGGATATCGAGTTTGAACAGTAGAAACAGAGTAATTGACGCCAGATAAATTCGCTGTTTAGAACTTCAGTTACAGTTTAGATAGGCCTAAATAAAAACTCACCTAATTAACACTGTAACGTCAAATATGTCACCAGTGCCCGCACAGTGAGTCAATCGCTTTACACTAAATGCACACTGAATCGCCTTAAGAAAAATTAAACTTGGCCGGTCGCTGCCCTCTTATATTTACACCACTCTGAGGTTAAAGAAGAATCCACCGCTTTATGGATGACGTGTTGAGAATAACTGCGTACTTAAAGGTTCTTAGAAAACGCTAGTAACCATGTTAGTGGCAACCTTTTACACATCCGTCTGACGCATCCGCCATGCAGGTTGGCTAACTCGTAGGCGTAAAATATGTAACAATTATAGTTCCTCTAAAGTGTTTACAATATGCTTATTCAGTAATAGTAAATAATCTGTTTTATTATTGATTGCTTGTAGTTGTTTTAGGTAATATGTGGCACAATTTATCGAGTGCTGTCAAGAAAAAGAAGGAACAGGCTCGCCCAAAATTTTATGAAGTAATAACTGTGCCAGTGTTATTGTATAGTTTTGAAACTTGGGTTCCGGCGACAAAACATCTGAGTAGAGTACAGGCATTGGAGATGAGATTCTTGCGATCTGTTAAGGGCTGCAAACGAAGGGGTAGACTCGACAGTGAAGACGTTCGTAAAGAGTAGAATATTTTTAATATCCAAGATCGTATTGCAGAGAACAATGAAAGATGGATTGCTCATCTGAATAGGATGACAGATGGCAAGTTGGCTAAGGGAGTTTGGCAATACAAGCCTGTTGTACAGCGAACTATAGGAAGAGCTAAGGAAGCGTTTGTGAAGTGTATATATTCCTTTGGGACCGGAGCAAGTGACTCGCCTAGTCCCTAATGGAAGAAGAAGAGAAGGGTTTCCTGAAGCCCGTTTTTTGCACTAAGTAACTGTATTTGTTAATCTAGTTACTACTTTTGCGTACCCACAATTGTCATTTTTGCAACTTATTCTATAAGAATAACGGGAGTAAAGAAAGGAATATATAGTATATTGTGATAGTTGAAAGAACATTGTGATAGAAAAATGTTAATTTTTTTTACTGCTGTTAGTATTAGCGAACTGCGGGATTGATAGCTTAGAAGCATTATTAAACCGTAATACACTCTTACCGTAAATTTTTGTGTGAGACACGAAAATTTTACGTCCCTCTGTAATTTACATGGTGTTTAAACTTACTTACATAGGAATACCTTGAAATGAGAAGTATTTATTTTCTTGGAGATTATCGTTATGCTATCAAAACATACAGTCAGGATATACGTATTTTTAAAGTAAAATTATGTAATTGTGTAGAGGGAAAATTTATATATAATTAGGTGCGTCGCTTTTCAGCCGGTAGAAGTATGACAGCCATTCATATGACATAGCCTTCTGTTTTACGCGCACTGTTGACGCGAGTCTAAATCAAACCCGTCACAACTAAGTTGCTCCCTTGGCAATGGTATGTGTTCTGTTCCAGATCCGTGTACCGCACGCAACTCGGTAAATAATGGCATGACGATACAGAGAATCGATACCCAACTACGAGCAATCTCAATATTTCTAGACATAAACAAACGGGGTACTTATTCCAGGCATATTTTCTCATATGACACATCGTTTCCACAATTCAACATTTCACTCTGCAAGTGTTGTACAGCTTTCTATGACCTAAATCGGTTTCATTTCTTTTTGTAAAAGTATTGCAATCCTGCAAACATAATTGTAGTCAATCTTTATTAGAGTACTAACTTAGAGAAAATCTATAGTCGAGTAACAGAGTGCGTTTGTTAGTGTAAAGGCGGCACGCCTAAGTACATGTTTAATATGAAAGGGACACATAAATATACAATATTAAAGTAGCTATTTGCATTAACAGCAGATGAACAATTTGTCTGTAGCAGGTTAATGTAACAATATTAACTTTACTGATTATCTTAAATTTGTAAATTGCGCTTAATTACAATTTAACACAGCAAAAAGTTAAACAATTTAACGCAGGAAAAAGCTAACGTGGCACAATGGTTCTGAGCACGATTGACTCAACTTTCACTTAACATGGCTCTGTGTAAACATTTTTCAAGGTCGACCACAGAGGACGAACGATAAGTATGCTGAATATTAAACATATCATGGAACACGGCAAAATATATGTTGTTTTTGACCGTTCCCGGTGCAAATGCACTTATTTTTCTTCTTCATTCTTCCTCCTCGTCGTCGTCGTCGTCGTCGTCCTCCTCCTCCTCCTCCTCCTCCTCCTCCTCCTCCTCTTCTTCTTCTTCTTCTTCTTCTTCTTCTTCTTCTTCTTCTTCTTCTTCTTCGTCGTCGTCGTCGTCGTCGTCATCATCATCATCATCATCATCATCATCATCATCATCATCATTAACATCAACATCTTCTTCCTCTCCTTCTTCTTCTTCTTCTTCTTCTCCTGAAACTAGATGTTGGTGGGCTTGCGATTTCTTCTTTCCGTAGATAGTTTCTTGATCACCACACTCTTCTTCCTTCGTTAACGCCATCAAGTACTTCTGCCTGGGCCTTCCCCTCATGCTATGCCCTTCATCAGCGTAGTGGGCCAGTTAGAATGGCGTAGCAGGTGAGCAACCATACTTCTTCTCCTTTCCACAATGGTTCCAATCGGCAAATGCACTTATGATGATTTAATCACAGTATTTCTTTTTACATATTATTTTGTTTCCACGATTTTACGACTTTATCTATTAACGCCCAGTTTCTGATTTATAGTGATGCTGCTGATCTTTGAAAACCAACTAGTATTACAAACCATATAGCCTACTTTACTTTCTTCAGGGTTTAATATTCATGTTTGTCTGTGAGTTTCGTAATTGTTTCTATAAGTAATCGTCTGAAACAAATATAGTCCACTTCTTAGATGTGTGTACAGGTTATGTCCGGTAGGTGAACGAAACATAAATTCAGATATAATTTCTGTAAGAAAAGAGTTTGACTGTTCAGAAATAGCTGCCTGTTACTGGTTTGGTTTAGCTTCGACTGCTAAAGTGAGACTGCTACTAAGTTGGTTACTTTATTGGTGAACCGTATGTTGAATTAGTCTCCAAGCTGCTGCAGAACGCGCATTAAGCGGTCGCAACTTTATATGGTAGTACATGCAGGAAATTGGCTGCGGTAAGACGATACTCTGTTGTCGTTGCAGAAAACCTGAACGCTGTTGTTTGTCAGTGTTAAGTTTTACAAGGGTATAATATTCAGTAACACAAAGGATGTACACATGTAAATAGGACGGATTGGCATCTCTTGAAAGAGAAAACAAAGAACAGCTAAAGATCTGTGTATACCTATTCCTTTTTTGTAATATACGTTATATGCGTTTTGGTATCGTTTACAACTGTTGGTTCTCATATTCCGTGAATACTGTGCCAATTTGTTAATGTACAAAACTTCGTAACAATAAAACCAACAAAATTAAATGGTAAATTATCATTATTTAAATAAAAAAACGACATTGGACAAGTGGTCTTTTCAGTTAAAGGAAATTGTACACTGATATAATCAGATTCATTAATTTCAATTATTTAGTTTCACAGTATGTATAATTGCTCAGTTTGATAACAAATGTAAGGGTACATTACCTAAAACTGTATTATTACTCAAAGCTGGATAAACTGAAACGTTGATTACGTAAACGTCTTGTATATTGAACGTGTAATACTAAAAGAATATTTTGTAACAAAATATCTGTGCTACATTATCGTTAATAGTAGACGTAGAACGATACAAAGTACGATACGTACACTAAACACAAAATAGAAAATTAAACTTTTTTTAAAAACTAAAAAAATGCGCTCAAATAAGGAAGGATAACATGTTAAAATAGTAGTTATTCGTATGTGAGATGTACTTAATGTTTGTATGCAAAATATAATTTTTTGTATCTTCTGCTATTTCATTTTATTCCTCATCACGTAGTCCTAGTTCCATCAACACTGAATTAATCCATATATCTCGAAAAATATTGAAGAAATAAGTAAAAAGCATGTTTTTTACTGTAAGCCAACTATATTTGCGACAAAAAACAATTTATTGGAAGTATGATTATGAAAAAAAAAATTTAAAAATCACAATCTGTCCTAATTTCAGAGGAGGTCGTTTGGTGGTGATAAGCACACTAACAAATGGTACTGGAATAAATATTCAAAATTCAGTAATAGACATTGAAATCATGATTTATTTTGCACTAAAACTTTGCAGGCCGTTTTCCGCAGTTACAAAATTTGGTGATTTTCACGTACAAACATTGATATTTGAGAACAGGTACTGGACATACAGATTTGAAATTTGTTGTGGGTATCAACAATAATATATCCAAAACATTCGTTAATTTTAATAAGTTTATACTTAATATTTGTTTCAAACAACAATATTTTGTAAATAAAAACTTTTATTTTCTGAAAAAAAAACGTTTAGTTGTATTTTTCATTTAGTTTCTTGATAGCGGTGTCTATAAAATATATTAATTTTTAAAACCCTTTTATAGCTTTTATTTGGCACAAAAACATGGAAATTGGACTTCTGGTTTCAATATAATATTAAATTTAAATTTTTCTAAAATTAAAAAAAAATTTGTAGGCCTACATAAAAACAAAATTAACAACAACAAATTTATCTTGGCCTATATTTTCTAATTAAGGTAAGAGTAACATGCATAATAAAAATTAACTAAATATCTGAAACATCTTTTTTATGCCAGTCCTCTTCTACCGCAAGGTGTAGAGGTTGAGAAAGGTCTCACCATCGTGGTCTCTTCATGCCTTGGCTTGGCCTTGGCTCCATTCCACTGCACTCCCTGCTCCTGCAGAGAGCACCTGACATTGTCCGCCCAAGTCAATCTTCTCCGGTACTTGAGTCTTTTAGTTGAGTCTCATACAGTTGTTTTGAGAGTATATCCCCTTCCATTCTCTGAACCTGTTAATATCTAAAACAATAAAGATTTTCATAATTTCAATGCTGAATATTCTTACTCTACACGTTAATTAGTCACACCGTAAGGAATTTTATAAACAATTTTGTCCGCAACAAAATGTCCCGGTTTACATTAAATTATCATTTGATACCTGACTAGTGACGTGAAAAGTCCGTATCGTTGATTTCTGTTGACTTATGTTATGTTGACTTTCAAGTGTAAAACTGATTTTCTTCACTCCGTTGTGCTCCGTTGTAACTAGACTAGAGAACAACGTTTATTTCTGGTTCTGTGGGCGTCCAAATGTTTCATTTTCTTCTGCAGCGAGAAGATACGACAAAATGTCATAAATCCTGAATGTCTTCTTCTCCCCTTGATAATAAACAGTAACATAAGGGAACTGGTGTGTTGTGCTTCCAGCGGTAACACGTACAAACAGCTCAGCATTTCCGTTACATGACTGGCCGCGCACGACACGACTCCAGAATAAGACAAGCCTAGCACAAACGATCCGTTGCAACGTAGGCTATCAGTTTCCGCCAACGTTAACGTGTTTCTTATGGGCCGCTGCTTTTTTTGTTTCTAATGATTTACATCATGCCAACTTAAACAGGTGTCTAACCCTCGTTATTACGTACGATAGTAATACACATCGGTGTTTTTTAATTGACTTTACGATAATTTAAAAATACCTGTTGGTTTATAAATCTAATATGTAAAGGCCTGTGTAAATAACTGTGAGTATAAACATACGCAAACTCAAATAACGGCTTAAATGAATACATTTATAGTAATGTTTAAAAAGCCGCACAACACACACACACACACACACACACACACACACACACACACACACACACACACACACACACACACACACACACACATTATTGGGGATTGCGTAAAATAGTGTAAACAAACAAAATTTCTGTGTACTTTGGTAAGTCGATTAGTGTATTTCACTAATTTCTGAGTTACAATTTTGCGCCGTGTTAATTGGAAAAAGATTTACCAATTTCTGTTAATACTCCTGCCATCCCACCTTTATTTACATATTGTAATAGTCCAAACAAATATGACATTAAAATTCCGTCCGGCGACACACATTAAGCGGCTAAAAGTCAGATGAGATTAATGAAGGCGTGCAACAAGTGGAATTAACTTTTTCGTCTATTCATTATAGTGATGATAAATTATAAAATCGCGCTACGACGGTTACTATATTCAAGGTCTCCTCAACTGTAAGGGTGTCAGTGTATTTAGAGGAGATTTTCCAACGCCGCAATCCTGATTATAGATGTTACAGATTTTCCGTTTTAATACCGGTTTATTACTATTATTATTATTAATTACCTGACACAGTCCCTCAGTGGTCGTGGCAATTTTAATGACTACGACAACAGGATGAGAAAGGTGCAAAGCCCAGCATGCCAACACGGTGACTCTCGCCATGAAGATGCCTTACACACCTTTCTAAAGTGCTGTAGATTCACAAGAGAGAGGATGGCGCTGGAGCTGGAGCTCGGAGAGTTCACGCCCAAGAGCGCAGTTGAGATATACTTCGAGGTAAGGCAGAATGGGACCGCATCAATGCATTTATTCAGTGGGTCCTACTAGAAAAGAAATGACCGAGTCCAACTAGAACCCAACGGGCAGTAGAAGATAAGGGATAAGGGCAGTAGAAGGCGCCCGACAAGAGCGCAATAGGCTCCATACTGAAGTAATACGCTGAGTGGTTCTAGGATGGATATGGATGCCTGAATTAGAAGTGAGTTTTTTAGTGGCCGAGTCCCACACACCAGGGGACAAGGGGACATACGGTTTCCTCTGACGGTGCAGAAAGCATTCTTCCCCCTCTTACCGAAATATATGATTAAGAGATATTATCGAGAGGTATTACAAAGATAATAATAAAAGGTATTATTTATTATTGTTGTTATTATTATTATTATTATTATTGTTAACGTTTTTCCATAATTCCTAATTATTTTAATCTAAGCTTTTTTCATGACATTACATTCTTTGAAAGAAGTAATTAATTTCAAATTATGTTTAGTTCGTTTGGAGAAAATAATCTGGTGACGATACGCTGCACGAGGTGTGAATCTAGATTTCTTCCCTTCCCACGTAAATTCATAGGAACTTTATGGTACTGGGTAATATTTTTATAAATTAATTCCCATATAAGGGGAAGTTAGTGTAGAAATAACGTGATATTGGACGGTTACAGATAAACTTCAGGTATCACGGTTACAGAACAGGCCGATGTGATCATGTTTGTTTCGTAGAAATTTGATGAACAGTAGATACGCCATAGATTCTTCCAATTAACACAATGTGCACTTGAATCGTGAGTAAGTAAGTAATCGTAACTGCCAATTCACCTAAATAGAATATTGTAGCACACAAACATACTTGTGAAATTAAAACAAACAAATTTTCTTGTTGTGTGGAATGTACAAATATTTATTAGGAGAATCAAATTCACAAATTATTATTTTGAAGAATCGATTACTAATTTCTGTTTGGTCAATATCGTGTTTCAAAAATGAGTTAATTTGACGTTGTTAGTGAATTCAAACGTAATTGTATCTTGGTGTAACCTGTAGTGATAAATACATGATATAAACATATATACATATATGTAAAGTATATAATATACGATACATTATAATATACGATGTAAGGTACATAATTATGTTGTATCAAATGTAATATTATATAAGGATACATATGCACCGCAAACAACATGTATCGTAAACTATAAAGTTTAATACACAACATATAAATAATGAATACAACTTCTTTAATTTAAGAAATAAAATTATTTATTTAATTTATAGATGAGTACTTGAGTAGATGATATGTGAGTACTTGACCTGAGGGGATAGTGATTTATTTATCGTGCGAATTTTATTGTGATCGAACTCACAGTGTTTCAGATGCAATAAAAAGATGTAGAAGTTAATGAGTTTACCTGTTGAAATATATCTTTGTGTAAATTAGTGCCTATTGAATACTTAAAAAATTTTCATAATAAAACAAACTTATTTGAAATTACTGTAAATAGTATATCGATAATACAGATAGGTGTAATAATAGAGCACATTTTATTTCTTACTAGAGGAGGAATAGAGGGGGAGAGAGAGGGAGAGAGAGAGAGAGACAGACAGACAGACAGACAGAATAAGATATTAACTTCCAAGTTTTTTACATATCTTAATTTTTAACTTGAAGAGAGAGTTAATAAATGAAGACATTTTAAGTAAATTTTAAAACATGAAGAATGCTTATCTATACTTTAGTACGTTACTTTAGCTTAAGCATGGGAATGCGGTAGTAGTCTGTATAGTGTCTCCTTTTAATAGGCTTGATCGTTGTCCGACAACTTAGCTCACTTTCTTTCTTATTACAGTTGCCCCTCGACATTAGGGTGTACACAGTTTAGGTTTTAGCTCAATATTTTTGGCTGTTATAAATTAGCTTAAAAGTAAAGGAAAGTTTTTTAAACTAGATTATGGCACGCGTTGAACAGCTGATTTGTAGGAACGGCTGTAACTAGGTTCATGATGACTAAGTTTTCCTTTGTTGAACAAAATTGTTTGGCGATTGCAGTAGAGCGGTTGTTTCCTGTGATTTCATGTATTTTTTCACGACTTTCGGGTATCTGGATGTACTGTACTCATAGATAAATGATGGTTCTATATTTCTGTATGATATACGATTGTGTTTGATAGTTCTGTATGATGGTTTAATTATGTATTTGGGTAAATTTTTTAGCAAGTCGTGAGAGCATGTAGGATCACTTTGGCTTCTGTGGTACTTGATTAACTGACATACGAGATTATTATGATGTTATAAAATCATAATTATTATACATAAATATTATATTATACTTACATAATATTTATTTTATAATATGAATTTATAAAATCACATTAGTGCAGTATCTCATACTAACCACTACACTTACTGTAACCGGAACTTTGTAAAAAAGTGAAAAACGTGAAAATAATGTTCAGCTTCTTTAAAAATGTTGTTTTTGCAAACTATTAATTGTGACAATTTTTTAATTCATACACTTATTCCTTGTTAATGTTACTAAAGTTTCAATTAAAATTTGTTTTAACATTGAAAATGTTTATAAGGACGTGTCGCACATTTGCGGCCGATCGCTGGTGCGTTATCGAAAAAGGGAACCGGTGAGTTGCCATAGAAACTACTTCTTTGTTTCATATTATAGTAGGAATAAACCTGTTTTAGTACCAAGCCACGTTTCCGTTAAATATATGAAAAATATATTATACTAACCGTCTGTGACTTCTCGTATTTGATGTTCCTTCTTATTACGACATGTTTCGAGACTCTTGTCCCATTGTCAAGCATAAAATTTGTAGCACATATCAGATATGTTTGTCAAACGTTAAAAACCATGTCATAATGACCACAAATAACGGATTATTAAAATAACGAACTATACTAATTTGTAACTTGAATACGCGCATCGGGCGAACAGTGTACACTGCACAGCGACCTACCGCGCATTAACCGCAACTGATTCTTGTTATCTCAATATCTCAACGCGGTGTCATACAATACATTATACTTGAATAATAACTGGTCGTTCAAAATGTGTGGCTTGGTATTAGTGTCCCTGAACGCTTTGTACACCTCAAATTCCTCGAGTGTGTTCATATAACGTCCTTTACTGCAAAAGTGGAGGGGTTAAATTAGTTCTGAAATCAGTATAACTATGATTTTCATTAATAAGATGTTTGGCGAAACTTGATTTGATAGTATCATAGTTACGACAGATAGTGGGTGGTTTGTGTTCATTGAATCTTTTGAGAAAACCACGGCCCGTCTGGCCCACATAGAAAGCGTCACAATCATTGCATGACAATTTATAAATGCCCGTTTTATTCTCAATACAAGTAGATTCGTGGGTACGAAGATTATTTAAGATATTATTTGTAGTCTTGTAAGTGACTATGATATCAGTGTTTTTGTTTATGAGAGATTTTAAAATGTTCGGCATGAAATTGGTATATGTTGCGGCCAAACATCTTATTAATGAAAATCATAGTTATACTGATTTCAGAACTAATTTAACCCCTCCACTTTTGCAGTAAAGGACGTTATATGAACACACTCGAGGAATTTGAGGTGTACAAAGCGTTCAGGGACACTAATACCAAGCCACACATTTTGAACGACCAGTTATTATTCAAGTATAATGTATTGTATGACACCGCGTTGAGATATTGAGATAACAAGAATCAGTTGCGGTTAATGCGCGGTAGGTCGCTGTGCAGTGTACACTGTTCGCCCGATGCGCGTATTCAAGTTACAAATGAGTATAGTTCGTTATTTTAATAATCCGTTATTTGTGGTCATTATGACATGGTTTTTAACGTTTGACAAACATATCTGATATGTGCTACAAATTGTATGCTTGACAATGGGACAAGAGTCTCGAAACATGTCGTAATAAGAAGGAACATTAAATACGAGAAGTCACAGACGGTTAGTATAATATATTTTTCATATATTTACTTCTTTGTTGTCAATAACGTAGTACACATATAAAACTTCGCTTATGAGTGCGACTACATTTAACTTATAATCTGTACATTGGTAAATGAAGAATGAATTCATTGATTGGTGAATGAAGAATGAAATCATTGATTGGAGAATAAACATAAATATATATATTTTTTAGATTTATTGAAGCTGTAAATTTTTAATAATAGTAGAACCTATGTAGAACCTGGTAATTACCAATGCAAAATGAACTGGTTATACTGTGCCATGGATGTCACGAAACAAATAGTGGAATACCAGCCATTATAAGAAGGGGTAGCAAGGTAGATTGTCACAGTTATGGAAGAGAAATGTTTCAAAACTGAAAACAGTGGTCTGACGTAGAGATAAATATAGAAAGAGCACAGGACAAAGCAGGATGACAGCACACAGTAGATTAACTAATAACTATTACCGCCAATATCGGCTAAACCGGTTGGAAAGTCTCAACCAAATGGATAACTACCGCATCCCCAATTATATATACCGAAAGGACGGAGAGGTGTGGGGCATCCACAGAAGCGTTGGAGTGAACGGCTCTAGTCTATTTGCTTGGAACCGGAATAATCATTTTCGGTTTAATCCTTGCAGAAGATGATAAACTACTAACGCAACGTACAATGCCTTAAAATTTTTTTGTCTAAATTTGCAGAGCTATGTCTTCCGATACACAAGTTTTGCTTGCTAAAAGAGTTGAGATAAGCTTCTTATCAGACAGTATTCTTACATTGCCAGTTACTTTTTGTTATTGTTATTTATTTATTTACACAACTTCTGGCGGCAAGTTTTATATTGTTTATGTTAATTCGTTCCCAACATGTTTTTTTTTTGCAATTTGAGCTAGAGATACGTAACGTGGCTAATATGACAGCAAGTAGCTAGACTTCCTTAGGTTGAAGTAAATGCAATTTATAATAACACAAGTCGAAATTAAATTTATTACCTAGATTGTGTGTAAAAGTAAGGTTTAATTACAGTAAAGGTGAGGCGTGTTATAGAGGCAGGGACATTTAAATATGGTGTAGATCTGTTATAATTTAAGTGATTTTAAAGTATGTTTCATTACATTTAATTGACTTCTTATTGTAGAAACTCGTTCATAACGGCGACGACAACGACGACGACGACGACGATGATGATGATGTTAATAATAATAATAGTAATAATAATAATAATTTCCCACTTCCAGAAATCCATTCTACGCCCGACCCTACAACATCTTGGCCACGTGGGAGGGAGGGCACCAGCTGTTACTCTTTAGCTGGCTAACAGGGCAGTGGTAACCGAGTTTTGACAATTCTGTGTGTAGAGCTTTAAAACACACCGTAACCCACGGTGGGACCGATCGTGCCAATGAGTGGATGGCTCTATGTTAGTGAATCGCGAACGTTGGTCTCTGGACACCAGAACGCACGCTGTTGTATTTAGTCTTAGATGCGGTACTCCAGGGCTCTGTCGAGGTTTATTCATCGATAAACAGTATGAATTATATAAAAGTTTTACAAAACACTTTATGGATTGGGGATTCCTTTAAAAAACCCTCGTCCAGAAAAAAAACATCCTCCCCGGAGGGCGAAGAAAAGGAAAAATTACTCCTTAGTTGACAGACAACGATTTTTGACATCGTCTACCAGCGTGGCAGGGGTGCCAAAATATTTAGTTGTCAAGATAAAACAAAGGGACTTTACGAAACTGAGTCCCTTCTCGATAAAAAAGCCGTTACCGCTTGGGCTTGTTCAAGACATCCGGAAAGTCGCAAGTGGTTTACTCGTAGAGACCCTGAAAGGTCAAGAGGTTTCAAAGCTGCTCAAGTTGCAAATACAGAGAACATTAATGTAGGTTTCGTATCCCATACCGCTCTGAATACTACAAAGGGGGTGGTAATATGCAGGGACTTGCTTAAATGCACAGAGGAAGAAATTGTAATGATGGTTGCCCCGTAAGGCGTTATAGCGTGTTGGAGGCTACCGGTGCTGAGAGATGTGAGCAGCGTAACAGACCCTCCCATCCGCATCTCACGTCTTAACCTTCAACAGGACAACTCTGCCGGAGACAACCAGATCAGGTATTTACAGGCTGAGTATGAGAAATTTTACCCATCAACCAATGCAGTGTTTGCAGTGCCTGCGTTTTGGGCACGCTGCATCAAGATGGGCCCATGTCAAGACATGATTGCGCGGAAACTCGGGTCATGGTGAGGAGCCCTGTGTTGACGAGCCTTCGTGTTGAGGAAGCTTTCTGCCGTGAAACAGAGCGCCGGTAAATGGAAAGTGCCAAGGTGATTGCAATCGTCGTGAACAAGTTTTCATCAACAAGAGAGCGAATTGGGCAGATGAATCGAACACCTTCATACCTCCTATTAAGTCAATAACGACCCGTATGCATTTCTCGTGGATAACTTACAGTGAAATATCATTGAAGACAATAGTTTTCTTGCCAAACTCAGTAAGAAATACGGAGTCAAAGGCGAACTGAAAGAAAATCTCTAAATCAACAGTTTCCAAAATTCCCTTGGTAAAAGCAGCACATTTACTGTATTGGCTCTGGTAAAATTGTTTTGCGTCTGTATGTGTATGAATTTCCATTTTCCATTTTGAACTTGTTGAGAACTATACGATAGTTAAATATTTAATAACTTATTGGGCGTAGTAGTGTAGGGCGTATGGGAACTACGGAACATACAAAACAGAGAGTTAAAGCTATAGTGTGGGATTCTGGCGACGCTGTTGTGAAGTTACATTACGCGACCGCATAAGAAACGAGGCGATTCGAGTTGGTGTAGGTACATCAATAATTCATACAATAGAAGAAAAAGCCTACGATGGTATGGTTACGTGCAAAGGATGAAGGAAGAAAGGTGACCGAAGAAAGTGTTGATATGGACTCCAGTAGAACGACAAAGAAGAGCACGACCAAGAAAAAGTGGCCCACACACGCGTGCGCGCACACACACATAGTATAAATACGCTATAGGTGAGAAACGACCATGATCACGAATAATACTCCAATCGACGTCTTTTTTGGCTAAAGGCTCTAACTGCCAAGGCCCAAACCTAAGACGAAATATTAATAATAGACGAATAACAATAATTATTATTTTTATTAGTCTAGGATTACTTATTGGATACTAAAAATTTGGTATGCTATGCGCCTATTATCTATTAAAACTGACAATCCACACAAGTACACACTAATTTGTTCGGATAACTAAGTACTCAAGACAAGACATTCTGTGACTGTTATTATCTACTGTGTGGAGTCCAGGAAGTTCACCTGTTACGCGCCGATTAGTTGTTAGAAACAGGGAATTGAAATTATTGTCCCTGCAATTCATGTTCAGAATTGAAGTTGCTAGGAGTATTCCACGATTTAATGTAAGAAGCTTTCAGAAGTATTAAAATCATCAATCGATGTTGTTATCGACTGGCAACATGTTACTGTTCCGTGCGTGCATGTACGTTCCTATAAAGTGACTGCAATGAAAAAATCGAGATTGTAAAGTGGTGTATTAATATGTTTTCATTGATAGCTCTTCTTGTTTTTGTTAGTAAATTAAAGAGATACACAAATTACAAAACTAAATCACAATAACATGTAAACAAATGAACAAAAGTCACTTCCACTTGCTGCTGGCATGATACAAAAGTTCAAATATTAAACACTGGGACCATAAGGCACATATACAGGTTAACATTAACACTAAATGTTGACACGAATACAAAACACAGAACAGATATCACAGACATTACAATACAGAGAATACATTATTAATTAAATCTGAATGGTAAGTCTAACAGTTTGTGCCATTTTAGTCTATAAATATCTTCACTGTTATCCAACAAATTAATTGCCAGGTGGTTTGGATGCTTTTCTAATTTGGAGATGTGAGTCCTGCAGAGGCGCACGATTTCTTCCCTCACGGTTGGAACTTTGAGGTCGCGGTGTATAGAGTTGTTGGAGACAAACCATGGAGCGTCGACTATAGATCTTAAAGTTTTGGACTGAAAGCGCTGGATAATCTCAATATTGCTCGTACTAGCAGTACCCCAAAGTTGAATACCATAAGTCCATACCGGTTTAAGAACTGTTTTATAGATTAACAGTTTCTTGACGAGACTTATCCGTGATTTTCTGCCTATCAGCCAGTAGATATTTCTGACCTTGTGATTAAGTTCAATCTTCTTAGATGTTATATGTTTTTTCCAAGTTAGTCTCCTGTCCAGATGCATCCCAAGGTACTTAGCACTTTCAGCTTGCGTATAGGTTGACCGTTAATTGTTACTGGAGGGCAGTTTGCCTTACGTGTAGTGAAGGTAACGTGTACTGACTTGGACGAATTGATTTTTATGCGCCATTTATCAAGCCATAACTGAACGTTGTTTAATGATTCTTATAGTGTAAGAGATGCTACTGAGGGGTCGGAGTGTGTCGCTAGGATTGCTGTGTCATCGGCGTAGGTAGCAGCAGTGGGTTCACTTGCTGACGGTAAGCCCGAGTAATAAAAGCAATTGTTTTATCATTTTTAGGTTTCCACTGTCTATTGCATATTGCATATCATTTATTATCTATATATTATCCTTGCCTATTATCAAATCACATCCTTAATCAAATTCGTTACATTTTAGTTTCGGTGTCGAATAGACATCATGCACAGAACACGATTACTATAAGCTGAGATCCATTACTTCCTACATGGCAAGTAGAAAAACCTTAATTGAGTATATTTGCCTACCACTCCTTTATAAAGATTTTTTGAGGCATAGAAGATTCTCGCCCCCTGTTTATGACTTGTAGTAGGCTTACTATATTGTTTAAAATGTTAACATCCGTTCTCGAAGCAACTTTTATCTGTCGTAATTAAATTTTTATCTCCACCATGTAGTAATTTTGTTGTCATGTTTTTGAACATCACTTACAAAGGCTCATGCCAACAGCAGAATGACGACGACACGAAAGAATGTGTTCATTGCAGATAGTAAAGTGCAGTTGGCGAAAGGTTTTTAAAAAATATATAAACACTTGGTACGTTTCACAGTTTTTATTAACTCTGACAGCCGTTTCAGCTTATTAAGCTATTCTCAACTTTGTACTAACTGTGAAACGTACCAAGTGTTTATATATTTTTTAAAAACCTTTGTATTAATATGTTTCACCAAGTGCCCGACGAGTCATCAATTAATATTGCAGTTGATGAATACTAATTGTGGAAGTGGCTGATGACAACAGTAATCCTGCATGTGCAATAAGGAAACGGCGACAATGTTGTTTCTTGATTTAAATTGTTACGTCGGGGCGTGGAAACATGTTTTGACGTGCTCGTGTAATTAATACTGCACAGCGACACAGCATAGGGTGGAATCTGTTTCGAGGTTAAGGGCTTGCTGGCAAGAAAATCAATCAAGGCACTCATTGACGTAATTTAATTTAATCTGGCGACAAAATTAATATCTTACCGCATAGCGGCAGTGCCGCATTTTAAGTAAGATGTGCTGCTTAATAGGCCTTATTAATTATAGATAATTTAAGTAAGACAAAACTTTAAACGTGGGAAAATATTTAGAGATGGACGCCGCCATGACGGATAACATTTTAGATTAATAATCATTTGGTTATAAATATTTAAAGTAAGACATTGAAGTAACATTTTTTTCTCTCTCCTTTTGACACATACACACACACTCAAGGCTTTTGTCAGGGCACATATACTTCCCTACACAAACAGCACACGCACTCATACATGCAAAATACATACATACATACATACATACATCAGCCGGGTATAAAAATAGGATTTAGAAACGACCATAAGTCAGTTTGGTTTTGCGATTTGACGTACGTCATCGGAATTGTTGTTACTGAGACTTGCTGTTTTGTACGAAGTGATTTATTATTGTGTATTGTTTACTCCAAAACTGTTAACTAGGTGACATTTATTGGCTGATACTTTACCGTGTGTTGGACAATCATAAGCTTGAATAATTGTTGTATACAAATCTTTATTGTTGTTTTATTTACTTTTATTATCTGTAATTAACGTTCTAAACTGAGATTCGTCTGGTGTCAATTTTTTTGTTTTCACTCTTTAAACCTGACAGTCCTCGTGATAGTCGTAACATTGATGTCAAAACTGGGTGTAGGTTACTCTCAGCTAACTCTCATAGTGTGATGCTTACATTATACTTTACGGTAACTCAAATTTAAAATTGACTAACCGATTATTTCTGTATTTAGTTCTATAACCGATTGCTTAACAAACGTTTTATTATTTTTAACTCAACTGCCTGTCAGTATTACAATTTTCTTATCGTATATAGAAACAGTCATGACAATCGACTCACGTCTGTTATTTATAATGTATTCGTTTGAGCTTTTCGTAGTTCTACTTTTGTTCTTAAAGTGTCTTGGTCTCTGGCGAATTACTTATTACGGATCTTACTATGATTCTTTATGTCCTTGGTCTATTGCATTTCGCCAAATACTTGCTTTTCAAACAATATTCTGATGTTTTTGCTGCTTTTTGGAGTTTTACACTCAAAGTAAAACCACTAAGATATTTGAAAAACCTAACCAAAAAATATTCATAGTTGTCTGTCTCTTTTGTCCCCTTATCATTATTTATTTCTAATTTTCAGGGAATTGGGAACAAAGCGAACATAGTTCGCATCGAACATATCATCATTGTTATGTTTATTTTTACAGTGACGATATTGTCATATTTTCTAACTACTGTAACAAGACAAGACGCCGTGAGCTGTTTGTTATTTATTATTTATTTGAAATTGTTGTTTGTTTAGTTGGTCGCAAACAAAAAATCCGACCAACAGCAAAAGTTAATCGCTCTCTGCAAAAATTCCGACTTCATTTTAAAATTTTAGAAAGAATTCTGCATCTTATATGTAAGAGTATGTGATTCAAGGACCTCTTTCTTCGCCTTCCCAATCATCCTTTAGGTACTATAGTCTCATAAACCTTTGGTAACGAGATTACGCTTTACTAATTTTTCAGTCATCAATATTTCCTTATGAAGATGTTTTCTACAATGTTTTTGTATAATATATTTATTATGTACGTTATAATTATTTATCTAATGACTAGTAATAAAACAATTTAATATTTATACAGGCATTGAGTAATGCCTTATTTTCATATTTCAACTATTACTCTGTAAGTAGAATAAATATTTTTACACATTTGTTTATTTGTGTGATGATAGTTTTTAAACTTGTTACGGTGGGTTTACACATCTATGTGCAACATACGTTAAAAAGTCTTAAAAATTACTTACCAGTCGTATACTTTCCAATAAATTGGAGTGATTCTTATCAAAAACAAAACGAAGACCTTCTCAAACAATAGGTATGCTACCTTATATTAAGACAATATCTTTCAAGAAAAAACAACACTTATTTTATTAACTGTAATAAAGATAATTTAGTACACAAAAAATTAGTCGCAATATTATATATATTTTAAGTAATCTTAAAAATACATACATTGCAACGTAACAAGATTATGCCCTAGAATAAATATAAACTAATCATCATAATTCGTTGTGAATTATGCCTAAACGCAATCTTTCTTATAGATAATACGCAGAAAAGTATAAAAACAAATCAACAAATAAAGGAATGAAGATAAGATGTAACTATTTGAAAATAAATAATAAATTAAATGAATAAAAAGTAATAAAAAAAGGAAATATTATAATAAGTACAGACAATGTTAATGTAAATAGAAATATAGTGTACAGTATAAGTGTTAATAAGTTAGGAATTAAGTAACGACACATTTGTTATGGTATGAGCCAGCAAACTATATAGAGGTCTGCGAACCTCAAACAATTATTTTATGTAATCTCACTACGGACTATAAGTGATATAAAAAAACAATTAAAATAATATTAAACAATAATTACCAACTACCTAATGTAAGAAAGGTGAAAATAATGAAAATAACGGTGGTTAATGTTAAAAAACAGCGTATAGTGAAAGTGCATAGAAAATAGACCTGGTTATAATATAAACAGTGAGTAACACATGTAATTTATATAAAATAACTATGTAACTAATCTAATAAGATTAAGCAAGGTGTACAATACTTATAACTAGTGGAATATATCCCTAGAAACCAATTATGTACATCAGGGAAGAGTAAAAATAAGATTAGAATAAATCGTGTTAATTATAAGGTATAAAAACGACCCTGTGACCCATAAAACATGTCGTGAAGCCAAGAGCTTTACCAAGTAAATCGAGAGATTAAAAGAAGAAAGAATTATTGAATTGTTGATTTTGAAATAAGCCAGAACAGATATAATTCGAAGCTGAACATTTCTACTAAAAAATAATGTCACACAATAAATTGATGAAGGAAAGTTCCGGAAATGATGAAAGTATACTGGGCTTAATATAAAACACGGAAACTGAAGGCCAGAAGAATTATAACACGAAAATAATCTGTAAAACTAAACAGCAATCTGGTGAGATGGTTCTATTAAGCTAAGACATACATTTGTTTAACCATTATTAAATTTAAAGCAACTAGAACAGTGAACTGATATAAGAAAAACACTATAAACATTATGATTATTAATTTTATTTTCTCATTGTACTATTTTAGTTTGTTCTGATTAGATTAAGTTGTTTCTTTTGTATAATCCAAAGAACCCATGACACAACACACATACCCAACATCATAATAATGAAACTGATTTATAATTTTTATATTTTCTATTAATATATATGGCATGTTCTTATGTATGACTTTGACTGTACATTGACTTTATTTTTTTTATTAACCCTGAGAAAGTTCTTATGTTATTGAAACTAAAGGAGCTACCGAGTGAAGAGAAAGGCATTGCATGTCAATAAATTTTAATGCATGTAAAAAAAGTAAAGAGTAATAAAATAAAGCTGAGAATTACGACAAGACTGAACAAGAGTTAATTTTTTTATTTCACTTTACATAAATTGGCACCAACAACTTGGAGCCACAGGCTATAATTACATTGAAGGATAAGATTTACAACATAGATTTATACAATTATTATTATACTAGAAATATCACATTACAACATCAGTTTTAATAAACATTTAAGAATACTTTATTACAGCAGTCTTAAAATAATTATATGGCAGACAGTGTTGATATGATATATGTACTGCGCAAAGTTCAGAGTTAAGGATAACATAATAATTAAAATAGTTTTGCCGTCACGCCATAATATACATCCGACTACACTGAGTTACAGCGGGGAAACGGAGCAATCATATTACTTTTATCAACACAAATCTGGTTTTGCCTTTAAATTTTTACGAATCATGCAAGTAGAATATTCTCTGTGTTTCTGTGAACTTATGTGTTGAAGTCTACGACTGCAAAAAATAACTGTTGTTACATGCGAAACCACGAATATGTGCTAAGTATAATTACACGTTGATATGCGGAAGCAAAGACTTTTCATTTTCACCCATCTCTGTTACTTTTGTGTGTAACTTCAACTTGTGGCATTACCTCACATGTTGACTAGGTATTGCCTCAGGTGTTTAATGATGCCGTGGTTTCTGCTGTGTAGCAGTCCTCTTATAAACTCTTCTGACAAAACTGTTGTCTAGGATCTTCGATTAGTGTTATGTGGGAGCAGATACAATTTTTACTCTGAAAAGTAGCATAAAAATTTTTGTATAGACTACTGGACTTTCAAGTCGCCTAAAATGCAACATAAGCGTATAAACCAATTGGTTAATTATTCAACTTTTCCCCTGTAGAAGCTATGGTGGATGAGCCGTAAACATTGAAAACTCCGCTGTGCTAACGTATATAAGGTAGTATAGGCTAAATAAATGATACGTGTATTTAGTGTCACAGGTAGCGGCTGAGAGAAAATGGGTTTGTAAAAATACCGTAGTATTAATAAAATATATAGGTTAGGCTGAGCCTGTAATCATATTTCTGAGAGATAAGGACAGCAGTCGTTCAGATTGACTATAGTAAGGTCCATATTGACTGTCGGGCACAGGCCTCGTGCGTGCAACTGCAGCAACCTACAGTGGGGGCGAGACGGCGAGAGGAAGTCGCTCCGACTTCCCAAGTATACACCAGGGAGGAATTTTCAATAATAAAAGCGGTAAGAAGAAATGTCCCCGAAGACCAGAAAATAAGCTCCGGAACAGAGTTCAGCTCCATTGCCGGTGCCAGTGATCTCACCAACCTCGGTGACCTGGCAGAGCTCGGCAGTCTTCAAGAGATTAAGAAAAGAAAAAGGGAATGCAAGGAAGTAAGCACGTTTCATGTCAACTGATTCAGCGACATCCAGCGTGGAGACGTCGACATCCTTCAGTGAAATATTAATGGTTACGCTTCGTACTACTGCGAACTGAAGATGCTACTGGCCAGGCATACACCGATTTGTGTGTGCCTGCAGAAAACACAATTGAGGTCACAAGACGTTTTTAGTATGAGGGCGTATGAATCCTTCCGCTGTGATGTTACACAAACATCATAGCCAGGGCAGGCGTTGCTCTATTTCATAGCAACACATATCCCTCCAGACGTATCGCACTCCCTACGCCTCTTCAATCAGTAGCTACCAGCTTACTACAGCCACTGAAGGTGACGACCTGCTGCGTATAATAACAGATTCTGTATGGCGAGCAGAAAATCTACAGGATCTTGTCGACTAGCTACCATCTCCATTACTCCTGGTTGGCGATTTTAATTTTCATAGTCCCACTTGAGATTGTCATAGGACGAACACGTTGACATCTTAAGAACTGAAGATCTATTGCTAAAAAAACGCCGTTGTCTTTTAAACACAAGCGCGACGCCAAATTTTAGTGTTGAATATGGTACTTTCTCGGGAATCGATTTTTCGATTTGAAGCCCGAGTCTTGCTCCACGTTTGTCGTGGAGCGTGCTCCCAGTCTTCAGCGCTTCCCAGCTCTCATAACAACGCAAACCCATAAGAGCGTTACATGCATGCCGAAAAGATGGCGCGTGGACCGTGTTGATTGGACAGACTTTACGGCTGCTGTCCCATCTACAGAAATCGGTGGAAATGTAGGAGTCGTATACAGTTTTACACTGGTATCCCTTCAGCGGCAACGAATGATATCCCTCGGACAGGTGATCGCTCGTTCAGGACACCGGTACTATGGTGGAACGCCGTTGAGAGACGCAGTAAGAGAGAAGCGACGAGCCTTAAGCAGATACAAATGAGCGCTGACCGAAGAAAATCCCATCACTTTTAAGCGACTTCGTGCCGCCGCTCGTAGAACAATACTCGCTGCTGAAAGATGAATGTGGTAAAACTACGTCTCGACCATAACGCGGTCAACCCCAGTGACAGAAGTATGGAAGAAGATCACAGCAATCACTGGCGCATCAGTGTTTAAACCGATCGCATGTATAAAGCACAATGATGAATTGATATGCAACTTCAGAAAAATTGCTGACAACTTGGCTGTGCGATATGCCGAGGTCAGTAGTACAAAAATTATCCTCTCGGTTTCCCTCACAAGAACAACTGTGAAGTCGAACAAGATCTTGACTACGAAACTGAACGGTAGAACCTACAACGTGCCTTTCACGATGAGGGGATTACAGACCTCTATCCGGACTTCAGCGTCACTGCAGTGGGACGACAACCCTTAAGCATTATACGTCAACTGCCGGATGTAGCTATGGCAACATTTCTGGCACTCTATAACCCCGTATAAACACAAGGGGGCTACCGTATACAATTGAAAGACGCAATTTGGAAGCCGCTTCTGAAAGCCGGAAAAAATTTCTTAAAGGTGAGAACTATCGTTGTTCAGTGTCGTTTACGTGCTGTTTAAGAAAATTATTGGAGAGGATTGTTAATAACCGGCTCAACTGGTGTCTAGAAAAACACGGCATACTGACCGCACACCAGTACATGCACCAGAACATTTCATTTTGCGACTCTCATTCTTCCACCCGGTTGATAATCCTATAAATGTGATTTGGGCATCGTGACAGACGTCTTAAAAGTTCCACTTTCCTTTAAACAGTGTTATCAAGTTAGCACACTTAGATTACATAAGAGTATGTGCAAACGTGCTACAGAATACAGATATAAAAACTTACACACGTTGACAATTATACAGGGAAACAGCCTGATATTTCAAATCCAGTAGTAACCACTTTCTTGTCATCCGCCTTTCGCTATTCCCGCTATCCCCACTATAATCTGCGCCACTGCTTTACGTCTTATAGTATGAGGCAGTCACCAAGCAGTAATCAAAATACTATAGTATAATTTTAGGATATCGTAACCAAAAATTATTAGCCTAAATTTGTGTAAAGCCTAAACAGAATACAATTTACGTTTTCCCGTTCTCAATCATAATTCTCGGACAAATCGTGAGACAGAAGAAATATAGACTATATTTCAGTACCCGTGGATTACTGACTTTCTAGTGTAATACCATTCATATTAATTATTCAGTGTAGGGGGATTGGGGCCGTAAAGTTGTCTTGTGAACGCCGTGAAAAGCCTTATTTATAGCTGTGCATAACTTTATCTTTAACAACGGACGGATGTTGTACGCCGTTGCGGAAAGGCTATGTTGAATCTAATACATTACTGGTAATGAAAATGTAGAAGCATGCGAGCCTGACTCTCAAATTCTTTTCCTTATAATAAAGTAACTCAAAAAACTAAAGCAGTGCGAATACTATGAGCGAAGCTTTAATATCGCCTCCTGCAATGTATTTCTTGTGGAAAACTGATTCATATGATTTCAATTTTGTCCTTTGTAGTAACATCCAGGTAAGTAACTAATGCAAAGATAGTTGTGTAGTCGTCTAAGAAATTAAATATTAGTCGTCTGGTGGGAACGTATTTACGCAAAAGAACTGAGAAAATGATGAATCTTATTGTTAGTATAAAACAAAGAAGACAGAGATCCCGAATACTCACTGCGAGAAACCACCAACAAGAGATACGCGATTGCAGTTCAAACAAAAGCGCGCGTGCGCTTGTAAATATATATATATATTACTTTAATATTTATAACTAAATTTACCTCAAGATATACTTTTTTCCTTCTTGAGGTAAATTTAGTTATAAATATTAAAGTATTATATACATCAAGAAACGGACTGTAGCAGAAAGTGATTGAAATATATATATATATATATATATATATATATATATATATATATATATAAAGATGACGCCCAGGTTATCGGAAAGAAATAGTATCGTGTGGTTTCAAATAGTCAAACGGAGCAGTCCGTCAGATGATTGATATAAATTGAATATTCTTACTAGATTTATTCAAGTACATATATACAAGGTACATATATACCACAGATTTTTGCTGACAATTTATTCACAGAAAAATTCAAGAATGCACGGTATCCTGAATTGCGAAGGGTATCACGTTTGTTCTACGTTCTTAAAATATACAGTCTTTCACTTTTACGTTGTACAGTATTTAATATCAACCAACTGTGCTGTGAAACTTGTAAGGCATAGTATCCTCTGTTAACAGCTGTGTGCATATTTATTGCCTCCACCAGACAGCACACAATACTCAAATTTTTTTAATCGTTAAGTGGTTTCTCTTTCATCTGGTAGATTCCTTCAGGCCAACCTTACACTCTTGCAAATTGACGTGTCCAGATAAGTTGATATGTGCGAAATTATTTATGTGAACAGCTAGTACGTTCTTTGTAAAAGTAATATTGCCTTCCAAAAAAATAAAACTTACTTTAATTTCTATATATTATCATTTATCTAATCACAGTTTCAGAATACTACTATGCTTTCTATGCATAGGGAAATATTTTACAGAGTAAAGATGACGTAGCTGGGATTTAATTTACTGGAGACAATTGTATAAAAATTAAAACCTTGTTTGTATGAATAGGAACCTTATTAAGCGAGTTTGTTTAGCGAGTTAGTACAATATTGCAATTAAACGGATGCGTTTTTGGAACAAGACCCAGAAGACACATTGTTTTAAAACAATAACTTGTACGCAGTTAAATTCTCACAAAACAACTTGCATTCTATAATTTATGCAGTCTCCAAGAGTCTCATTTATTCTTTCTGGCAAGCGTTGTGCTGGAACACAGATGGCCGGGATTTTAATAATGTTACGATGAGGGGTTTCAGAGTTGTCTCTTAATAAAGAACAGCGAACAGCTGCTGCCTTTGCTTTTTTTACTTAATTATGTCTTGAAAATTTTACCAGCACCGGACAGGTGGAATAATTAATTTTTTGCCTTTCAACCATCCGTATTTGAAGCAGAAACCATTCTCAAAAAGTGTACGTACTGGTTAAATTACTCATTAAAATACAATAACTAACAGTAACAATCTTCGATATTGATTTACTCTCATTCGTTTTCAATTAATAACAAAGAAATATTATGTGTTAAATTATGATACTATCTATGCCAGGATTACGAAATAATGTTCTGAAATCATGTAGATGCGACAGATGTTATAAGCCTTTACAAAACTGAAAAGTTACTCACTCAACCATTGTATGCGAGGCACATTTTGAAATATAGTACAAAGATCAAGATAGTACACTGGATTGTAACCAAAACTAACATACCCAAATGTAACCAATTAAGTTTAGGATATATAGCAGTTTGTTTATATGACAGAAACATTACCCATATGTTAGTCAGCACGAGAATGCTGATGGACTCAATACAAGATCTTCGGTTGACAATTTATTGAGTGAATAATAAACAATAAAAGAATAAGAGTCTTGAACCACGTGGAAGATTTGGTTTATTCCTAAAACTGGCTAAATAATTGATCATAAAAGAATCACTTAAGAAGTGACCTTTATTTCTTTCTGTCATTAAACACAAGAGAATATGCAGTACAAAATTATAACCTGCATCTAACAACTTTAAACTATGGTTTACAATAACCATTAAAATATAGTGTTTAAAATATATATATAATAATGTGTAACGATAAAAATTATATAATGACTGAGTCATGACATCGTGTCCTTGCACTCGTCATTGTGCGCACTAACAGGGTCACTGCCCGATGAACGCCGGTTTTGCATAAGGAGTTTAGGGTGAGGACTAGCGACTAGCGTGTGAATCGGGGAAAAACAATTCACGGCCATAAGTCGTCCTCGTCCGATGAATTTTACAAACTTTAAATAATATATTGTAAAGGTACATATAATCACCATACAGGTAAGATGTATTTAAAATAAAGAACGAACACTGAAGAGAAGAAAGGATGAAAGAGGTGTAAAGAAAAGTGTATTTTAATATGATTATCCGGTCAACTAAAGAAAAGTGATAATAAAAGTAACAGTTGAAAGTAGCACAAGAGACCTAGAGAGCAAAACTTATAAAATCACAGTACAATACGATTTAACTCCAATGACCCAATAGATGATAAGTGAGAGGATACAAACACCAAATACTATAATCCCAACAAGGACATAAACACACCAATTATTATGATCCCAACAAGGACCCAAGAATACTGAATACTATAATCCCAGCAAGGATCCAAGAACACCAATTATTATGATCCCAGATGGACTAAGAACACAGAAGAAGAGGATAGAAGAAAATGAAGAAAAAAGAACCAGTAGTGCCAGAACAATAAGTGTATATAAGTCAAGAAAAGTGTTTACAAAGGAGTACCTTAAAACATATTGAAACACCTAACAAACTATGACTAGTGACTTGACCTGTAAATATAAAAAGATGCTCAATAATAATGAAATAAGAGAAAGACATAATGATTGTATAAAACCTAACTAACAGTAGGGTAATAGAGTCAAAATAAACTCAGTGCATAATACCCCAAATGACATGCTAAGTAGACCAGCATTAATAGCTGATTATTCTATAAATAAACAAGATAAGAATGAGTAAGGTAATAAATAATGATCAGATAAGACATAATGTGCAAATACCTGTGGGTGAAACTTGATAACTATAGCAAAAGATAGAAATGACAGTAAATTTGCATGAATGCATTGTTGTCAACATACAGGGGTTCCAACTAACCTCACATATGGTACAGAACCATGTGCAAATACAAATAAGTGGTAGTAAAAGCCTGAAGTTTAGTAAGTAAATTACCATAATGAGAAAAGACATTATAGAGGTAATCCCAATACTAAATGTAATTAGATTAAGAGTGTTATTAGTGCATATAAAGTGTAAATACATGGGACTGACAGAGACAGCAAAAGTGTACACACACAAAACACCACAAAACCACTTTAATTTAATTAACCAGGAAAAACCTATTGTATAGAAAGGTCAAATAACTCCTGTTACTACTATTACTGGGTATTACTAATGATATAAGATGACAAGCAAGTCAGAATAAATATAAATTCATGCAAGTGTCTGATGACACTGACTGTAAGAAGTAAAAACACTTCAATCAAGGTAAAACCAGTATATTAGGAACATTCCAACATAAAACAATAATGAGTCTTATCCAATAACGATAACTATCAAGTATGAGGCATTAACACATAAAACTAAGTTAATTATTTGCAATTTTGAGAATGACTCTATATCTAGGCCAATGACCTACTTAGCTAAAAACATTCAATATAAGAAATATATGCAGTGTACACAAAATCTGAGGTATACAAAACATATAAAAGACATGTCATAAGATTTACTTAACAAAAGAAATAATCAGAGTGGGCGAATTGTAGAAACAAATATGTAATTAAAACAATCCCAAACATAGGCCATAAGAGATTAAACCTAAAACTGGCAAATCATTGTATTAAAACAAAAATAACAATTATAATTGTAATGCAAGTACATCTAAGGTTAAAGATGATCAATGTACAGCATATACAAACCGAATAATGACAAATAAATGCTTATTTTAAATAAAATAAGTAAACATAAAACGAAAAACTGTAGATCCGTTAATATAACACACAGACATGCCTTGTATGGACTTAAAATAATCAGTAATGGTAAATGCAAGTGCATGGTCTGGTCATATCTTTTGTAAATAGTAGTATAAGATTGTTAAATTAGTTTTAAGAAATCATGTGTAAATTGTGAAAAAAGATACGCCTTAGCGATATACTCTCAAAACCAAAAAACGGGTTAGTAAGCTCACTCATTAAAATGGATTACGTAATTTTTGGGCCAATAAGAATCGAATAAATCATTGCGGAGTGTGTGCGATTTACAGATCATCTCAAGCCGGCAATGTATGAAGGAATTATTATTGTTGTAACTCTGATAGCCAGGGCGCGTCGCCAGCCAGAAGACAGAATAAGTACGTCGAACCCGCGATATCACCTGTGCAGGTATAAACAAACCAGTAGGGTTATGTAAGATAACCTTTTTTATCAGTGCGAATTATTTGTAATATCAGAAGAATTAACCTAATAATAACAGTGCGACATTGATTATACAGTGTATAATCCAGTATAATCTTGCGAAGTGAATTTATGAATTTTAATGGAAAAAGTGAATTACAAGGGACTATGGTGTTTGACAATTTTAGATAACGACATGAACGATGATGACTAAAATCGTCATGATTAATTTTGCACATTATCAGAATAAACAATAGAGGCAAGAACCTCGAAACAATTAATTTATTCTTTTTAAATTTTAATGATGATAATTAAAACTTGTTTATCTAATATATAAACGTTTGTTACGAAAGCACATACGCTTTCTAATGTTACTAATTACTAATAACAAGTAACAACAAGATATTTCGAACCTTGTATACAAATTTTAATGATGAATAATCAGATTTAATTTCCTTTTAAATATTTTGGTTCTGTAATTCAAGAACAATTATCATATATAATGACATCAAGGTCAACCTAATCTATTTAAATGTCCTAGTCATAACAGGCCTGAAGTTCACATTTTTTAAGATGATTAATAAGAATTATGGTATTAATGGACATAGTCCAAATTGTTAAAAAAATACATTTAATATTTTTATTTATATGGGATTGAACTACCCATGCCGAATTAAGTGGATATATAAATTGAACATACTTTAACCATTATGTGCTTCATGTGTACCACACTTTCAGGTGGAATGAATGTTGATAATATCCAAACATATTATTTGTCTACAGACTAATTAATTATCAATTATTTTTTGTTCAACCATAACCATGTTGAGTTTATAGATTGTAACCTTTGTTTGTATCTGTTTTCTTGTATCTTGCAGACTACAAGAACCCATAACCTGTTAATGATAATTAAGGACTAAATGATGTTGATTTAATTTGAATTATAACCAAATACCCTGAGATTGAGATTGCTCATTGCAAATCTAAGAATTTAATGTAAATGCAAGGCCATCAGCCGATTATTCAAAATAATTGTGGATACTTTAAAACAAAATCTAATTGTGAATAAACCATTCTTTTATTTGTTTACAAAAACTTAGTTGACGAGCATCATTTATCAGAAATAATAAAACTTTTCAGGTACTCATTTAATAAATTACAGGTGACATTACAGTTGAAAGTGACTGACTCCAACAGTAAGTAACATCAGTGATCGTCAACACCTGTAATACTATCTGACAAGGTACTTGGTAAGTGAAGTGCGAAATATTCGTCAACGAAGACTAAACATAAACAGAATCTAAACAAATAATATTTTAACGGAAATTCAGAACAAACAAATAGATAAAATAAATAATAAAATTTTTAGCAATAAATAAAAAATAGTAACGACAGAATAAAAGATACGTTACAATATGAATACGAAAAATATGTATCGTCACAGGTGAGATTCTATTCAAATAAAACATCAATACATCCGTACGGATACTCAGTTGGAAGACATAAATAGCTGTATCAAATGTGGCTTATAGCAATGGGTTATTATAGAAATTATTCATCAAACCTGTAACAAACCCTATGAATCTCACAACCCCTCCCTTTTCAAAATATGTACTTCGGTTACCGGTTGGAACGTTTAATGTGATTTACATAAATATTTTGTAATTATAATGTAATTGTAAGTTCAAATACTGCTTAAGGGAGATTACTGTGTAAAACAAAGGAGGCCCTGGTGTGTGTTTGTGTGATTGTTGACTTCAATAATGTTGTAAAACATATTTTGCAAAACATTTATCTTAAAATCATCTTAGTAAGTTGAGGAGATGGGTAGACGTCACAGCGTTTCAGTATTTTTTTCTCAAGTAGGCTACATATTTTGAAGTGCTTGTTTGTTTGTGAAAACATGTAACAGTATTATATTTGCGTACGTAAGAAAGTTCAATTCGTTATATAATTAATCGTATCAGTCGACAGACACGTATTCGACCTAACCACAATACACCGTCTATTGTTACATTTGTCTGTTGTTAACCATGTATTGTGTGTCTGGGGCTAATAATATACTTCAAACCCAATGTTGAATCTTGCTTGATGTATCTACTGGCACGTTTCATTGTTCTACTCTATAAACGATTGTTAAAATTGGAGAACGTCAGTGTTCTCACAGGTATTTAAAAGTAATTCAATTTGCTACGTGATATAATACAGGACAGATATCGTGACGGGAATGAGTCTAGGCGGAGGGGTAGATTTCTTGACTATCGACTTAATCAAAAAGTTAGCATTGTACTTCGGGTCATTATAAATTTAATAATATTGAGCGCTACATAAATTAATATAAATTGAAATATCACATCATTGTATCCTTTATGCAGAATATACTGTTCACACATACTTTACTATATGTAACATCATGTTTTTATGTAATACATACTCCTCTAATTCATTATTTCTTAGTGTTGTTAGTGTTTTTTTGTTCACTATTTTTTGCTAATGTCAACACCAAGAAGGTTTGAAAGAAAGTTGTACGACGTTCATATGGCGCGGTTAAGGAAGATGACGATTGGAGAATACGAAATACCCAGGAGATACCTGAGCTATCAAAGCATGAGAACATTGTAAGATTTGTAAAAGGTCAACGAATACATTGGGTTGGTCACCTTGAGCGAATGGATGATCAACGTATGCCAAAGAAAGTCCTGTGGGCACAGGTGTATATAAGCAAAAAGGAGGGTTGACCTAGGATAAGATGGTTAGATGGTGTGCTGGAAGATCTCAGAAGAATGGACGAGAGGATTTACGCTGAGATGGTAACGGGTAGAAGATATCTATAAATTACAGAAGTATGTACAAAATAACAGAATTACAAATATTACAAACTCAAAAAAATGGTGAACCAATCTATCGTGTGACATTGGTTATTAATTATAATATATATTATTGTAAATTAAAATTTACGGTGTCTTTGGTCTATAGAGCACTACACTCTTCTGTAGAATTATGTAGCCATCGACGTCAGACATGATCAAACATACGCATGCGCGCGCACTCAATACACGTCTTGCTCACTCTTTTTCCCTTTTTGTAGGGACCAGATTTGTGTTTTAGGAGTTAAGGTGGCAGGGTGGCAAAGGTACGGTTATTGATACTAGAAACTGTATACTACACGCGCCGCGCGAGGTATCCTATCCATCGTTAGTGATCTGAGTTGCATACAATAGATCTACAATGTCAGAGGGAAGTCTTCAGTTTGATCGTCATAAATGGAATATATATATAGAGAGAGAGAGAGAGAGAGAGAGAGAGAGAGACTGAAGATAGGTATAGTGCCAATAAAACACGCAGGGTGTTTGGAGAGAAGTGGATAAATGAATACTTATGTACCATGCAGGAATCAGACGTGTCAACGCGATTAGACTTGGTGATAAGTAAGGCAAAACGATGCGACGACGACGTTGTGAAGACAAAGCAAGAGATAACACCGGACGTCACAAAGGAACATGATTTTATTTCTGCTGTCGACCCTTGTCAGCTGGGGCTAATCCATCGTGTCACACTGGTTTACGGTGATTTGCATCAAGCCGCGTATTTCATGAAAATTAATTCCACACATTAATGCATTACATTACTAAGAGTCTGAAGTTTCGTTTCACACATGACATTATGCTTGCGTGCTATTTAACCTCAGTAAATCTCTCATTAGTTTTAGCTTGTAGCGTATTTGTCTAATTACTATTCCTCACTGATTATTCCGTCTCTTTGATAATTTAAATTTATTGTGTTTGGGGTTAGTACAAAATATATTTTTCAGTGCTGTTCCTTTTCTCTTTTTTCAAGGGTATGGTTGCGTGATGAGAGCTAAGGAGGGAAAGCCATCCCGTTTAAGGACTCTTATTGTTACGCATGCATAATGTGACATTTACTTTTGAAAGGAATTTTGTTAAGACTAACACCTTCTTCTTTTATTATTGAAGATCGATGTTACTATTTTAAAAGATAATTTAGAACTTTAGTACTGTCATCCAAAATAAAGAGTTTTTATTCACTAAATGTTTAAGAGAGTTTAGAAATTTTGAGTCGGGGCATATAACTTTGCATGGGAGTGACATTATTACTAACGTTGAAGCAGCTCGTGATAGGCGTCTGAACTGAAGTCGTGAACGATTAGTTTGCATATTTTATCAATAACGTCTTAACGTTGCTAAATTAAAAAATTCTAGTTTTGAGGAATGTCTTCGTATTTTTTGTTATCTCTAAAAATTACTGACAGATTATCCTAACATGTTACCTTGTCAGCAAGGTCACCAACAAATACTGTTACAATGTTTCTTTTATGCAGCATCCTGCGTTGCCTTAAAGCCTTTTACTGATTAATTCCCAATAGTTTTGTAGTGAGCTATTGCATGATTCAAGAATGTAAGAAAAATAAATATTATTTCAAAGAAGGTCTGTTTTTTTTTATTAATAGTGCAGTGCTCAAAAAAATAGTTAGTAGTCTTATGTGCAATACATCTTTTCATTTTCCCTGAGTGGCTCCTCAGCTCTCTTTCTCGCTATTTCATTCTGCTTTTCATTCTCTTGTAATTATCATACGTTTTAAAGTTCATGTGAATTTGTAACCCGTTCGATTATCGTTTCTCTTTCGGCCTCTCACCGACTTCCTGTTTTATGTTTCTTAACGTATATCATATTTTAAATATTTGTTTAGCTAAAATATAATTTATGTAAAAGATCGTACAAAACTGAAATTTATTTTATCGTTTTCTTTTTCAGTCGTAACAGCATTCTTCTCTTCTCGGTTCTTCCATCACTAGGAGATACGTTTTAATTATCTTCACAGCTACGGTTTTTGGAGAGATTAAGTCAAATTATAAAATACCACAACTATTTATGTGAATAACCGTATTGAACAATTAGCAGGGTAAAATTAATTAAATAATAGAATCTCTTTTTACAAAATGAAAAACGAATTAGGAATCCTGGTGTGTTTTTCTGTTGTATTATGTCCAACATTACGTTTTACTATGAGTAAAACTACTACTCGTAGTTCCCTGTAATTTGTAACACCGCTTTGGTAATTAGCATTATTTTTCTAGTCGTTTGATTTATAAATGCTGCTGAAAACAAAAGCTCATACAATAATAAAGAAATAATATAAACATACTTATTTGCCTCAATAAACAAGCTAGTTTATTAAAGTATTATACGAAAATCCTTTCATCCTTGTTTTAAATACGTTTTGTAAATAAATATCATAGTAGCATCACTGAGGTAATAACATTCATATCATTTTTTTCCTTATTCATGTGTGTACGTATGCAATCTTGCAAAGATATACACATGTACATAATACCTAGGTGTACGTATTTCCTTTGTGTTCATGTACGTTTCATAGTGCAATGTACGGATGTCGCACCTTCTGTGATATTATCTTCATAACCGCTAGTGGTCTATGTGTAGGTCTGTAAAAACCAAGATTCGTGAAGATGATATCATGGGTGAAAATGACGAAACGTAGGGCTGATAACAATAAAAAATGAAGAAAATAATTGACTCAAACGCGTACACTTACCTTATGGCATATATTCCCTCGAATGCTTGTGTGTGTTTGTCAGTGTTCGAGAGCGCTCGTATGTGTGCAAGTGCTTATATACATGCATACATTTTCATAATTTTGTAGTTATGCTTTCTTCGTTAAATGTGACGTCATATTTTAGATTAAAAATTGTTATGTCATCAAATATTAAAAGAATTTTAATAAAGTATGCTGGATAACTGAAACAGTTTATGAATTTAGGCAACCGACATAAGATTCTGTAAAGGAGTCAAAAATTTACACTTAAAGACTGAATGAGAAATTAAGAAATTACAAGAGAATTCGGAGTCTCGAATAGGGATGGAGGAAAAAATTCGTTAAATATTATAAACTGAAAGCAAGGGAGATGAAAATGGTCAAAGAAAATAGCGGCTTAAAAACGGGAAGAGCCGAACTGCTTAATTTCTAAAGAAGAGAAATATAATAACGTTTTTAATAATAATAATAATAATAATAATAATAATAACAACAATACTGTCTAGTAGCGTTTGAAAGAATGATAAACCTAGAGATAGCGGAAATAATAGTACTAATTTTGTTACAACGAAGTAAACAAGTAAATCAAATGAAAATCCTACCAGTGTTATTTTGTAACATCATTATCGTAAATATCGCTGTTTACCATCAGTAATACTTGGTAAATGATACCAACGACAGGAATACAAATGAATATTGCTTTGCTTGAGTGAACTCATTGTCTCATAACAGTGAAGGCTACTCATTTTCCTCTTTGACAAATCCTGTTTACTTTGACCTAAAAGGACAAAGTCCTTTCATTAGTTATCTCGTTCTTTTCTTCTTTGTTTACACCCATCACGAACATTACAAATAACCACGGGCTCTTTACTCTTTGTTACTGTGTAAGTTTTCTTCTGAGGACAAAGTATGAATAACAGAAAGTTTGCGAATGCACAGTATACAGAAACGCTCTACAAATTTTGATTGTTTTACATTAAATTCAATATTTACGGTTAAAAGCTTATAGCTTTATGGTTCAAAGATATAATATTTCATTATATTAGAGCTTTATATAACCTTTTTATCTTTATCTTCCTCTTGTTAAAGAATAAGACTCTTGCAAATAAAGATAATAATATCTCATTTTTTACACTATGTGGACAATTTAAATAACAATGAAAACAAAAAATTTATTAATACCATAACATTTAGTTTTGTACAGCTCTGACTGTACTATTGAGCAAACTCGTAATATTCAGTTTCTTCCCTATGCCTGCATTTCTTCTGCGATCTTGAAGAGTATACTCTGCTCTCGGCTACTCTGCTCTGAGAAATGTTATTTAGGTCGCGTCAGTACAACTGGCCTGGGATTTCGTTAAAGTCCAATTCTGAGTCCCACAGAGAAGTGTGGAGAGATCCCATCACCTTGTAGAACTTTAGGCAAGTTTTTTTACTCGTTAATTTTGAGTTCTGAAGATGATCCCGCAGATATGTAGCTTATTCACCACATCATTGTGTGACTTGTCATCTGGGAGAGGTTCTAAAACACTGACAGTTCTGAGATGCAAAACTACATGTTCAGTATAAAATCACATATTTTTTTTTTGGAGATATTACCATGAACAAACATCTGATTTAGATTACACACGTGCAACGGATATCGTAAAACATAATCCTGGAACAAGTGTTCATTTAGAAATTTGAACTCAGAAAATTCAAACCGGTTCTGGTTCTTTCCGGTAGACTACGGAAAACCGGAAAGAATATATAGACAGGTATATGAGGAGAGAGATTTGAAGTGGCCAAGAAATTTAAAGACTCAATTTAAAACATTGCTAACCGATCAGGGTTCAAAGTTGATTATTGACTTCAAAGTTGATAGGGATTGACTTGTAACTGTAAGTCAACATCCTCGATTTTCAGGATTGTAAACGAGTTTTTAAAGGAGATAGGACCTACATAATGTTAGACCTACTTAATTGAAAATCTAAAGAAGTGTGTTATTTACCGTTATTGTGGCAGTACGTCTTTCAGATTTCATCAAACAAGTATTATGAAAATCTTTATTATGGCAATTTACTCGTACATAATGCATTATCAAGCTTTTTTTATGGTATGCGTTTTGACACCATCTTCCACGGGCGTTTTATATTCATGTTGCCGTATGGCCTTGTTATATGTTCATTTAATATTTAAAAAAATACTCTCTGAGAAGTCGTTAATATGTGATAGGCAGCAGTGTGTCACCCTGTCAAAGCTCATTTACGATAAAGCACTTGTGTTGTTTTTCATCTTTCCTTAATTTAAGCTTATACTTATCGTCTACACTTAAAAAATAGCAGAGAAAATTTTTCGTAACAATGTTTTTCCTGTTTAACTTATTGAGTCTGGGCTATGCCTGTTTATCAATTTACATCTCATAAATAATCACAGGGTTTTCGATGAGTGTTCAATGGCGCGCTGCTCTACAAAACTAATCACTTTGCTCTTGTGATGCTTGTCACTTACACATTACACTAAATCAAATGGCTTCGTTCTGTGTAGCTTTCGCACAAGTTCAGTATTGTTGAGAACCTTCAGCATCTCAACATTCTGGTGCTCATTCTTCTTGGCTAATCGCTGAACTTGGTCTTCAACTGAAGCAATCTTCAAATCCCTGTGGATGTCCTCAGTTTGTATGCATTATGAGAGATATTAACAGTACACCTCAATACTTTGTTTCGAAAATGTCCGGATAATTTTTGGTTACATTTCCTCATGCATCCCCAGAGTAGTACACCATACGTCCAGATAGGTTTAAGAACTTGTTTATGTATCAACGGTTCATTTCGTACAGAAAACTCAGAATGTCCTCCAAGGAGCAAGTATATTTTTCTGAATAGCTGGTCAACTTTACTTTACTTTCGTGTACGTTCCAGTGTAATTTGTATCAATTGTCATGCCTAATTACTGTGCACTGTTTTAATATGGCATCACTTATTGCTTGATAAACACGGGCAGGTAATTAATTTTGCCGTTGGTAAAATTTACGTTTACTAACTTGCCGTCATTTGGTTTTATCCGCCATCTATTAGTCCAAGTATTGACCTTGTCAGTAACAGACTTTAGTGTCTCAGTTGCTTCTTCAATGCTATTACCTTCAGCATTATGACAGTGTCATCAGCAAAGGTAGTAACTACAACCTCTACATAGGTTGGGAGATAATTCGTATACAGCAGAGATAAAATGTTCCTAATATCCTGCCTTGTGACCACCAGGCACACAGGCCTGTAAAAAAAATGAATTATTTATTTTAATTCAAAATAACAGTCATTTGGAAATATCTGCCTGAAATGTAGGATTTCGGTGACTTACTGAAATGCTTTGCTAAATCTCTCTCAAATTTGTACTCCAACACGCGATGCCAGACTTTATGGAAGGCATGTCCAAACAACAAAGTGACACCGTTCCTTCGTAGTTGCTTTTCACCATTTACGACTTTAGTGTAGTATGACTTCAACAAAATATACTAGTAACACTTACTAGGGCAGCGGTTCCCAAACTGTGTTCCGCGGAACCCTAGGGTTCCACAAAAGCATCGTAGGGGTACCGCGAAAAATCTCAAAAATCGGATTTTAAAATAAAACCGCACGAGGCCAACTATTCGATTGTCAGTTGTCGTCCAAGCAGCAAACAAGGAAATGCATCACGTCATTTGGTTCCTAGAACTCAATGCGATGGTAGGGGGAGCACTCGCCAATAGAAGTCGTTTTATCACAGCCCGGCGTCTCAGACCCGCGCGACCTCTCCAGGGAAATCGCATGGAAGTTCCGAGAAAATTCCTCGCGCGCACGCTAGAGCGCTCTTGGCTTTTCTAACAACATCCAGGTTCTTTGTTTTATAAATACACTAGCATACCGCTACTGCCTTCACTCAGTTCAGTTTAACTAACACCATGGATAACTGGCTCAAGACGGGTAGGCTTTCAGGTGCCAAAAATATAGTACGTGGAACTTCTAGTGCTAGCTCTACTGAGACACTGCCATCTGGACATGATGAAATTCAAGAAAATGCTCTTCATTGCAGTTCGGTAAGTAAAAATACAAGGATATTAGAATTACAGTAAATGCGTACACAGGGAAAAATGTGCTTGCTCGGTCAAAGCACACGCTTTGAATTTGAAAACAACTGCTCTGAACTAGCAAGCAGACAAAAACACAAGCAAAGTTGCGTTGATCTTACACGCACACTTTTTCCCGTCATATACGTCAGAATTTGGTTGTAATGTGTCCGAAAATTTTTATTGAATTACAACTGAAGTACCTACGTATTATCTATTCGCCGTAAGTTTGCGCCAGACGTAAACAGAAACACGTGAGAGAAAAACACGCTATGGTTGTTGTAATTATTAGGCGTGGCACATTGACAGCGAAGTACCGACAGATTATATTCAAAATTGGTACCTAAACTTATACGCGGAATGAGACTTGTTACATTGCACAAGGGAAACACTTTATCATAAACATACCAATATTTTGACTACAATGTGACTTTTTGTAACAGTTGATATTTTTTTCTTCAGTTCAGTACACAAATCGTAACAATATACGAGTATTTTTTACACGTAAGCTTGTGTCACAGTTTTCGTTGTGAATTAAAACACAATTTTTTGGCTTAAGTGACATACTTTTGTTTTTAGTTTTATACATAAACAAAATATACGAGTAAACTGGAGTAAACTGAATGATAGGGGCATTGTCCATAACCATGACACTGTTATTTGGCAAAAGCTTAATAATTCCTTCAAACCACGTTTTAAATATATCTCCATTCATTTCAGTATGATAGTCCCCACTTTTTTTAGATTCAAACATTAATAGCCCCCCATTTAAAAACCCATTTTCGTTGCCAATATGAACAATTATTAAGCGTTTGCCTTTGCTAGCTGCTGGCTTTAATCCAGTTGTCAGTCCCGACAAAAAAGCTTGTTTGGGTGTTTTTATTGTGGAATCACTCCACACTTTACTGGTTGTATGTCCTTCATTAACCCACGTTTCATCAAGATAAAAAATGTGACGATTGTCATGCCTGTACTTTTTAATCGATCTCAAATAACTCCGTCGCCACATCAATATGTCGTCTCTATCAAAAATTATAGTTAATTTATTTTTTTTAATGTATTCAAAACCAATAGATTTTAAAAGTTTATGCAAACTGGTACGGCCCATATTAGGTAAATCGGGATCCACTATTTACCGCTGACAGAACTTTAGTTAGGGTAGGAGCTTCTTTATGGAAAAAAAAGTTATGGACTTTACGACGTATAGCAGTTTTAACGAAGTCATCGCACGTTCCTAAAACACTCATCTCGCGTTTCCTTTTTTCCCCTGGAGTAACGAGTTTCCCTGTTTTTTTAATTTCACTCCGTATCGTTTGGACACTTCTTTCAGATACTCCGGTAAATTCAGCAGTTAGTTTATCTAGCTCTTTAAAAGGAAGTGTTTTATATTTTTCACTAAGCTTAGTGAAAACGTTTAGAACTATTGATTTTTCACAACTTTTTAATGGTTTACCCCGTTTACGTCTGCTAACGGACGTATTTGACGGGCCGGCAGCGACATCCATTTCTAGTCACCAAATTCTAATAAAAACTACACTATATAATTTAGTCAGTACATACATGTGTATACATGCCACTATTCCTACATAAGTAATAAAAATAAAAATTTAAACAAATGCCTTTTAAAAATTTTGGTACCATAAAATTACTTTAACAATATCACACATTACAAAATCACTTGAGATACGTCACTCACTCACACTGGGAAACAAAACGATATAAAAAACTAATTTTGCTCAAAATCTGCGCTTACGTCTCTTTTCATTTGCACGGCAGTATTTACAATATTTATATTCAAAATTTATCAATTTGGATTACGAAAAAAAATTGCAAATGTCTTTTGGCTAGTATTTCATTTTTTGTTTTTTTGTTTGTATTAATATTATTATGCAAAATGTGGGCATGCCGCTGTATTGAGTGCCGTAATTTCGAGAGTTTACTGTAGTTTTTTCAGTGCACAAATTGAGTCAGCCTGGAGTCTGACCGGTCTGTTTTATTATTTTATTCATTTTAGGGCACAACTGGGATGAAAGATGACCCTCGTACTAATGGTCAAGAAGCGACCATATCGACTAGTGACAGGATCGAAAGTGAAGGTTTAAGATCTTCGAAAAAAGGAAATACGATGAATCTTATCTACCTTTAGGTTTCATTCCTATTGGAAGTGCAGAACACCCGGATGGGCAATGCGTCATTTGCAACAAAATCCTCCTTAACAGTACCTTGGCACCCGCTAAGCTGAAACGATACCTGGAAACAAACCACCCGCACCTAAAGGGAAAGGACGTTAGTTTTTTTAAAAACCACAAGGAAATCCAAGATGCCGCTGTGGCTTGGTTACAGAAATATGCAAAGACCGATAATGAAAATGCAACTGAAGCATCGTTTCTCTTAAGTTACAGGATTGCCCGTGCTGGGAAACCACATACAATTGCAGAGGATCTCATCAAACCATGTGTGAAAGAAATAGTCGGTTGCGTGCTTGGAGAGGAGGCGGCGAAAAAAGTTTCAGCAGTCCAATGTTCTAACAACACTGTGTCCGACCGTATTCATAAAATCTCAGACTATATGGAAGATGAATTAATTCAGAGACTGAAAAGTTGTAAAGCGTTTTCAATGCAACTGGACGAGAGTACAGATGTCGCCGGACTTGCGATATTGCTTGTTTTTGTGAGATATCCGTTCGAAGAATCTATGGAAGACGATTTGTTTCTATGCGCACCTTTGGAGACCAATGCAACCGGGGAAGAAATGTTTAAAATCATCAATTGTTACATGCGTAAACACGATCTTGATTGGGATAAGTGTGTTAACGTATGCAGCGATGGGGCTGCAGCGATGGTGGGAAAATTGAAAGGGACGATATCAAGAATAAAAAATGTAGCGCCAAATTGTACCAGTAGTCATTGCATCTTGCATCGGCATGCCCTTGTGGCGAAGAACATTCCATCTGACTTAAAGACGTTCTTAATGAGGCTGTAAAAATTGTCAATTATGTTAAGTCTCGCCCACTCCAGTCAAGACTTTTTGCAAAGGCTTGTGAAGAAATGGGAAGTCAACATCAATCACTTTTACTTCACACAGAAGTTAGATGGCTTTCAAGAGGCAATGTCCTGGCCAGGCTTTTTGAGCTGCGTAACGAGCTTCAGGTTTTCTTCATAGGGGAGGAACTTTCCGCGCCTAGCAAATACGCCGAATTTTAAGCAACGAGAAGTGGCTCATGCGGTGTGCTTACCTCGCTGACATATTCGGGAAACTTAATGAAGTTACTACATCTTTGCAGCGGAAAGATACAACCACGTTCGCAGTGAGAGACAAAATAACATCATTGAAAACCAGTCTTAACTTTTGGATCGAATGTGTAAATGAGAAAAACTTCGCATGTTTTCCTCTCCTGGCCCAGTTTCTGAGTGAAAACGTATTAGAAATCGATGCTGATGTGCACAAAAACATTTGTGAGCATTTAATGAACCTCGTGAAATCTCTGTCGGAGTACTTCCCAGACACCAACAGGGACATCGAGTGGGTGCAAAACCTATTTGCCAACCGAAATAAACCTCACATGTTGTCCGTGCCAGAGTATGAAGATCTTATTGAAATTCAATGTACCTCTGCTTTAAAAACGAAATTTGAATCTATGCCACTGAATGACTTTTGGGTAGGACTGATAGACGTATACCCGTCAGTAGCCGTAAAGGCTATCCGTGCTCTGCTCCCCTTCACGTCCACCTGTCGATGCGAATCAGGCTTTTCAGCTTATGCTTACACCAAAAACAAATTTAGGAGTAAGTTGGATGCCGCCCTGGATTTACGTATTCAGCTGTCGGACATAAAGCCCAATTTCAAAACTATTTTAAGTACAAAAATGAAACAATTTCATTCATCACATTAGGTATAAATCTAATATTTTCTTGTAACAAAATAAATGTTTGTGGTTATATCCAATATTTTCTTGTACCAAAATAAATGTTTGTGGTTATATATAGCCTACACAATATTTTCTTGTCCCAAAATAAATATTTTTGGTTATATATAAAATGTTTTCTCTTTATTTCAAACCCTACTACGGCTATGTTATGCAATACACTCTGGCAATAGGAGTAGATGGAAGAAGGAAGAACGTTAGGGTTCCACGGAAATAAAATGTCTTCTGAAGGGTTCCATGACCGAAAAAGTTTGGGAACCGCTGTACTAGGGTACTTGATTCTTTTAAGTTAATAACTTTTAAATACATATGGTCCAAAATAACTTTGTAAAAACTTTTATATAACGCTAAATATACGCTATATTTTAAGCACGCCCAATTTGATGCCTGTTTTTGACCAAGAAAATCTTCATGCACTATAAAGTAGATAATTTTTATCTCTGTGTTCTAATGTTTATAATTAAAATACATTTTGTGATATATAATAAACTATTATACAGCTACTAAAAGACATTGTGACTGTAGTACAAAGTACATTTGAAATTCGTGTTAAAAATATGTCACAGACAGAAATTAGTGAAGGTAATTAAAATCTGTAGGAAAGTAATAGGTGTCGATATCAGTATGAACATGAATTTACGAGAGTAAGAGAGTTGTTACGTACCTATAAAGTTGTTATAATTAACAGAAGTAGTTAACGAATATATGGAACTGTCGTTACGAAAGTAACTTATAAACTGTGTCACTGGAAAGGTAACACGTGGCAGAGTATACATTCTTGTGTATAAGAAGCTTAACGCTAGAAGTACTAGCGAAGACGTTGTAGCAACAACGCGCTTCTCCTCCATACTCAGGATTACACGTGTTCCTTGCAACATGAACGGTTTGTAGAATATAACCGATCATTTAACCTCTCATTTAACAAAGCTAGGAGTATCAATTAAATTATTGTTACGGCGATGTGATAGGCAACATGAGTAGCGTAAAGAACAATATTGCCATGAATTGTGTAAGCACCATGATGACACGGTGTCCTCGTGCTATTGGGCGAATTCCCGATCCCACTGCGTCTTCCATTGCCCCATCATTCTCCTGGGACTTGAAAAATTCTCCAATAATTATTTCTGTTCAAGTATTTTACTATAAATTTGTAGTCTTTCAGTGTTTCCTCCCACTTCTAACATTTGCTTGTCTTTTAATGTAAATTTTACTCTATTTATTTATTCGTCTACATACTTTGGCCTATTGAGCGTTTCTTTGTTACTCAAAGGTATTACTGCGAAATTAACTCCCGTCCTACTAGCTCCGGAATCGTTACTAGCGCTTTTCTTTTTTTGAGTTTTCTTACATTACAAGTTGCAATCTTGATTTGGGTTCCTTACTTTATGTTCGCCCAACCATTTTCTTTCCAAGGGTCATAGATTTTACTACCCTTCTAATTTTAAAGTTGTGAGTGACATTTTGCAAGTCTTACTTTAATTACGGATTAATGACTGTAATTTCTTACGGATACTTTCAGGCAATAAATGTAATTACGGATAAGGTAAAATAGGCCTCCATCTTTAATTTCAGTTTAAGTTTCGAGTCTACTACAATAAGACAATAAACATCAATCTGTCACCTGACGTCTGTGTACATGTTTGTCTGTATGTGCAAGGACGTCAAACCCGTCTGTATAAGCTAAATTCAGCCGAATTAGATCCAATTAACAGAGATAATTTCTTTCTATTTATACTCAACATGTATTAAATTTGATATCAACTAGACACTATCTGCAATACGTAAATGCATTCTTTCCACATAGTTTGTTTACAGCACTGTAAGACATCACTCAGACAGAACTGTAAGAACCATAAATTTTCATTTCTGAATCATCTTATGAAAACGTGGTTTCTGTTTGTATTATTCTGACAATTATTATTTAATATTTGAATGTAACGTTCTTCTGTATACTGTCGGTGTCGTTTTTGTGTTAAATAGACAATAATATACTAATATGTGGTGGCTTGAGTTTCTCACATCAAATTCGGTCATCAGAAGAGGTATAAAGTAAAGTGATTGATAAGGAATTTGAAATGTCAAAACGTTTGGTAAACACAATAGGCCTACTGTCTGCTTCTCTATACACACTATACCAACCAGGACTATAGTACACTTTACTAATAAATAAAAATCTATCAACGAGATTTATTATGCACACACAGTTATATATATATATATATATATATATATATACACAGTTATATATGCCCTTTAGGAAATATACACGTTACATCTACAAACACAAAACGTCAAAACACAAAACTTTAGTATTTTCTGGGAAAACACGTATTACGATGCCTCTATTAATTCATAACAACTCAACAACTGAGTGAGGAAGTGGAATAGTTTCCCTAATAAATAAGTTCAAGCTAAGTTTCCGCGTCTACGTAGGGGAACGTGGGGCAGGACGGGGTACTTAATGTTTGAACACAAATATTTTATAATAAATGTTTCAAAATTTTCTGTTTTAAATATAAATACTTTTATTATTACATTAAGTACAAGAAATTATCATTACATTTTAATTTGGTAAAAACACATTCTATATATCTTAGATTAAACAAATACATGTCATTTGTCCCGTTTTGCCCCGCTGGTGGGGCACAATGGGGTACCTTCCTTTTTATAAAATTCTGTCATGAAATACAAAAAGCATTATTGTCAAAAAACAAAAATCTATATTTCTTAAATGAACTTCATGTTTCACAAAGAGCACAAATGTGTGTGACATCCTCGTCTTCACTTTCGATTCCTGCGCAAGAGTTGTGAGCCCATTTTAGGCAAGAAACACATCTAATCCAACCTTCTTCAGAAAAATCATGACAGTAGAGACACTCATCTTCGCTATCGACTTCTTCATTAGATGACTGAGGAGTTACGAAAACAGTTGGTTTGTTAAGGTTATAGTTTTTGTCATTTTTAGGTGATATGTTTCTCTGTTTATCTGGATATTTTTTCAGAGCTTTTTTAGAAAGTAAAAGGCGTCTTTTCACTGGTTTCTTGACCCCACTTTTATTTTTTTCAGCACTCTGTAGCTTATTTTTATATGGTGATGATGTTAAGATAGTACTTTTACCACGATTTTTTGAAACACGTTTATTTTCCTGAGAAATTTTTGGTATGAGTAAAATGTTTTCCGGGGTGGCACATTTGAAATTAGGCCTACTACAGCTCGGCATATTAAATTTTTCAGGACTACTCAGAGATGGTGAGGTCAGGTCTGCCTGTATATTTAAAACTGTAGCCTCATTAGCAATGTCAGTAGGGAGCTGGATGTCTGTAGTTACCGAAGGCAAAAAATCTGCATCATTAAAAACATTCATATCAACAGGCCATATGCCTGTTTTCCGGAACCCGTTCACGGCTGTCATCATTGTTGATGCTTGAACATAGGCGGTACCAAACAGAGAAGCGATCTGGAATAATGTCACCACTTTTCCTGGATTGCATCTAAGCCATTTACGGACTTCCTCCTCATAGTATTTACTTAAGGGCTTCATAAATGCAACGTCAAGGGGTTGGAGTCTATGGGAACAGTGGGGAGGGAAACACAAGAGAATCACTCCATTTGCACGAGCCATATCAATTAGTGCTAAACTTTTCGTGTGTGTTGAATGCCCATCCAAGAGTAGTAGCATTGGTTTCTCTTTTTTTGCTCCTGTAAAAGATATGAACTTTTCAAACCAAACTAAAAAAAGTTCTTTGGTCATCCATCCTGTTTCATGGACCTGTGAAGTCGCACTTGGGGGAAGTCCGGTCTCAAATTCCTGCTGCATCCGTTTTCTAGGAAAAATTAGCATTGGAGCGATGTAGGTTCCAGCAGCTGAAAAGCATATTTCAGCTGTAACAGTTTGACCCCTCTCGGCTGATGTGACTGTGCCAACCTGTCTACGGCCTCTTTTTGCTATTATCTTCGAATGCCCTTTAGGGTTTACAGTTAGACCTGTTTCATCACAGTTATAAATCCTGTCTGGTGTAAGCTGGTAAGTATCAACTACGTAGGATAGATGGCTGAAGAACTGTTTTACAGCAACCTTATTGAAGCCCATCGCACGAGCTGCAGACGTAGCCTCAGGTCTTCTTATGCTTAAATTAGGGTGGCGAGTTAAAAATCCTCTTGCCCAGTCTACACCAGCTTTTCCATTCTCACCAAATGGATGATTCAATTTATTTCGCTCTGCTAGCTGGAAAGCAAGGTCACGAAGTTCATTGATAGTAAGACCGAAGAGTTGAGCCTCCATTTTAGTTAAATAATCCACAAGCTCGGATTCTTGTGCTTCATTAAAAACACAAGTGAAACGTCCCATAGATTTCTTCACAGAATGCTCTGGATCATCTCTTTTTTTCTTAACGTGGCGCTCTAAAGTTGTTTGTGGCACTTTGAACTGAAGAGCTGCCTTTTTGTATCCCATTGAGCCATTTATTACTGCTTGAACAGCTTCTTGCATGGAAACTGCCGACCACTCTTGCCTCTGCGTCTTTCTTTTGTAATCTCTCACCATTCTACAAACACAAACAACGCGAAAAACCAATTAGCCTACATTTTATTAATGAAACACCTATGGAAAATACGTGGGGCAGAATGGGGTACTACCCCGTTGTGCCCCACCCCGTTCTGCCCCACAGTTACATTTTTAGGTTATAGCGTTGTGACAGGATAAAGTTTTCACGAAGCTTAACGAAAACATCAGGATTAGAAGTGTATGAAACATGTTATAATACAGTATACACGGAAATAAATTCTAATTAACTCACTCTTACTTACATGAGCTAGAAGAAGTGCGCGATATTGTAGAAACACAAGCAAATATGGTGCAGCACCTTAATCATACACAAAGACAGCAACAATGGCTGCTAATCTCTGTGTGGTAATAGGTAATACTATACTGACGTAGTTATGAGAAATTCCAACAGATTGCACACCGTCTGTAAAAAATAAAGGCTGTACCCCGTTCTGCCCCACTACCCCGTTATGCCCCATATTCCCCTACGTTTACATGTGTGTGTGTGTGTGTGTGTGTGTGTGTGTGTGTGTGTGTGTGTGTGTGTGTGAAAACAATTTGACTGCGTAGGGAAATAGGAAAACAGACCGCATGCATGTTGTTTAACTCTTTACCTTGCCTTGTAACGGTTAGTGACCTGCCACAGATTAATTGCGCCTTCCCCACACTACAGCGTAGCGTTTAATTAACTTAGTAGACTTTATAGTGTTGCTTGTTCTTCAGTTGATAACGACTTATTTTACTTGTTAGCACACATTGAATCCAGGAAAGTATTACAACAAATAAACAAAGCTGATTTAAGAGACAAGAAAATAAACAAAGTAAAATTATTCACTAATCTACCTACTAACAGGAAAATAGAGGCTCGCCTTGTATGTGACATGCGTACCCGTTTCTAAAGTAGGTCTAGTTATCAAACTTAAATAATTTGTGGTGTGTCCAATTGTAAGTAGTATCTGGTCCCATAAGCTGGAGACGTTCACCTGTAGTATTAGTCGAATAACACAATTTGTTGTGATGTATGGAACATGTAACTTATATTATGAGACGTATTGATTTCCATATTATAAAATTAATATTAGGCAAAACATCGTACGTTATCCTCTGCTGTTTCACAATGTGTAAATGTGAAACTATTTTTAAGTACGTATTGCATGCTACGTGTGAACACGCTTTTGTAACCCTTATGTAATGTGCGAAGCGAAAGGCTTCTCGTCCTGGAAGCCTTAGTAGTATACATTTAGTGTAAGGCAAAACTGTGTCATGAGCACGTGACCCAAAATCAGATCCGCCTTCACTATATCAGACATATGTAACTTACCAATTAAATTTCATTCCTTAAAAACTTTAAGACTTATATTCCGCCTGATTAGTAAAATACATAGTTTATCTGTAACAGATCTATTTATGGTTATGGATTGATATAAAATTTTACGCTTTTGAATTACTTATCGAAATAATACTTCCAAATAAAACAGAATTTATTGTAGGTTTTCTACGAAAACAGACAACTGTTCAAATAACATTCCTATAATAGTGTATTTTTCTTGCATGTACATATCATAACGTGCATTGAATTGTAATCAAACTAAAAAAATTTCTTGTTACTCTAAAGTAGATTGGGCAAAATCTTTTTTTTTATGGTGACGTATTTCTACATATCGTGTCGTAGAAAAGTATCTTATTTGTTGCATTACTTGCAACATCAGTTAGGTTGATGCATAAAAATTTCCTCTGTAGTACATTTTTATACAACGTCATACGTCTATAGTCAATAAAATTATGCAAGTAAATATAAACATCTTGAAATAGTCTTTAATTATTTCAATAGAAGATTAAGCTGTAAACAACAGTTTACCAACAATTTTGATGTATTATAATAAGCACTCTGTCTGTGGTCTAATAAATGATGTTCTTATAATCGTATTAATCCATTTAGGAAAACTATAAAAACCTCGCTTGTCAATTAATATTTTTAGACGTTAACGGGAATTTTCATGGAATCTAATAATACGTAAATGTTAAAAATAACAGAATTACGGAAAGAAAATATTACTGTGATGTGACTATAATAGACAAACCGATAACGTGAATTTCTAATCCATTAAGAAAACTGTATTTACAAGTAACGCAAGAAATGTAAGAAGTTCAACCGAATGAGATCCAGTCAAGAAGTATTATTTCATTCCATTTCTACAAAACACAAATTAACTTTGGTATAAATTAGACGCTGTCAGTAATACAGTTACTGACGCAAAGCTAGACGCAAAATGCAGTCTCTTCACTTACAATATGTTTACAATGAGGAGTCATGTAGGTTTGTTACGTATCAGACAGCACTGCAGAATCACATATTTCTATTTCTTGCTTAGTCACTGCTCGTTTAAATTAAGTTACACATTAAATTATGATCACTGGTGTATGATTGAGCGTTGAAGAAGTAGTGAATGTCCTACATGCCAATTTATTTGTGTCATGCTGACCTTAATGGATTTAATTTATTCAAAAAAGCCTGTACATAGTATTTTAATTTTAATCAATGTAATTAATTTATTTTTATCAAATGAAAGCCCTTCTTATCTGAATTTTAAGGGAAGACACGGATGGACTACAAATCAAGATTTACGTAACATTAACGTGAATTCTATAGCAATGCATTCAGTTTGTATGTGGACAATACGTTTATTCGATTAGTTTACTTTCTTGTATTGTTTACGAATCTCGTCAATAAATTAATTATTATACTATGATATGTTAATGGCAATGCATTAGAACAATATATTTGTCTTTTAAACAATTGACTAAACATACTATTCCTTACACCTGTCCTGTGACGTGCAAATGTCTCAATGTCTCTCAGTTTGCACAATCCATTTGTCATAAACGTATTTATTCTAAAGTCAAGCGATAAATGATCCAATACGTAGATGAAAGCAATTTATAACAAAGATGGTGTCCATTGGATACTGGACTAATCTACAAAATTATTAATACTGGAATCTTAATTAATATTAACGTTCTTAAAACGTAAGGTAATCGAACCAGCTGACCTGAATTCGTCTTTGTTAATTACGTACATTTATGTTTTATAGCGTAAAATTACAATGTCTTACAAAATTTATTGTAATTTTATAATTATAATACAGCATATAATAGGCTATAATTATATTTTAGGCAAAATAATTTTTAAATGGTTCACTAATACTACTGGTCTTTACTTGTAGCAGGTGTCGCTTACATTGACAAATTTCAGCGGCAGTCTGTATGAGGTAGTTAGTTAGCACTACCTACATAAACTCTGAGATATAAAAGTATATGACAAATTTTATTATACGATCGCAAACATACTTAATTTATATTCCTATATTATTTAATGTTGCTTTTTATACCACCACCGCCCGCTCCGAATGTAATACTCTAGTTTTAAATTCAGAGTGAGGTTGGTTGAGTCTGTAGGTTTCATTTTCCGTGCTACCTGAGACAGAGTATTAGGGAGTCTAGTGACTAGCAGAGGGGTTGAGGAGTATGCCTCAGCTAAGCATAAGAGTGAGTGAGAGAGCAGAAAAGCGAGTGGGACAGGCGTAGGTAGCATATGACGAAGTACAGTACATACACGCAGCTAACATTGCAGTATGGTTTCGTTTGTCAGTGGTCAGTTAAAGTTTATTTGAATATGCCCAGTGCGTGTAATTTTACGAAGTCAGTTGTTAATGACAAACGTTTATTTTTTGGAATTATATATTTCCAATTAATTATGTCTAATAATATTTTAATAAAAACCTGAATTTTTTCTTGCTTGAGGTTTAATTTTTTTGGTGCACCACTACATTTTTTGGTCACGAGCCGCCACTGATAAATTTATAATCTGATCGCTGACTTCCGCTCTTAGATGTGTACTCAGTGAACCCGATTATTAATGATATTTAGGTGGATGAAAAAAAAACTGAATATAGAATTTCTCCGCTTCTGCAGATGGCGCTTAATTTTCGGTCACCCGTCTAATGTTAACCAGCTGGTAACCAAGGCTGGTCGCCAGCTCATATCACAAAAATGTCATTACCGTTGGCCGTTGTTTAAGTAACGATAGGTAACTTTGTCGAGCAGATATTGCTAATCTCTCTCTCTCTCTCTCTCTCTCTCTCTCTCTCTCTCTCACACACACACACACACACACACACACACACACACACACACACACACACGCCTTGCTCTGTGTGAGCTTGCTCAGAGTAAGTCCCAACAGTATCTTATATTTACCACTAATTATAGTGTCCTATAATTTATAATTGTAGTATCTTATGTGCTGTATAATTGGTTAAATGAAGTACGTAGCATGGTGTAATAGTTTTAGAGACTGTTCGTGAGGCTACAGTGCGCATAATGCGCAATAGTCTCTGGATGTACTCCGCAGTTTAAATTGCGCAACATATCTGTCTCTTATTTGGAATGACATTGTAAGCTGCGTATTAACCAAACCAAATATTTGAAACTAAATAGTGTAGACAGCAATCGGGATTCATTATCGTCTGCGCTTACTTGACAAAGAGTATTAATATTCATAAGCTGAAACTTGTCTAAGTAGCTAGTGCAAGTGTAGCTTCAAGGTAACTGTAAAACCCTCTCTTAGTCAGCGGGCAAGGTTTACTTCAAAACACAATTCAATATAGAAGATTTTGAACGGCTTTTATAGAACGGCTTGCGGCTTATGCCTTGTAACTGTTATGATGATAATTATTATTTTACTTATGTAAAATCCTCAGATCACATAAGCTATACTTAAATTAATAAAATAAAAGGATGTAAAAGTGTGTAAATCTTTCACGGCCTGTACACTGGTAACTGCATTGTCAATGTCAAATTAACAAAAGTACGAGTATGCTTGCATTTTCAAGATTTATCTCAAAAGCTATGTGAAGAAACCTTAGACACACAGGGTTACGACGGTCTACTGATCGTCGTATGGTACAGTGGAAAAACAAAATACAAGACACACCAATGAAATCACTAATAACCAGTTTTAATTATCACAATTAAACAATTCGTAATCAACAAGATAGTCTCTTACAACAAATCAAATAAAAATTGTTCCCACGCAATAATAATGTCAATTAATAGAGTCTCTCACAATTATAAAACACATAACACTTCGCCACAATACTTCGAACCACACTGGAATAAATCGCCACTAAAACTGAAACTAAGCGTCGCTGAGTGCTTGTAGGCCTATTTATACCCCGCTGAGTTTCCAGAATAATCCATACTACGCGTCAAGAACACTACTAGAAAACACTAGAACGCAATTGCTTGTCGCCTTGAACACAGGGTGCGCCTATTGGTAAAATCTGGATCAGCCTCGGCTACGGACACGTGACAAGTGTTACGTAATTGTCCTTCATCGCAAAGTAGCAGCAATATGTACGCACACGTACATTATAGCAGGTTTCCACTGGAATAGCCGAGAAACACGTAGAATGTTCTATAATGGCGTAACAATAGAATACCTGCTGTAAAATCAACTGCTGCTGTAATATCAAAGTGAAAAACCACTTTTAAAACTATCGCATTGCAGGATGTGTGTTGCTTATGGCATTCTTGTTCTATGTAAACAAATATTAGCAGGCTTTATTTTTTCGTTTCATGACTGATGATCTACTTGCGTGTGGCACCGTTTCACTTGTGTAACATGGTAATAATAATGTATTCAGATTTTATCACTATGTAAACGATATCTTCGTTTCGTAGACAAGCATTGTCAAATTTAGTTCGCTCAGTTGGCTTAGAGTCAAATTATTTCCCTATTAACGCAACGTCTCCGGGAAGTACACATAAAAAGTCGAAACACGTACGACACGGCCAATTACTTAATGTCTGCAACACACGCTACAGACAAACAGCACCGCAATACGTGTGACAAACACGCGTTGTTATTTGTTTAATGCGGACGTAGGTGGGAAGGTGATTCCGAAGGATTTTTTTGAAATTGATGCAAGAATCTAATTAAATGTAGAAACAGAAAAGTTAGTCTAATTTGTGTCGTGGATGTTAGGCCTATGTAATGTGTGTTATAAACCTTTCTTTACAGAGGACAAGGAAAACAGTGTAAGGATCAAAGGTCAGTCATACAACCAAAATTGAAACGATTAAGACGGCAATGTCGGCAAATTGTCCGGATACAATTCTTTTTATTATATAATCTTATATATCATATGGGGTAGAGATAAATCTACGAAAACAAAAATTATTCACAAACATTTGTTAGGAGATATACAAAACTTTTAATAAATTAACTATATGAGTATATGAGAAATGCACGAGACCATAGAACTAATAAGATTCCTTACGAATCTAGGGAATCACTTCCACTGTAAGATGCTAGATGATTGAAAAGATGAGAACGTGCCTCTGTCTTGAAAAAATTGTGAAGGGAAGTCAAATTTTGACAACAAAATTCAAGCTTTTGTAACTAGTAATGGTTAAAAATCGTGAAACAGTCCAAAACCTGGAAGATCAGATTCTTGCCATATAAACATATCGAAGCTGAACGTTTTCACTGACAATGATCCCATAGTTTTTGCCACAGATGTGAATAATTTCCACTACGGTAAACAAGAGTTTACCACTATGAATACCAATTAAGAGAAAACTTAATTTAAACGCACTCTTACAATAAGTTTCTGCAACGAAACAATTCCGCTTTAAGCTTAGTTCCATACAAAAAGATCCATTTGAGACAGAATCCACAACACCAGTAGGTGTTTTTAAGTGATTTTTGCAAACGTCGATTAGAAATTAAAGTCTCAGAAGCTGCCTAATCTGACAGATACACTTCAAAATTAAATAGCCTATTTTCGTATATAAAATATTGTTTTAAATATGAAATCGACAAGTTACTAGAGATTATACAAAACAATAATCAACGATATGATAAATAAAAAATAAATATTCTAGTGTTTCAGGTTTTTAAGTAAAATAGGTATATGGAAAGTTGTCATAAAAGTCATCGATTCGATGTTTTTCTTGCTAGCTCCAAGGGACAAAATTAAATAACGACGGGTCAGATTATTCACAAAGGTGAGATAAAGTATTTCACCCACAGGGTTACGCCAGTAAATAACTCGATTATCAAATACAGTTATTGTATCATAAATATTAGCGTATAATTGGATTCATTGTCATGGGAAAAGGATAAATAAGCCGCCACTTACATTTATGATTTTTAAATTTGAATATGTGCCTGACGGTTTATCACACCCCCTGAAGAACCCCGTGAAGACCTCAGCCTATGACTAAAGACCGTTTGGAATCAATAGGTGAATATCTAAAGGGAGAAATACGAACATGTTTTCATCTTTGTTCTCATCTGTGTTTTCATCTTCATAATTTGTAAGCAAAAGTGTCTCCGTGGTTATTTAAGCCGGTTATACGTGTACAGTATAATTAGAAAGGTTCATATAAAATATCTTAAAGAGCATTAAATCCATCCCATGATTTTGTAGTAGTCTATAATATACTTTTAATATTTGATGAGAAACCGGTGAACGTGTGAGCAAAACGATACCAGAACTGAACTGAAGAAAGACCTTAGGAGTGTTTAGTTTATACCTGTTTTATAATATAATAGGCCTCAGTATCTAGAATATAACATCTGTGACGATGCTAAAATTTGATTTTTTAAACAGTTTGATACAAATTACTTGGCACCGTTTTTTTAAAGCCGCTGTTTACATAAAGTGTCACCATTAATGTCGGCAATCTACGTTAGGAGGTTTTCTTGATCATCAAAGTGAGTGATCGGATTTCTAATTTGCTTCTTAGAGAGCAGTAGGGCTTTACCCACAGTGAAACCAACGCGATTTAAAATAAACTGTTATTTTTCAAACTACATTACTATTTTGCAATAAATTGTAATTTTTTGTTTTACTATAAAATAAGTTGCAATTTTATTATTCGATTATTATAACCCGATGGTTCACATTTGGTATAAGTATCACTAAAATGTGGAAAGATGAAACTACGTTACATTGAAATTACACATTAAATAGAATAAGCTTACAATTCGTGGGAGAATAAGAATAGCGTATAGCATAGCAAAGTGACGTTTGAAAAGGTAGGCCACCTTAATTTAAAAATAGTTTAGCGACAAACCGAACAACTTTTTGTTGTATAAAGTTTCATGAACAGCTCGGAATAAACAGTAGTTTGTCATAGTATCAGTTTCTAGAAAATATTTTTTACAAAAGAACAAAAAAGTACCACAATGGAACGAACGGAAAAACAACTTCTAACTTTTAACTCTTAGGAAATAAAAGTCTATATTTTAAAAATATGTGAAATTCACATTTATTTTAAGTACACTACTGCACAGTCTGATGTTATGTAAATTTTAAGGTTAAATTTTAAGGTATTTCACAGACTACACAAGTTTGAGAATTACATAATAAATACTGGAATGTCTAATTTAGTACAATAAACTGTGCTTATGCTTACAAGTACATACAGAGTTATATGCAGCTAGTTTCAGGCTTTAGTTTAAGTTTCCAACATGCCTGAATAAGTTACCAACTAACTCATAATGAATTGTTAATTGGCTCTCTAAGAATTTGTACGAAATTCGTTGCTGTACGAAACATCAACAAAGTTAAGCAATTATTGTTTTCCACTGAATATATAAATCAGATTAAATAGTTTGAAGGATTAGAAAAAAATTTGCTTATTTTTTAGAAAAAACAAGGTTAATATAGATAATTCAAATTTGTACTCAAACGTCAAAAATATGTGTTTCATGACATAATTTGCATTAACGTTTATCAATTGAAAAACTATGTGAGTGCGCACGCGTGTGTCTTTTGGACATATCAACATCGTAAATGTTTTATTTTAGAACACTTCGTAAAATTATTAATCGATATCGATGCAATATACTCGAAATGCGTATAATTTATTGAATTAATAGGATTAGGCCTACATCAGATGCTATCAAATTAGAGTAGCAGTAAAAGTTTACGCAGTTTGGCGGAAAATAATTTAATTTTTAACTTTTAAAAACTCAAGCTTATACACAATTTTAATCAACTATTGTGACGTGCGCTCGAGTTTACACGCGCGCGCGCACACATACATACATGAATCACATAACCAATAGCGTCATTTTTACAATCCTCTATCTGACGTTCGCGAGCCTAAAACGTTTGTACAAATTGCTGTTTATTTGACATTTTCATCCGCTCTTTCAGACACAATTGAGTTGGAAGAAATGTCAAGTCGCGTCCATTTTTTCTACAAGTGAGAACAATAGTGGTTTTCCGTACAATAATATCAAAGATTTACATTTTATTGTATGTTACCTCTTCTCGTATTATTCGCACGGTCTCGAGAGAAATCTCTTAATGATGATAACACAAAAGATTCTCCAAATGATATACCAGTGATAACAATGATAGTAAAGTGGTATAGAGATTCGATATATAGACAGTAGTACTAGTTTCGGATATCCAATGTAACTACAAGAATATTTAAATGTGGTAACTTTTGAACTACAGTAGCTTTCCTACTGTCTCTTTGTTATTAGTAGGTTAAAATTCCTTTCATGCTTCTTTTTGTGTTCGGAAATAATTGTGTCATTCTCATGCTTCGACCAATACAAAAGGAAATTCTCTATGAGACTGTGTGTGTGTGTGCGTGTGCGCGCGTGTGTGTGGATATAAACCAATATTTATACTCTAAAATTGGAAACTGATAAGCTTAAGCCTACAGAGCAAGAGGATGACTTGTGGCTATTAGCGTAGACCACCATCTTATAAGAGGAGAAAATAATGTTTCAAGGTAAGCCCTACATTTGATACAGTAAACAAGTATTAATACATGTGTGTGTGGAATTGCAAAGATAAAATATAACCAGATCGTACATTATACGAGATCTGTCCAGTTATCTTCAGTGATCAAATTTTTTAACGAATAACTACTTGAAATGAATAACACTAAAAACTTTAATACTCATTCTATCCTTCCTAAACACCAAACGTTTCGTCCAGTCTACGATGAGGCATCCTCAACCTCTACTGAGACTGAGGCAATAGTAGTTTTTAATGTTAAAACTACAAAGTTTACGATCGAGATTAATCGATTTATATTTTGATTTGTAAATGATCAAAATATAAGTTATAAACTTATAAAAATTATAACAATATATAAAAATTATAAAGATTTTATAAATTAAAATTATAAAATTATTTCTGACAAAATAATTGCTGCTACACTTCAGTAGGATGACGCCAAGATCACCTGTTTAACAGTGACGTTGAACATTCTTCACTGTATGCACGGCTCTTCGTGTCTTGCTTAACTCTGCCGTATTTATAACGATACTTGGAATACTTTTAGTGCCAGATTAACAGGATTGTGTAATTATATTGTTTTTACTTAAAGCTGTATACTAAGTTTTCTTTTCTTATAACGAAAACTCGTTCTCAGCGTTTCCATTTTAAAAACTAATGGGTTATTCGCGTGACTGTCGCACTTTAACATGCATAATCAGCCAAGAACCATGTTTTATCACATCGTAAATTCTAATTTCCTTGTAGTTTACAGCTACTGTAGTAATTTGACTGTTTTCAAACCTGAACATTGCCAATTTGATTTTTCAGAATGATTATGCGATCCCGGAAATTAATGCACATAAGTTAAGCAATGTGATTTTATGTAAGCAATTTTGTTATTTTATGTAAGTGATAAAATTTTTACACTTACAACGATGGTAGTGAATATCAGTGAGCAGATTTCCAATGTAGTAATGTACGTGTAGTGTGGATTAGAAATGTGTATTAGAACGGTGTATTCTTGTCGTATTTTACGTGACTTCGTGGTCCCAACGTAATCTCAGAAACATCGTTTTACGGAAATGCAAAAAAGTAAAATAAAAGTCAATATATTAGAGAAAATTATCCCGATAATAAGTGATAATATAAAATTTATAAGAAATTCTTATACCGTGACAACCTATTGTGATAATCAGACTACTTGTTACTAGTCACACTACTTTTGCCTACTCTAATCAAAGTCTGCATTACACTAATTAATTAAATTTTCTTGGATTAGTTGAAGTGAAAATAATACTACTACAGGTTGTCTGAAAGTGTGTCTTTCCGAAGGCCTAGTTTTAATCTTACCGTTGTTTTTGTAAGTTATGTTGCTTTACAAAAACTTCAAAAAGTATACCAAAAACCTTTGTGTGTGTGTGTGTGTGTGTGTGTACGTGCCAAATTATGTAATTTGAGTTTTGAGAGACGGGAATATTATGTAGGAATTACATAAATATCTTCAAAGACATACATTGCATGTTGGTTTATTTTTACCTGACGCACGTTTCACAGAAATTATTCTGTATCTTCAGAGGTTTGTTTGACTTGTTATTTGTTTGTCTTCACAATTCAAACAAACCTCTAAAGATACAGAATAATTTCCGTGAAACGTGCGTCAGGTGAAAATAAACCTACTTGCAGTGTATTTGTTTGAAGATATTATATTTGGAGACCTGGAGGAAACTCAACGAGTTACTTGCAAAGGAATAATGGATAAATACATACGTAAGCGCACGGAAAACAACTTTAATGATTTACAACTTACTTTTTATAAAAGTAAATTGTTCAAACACAGTTAAATATTAAAACAGTTGATCAGGAATGTAAAGTTATATTCATTTACCTTGATGTTCATTGAGTGTTTTCTGTAGAATGTGATTGTATGTATGCTATAACAATATTGCTTCTGTTTATAATTATAAATAAAAAAAAATAATTTAAAAAATTAAAAAACACGACTGCCAAAAAAATAAATGAATAAATAAAAAATAAATTGATAAAAAACTAAATAAAAATAATATTTAGTAAAAATCACAAAATCTAAATAAAGTCGATTTAAAAAGCCAAAAACAAGGTATTGAAATTCAGCTCTGATCAGATTTAACGAAAATGTTATGAATGATTAAACGCATAGTAATTTTATTAGATTTAAATTACTTTTCGATGTTGAATATATATCAGTGCATCATATAAAGACTACAATTATAAAAAATATTGCTGATAAAATTTTGCTCTTCAATTTTAATTTTCAATGCAGTCGGGGGCTGTTTAATGAAAAGAAAAAATCTATTTAGAAACAGCCCCCGACTGCATTGAAAATTAGAAATTGAAGAGCAAAATTTTATCAGCAATATTTTTTATAATTGTAGTCTTCATATGATGCATTGATATATATTCAACATCGAAAAGTAATTTAAATCTAATAAAATTACTATGCGTTTAATCATTCATAACATTTTCGTTAAATCTGATCAGAGCTGAATTTCAATACCTTGTTTTTGGCTTTTTAAATCGACTTTATTTAGATTTTGTGATTTTTACTAAATATTATTTTTATTTAGTTTTTTATCAATTTATTTTTTTGGCAGTCGTGTTTTTTAATTTTTTAAATTATTTTATTTTATTTTATTCTTTTTTGTGTTTAAAAAGAGTATAATGGGAATGTGCAGTGTGTGCGTGCGTATGTGTGAAGTGCAAAAAAAATTTCAATTTTTACATAGTTTTATTTAGAAACTTTATTATATACATAGTATAATTAGCGTATGAACTTATAAACTTATAAATATAGTATAACTTTTTTTATATACTATTATATAACTAGTATAATACAAACATTTCGATAAATTGTTTTATAAATTATATATTTAACGAAATAATTTCATTTATTAGAAATGATAAAGAAAAAGCTTTGGTCTACAGATTTCTGAGTCGATTTAATTCCTCAAGTGAGTTTTTATCGTGCGGTTCATGCAACAATTTTCGTGGACGCAGACAACTTATTGGTAATCCCTCTAATGTTTTCACACTACTAGTGTGACGTAGGCCTGACCCTTGGCAAAAATATTATTACTCAAATCAATGACTGCTTTGTCTAAAGTAGTGCCTTGGAGTTTATGTACTGTTACAGCCCAACACAATATTAATGGCAGCATACGTCGTTCTACTTTGCCCTGCCCTCGCAAAGCATCATATTCAACAGTGCTGGGCTCTATCTTTACTCCAATACCAGCAGTATTTCCCCGTTGACCAGACCATGATTAACATTAATGTTTTTTCCCAACATTACCCTAGATCCGACTCCGATTACTAAAGAGTTTGGAATACCTCCAGTTTTGTTTGGATCCGTTGGTATGAAGTCTTTCTTTAACTTTTGTCCGTAATTCTTAGCTTCGACAGACACATCCACCGCTGCAAAATCGTAAACTTTAGATGATGTTTTCAACTTTTCAGTCATCATAGCATTATATTCTTCTACCTGTGTAGTGGTTGGGAAAATACGCAGACACTCGCCATCAGCAAACTCATCTGTCAAAGGAACTCTTCGACGATCTAAAATTTCTAGCTGCTGCATGGTGAGTTGGCCGACTCGTAAATTATTTAGAATGTCTATAAAAGTAGTGTCGTTAGCTTGCCGCATATTTTGAGATAATTCACAGAAGCTAAACAGTATCCACAAATTAATTTCAGCTGATAAGTAATGAGGCTGGTTGAAGCAGTAGGTACCACCAACTGCTTTTGATACAGGTGGCAACTGCATTTGATCGCCAAACAAAATAATATTGATACCCCCGAAGAGAGAATCATTCATTTTAAGCTGTTGCAACGTTAAGTGAATATTTCTTAGGGTAGTATAGGGTACCATTGAGATTTCGTCAATGATTAGCCAATTAATATGCTTCCACCTTAGCCGTTCCCTTTGAAGACGCTCACCAGTAAGAGGGCGAAGAGCTGTCACCTTGCCTTTTTCGATAGGAAGGGCAAAAGTAGAGTGCAAAGTGCTACCTCCAATCAATCTTGCAGCGACACCTGTGGGTGCTGCTACCGTAACAGCTCTGCTTGCAAGTAAATGAGAAAGACGACGAATCTGTTCTACAATAAATTTCAGAGTAAAGGTTTTGCCGGTGCCTGCTCCTCCAGTAACGAACACACGTATGGCTCAGTATTGTATTTTCACTTGGAAGCAATCTGTCTGAAATCATTTTCAACAATTGGCGTTGTTGAAAATTCATTAAGTTTACTGCTGCGGCATATTGTTGATCCGTCATTTCATGTATTTCAGGTTCACCATCTTCGTTAGGTAAAGCAATTTCATCATTATGTTCTTCAATAAGGTTTTGTTCGAAAATTTCACGCATATTATTTTCGACCACGTCAGCATCTAAATTAACTTCATTAGCTAGGTTTTCTGCTACAATTCTAGCTACAGCTTGCTGAATCTCTTCCTCCCACCTAGCCATTTCCTCCACTTTGTTTCCACCTTGCATTGGTCGTAACAAACTTTGTTTTGCTACGAATGCTTGTTTTGCACTGTTATACCCCTCCATCAATTCAGATTCAGAGCGGAAAGGAATGTGCGTGGCTACAAGAGAATAATAATATGCTTCCGGATCTGAGTTTGGTGTGTAATACCTAGTTCGTAAGACAGCTGGGCGCTTACGCTTTTTCATTTTTCCCTGATTATCAAGAAGATTATACAGAGGCATTTCCTTCTGAAGCCTGTTCGTAACCATCAGTATCCTGTGAGAATCTGTTGTGCGTCATAGGCTCATACCAGACTCGCTTGCAAACTTGATTCTTCGAGCGCGTGAGGCCTGGCAACGTAGCAGTCAAAAATATTTCTGTATGGCTCGTTTGCATTATCATCAATTCTCAACATCCGGTACCTTAACTCAGGAAAGCAAGTATTAACAAAGATCACTTTTCGTGAGGAATCCCTACTATATGATATTATTTCGTGATACCTACTATATGGGATATTATTGGCGGCGCTAGTGGAAGGTATTCTGTAAAGCTCACTGCAGATGGCGCTCGCGATTTAAGACCACGCTCACTAATATTATGTTAGCGCGCTATTGTGTGAGAGTATAGATGTGCAATCCGTGAGAAACAGAGAACAGCTGATCTGAAAGTATATCTGTATATATACATATATATATTGGTTTGCTATAGGCCTATATATTTCTCTCTGCCTCCGTTTCTCACGGATAGCACATCTATACTCTTACACAATAGCGCGCTACTATAATATTAGTGAGCGTGGTCTTAAATCGCGAGCCCTATCTGGAGTGAACTTTACAGAATACCTTCCACTAGCGCCACCTGATCGACCAATAAACGAACAAAAAAAAATCCTTAGAACCGATCACTTGTATTCACTTCCGGTCAAAACAGGAAGTCAACTCACGGTGATATATAGCCTATGACACTTCTGGTGAAGTAAGAAATCCATCGAGCCATCGAACATCAAAATCGGTAAAGCCGTTAAAAAGTTATAGTGGAACAAACATACATACATACATACATACATACCCTACCACTGACATAACACTCCTTTTTATTTTTGGCAGTCGTGTAATAAATGTATAACATAAATATAGTAATAGCAACTTTTTATAATAATAGTAATAATAATAATAATAATAGTAATATAGTAAATTTGTATGCAATTAATTAGTTGCTTTTTCCTTAATTGGCAATAATTGGAAACAATAAACAATCGACACAAATGCTAGGCGTACTCGGAAACAGGAAGCGCCGCCGGTTTTAACGAGCCAAATTTACTGGCCCCTTGAGACTTGTTACGTGAGAGTTCACCTGTGGCAGAAAAACCTGAGCTAAAATATCACGAGTATACAGATCCATGGTATTTCGTATTTAGGTAATTCAGTTACATGAGTACAAGAGGCTAAGTGATAACAGGACTCTGTTTTATAGCAAATTATATAAACAGCAAATAATGGCCACAGTGTAATGAGCACGGATTTTATTTTTTCTACAGGAAACATATGGTTTCGAATCACTCCTTGGACCGTTTTAGCGTTTGTGTTCTCTCTCTCTCTCTCTCTCTTTAATAAAGTGATGACAAACGAGAGAGAGAAACGTACACCTCTGTCTTGTACGTACTTAATTACAAAAGTTTATCATCAAGTGTACTAATGCCGATGAAACTGGTATGTTCAAATTTGTATTATACCCAAGACCGCCTAAAATATGAAATGCAGAAAATTATGTACACTCTAACGTTTGATATACCTATAAACCTGTGTAAGTGATCGACGTATAGTGTGGCAGACAAGGAGTCATTAACAACGTACTGTTAAATGAATTTCTTGTTAAATCCGCTTCCTGTCTTCGTATGTGAAAGTTAGGTAGTGTTAAGATTCACCAAGAATACGTCGAACATGTAAATAAATAAGTCATATAACAAATAAGTCCTATGTTTTTATGATCTTAAAGTCACGCACTGATCTTGTTTATTTGTTTTACATGGTTGTTTATGAACACATGCATGGGTTTTTATAGCTGACTGCTGTATGGTCTTCCTGTCATTCTGTATACACTGCAATATAGCACTGGAGACATTTATTAATGATAAAAAACATAACAAGTAGCTGTTGGCTATATCACTATATTTTTTTATATATATTTTTGCGATTTTTGTTAGCAGGAATTTGTATTTTAACTGCTAAATTGTATTTTAACTAAAAGACACACTCTAAATACGTACAAATAATATTGTGCACCAACAAAGGAGTAATTATATAATATTACAAAATATTTTTGAAAACTTTGATCACAAAAATTGCCGCAATAAATGTTGCAATATCTGTGTAATTTGTTATTTCTTATTATTAAAAGTTTGCTTTGTTAATTAAATTATATTTGTTTTTATTTCTATTTAACGTTTACAATGTACTATAAATAATTTTTTTGTTCTAATACTAGTATTAATTACTTTTGATTTTTACATTAACGTTGTTATTATAACTTTTAAATTTTATTTAAAAGTATCTATTCTCATTTTATGTATGTACATTATTTTAATTCCCCATTACTTAGGCTAACTTCTAGGCTACGCATCATGTGCTCTGGACCATTAATTTG